>CM077667.1:118802641-119402641 GCA_039707655.1 Elymus sibiricus | reverse complement strand
GCACAATCACATATTACCATTCTTAGAAAAGGTGAGCCACCGGTTCAGGTGCAAGATACTATCATTACCGCCTGGACAATTAGGCAGCCAACTTGTAATCGCAACGACCCAATTGCAAGAGTGATACATATCCGACGACCAAGGTGGACTAATCGCACATAAGAAAGGGATCACAAACCAGAAATGAGATGAGGTAAAAGGGAATCATACCGATAACATCATAATTTCCCTCAATAAGATGAATGATTATCCGACACACGATCTCTTAGTCAAGGTATGAATCAAGTTTACACACCCTGGTCTTACAAGATGGATGTCTCTCTAAGAACAGTGGTCTCGATGGTGGAATGGCGGATCTTGTTGTGGAGTAGCCTAAGGATCTAAGTGAACCAATTCCTACCGGATTGCTCGCAAACGTAATAGAAAACAAAAAAATCGCGCTATGATCAACGAGGAACACTATGAAGATACAATAATGGTTTGGATCAGATTGTTACCAACTCAGAGTTGCAGCAGAAGAAGACGAGTTGGTGTAGATCGTTGATGAAGTCCCGCGAGCCTTAGATGAACGATCCCACGAACCGCCCACGAACGATCCCTCGAACGTAAGACCAAAAGCACGACCTCTCTACAAGTTTCAAGCGTACGATCTTCATGATCCGGCAATGCTTTCCGTCCAGAGCTAATCGTCACCGGAGAATTAGAGGGAGGAGATTAGAACCACATTGGCCATATAATTATGAGGATTAGAAGATCTAGGTCAAGCTCTAATTGATCAACTACGATCAACTAGAACTAGAACTAGAAGACTAGAGGAGGCTTCAAAACTTGTGTCTAAAAGTGCCAAAACCCTCTAGTATATATAGGTTGAAGGGAGGGAGAGAGGGGCGCCACATGGGGAGGAAAATCTCCCCTTTGGCCGGCCTAGGAGGGGGAAAACCCCTCCAATTCGGCCTAGGAGGGGGCCCTCCACCTTTTGGGCCCAAGTGGCCCAATTCTCCTTCCACCACTTGGCTTTTAAGGCCCATTGATATTAAATTAAATATAAAAGCCTTCTAACTATTATAAAAACCTTTTGTTATTAATTTAACATCTTCAGAAATATTTTCCGCCTATATATTATTTATCGGCAATACCAAGTATTCCCCGATAGTCTCTGAAACCCTTCTAGTGACCCCGGAACGGTTCCAGATCGAAACTATTTCGAATATTAATGAAACAATTTGACAAATATGTTCTTATTTCTCCACACTACTAACACTTACCATATCTTGATTACCTTAAGCTTGTGACCTTGTAGGTTCGGTAACACATAGACAGGAACGAAGCCCCTTCGTTCATTGACCGATAGCCGAACCGTGGACGTCCATATCGATCCCTGACGTGGATTGAGACTGCGTTGGTATTTCCCCAAAGAGGAAGGGATGATGCAGCACAGCGACGGTAAGTATTTCCCTCAGTTATGAAACCAAGGTATGGAACCAGTAGGAGGATCACCACCACCTAATAAGCAGCACCTGCACACAAATAACAAATACTTGCAACCCGACGCGAAAGAGAGGTTGTCAATCTCTCTACAGTAAAAAGATAGATTAGGTAGTGATAGATTGGAGAGATAGATCTCTCAAGAACACAAAATAAAAAGTGCAGCAAGGTATTTTTGGGGTTTTGGTATAATAGATCTGAAAACAAAAGAGGCAAAAAGATAGATCGGAAAGCAATATGTTGGAAAAGTAGACCCGGGGGCCGTAGGTTTCACTAGTGGCTTCTCTCATGAGTATAGCACATGGTGGGTGAACAAATTACTGTTGGGCAATTGATAGAAGATCAAATAATCATGACGATATCCAAGGCGATGATCATTATATAGGCATCACGTCCAAGATAAGTAGACCGACTCCTGCCTGCATCTACCACTATTACTCCACACATTGACCGCTATCCAGCATGCGTCTAGTGTATTAAGTTCATGGAAAAACGGAGTAATGCAATAAGAACGATGACATGATGTAGACAAGATCTATTGATGTAGGAATAGACCCCATCCTTTTATCCTTAATGGCAACGATACATGCGTGCCTTGCTGCCCCTTCTGTCACTGGGAAAGGACACCGCAAGATCGAACCCATCACAAAGCACCTCTTCCCATGGTAAGAAAAATCGATCTAGTCGGCCTAACTAAACCAAAGATTCGAAGAAGAAATACGAGGCTATAAGTAATCATGCATATAAGAGATCAAATAAGACTCAAATAATATTCATGGATAGAAACTGATCATGAACTCAAAATTCATCGGATCCCAACAAACACATCGCAAAAGTTTACATCAAATAGATCTCCAAGAGACCATTGTATTGAGAATCAAAAGAGAGAGAGAGGAAGCCATCTAGCTACTGCCTACGGACCCGTAGGTCTATGGTGGACTACTCACGCATCATCGGAGAGGCACCAATGAGGATGATGAACCCCTCTGTGATGGTGTTAGATTGGATCTCGAGGCTCTGGAACTTGCGGCGGCTGGATGTGTTTTTCGTCGACTCCCCTAGGGTTTTTTGAATATTTGGGTATTTATAGGCATCAGAGGCGGTGGAGAGGGGCCCCGTGGAGGACACAACCCATCAGGGCGCGCCGGGGGCCCCCTGGCGCGCCCTGGTGGGTTGTGCTCTCCACAGCCCACCTCTCTGGCACTCCTTTGGCCCACTGGGTGTCTTCTGGTCCAAAAACAATCTCCAAAAAGTTTCGTCGCGATTGGACTTCGTTTGGTACTGATATTCTGCGAAGTAAAAAAACAAGCAAAAACAGCAACTGGCACTTTGGCACTATGTCAATAGGGTAGTCCCAAAAAATGATATAAAGTTGCTATAAAGTGATTGTAAAACATCCAAGAATGATAATATAACAGCATGGAACAAGCAAAAATTATAGATACGTTGGAGACGTATCAGCATCCCCAAACTTAATTCCTACTCGTCCTCGAGTAGGTAAATGATAAAAACAGAATTTTTGATGTGGAATGCTGCCTAACATGCATGTTCATCTCATATTGTTTTCTTTTGTAGCATGGACATTTGTACTTTTAGATGATTCAAAGCAATAGTCTAGTTTTAACATAATGACTTCAATACTCAAGCATGCCAACGAGCAATCATGTCTTTCAAAATATCAACACTAAAGAAAGTTATCGCTAGCCGATCATGCTCAATCATTGATCCATTCATGAAACACACTCAAATATTAGATATACCCAATGCTCAAGTACGATCATAGTGCCCCCTAGTTTGTGCTTTAAGAGAAGATGGAGACTCAAAGTAAAAATAAAAATTGCATAAAGTAAATAGATAGGCCCTTCGCAAAGGGAAGTAGGGATTTGTAGAGGTGCGAGAGCTCAGAGTTTTAAATTGAGAGAGAAAAATATTTTGGGTGGCATGCCTTTCCTGTCAACGAAAATGACAAAGTAGTTCACAATACTTTCCATGCTCGATATATCATAGGTGGTTCCCAAACAGAAAATAAAGTTTATTCCTTTTTCCACCATTATTTCACATTCCATGGTTGGCCGTATCCACGGTTGCCTTCCATACCAACACTTTCCAAGGAATTTATTATTTGACAAAATAAAGTAAATATTTTTTTCTTTTTTATTTTGGGAATGGGCATCCCTATTACCGCCACACTCTCGTGTAATGACAAGTGAATAAACGCTCATCTTGAGAATAACACATCTAGCATGGAAAAATATTGGACACTCCCTACCGTTTCATGAGCGGTACGAGCACACAAATGAGAAATTTATTTTGAAAATTAGAGATGGCACATACAAATTTGCTTGGAACGGCATGGAAATACCGCATATAGGTAGGTATGGTGGACTCATAAGGCAAAACTTGGTTTAAGGATTTTGGATGCACAAGTAGTATTTCTACTTAGTACAAGCGAAGGCTAGCAAATAGATTGAGAAGCAACCAACCAAGAAACGAAAATTCACATAAGCGAGCATTGAGCATAACTAACACCGAATAATGCACCATAAGTAGGATGTAATTTCATTGCATAACTATTGACTTTCGTACTTGCATAGGGAATCACAAACCTTAACACCAATAT
This sequence comes from Elymus sibiricus, assembly GCA_039707655.1. Lineage (NCBI taxonomy): Eukaryota > Viridiplantae > Streptophyta > Magnoliopsida > Poales > Poaceae > Elymus > Elymus sibiricus. The sequence continues at coordinate 119,398,536 of CM077667.1, read as the reverse complement.
TCCTACTAAAGCATAATTACTCACTAACATGACTCACATATTACTATCATCATGTCTCAAAACTATTACAAGGAATCAAGTTTAATTTGTCCAATGATCTTCATGGAAGTTTTTATTATATCCTCCTTGAATATCTATCACTTTGGGACTAGTTTCATATATTGCCATTGCTTTTGGCAAGCTCAAACAAATTTAAGTGAAGCACTGAGCATAGAGTTTTCATCTCTCAAAAAGGTATAAGTGAAGCATGATAGGATTTCTTCAAAATTTACTAGATCTCAAATTAATCTAAGTGAAGCATGAGAGTATTTCTTCAAAAGTTTCCAAGCACACCGTGCTCAAAAAGATATAAGTGAAGCACTAGAGCAATTCTATAGCTCAAAAAGTTTAAGTGAAGCATATAGAGAAATTCTAAAAAATCATAGCATAATTTTGGCTCTCCCAAATAGGTGTGTCCAGCAAGGATACAAGTGACAAACTAACAAGCAAAGCAAGAAAAGACTCAAATAATACAAGACGCTCCAAGCAAAACTCATGATATGTGACGAATAAAAATATAGTTCCAAGTAAAATACCGATGGTCGTTAGAAGAAAGAGGGGATGCCACTCGGGGGCATCCCCAAGCTGAGTTGCTTGTTTATTTTTGGATATATCTTGGGGGTGCTGTAGCATCCCCAAGCCTAGGCTCTTTTCACTCCTTATTCCTTCATCCATCGTGATCTCACCCAAAACTTGAAAACTTCAATCACACAAAACTCAACAAAATCTTCGTGAGATCCGTTAGTATAATAAAGAAAATCACTACTTTAGGTGCTGTTGCAAACCCATTCATATTTTATTATTGCATTATACCTACTGTATTTTAACTTTACCATGGCTCATGCCCTTCAATATAACCCATAGATTCATCAAAACAAGCACACAATGCAACGAAAACAGAATCTGCCTTAAACAAAACAGTCTTAAGTAATCTGTACTCTAACCATACTTCTGTAACTCTAAAAATTCTGATAAACTAGGACAACGTAAAGAATTTGTATAGAAACACTGTGTTAAAGTTTCAGCTCAATATCACGTTCCAGTAAAAAATGAAAATTCGAACATTGGACGCAAAGTTTCTGTTTCAGATTCAGCATCGCTTCTACTCATCTTATGAATCATCCTAAAGGCTCTACTTGGCACAAACACTAAATAAACCATAAAAACACAATCATAACAGAGGCATACTTGTGTCAACACTCAAAAATAGAAAGAAAAAGACAAAAATAAATGTATTCATTGGGTTGCCTCCCAACAAGCGCTATCGTTTTACGCCCCTAGCTAGGCATAACGCATAGTTTCAAGTATTATCATATTTGGTTTTGGATCCATAGGATGCTCTAATTATTGATTCATATGGTGGCTTAATTCTTGTTCTAGGGAAGTGTTCCATACCCTTTCTTAGTGGAAACTGAAATCTAATATTGCCTTCTTTCATATCAATCACGACACCTATAGTTCGTAAAAACGGTCTACCAAGTATAATGAGACAAGACGGATTGCAATCAATATCAAGAACAATAAAATCTATGGAACATAGTTCCTATTTGCAAGAATAAGAACATCATTAATTCTTCCCAAAGGCTTTTTAATAGTAGAATCCGCCAAGTGCAAATTGAGAGAGCATTCTTCAATATTGGTAAGACCAAGCACATCACATAAAGATTTCGGAATCGCGGAACCACTAGCACCCAAATCACATAAATCAAAGCACTCATAATTTTTTATTTTGACCTTAATGGTAGGTTCCCACTCATCATGTAATTTTCTAGGACAGAAATCTTCAACTCCAACTTTTCTTCAAAAGATTTCATCATGGCATCAACGATATGTTTAGTAAAAGTTTTATTTTGCTCATAAGCATGGGGTGAATTCAACATGGATTGCAGCAAAGAAATACATTCAATCAAAGATCAACTATCATAATTAAAGTCTTTGCAATCCAAAATAGTGGGCACATCACTAGTTAAAGTTTTGACCTCTTCAAACCCACTTTCATCAAGATTTTCACCCTCCAAATTATTGGGACGCCTTCTAGCTAAAGTTGACTCTACTTCAGTCCCTTTATCATAAATCTTAATATTACTAAACAAGGAATCAATAGAAGAAACACCAATCACTTTAAGATCTTCATCATTTTTATGAAGGCAATCACTAGAAAACGATTTTTCTAAGACTTCTCTTTTAGCTCTAAGCATAGCGGTTCTTTTCTTACTTTCATCCATAGAGACATATAAAGATTTAATTGATTCATCAATCTTAGGCACAAAAGCTTTCAACTTGAGATTTTCAACATCATGAGAAATTCTATCAATGCTTCTAGACATATCATCAATCTTATTCAACTTTTCTTCTATTGTAGTATTGAAAGCCTTTTGCGCATTGATAAATTCTTTAATATTACTCTCAAGATCAGAGGTGTTCCTATTATTATTGTAAGAGGAATTACCATAGGAATTACCATAATTGTTAGAGGAATTTCCAGGAAAAGGCCTAGGATTAAAATTACCTCTATAAGCATTGTTATTGAAATTGTTTCGCGAGACAAAGTTCACATCTACGGAATCACTATTTTGCTCAATCAAGGTAGACAAAGGCACATAATTAAGATCAATAGGAGCATTTTTACTAGCAACTAACTTCATCAAAGCATCAACCTTATCACTCAACGTACTAATTTCTTCAACCGAATTAACTTTTTTACTAGTAGGTGCCCTTTCGGTATGCCATTATGAATAATTTGCCATAATATTATCTAGCAATTTAGTAGCTTCACCCAAAGTAATTTCCATAAAAGTACCACCTGCGGCGGAATCTAAAAGATTTCTAGAGACAAAATTCAATCCCGCATAAAAAATTTGTATGATCATCCAAAGATTTAAACCATGAGTAGGATAATTTCTTTGCATCAATTTCATTCTTTCCCAAGATTGTGCAACATGTTCATGCTCAACTTGCTTAAAATTCATGATTTGTGCCCTAAGGGAAATAATTTTCGTGGGCGGAAAATACTTAGTGATAAAAGCATCCTTGCACTTATTCCAAGAATCGTTACTATTGCGAGGCAAAGAGGAAAACCAAATTTTTGCACGATCCTGCAAGGAAAAAGGAAATAACTTCAAATTCACTATATCATTGTCCACATCTTTTTTTCTTTTGCATATCACACAATTCTACGAACGTGTTTAGATGGGACGCGGCATCCTCTTTAGGAGTACCGGCAAATTGATCTTTCATGACAAGATTCAACAAAGCGGCATTAATATCACAAGACTCCGCACTAGTGGCGGGAGGAGCAATAGGAGTACTAATAAATCATTGTTATTAGTATTGGAAAAATCACACAACTTGGTGTTTTCTTGAGTCATCGTGACTACGCAAACAAGATTGCAAGCAAGCAAGAGATCTGACGAGAAAAAGGCAAACGAAAAAGAGGGCGAATAAAACGACAAATTGGTGAAGTGGGGGAGAGGAAAACGAGAGGCAAATGGCAAATAATGTAATTGCAAGGAGATGATATTTGTGATTAGGAACCTGGTAGATGATGATGGTGTCTCCTCGGCGCCAGAGATTGGCACGTAGAAGAGACCGCTTCCTCCCCAGCAACGGCGCCAGAAATTCCTTTGACGTGGCTTGAGACTGCGTTGGTATTTCCCCAAAGAGGAAGGGATGATGCAGCACAGCGATGGTAAGTATTTCCCTCAGTTATGAAACCAAGGTATTGAACCAGTAGGAGGATCACCGCCACCTAATAAGCAACACCTACACACAAATAACAAATACTTGCAACCCGACGCGAAAGAGAGGTTGTCAATCTCTCTACGGTAAAAAGATAGATTAGGTAGTGATAGATTGGAGAGATAGATCTCTCAAGAACACAAAATAAAAAGAGCAAATAAAAAGTGCAGCAAGGTATTTTTGGGTTTTTGGTATAATAGATCTAAAAACAAAAGAGGCAAAAAGATAGATCGGAAAGCAATATGTTGGGAAAGTAGACACGGGGGCCGTAGGTTTCACTAGTGGCTTCTCTCATGAGTATAGCACATGGTGGGTGAACAAATTACTGTTGGGCAATTGATAGAAGATCAAATAATCATGACGATAACCAAGGCGATGATCATTATATAGGCATCACGTCCAAGATAAGTAGACCGACTCCTGCCTGCATCTACCACTATTACTCCACACATCGACCGCTATCCAACATGCATCTAGTGTATTAAGTTCATGGAAAAATGGAGTAATGCAATAAGAACGATGACATGATGTATACAAAGATCTATTCATGTAGGAATAGACCCCATCTTGTTATCCTTAATGGCAATGATACATGCGTGCCTTGCTGCCCCTTCTGTCAGTGGGAAAGGACACCGCAAGATTGAACCCATCACAAAGCACCTCTTCCCATGGCAAGAAAAATCGATCTAGTCGGCCTAACTAAACCAAACATTCGAAAAAGAAATACGAGGCTATAAGTAATCATGCATATAAGAGATCAAAGAAGACTCAAATAATATTCATGGATAGAAACTGATCATGAACTCAAAATTCATCGGATCCCAACAAACACACCGCAAAAGTTTACATCAAATAGATCTCCAAGAGACCATTGTATTGAGAATCAAAAGAGAGAGAGAGAGGAAGCCATCTAGCTACTGCCTACGGACCCGTAGGTCTATGGTGGACTACTCACGCATCATCGGAGAGGTACCAATGAGGATGGTGAACCCCTCCGTGATGGTGTTAGATTGGACCTCGAGGCTCTGGAACTTGCAGCGGCTGGATGTGTTTTTCGTAGACTCCCTTAGGGTTTTCTGAATATTTGGGTATTTATATGCATCAGAGGCGGTGGAGAGGGGCCCCGTGGAGGGCACAACCCATCAGGGCGCGCCGGGGGCCCCCTGGCGCGCCCTGGTGGGTTGTGCTCTCCACAGCCCACCTCTCTGGCACTTCTTTGGCCCACTGGGTGTCTTCTGGTCCAAAAACAATCTCCAAAAAGTTTCGTCGCGATTGGACTCCGTTTGGTACTGATATTCTACGAAGTAAAAAACAAGCAAAAACAGCAACTGGCACTTTGGCACTATGTCAATAGGTTAGTCCCAAAAAATGATATAAAGTTGCTATAAAGTGATCGTAAAACATCCAAGAATGATAATATAACAGCATGGAACAAGCAAAAAATATAGATACGTTGGAGACGTATCAATCCCTATGAGTACACGAATGATATTCAAGTGAACCTTTGGTTATCATGTGATATTCCCTTTGCTTCGCGATACTTTACAAAACCCGAGATGCATCGGTATCCTCTTGATTCATGCACATGCTCACTATATCGTTATTCTCGTTATCGGTTTTGTTCTTCTTTCTCGTTGATGTGTTCTGACATTAATGACCCACAAGTGTAGGGGATCAATCGTAGTCCTTTTGATAAGTAAGAGTGTCGAACCCAACGAGGAGCAGAAGGAAATGACAAGCGGTTTTCAGCAAGGTATTCTTTGCAAGTGTTGTGAGTAACGATAGTAGATAGTTTTGTTGCAAGATAATTCGTAACAAGTGACAAGTAACAATAGTAGAAATAGTGCAGCAAGGTAGCCCAATCCTTTTTATAGCAAAGGACAGGCCTGAAAGTTCTCTTATATTAAGCAAGCGCTCCCGAGGACACATGGGAATTCTGTCTAGTCACGTTCATCATGTTGAGGTGATTCGCGTTCGCTACTTTGATAATTTGATATGTGGATGGACTGGTGCTGAGGTGCTATTCTTACTTGAACTAACAACCTACTTATGATTACCCCCTCTCGCAAGCATCCGCAACTACGAAAGAAGAATTAAGATAAATCTAACCATAGCATGAAACATGTGGATCCAAATCAGCCCCTTATGAAGCAACACATAAACTGGGTTTAAGCTTCTGTCACTCTAGCAACACATCATCTACTTGTTATTCCACAATGCCTTCCCTTAGGCCCATAACATGGTGAAGTGTCATGTAGTCGACGTTCACATAACACCACTAAGAGAAGTAACAACATACATATCATCAAAATATCGAACGAATACCAACTTCACATGATTACTTATTAGTAGACTTCTCCCATGTCCTCAGGAACAATAGTAACTACTCAGACCTCATTAACATGTTCAAGATCAGAGGTGCAATAATAATAATTAAGGATCTGAACATAATATCTTCCACCAAATAATCCAACAAGCATCAACTACAAGATGTAATCAACACAACTAGTAACCCACATGTACCAATCTTAGGTTTTGAGACAAAGATTGAATGCAAGAGATGAACTAGGGTTGGAGATGAGATGGTGCTTGTGAAGATGTTGATGAGGATTGGTCCTCTCACGAAGGAGGAAGCGTTGGTGATGACGATGGCTTCGATCTCCCCCTCCCGTAGAGGAATTTCCCCGGCAGAATCTGACTACCGGAGTGCAAAAGGGCCTCTGCCCAGGTTTCCGCCTCGAGACGGCGGCGCTTCATCCCGAAAGGTTGCTTATGATTTTTTCTATGTAAAACACACCGAATAGGAGAAGATGGGCGTCGGGAGGCCAGCCAGGGCCCCACAAGCCATCAGGGCGCGGCCTGCGAGGGTCGCGCCCTGTTGGCTTGTGCCTGGATGGTGGCCCCCCTCTGGTATATTTTTGGCCCATAAATTCACATATATTCAATAAAAAATTCTTGTGAAGTTTCAGGTCATCTGGAGTCTGGTGATTTTTCTGCCTTTTTCTCGGTTTTCCGGTCCAGAATTCCAGTTTCCAGATAATTCCCTCTTTGTGATGTACCTTGCATATTCAGAGAGAAAAGGCATAAGAATTGTATGATAATAGGGGATAATGGACAAGAATATCATAAATATGAATAAGAAAGCATGATGCAGAATGGACGTATCAACTCCCCCAAGCTTAGACCTCACTTGTCATCAAGCGAAAGCCGAACTCGAGAGTAATGACCACATAATTTGAGAGAGAGGTGTCGATAAAAACAGAATACGGACATGGAAGCATCATGAATATCATTATAGCTGCAAGTATTTCATTAGGAAAATTATCATCAATAGGAAGTGGGTCATCAAGAACATTTTCCATTCTAGACAAGTTATCTGCTACAGGATTTTCAGCTCCCTTTCCATCAACAATATGCAAATCAAATTCTTGAAGAAAAACCACCCACCTAATAAGTCTGGGCTTAGCATCTTTCTTTTCCATAAGATATTTAATAGCAGCATGATCTGTGTGAATAGTTACATTGGAATGAATGATGTAAGGTCTAAACTTATCACATGCAAAGACAACTGCTAAAAAATCCTTTTCGGTGGTGGCATAATTTCTTTGAGCAGCATCTAGGGTTTTACTAGCATAATGGATAACATTCACTTTCTTGTCTACTCTTTGCCCTAGAACAGCACCAACAGCATAATCACTAGCATCACACATAATCTCAAATGGCAAGTTCCAATCAGGTGGTTGAACAATGGGTGCAGTAATCAAAGCTTTCTTAAGTATTTCAAAAGTTTCTACACAATCATCATCAAAAACAAAAGGAATGTCTTTTTGAAAAAGATTAGTTAATGGCCTAGAAATCTTTGAGAAATCTTTGATGAAATGCCTATAGAAACCAGCATGACCAAGGAAACTTCTTATACCTTTGATATCTTTTGGGCATCTTCTCAATTGCGTCAACTTTAGCTTTGTCCACTTCAATACCCCGTTCAAAAAATTTGTGCCCAAGCACTATACCTTCATTCACCATAAAATGGCACTTCTCCCAATTCAAGACAATATTAGTTTCTTCACATCTCTGCAAAACTCGATCAAGGTTGCTCAAGCAATCATCAAAAGAAATTCCATAAACGGAAAAATCATCCATGAAAACCTCAACAATCTTTTTCACAAAAATCAGAGAATATAGAAGTCATACATCTTTGAAAAGTAGCAGGTACATTGCATAAACAAAAAGGCATACATCTATAAGCACAAGTTCCAAAAGGGCAAGTAAAAGTAGTTTTCTCTTGATCCTCTTTTGACACATGTATTTGAGAAAAACCAGAATATCCATCAAGAAAGCAAAAGTGTGTGTGCTTGGATAATATTTCTAGCATTTGATCGATAAAAGGTAAAGGGTAATGATCTTTCCTAGTAGCTTTGTTTAATTTCCTGAAATCAATCACCATCCTATAACCAGTTACTATTCTTTGTGGGATAAGTTCATTTTTATCATTAGGAACTACAGTTATACCTCCTTTCTTAGGAACACAATGAACAGGACTTACCCATCTACTATCAGCAATAGGATAAATTATACCTGCCACCAGAAGCTTTAGTATTTCTCAGTTCTTACCACTTCCTTCATCTTAGGGTTTAAGCGACGTTGATGATCAACGACAGGTTTAGCATCCGGTTCCATATTAATCTTGTGCTGACATAGAGTGGGACTAATGCCCTTAAGATCATCGAGAGTATATCCAATAGCAGCCCGGTGCTTCTTCAGAGTTTTAAGTAATCTCTTTTCTTCATGCTCTGAAAGGTTAGCACTGATAATAACATGATATATCTTCTTTTCATCAAGGTAAGCATATTTCAAAGTGTCAGGTAAAGTCTTTAACTCAAACACGAGATCTCCCTTGGGTGATCCCCTAAAATATCGACCGGTAAGTTGCGTTTAAGAATAGGCGTTTGTTTGAGAAATATGGCATCTATTTCATTTCTCTCATTCATATGCATATCATTTTCATGGTCTAGTAAATATTGTTCTAACGGATCGGTAGGAGGTACGACAATAGAGGCAACACCAATAATCTCATCTTTGCTTGGTAATTCTTTCTCATGTGGTTGTTTACTAAACTTGGAGAAATTAATTTCATGAGACACATCGCCAAAGCTTACTTTAACCTTCTCGGTAACACAATTAATTTCAGCATTAACAGTATTCAAGAAAGGTCTACCAAAAATAATGGGACAAAAGTTATCTTGTTCTGAACCAAGTACTAAGAAATCAGTGGGGTACTTGACCTTTCCACACAAGACTTCAACATCTCTAACAATCCCAAGTGGTGTAATAGTGTCTCTGTTTGCAAGTTTAATAGTAACATCAATGTCCGCAAGCTCAGAAGGTGCTATGTCATTCATAATTTCTTGATATAAGGTAAAAGGTATAGTGCTAACACTAGCACCAATATCACAAAATCCATGATAACAATGATCTCCAATTTTAACTGAAACCACAGGCATGCCAACAACTGGTTTATTCTTATCTAGTTCATCTTGCTTACGTCTAACAGGTTTTACAATTCTAGTAGTTTCATCACATAAATAGATAACCTATCCATCAACGTTATCAACTAGAAGATCTTTGACCATTGCAATTTTAGGCTCAACATTTATTTGTTCAGGAGGTGTAGGTGTCCTAGCATGACTTTTATTAACCACAGTTGTAGCTTTAGCGTGTTCCTTAATTCTGACAGGGAAGGGTGGTTTCTCAATGTAAGTAGTAGGAACAATTGGATCAACATGTAACAATTATTTCTTCCTTCTCAATTTTAATAGGTTTATCTACTTGCTTTTCAATGGGTGGATGATATTTAAACCACTTCTCCTTAGGGAGATCAACATGAGTAGCAAATGATTCACAGAAGGAAGCTACTATCTCAGAGTCAAGGCCATATTTATTACTCAGCTTATAGCAGGCATCAGTTTTCATAAAAGATTTAACACAATCGAACTTAAGCTTTATACCTTACTCTTTACCTTTGTCGAGTTCCCATCTTCGGAGTTGCATTTGATCCTTTCTAGAAGATCCCATTTGAATTCAATAGTCCTTTTCATGAAGGAACCAGTAGGAGAAGAATCGAGTAGTACTTGATCATCATGAGAAAGCCGACCATTTTTTTTGCATAATAGTATTTCTTGAGATCTCATGATTGGGGCAGGGGTGCATCATAGATTTAAGCCTCCCCCAAGCTTGAGCGATACTTTCCCCTTCACGAGGCCATCAATTATAAATAAAGGTCCGATCACGATGAACTAGATGCATAGGATAAAACTTTTGATGAAATTCCAACTTCAAGCGATTCCAGTCCCATGATCCAATATCGCCTAGTAGCCTGTACCACATCAATGCCTTTCCCTCCAAAGATAAAGGGAAAACTTTCTTCTTAACTTTGTCTCCAAACAACCCTACAAGCTGAAATAATCCACAAGCTTCATCGACAAATATCAAGTGATAATCAGGATGAGTCATGCCATCATATGGATGTGATAAGAGTTTTTAAAGCATACCCGAAGGAATCTCATAATGAATATTTTTAGTAGGTTCAGTATGTTGAGGAACAATTTCCTCATCTTCAGTTCGGGGCGAAGATGCCCCGAACAAGCCACTCAAAGGGTGTCTGTTCATACCGACAAGCAGCAGTAAATTTCAGCACGTATAGAAAATGTTTCCTTACCAATTCCACTTATCAAAGGCGCTTTACTCCCCGGCAACGGCGGCAGAAAAGAGTCTTGATGACCCACAAGTGTAGGGTATCAATCGTACATAGTCCTTTCGATAAGTAAGAGTGTCAAACCCAACGAGGAGCAGAAGGAAATGACAAGCGGTTTTTAGCAAGGTATTCTCTACAAGTGTTGTGAGTAACGATAGTAGATAGTTTTGTAGCAAGATAATTCGTAATAAGTGACAAGTAACAATAGTAGAAATAGTGCAGCAAGGTAGCCCAATCCTATTTATAGCAAAGGACAGGCCTGAAAGTACTCTTATATTAAGCAAGTGCTCCCGGGGACACATGGGAATTCTGTCTAGTCACGTTCATCATGTTGAGTTGATTCGCGTTCGCTACTTTGATAATTTGATATGTGGGGTGGACCAGTGCTAAGGTGTTGTTCTTACTTGAACTAACAACCTAATTATGATTACCCCCTCTCGCAAGCATCCGCAACTACGAAAGAAGAATTAAGATAAATCTAACCATAACGTGAAACATGTGGATCCAAATCAGCCCCTTATGACGCAAAGCATAAACTGGGGTTTAAGCTTCTGTCACTCTAGAAACCCATCATCTACTTGTTACTCCACAATGACTTCCCTTAGGCCCATAACATGGTGACGTGTCATGTAGTCGACGTTCACATGACACCACTAAGAGAAGTAACAACATACATATCATCAAAATATCGAACGAATACCAACTTCACATGATTACTTATTACTAGACTTATCCCATGTCCTCGGGAACAATAGTAACTACTCACAGCTCATCAACATGTTCAAGATCAGAGGTGCAATAATAATAATTAAGGATCTGAACATAATATCTTCCACCAAGTAATCCAACAAGCATCAACTACAAGATGTAATCAACACAACTAGTAACCCACAGGTACCAATCTGAGGTTTTGAGACAAAGATTGAATACAAGAGATGAACTAGGGTTGGAGATGAGCGAGATTTCACTGGTGAAGATGTTGATGAGGATTGGTCCTCCCACGAAGGAGGAAGCGTTGGTGATGATGATGGCTTCGATCTCCCCCTGCCGGAGAGGAATTTCCCCTACAGAATCTGACTGCCGGAGTGCAAAAGGGCCTCTGCCCAGTTTTCCGCCTCGAGACGGCGGCGCTTCATCCCGAAAGGTTGCTTATGATTTTTTTCTAGGATAAAACACAGCAAATAGGAGAAGATGGGCGTCGGGAGGCCAGCCAGGGCCCCACAAGCCATCAGGGCGCGACCTGGGGGGCGCGCCCTGTTGGCTTGTGCCTGGCTGGTGGCCCCCCTCTGGTATATTTTTGGCCCATAAATTCCCATATATTCAATAAAAATTCCTCGTGAAGTTTCAGGTCATTTGGAGTCTGGTGATATTTCTGCCTTTTTCTCGGTTTTCCGGTCCAGAATTCCAGTTTCCGGATAATTCCCTCTTTGTGATGTACCTTGCATATTCAGAGAGAAAAGGCATAAGAATTGTATGATAATAGGGAATAATGGACAAGAATATCATAAATATGAATAAGAAAGCATGATGCAAAATGGACGTATCAGGCATCCCCGTGATGTAGTCACCTGTGTCTGGCCAGACGATAACGGATGCCATCACACCGAGAGGGCCCTAAGAATATCTCTCCATCGTTGGAGGAGAAAACCCCTCTCTCGAGCTATCTAGTCCCTTGTCAAAATTTCTGATGAACCTATAAGTTGTCGTTATGATCACATAGTTACATATGACGTTTGAGCAACCCCAGAGCTCATCGTACGGTAAGAAGTGACTACGATACTCTTATGGTCTAAGGAGCATAAAACACACGTTAACACTCTGTTTTATAACAATTGATTTGAGACGATATTATCTCAAAGTATAACAGACAAGCTTTGGGTCGTCATACTCTCAATGTTGTTTTCGGACTATCATTAAACTTTAACGATATCATAAGATCCGAAAAACATGATCACTAACAATATTTGGGCCAGTCTTAGAGGCAAGACTAGGAACCTTTATTTTATTGTTTATCATTCTACACGTGCATATGAGTTTTTCCACCGAATCACATATTCCAAAATCATAGCAGTTATAGCATAGAATATAAACTCTTAATAATGAATATGGAAATATAATAATACATTATTATTGCCTCTAGGGCATATTTCCAACAGTCTTCACATGCACTAGAGTCAATAATCTAGTTAGCACATTTTACTTTCACACCAATGGCAATCTGGTGTGAGTCCATGCATGCTTTGCTTGAGGTATAGACCTCGTCCTATGAAATCTAACAACTTAAGATCCATGTGTATCATTTACATTTCAATGCATCTACCATGCTTTCACAAGAATTCATAATTTTGTAAAAATGGTTTTGTATAGATTGAACCATTGGCAGAACCTTTGATTCCTTAGACTTAGCTATGGAACCACTATTAAGAACAGTGTTCCATTGGCATAATCATCTGGAAACCATACCAAGTTTATAAATAAACTTTTGATTCATTATCCTCCATTGTTGCTTCTTAAAGCGATAATATACTCAGCCTTCTGTTATATAATTCACGACAATAACTTTCTTGGACCAATTTCAACTTATTGTGCCACCATAAATCATTTAATTGAAATCAAAAATAGCTTGGAGCATTAATGAATATTTTGTCAATGTTCTACTTACATCGAGCATGTACTAATATAATTCCTTACAAAATCTTTTCATTTTCTTTGTATGCTAGAAACATGTCATCGGTACTTAACGACATTTTTACTATTTTCCTGTGATCAACAATTTAACCATTATGGTAACTTTACCACAACTTACTTGGAACTGGACATATCTGGTTATTTACATACCATGGAATATAATTAAAACATATGAACTGGACATATCTCATAGGAATTCCTATGAGATGGAAATATAATTAACACCAGGGAACTGGACATATCTGGTTATCTCCAAAGTAGTTTACACAATCTATTTGTAGAAACATAATTTTCTTGTTACTAATTTATAATTCATTCTAAAAAAACATTTCAAAGGATCCAGATTTATGTCTCAATAAGTAAATATAAATATCTACTTGAGTCATCCTTGAAGATAGATAAATACACTGCTTGCAACAACACTTATTGGAGTACATACATCGATATGCATATTTTCAATTTTTTTGTTGCTCGTACTTTATGGCCTATGAAAGGTAATTTACTTTACTTCACTATTTGGACGAAAGTTGCAATTGTTAGATGATACAAAATCAGGTAAATTCAAAATCCATCACTATGGAATTTCTCCATGCGGGTTTATCCAATGTGACTAAATGCAGTGTCACACATATGTGGTATTATTTTAGTCTTGTGACATTTAGTGTCAATGTTATGGACAGTCAATTTTATTATCAGTATTCACAACACACATCCTATTCTCAATAGGAGTATGGCCTTTTGTTCATAACATCGAACAAATATTGTTCTCTCATGAACAACCTCCTTGCAACTTCTATGCAATGGGCTGGAGTGTATAAAAATCTAAAATGAATTATGATAATAAATTACAGAGGTAATATGTTGATGGGAAGTACTGTAACTTTTACAAAATTTCCATCAGATATTTTAACCTTATTATTTGTTGATCAATTAGGCCGTAGTAGTTCTTGCATCTATTCGCAATAACTTGCAATCGAGTCAATATCCTTGTGATCAACTTTTAACCACAATACCGAAGAATTTAGTGATCAATATTTTAATCATAATTTCCAAGAATTCTACTTTACTTGACCAATTTTCTCTACATCTCATAGCTTGTATGACATTCATACCTGAGCTGGACATTCCAGTCTTCTTTCTTTCTGCATTTTAACTTCTTATAGTTTTACTTTCAATATCTGTCCTACTCACAAACGAAGCATCCAACTTTCAGAGTGGCGTGAGCCCCGAACTTCCCTGGGCATGTAAGTCTTATTACATCCTTCGAATTTGTTCTTTCTCTTTTAAGTTCTCACCATCAACTCATGACTGGTGTTCTTTCGGGTCCTACGCATTTCAGTCTTAAACGTAGTTGAACATTCAATAGAACTTGCAAACAAAACACTTCTTTAGATATCACATTTCTTTTCAGTCTTTGTTTGTTTCTGAAAACAATTTTCAGTTCCAAGAATATCACAACTATCCCAAACATTTTGAAGTTCGGGTTTCTTGGAAGCAAGCAGACCCTAATGTAATTCTAGCCTTTTGGATCGAAGGGCGTGAGTCTCGTCATCCATAGCATTATCAGGAGAGTATTGTAATAATGCAATAGAAAAAAAATCTCGACACTTTTAGAGGATGATCCTCTAATTACATTTACCAATCATAAGTTCAACCAGATAAATAATAGCTAATCAATTTCAACAACAGGTGGAACCGTGAGTCGATATTCTACAACTATGATGCAAACTACACATAGACATTGTTCTTAATTAATTGCACTAGTGATTAAACTTAATTAATACATAATTGTGCTCCCACTCAAATCAATATCTCAAATAACTAATTTTAAGTGATTCAAGACCTTGATCTTATTCACAGCCATTGATGAGGACATCACTAACGCCGTGAACTCAATTGGTAGGCAATATTTTGTCGATCATATCTCCATATAACTCTTGTTCATCTTTCGATGCTTTGTGCTCCGAGCTCAGAATGATTCTTCTAGAACTTCAAGACCACCGAGTGATATCCGCTTGCTTGGTTTGACCTCGCCCTCTTACACCTCACGATTTGTTTGTACTCATGTGGACATGACGCACTCCGGAAAGCTACGTGTTATAGACCGTTGCAACACTGGGAAGAACACATTTTAACTTGATATTTTCAGTGAGAGATCACCCTAATAATTGACAACTGCACAATCAAGGGTGCAAACAACAAAGGGATACACATCTCAGGCAATTCATAATAGCATGATATGGTATAGCCTTGGGCACCGGGGATGATGCTTCAGGATGATTCTTCAGCCAGCACCATGATCTTCTGCGCCTGGTGAAGCGACCTTGCTCCAGGGGTCCTCCATAGCATGTCCATCAGGTCCGTCAATAATAAAATAAATTTGACTCGCAGGTCATTAAAGTGGAAATCCTTTGGCTCCATCAATCATGTCGTACTATGACGCGTATGTGACTTAACGTTACAACATATAATCATCTCATACATAAACAAATTATCATGACGAAGACTATACCACATCACATGAAATCCTCCCAAACCGAGCTAGACACCCTCTAATCAGTTTGGCAAATTTTGATTGTGTAGTTTCCAGGGGTTTCGGATAGCACTACCTACCTACGTCCACCATTAAGGCCATAATCCTTGTTGCTAGACTAACTTTCGGGGTGTATGAGGGAAGAGACTTAATTCAAAATCTCTAACCCCACACTAAACTTCGTCATTATGCATGACCCCCTAGAAGATCAAACATCTTCATCGCCCTCTCGTGTTTGCGACAGTTCACTATTCTTGACTATGATGAAGCCCAAAGAACTATTAGAAGATCGTCGACAGCCAGAGCCGATCGATTGTCAGAACTTTGTACAAAGCTACATCATGCAGTTAATGAACTCAACCGAAGCAACACTTGAGGGAAGCATAGCAAGAACATCAATCCCTCACATCCACATGTGATCTAGATCGCAACATGTTCTACTCATAGAACCCCTCAATATCCCATTGTTGGAAAACATAGTAGAAAACAAAAAAAATCGCCCTACGATCAACCAGGAACACTATGAAGATAAAATAATGGTTTGGATCGGATTGTTACCAACTCCGAGTTGCAGCGGAAGAAGACGAGTCGGTGTAGATCATTGATGATGTCCCTCGAGTCGTAGATGAATGATCCCGCAAACCTCCCACGAACGATCCCTCAAACGTAAGACCGAAAGCACGACCTCCTTAAGAGTTGCAAGCGTACGGTGTTCATGGTCCGGCAGCGCTTCGCCTTCTAGAGCTAATCGTTGCCGAAGAATTAGAGGGAGGATATTAGAACCACACTGGGATTCTAATTATGAGGATTAGAGGATCTAGTTCAAGCTCAAATTGATCAACTAGGATCAACTATAACTAGAAGACTAGAGGAGGCTTTAAAACTTGGGTCTAAAGTGCCAAAACCCTCTGGTATATATAGGTTGAAGGGACGGAGAGAGGGGGCACCACAAGAGGAGTAAAACATCCCCTTTGGCCGGCCAAGGAGGGGGAAACCCCCTCCAATTCGGCATCCCCCTTCCTTCCACAAGGAGGAAGGGGGCGCCTCCACCTATTGGCCCGAGTGGCCCAATTCTCCTTCCACCACTTGGCTTTTTAAGGCCCGTTGATATTAAATTAAATATAAAAGCCTTCTAACTATTATAACAACCTTTTATTATTAATTTAACATCTTCAAAAACATTTTTCATCTATATATTATTTATCGGTAATACCCGGTATTGCCCGATAGTCTCTGAAACCCTTCCGGTGACCCCGGAACGCTTCCGGATCCTCTCGAAATTATTTCAAATATTAATGAAACAATTTCACAAATATGTTCTCATTACTCCCACACTACTAACACTCAACAGATCATGATTACCTTAAGCTTGTGACCCTGTAGTTTGGTAACACATAGACATGAACGAAACCCCTTCGTTCAATGACTGATAGCGAAACCGTGGACGTACATATCGATCCCTATGAGTACACAATGATATTTGAGTGAACCTTTGGTTATCATGTGATATTCCCTTTGCTTTGCGATAATTTACAAAACCCGAGATGCATCGATATCTTCTTGAGTCATGCACATGCTCACTATACCGTTATTCTTGTTACCGGTTTTGTTCTTTTTTCTCGTTGATGTGTTCCGGCATCCCCATGATGTAGTCACCTGTGTGTGGACAGACGATGATGGATGCCTTCACAACGAGAGGGCTCTAAGAATATCTCTCCATCGTCGGAGGAGCAAATCCCACTCTCGAGCTATCTAGTCCCTTGTCAAACTTTTTGATGAACCTGTAAGTTGTCTTTATGATCACCTAGTTGACGTTTGAGCAACCCAAAAGCTCATCGTACGGTAATAAGTGACTACGATACTCTCATGGTCTAAGGAACATAAAACACACGTTAAGGCTCCGTGTTATAACAATTGATTTCAGACGATATTATCTCAAAGTATAACATACAAGTTTTCGGTCGATTCAATATGATCATTCTTCTAACATCATACTCTCAATGTTGTTTTATGACTACATTACACTTAACGATATCCTAAGATCCGGAAAACATGATCACTAACAACATTTGAGACAGTCTTAGAGGCAAGACTAGGAACCTTTATTTTACTGTTTATCATTCCACACGTGCATATGAGTTTTTCTATTGAATCACATATTCCAGAATCATAGCAGTTATAACATAGAATATAATCTCTTAATTATGAATATGGAAATATAATAATACATTATTATTCCCTCTAGGGCATATTTCCAACACGGATCTCTCCTCCTTTGTTGGTCTTTTGTGTTCTCTCCTTGCACAAAAGTTGTTGGGATTGTTGAGGGATGACGGTGCCATGTGGTACAACCGCTGGTACATGCATGAATGCTTGTACCATGGGTCGGCTTGCCTCCTGTTGCATATGAGTCCACATGAAAAGTTGACCACTACTCCTCAATATCCTCAATTATGGCTCTAAATCCTTTTGTGTGCATAATATTATGTAATCGAAGAAAGATCCTAGGTTTCTCCATTTTTAATGGTTATGCAAATGAGAGTGAAAACCGACAAAGACCCAAAGTGATAGATAAGAAGTTTCCCTTTGGGACATCACCCCACAACCACCACCACCAAGCCTAGAGTGTTCCTCTTCCACGAGAAATTCAAACATTAAAGGTGAGGAACTTGATATTAATATAAAAAGGCATACTGGTGTGAGGAGATATACCATTAATGTCTTCATGATTTCTACATCCTTATACATGATGATATTAGTTTTTTGAAGGATTGCACCTAAATGCGCTACCTAACCACATGGAATAAAGATTTCATTATTTTATCCCAAGTCCTAAAATCTCACTAGGTGACGAAACAAGTTGCACCCCCTTTTTAGGGTAAAAATAGTTTTGGCTCGCAAGGCACTTCTATAAATTAATATGTCGATGAAAAGTTTAACCAAATAGCCACTTCCTATACTAAAGGTTCATTATCAAATCTCCTTACCTTGATCCAATGATGGGAACTTAATAAGGGAACAAATGCTTGGTGTTTAGGATAATCAAGTTTGGAGGCCATTGTCTTGCCTCGATGGCGATTACCATTACACCCAGCTTTCCACTATTAATCGATATGTAAGTGGTCACAGAGTTGAGCTTCCCGTTATAGAGTTTTCGCTGCATATGATTCCCTACTCATACACGCAACCCAGGATGAACCTTGATGGATCGTTCATCGGCCAGCAAAGTGGCCAACTCTCTAAGAATCACTCATGGTACATCACTCATTGGTTATTGGAGTGGTGGCCTAGTTTATTAAAATAATAAGAAACAAAGGGAGGTTTGGAGCTTTTTGTTCAACCGGAATAAAAACCACTACTCTTGTTCGCAAATTAATTAAGTGCTTCATCACAATATTGTAGTTCGACCATCGAATTAGACAGTGTGTGGATCGTTACAAGTTATACTGAACAAAGATGAACGTCGAAGCTCTTTGGCTCTCCCCTTTCTCAATTGTAAAACTACATCTTATCCTTTTATTTTTATTTTCATATTTAAGACGGAGCTTGACAACTTATCTAATATAGTATAGCTCATGTGAAAAACGAGAACTAATTAGTTCTGACCAAAGCGGAGAGCGTCCTTTAAGTAAAACAAAGCAAATAATAATGTAATCAAGTTAAAAATTGCAAGACAAGTGAGGATGGAAATAGTATACCTTCTCTAGCTGGTTTGGCCTTTTACTCACATCACATCCCTTCATTCTTCTCATCCCGAGCTGCTAGAAATGAGTAACCAAAAATCCGTAGTGAGAACAATATCAAAAGGAGAGCTGCGGCAAACGAAAAGTAATAGAGTTGCTATGTTTTTTTTATTATACGAAAACTAAAAGTACACATGTTTAACAAAAAAGAAAATACATCAAAATAAGAAGTGTAAAACCGGTGCGAGGATAAAGGAGAATCATCCCAAGCTTAGGATTTTGCCTTAATTGATATAGTCCTCGCGAGGTGAACTCTGCTTCTCTCGTGTCTTTTTTCTCTTAGGGGGTTGCCATATCTTTTTTTAGAACACAAACTACTTTATTCAGATAAAAATTATACAGCTGCACGACTTTGCAAGGCAGAAAAAAATAATACTAACACCGATTAGTTGGCGTTGACGAGAGCCACCCACACCGAGAAGAGGATAGCTGCAGAAAGGAACTATCTTCGTCACCACTAGGACTCCACCAAGGAAATCCTTCTTGATGTTTTTAAGCCGCTTGAGCCACCCGAGCTTTTCGGAATCTGAAAACCGACGGATGCACCTTGGTCCTGATGGCAAAGTCCTTGAATCGGTGAGATCTCCATCAACGAAGAAAGAAACGCCGCTCACCAACATTGGGAGGGAAGAAAAGCATTAACCATCTGTCAAAGGAACCACACACCAACTGCCGAGATCTGAAGAGAGCCCACAAATTCGGGGACACAAACTCTCACAGTCCATTCGCCGGCATCGGATCAAACGTCGTCGAGGTAGGAAGAGACCGGGAAGACCTTATTCGAACAAGCCATCGTCATCCCCACCTTGTCGATATCACCGGGGAGAAAAAAAACCTAGGAAGAAAAAATGAAACGGATGGACGGATCCCCGCTCCTCTTGCCAGCAACGAGTCCGCCGGACGCAGAAAAGGAGGAGGATCAATACGACCGCATGAAGGAGAGCTTTGGCAACGGCTAGGGTTGGGGTCGTAAGAAATTAGTCGATGTCAATTTTATTTTAATTTATTATTTCATGGCATATGCGTGTTCACGTCTGTTCCGCCCGTGGGAAGAACACACGAGGTGGCTTCTCGACATCCCTAGTCACGTCCATTGGAGGTTTCTAGCAAGGAGCAAATTAAGCATCGTGCTTGAAAAAACCAACAACGTGAGATATGGTGTGCTAGCTTCCTGCAAATGTTATGTATCACTTGAGATCGGGCGGCGATTTGTCTCGCTGCGGGCGAGACGGAAGCAGGTCTCGCCTCAAGGGCGCCTCATCTCGCTATTATTGAGCCGGCCCAGTAGTGTTACTTTTCGTTCATTTACTTTTGTTTTTCGTTCAATTTTGTTCTATTTTTCTTTCTTTTCTTTTTTTACTTTTTTTATAGTGTTGAAGTATTCTAATACATATATTTCAAAACTTAATTTACCTATATTTTCTAATTGTTCACCGCAAATTGAAAAATGTACAGTGTAAAACATGTGTTCGTGCAATTTTAAAAGAATGCTCGTATCATTAACAAATTGTAAATTCCAAAAAATGTTCGCGCATTCTGAAAAAAATCTTCTTGAAACTTTGTGAAAATATTTACATAGTGTAAAAAAATATTAGCGTAATTTAAGATAGACTATTTCGAGAGAGTAATTTCAGATAGACTATACAATATTAAGAAAATTCACGTGATTTTTAAAAATGTTTAATAAAATTCAAATTAATTTTCAATGTATGTTTGAATTTTTTTTAACATGGTTCGAAAAAATGTTTAAACTTGTATTTAAAAAATTTCATCATGCATTTAAGAAACGCTCAACGTGTATACAAAAACTGTACAACTTGTATTAAAAAATTGGGAAAACACATAAAATAAAAAGAAACGCATGGGAGGTTCTAAAACGGTCTATACCGTTCTACAGAATCTTTCAAAACCGCATTAATGCTTAATGGGTCAGCAAACTAAAGTGAACACGGCGGAGGATGATGTGGAAAACCCTATTCGCCGGACATAGCGGCGAATTGTCGAGGCTCCGCATACCCCCAACTCAGTTTGGGCCGGCCCAGTTTCGATTAGCCACCGGTTTTGGGAACCATCTAGGAGCTTCCCTGAAACCGTTTTTTTTTTCACCTTTTTTTCGTTTTTCTGTTTCTGTTTCTGTTTCTCTTTTCTTTTCCTTTTTTTTGTTTTCTTTTTCTTCCTTCTTCCTTTTTTTCCAAAGTTATTTTATCTTTTTTAAAACTAAGTTCATGTTCGGAAATTGTTCTTCAAATTGGAAAAATGTTCTCGCTTTTATAAAAAAGTTTTAAATTTCAAAAAATTGCCTTTTTCCAAAATATTCATAACTTCAAAATTTCGGGATTGTCAAAAAAAATTGGGATTTTCAAAAAAAAATCTTGACTTTATAAAATTTTATTGTTTTAATTTTTATTTTTCTTTTTCTCTTTTCCTATTACTTTTCTTTGACATTTTCTAATTTTTGTTTTGAATTTCAATAAATGTTATCGTGTTCAAAATTTTGTTCACAATATATATTTAAATGTTTGTGCTTTAAAAAATAATCAGGAATTGCAAAAAATGTTCGTTCTTTCAAAATGTGTTCGTATTTTCACAAATGTTTGGGTTTCAAAAAAAACTCGTATTTAAAAAAATCCACGCTTTTCCAAAAAATTCCGTATTTTGTAAAAAAATCATGGATTTAAGAATATGGTTTTGTTTTTCAACAAAAAAAATCATGATTTCATAACAATATTTGTGTTTCAAAAAAAAAAATCTCCTTTTCAAAATTTGTTCATGATTTTCATAAAATGTTCGTGTTGAACAAATTAGTCTCGTTATCAAATTTTGTTCATGATTTTCATAAAAATGTTTGTGTTTGAAAAAGTGTCAAGGAATTTCAAAAATAAATCTCTTTTTTTCAAAAAATTCAAAATTTAAAATGAGAAAGACATTTAATGAAACTCCCAAACATATTTGAAAACACGAAGATTTTTTGAAAATTCCGAACATTATTTGAAGTTATGAATACTTTCTGAAAGGTGAACATGTTTTTAAATATGCAAACATTTTTTGAATTTGTGAACAAAAAATAATAATAGGAACATATTTTGTGCTTCTGAACATTTTTTTAAAAGTCTGAAAAAAAATTGAAATTTTGAAGAACAAGAAAGAGAAGGAAAAGGAATTAAAAATAAATAGAAAATGAAATAAATAAACGAAAAGAAAAAGAATCAGAAAAAACGCTACATTACTCGCGCGCCTACTAGGCGTGCCCAGGTCGCTGCCTCTGTGTGCGCCGAGCGGCCACTCGCGGAAGCATAGGAGGTCCCGGATGATGTGCCGTGCCTACGCTGAAGCTTGAGCTCCCGTCTCCCCAGTTTGGGCCAGCCCACGGTCGCTGTGCTGTTTTATCTTTTTTCTGTAACTTTTGTTTGCTTTTTCTTTTTTATGTTTCTGTTTCTATTTCTTTTCTTTTTCATTTTTACCCTTTTTATTCCTTTTTCGCGCATTATATAAATTTAATTGTGTGTTTATATTAAAATGTTCATTTTATATTTAAAGAAATGCTTGCCTCATATTACGAAAATGTTCAACATATTTTTTTATATGTTCATTGTGTATTTTTAAACAATTCTGCGTATATCACAACAATGTTCAATCTTTGTTTACATATTAATTCAGTGTATATCACAAGAAAATTCAACATGTATTTAAATATTGTTCACCCTATATCACGAATTTTTTTAACGTGTATTTTAAAACAAAATCAGCGTATATTAAATAATTGTTCAAAGTATAATTAAAAGAAATTCATCGTATATAATTTTTTCCTATTAATGTTCGTAATTTCGAAAGTTTGCGCGTGTTTTTATTTTCACTTTTTTTAAAAATTGATCATGTTTTAATTTTTGGTCAGAAAAATTTCTTTACAGTTTTAAAAAATTATTCGTTTTTTTCAAGAAAATGTGTTCATTTTTTCAAATAAATGTTGAAATTTTTGAAGAAAAAAAAGGACCTCCAGCTCAACTTAGTACCTTAAAATTAGTTCTCACCAATAGCAAACTGCAGTCGCCAGCTTAACTGGCTAGCAACATTGTTCTCTAGCTCGAGGTGGGTAGTCGAGTTCGACTACCCAACTGCGCAATTATTTTTCGTGACATTTTCGTTTGATCGACACACGCCAATGTCCTAGCCTATTATCAGGCCCCTTCGGCGAAAGCATGTCTACTGGATGCACGCGGGTGTCCAATAGGAAGACCTCTTATTGGACGCCTGCTTGGTCGAACAGATGTGTCCTTGCACATGTCAAGTTGAGCCAACACATTTTCCATGCAGCAAAGTGAAACCGACATTGTAGTGACCCAAAATTGATTTGTTGGTCCTTTAAACTGAATATTATTTTAGCAAACCGATTTTTTTCCTCACATTTTTCCATTTGGCTAACGCCCGCCAATGGCCTGGCTTGTTATCGTGCCCCATCAACGAAAGCATGTCTATCTAGACGCACACGGGCATCCAATATGTTGTTTGGATGCCTACATGGTCAATTTGACAAGCCTTCGCACAGGGCGCGAACGAACTAGGCCGACCCGTTTTGGACGCAGCAATGTGAAACTGGCACCGTAGCAACCCCAAAATTATACCGACAGGTTCACTGTAGCCAAGCGATTTGTTGGTTGTTGTAACTTAATATCATTGTAGCAAACCGATTAATTTTTCATCACATTTTTTGTTTGGTCGACGCCTGCCAACAGCCCGTCTGTTATCGTGCCCGTCAGGCTACTAGATGCACGCGGGGCGTTCAATAGGAGGTTTGGACGCCTACATGGTCAAATTGACTATCCTTCGCACAGGGCGTGAACCAACCGGGCCGGCCCATTTTAGACGCAACGAACTGAAACCGGCACTATAGCAACCCAACATTATACCATCGGGTTCGCTGTAGCAAACCGATTTGTTGGTTCGTTTCACTGAACATTGTTGTAAATGCACATTGAATGTTTTTTTATTATACGTTAGGGATTATCTTAATAAAGATGAATATTTCTATAATGCATGCTGAGCTTTATTTTAATATATTTTGACCAATTTTTGAATATAGTGAACCTTTTTGTAAAAATATATAATGCTGAACAATTTTAAAAACACATTGAACTTTTTTGTAAAAATATGTTAAACATTTTCTTATTATACGATGAACCATTTATAATGCATGATCAACCTTTTTGTAATATACAGTGAACGAAAAGTTAGGTGAACAATTTCGCAATACAAGATAAAGTCTTTGTATAATAAACGAAAAAGACAAGAATGAAAAGGAATAAGGAAAGGCCGAACAAAACAAAAAGCTGAAACATGACCGGCCCAACTTGAGGAGTCGGGAGACTGCTCTCAGCGAAGCCACCAGATCCGCTGAGCACAGATCCTATTTGCCACACGCAGGCGGAGAATAATCGAGCCTTCCTTCACAGGCTGTTTTCCGGGTTTTATTTCTTTTTTCTTAGTTTCTGGTTTTTTTTTTTCATTTTTCACACTATGATTTATTTATTTATTTTAATATTTTTGCATTTTTTATTTTTTATGGTCGGACCCTTCCCCGGACCCTGCGCAAGCGGGAGCTACATGCATCGGGCTACCCTTTATCCTTTTGCAATATTCTGTGAATATGTTTTCTGATATACGGTTATTTTCAAAACAATATACAATGAACTTTTTTAGTATATGCTAAACATTTTAGATATACGCGCTGAACATTGTTTATGATATAAGCTAAACATATTAGCTGTGTACGTTGCACCTTTTTTTAATACATATTAAACAGTTTTTTAATAGGCTATGAAATATTAGTTTTTATTGTATACGAGTGAACATTTCTTCTATACATGCAAAAAGTTTTAGATATGATGAACATCTTTTTTGTATACATCAAATATATTTTTAGTACACATTGAGCAGTTTTTGAATACACGGTGAAAAAAAATTAATATACAATGAAATTTGTTACAAACATTCACTAAACATTTCTTTAAAATATATGTTCCATTTTTTAATAGGGTTTTAAGTATCTAGATCCTAAAAAATAACAGGCTGTTTTTCGTTGAAAAAATCAATAAAAACCAAAGAGGAAAAAAATAGCTTGCGTGGAGAATGAGCCCGGCAGTCGCGCCTGCCATCAATGAAGGCTCGCCTTTCAGTC
This sequence comes from Elymus sibiricus, assembly GCA_039707655.1. Taxonomy (NCBI): domain Eukaryota; kingdom Viridiplantae; phylum Streptophyta; class Magnoliopsida; order Poales; family Poaceae; genus Elymus; species Elymus sibiricus. Next base: position 119,372,869 of record CM077667.1, on the reverse strand, counting down.
ACGGGTGCGGCACCTGGGTGCCCGTATGTTTCGCTGTAAGCGAGAAAGAGGGCAGCCTCGCACCGGGGAAGCTTCAGATGGGCTAGCCCAGCTGCACGGGAGGCTACAACCTCCTTTTTCTCTTTCTTTTTTACAGCTTCTGTTTTCTTTTTTGCTTTACTTTTGCTTTTGTTTATTTTCTAAAATATTCTCAATATATATTATAATAAAAATCTATTAAAAAATTTAAAAAATGTTTACCAAGCATTTAAAAAATATTAAATGTGTATATAGAAAATGTTTATCACGTATACGAAAAATGTGTAAAAAATAGATATTGTATTCAAAAAATCTTAATCAATCATTTGAAAATTTTTAATCAAGAATTTCAAAAATGTTAAATGTCAATGAAAAATGTCGATCATGTATTTTAAAAATGATGAAAAAATTTGATCATGTCTATTAAAATGTTAAGCAAGCATTTTAAAAAAATTGAAGAAGTATTTCAAAAACTTTAATCAAGTAGTTGAAAAAAAAATCTACACGTCCGGTCGGACGCCAAGCCAGTCAAGCAACCGCTTCGCCGCTTTTCCGAGGAGAAGCAAAAAACCATCGGTGAAGAGATCGCCCGGCTGCTCGCAGCCGGCTTCACCATGGAGGTCTTCCCCCCGGACTGGTTAGCCAACCCAGTCGTGGTGCTGAAGAAGAACAAGACTTGGCGCGTGTGTATCGACTACACGAGGCTGAACAAGGCATGCCCCAAGGACCCCTTTGCTCTGTCCCGATCAAGTGATCGATTCTACGGCCGGCTGCGAGCTGCTGTCCTTTCTGGACGTCTACTCAGGCTACCACCAGATTAAGCTAAATCCGACAGACCGGATCAAGACAGCTTTCATCACCCCCTTCGAGGCGTTCTGCTACATCACTATGGCGTTCGGCTTGAAAAACGCCGACGCCACCTTTCAACGCTGCATGCAGCAATGCATGTACAGGCAGCTCGGCCGCAACGTGCACGTCTACGTCGACGATGTTGTGATCAAGACCAAAGAAAGTCGCACCCTCCTGGACGATCTCAAAGGTACGTTCGCAAGCCTGCGCGAATTCGAGATCCGGCTGAACTCGGAGAAGTGCGTGTTCGGCGTGCCGGCTGGCCAACTCCTCGGTTTCCTCATTTTTGAGCGGGGGGTCGTGGCCAGCCCGGGGAAGATCAGGGCCATTGAGCGCATGGCCAAGCCAGCTACCCTAGGCGGCGTCAAGAAGATCACCGGCTGCCTGGCTTCGCTCAGCCGGTTCATCAGCCGACTGGGAGAGAAGGCGTCCCCCTCTACCGGCTTCTGAAGAAAACAGACGAGTTCGACTGGATTCTGCAGGCGCATGAGGCTTTCAGCGACCTCAAGTGCGCGTTCTCCACCGTGCCCATCTTGGCCGCGCCGGCTGACAAAGAGCCCATGCTGCTCTACATTGCCGCTACCACTCGGGTGGTCAGCGTCATCATGGCGGTGGAGCGGCCAAAGGAGGGCCGCGCACAACTGGTCCAGTGGTCGGTTTACTACTTGAGCGAGGTGATGTCCACCTCGGAGCAGAACCAGGCCCACTAACAGAAGATGTGCTACGGCGTGTTCCTGGCAGCTCAGAAGCTCAATCCCTACTTCCAGGAGCACCCCATTACAGTGGTGAGCACCGCACCCCTCGGGAAGATCATGCGCAACCGAGACGTGGCCGGCCGGATCACCAAGTGGGCCATTGATTTGGCCGACCACCACATCACCTACGAGCCCAGCATAGTCGTCAAGTCCGAGGCCTTGCCGATTTCCTTGTCGACTGGGCGGAGATAGAGTATCTTCCATCGCCTCCCGACTCCACTCATTGGCGCATGCACTTCGACGGCTCGAAGATGCGCTCCAGCTTGGGAGCCGGCATCATCCTCTCCTCCCCCAAGGGGGACCGGCTGCAGTACGTCCAGCAGATCCACTTCGCTGCCTCGAACAACATGGTGGAGTACGAAGCGCTCATCCACGGCTTCCAGATGGCCAAGGAGATCGTCATCCGGCGCATCCTGTGCTTCGGCAACTTCGGCCTAGTGGTGCAGCAAGTCACTGGCGAAGGGGACGCCAGGGATGTGAATATGGCCAGCTACCGGTTCCTTGTCCAACAACTTACCGACGGCTTCGAGGGTTGTTAGTTCCATCACATCCTTCGAGCCGGCAATGAGGCTGCAGACACGCTCGCCAAGATTGGCTCCACCCGGCAGCCCATCCCAGCCGGCGTCTCCCTCGAGCATCTGCGCAAGCCATCCATCAAGCCCTCCCCAGACTCCGAGTCCATCTTCATCCCGGCCGACCCAGGGGTTGTCGGCTCCATCCCGGGGGCTGCCAACCTACCCCGGGGCTACCGGCCCCGGCTCGAGGACTACAATTTCAGCCCCGAGGGCCGCCGGTTCCGGCCATCCCGCCCCGGCCCTAGCTGAACCGCCTGCAGCAGCCGTCCTGACGGGTGTCACGGCCTCATCCTGGGCACAACCTTTCCTCATCAACCTCATGAGCGGCGAGCTGCCCACGAACTAGGTAGAGGCTAGAAAAATCCAGCGTCGCGCGTCCGCCTACACCATCATCAACAACGAGCTCATCAAGCACAACGTGACCCGCGTGTTCCAACGCTGCTTCGAGCCGGACCAGGGGTGCGAGATCCTCAGGGACATCCACCAGGGCGAGTGTGGCCACCACGCCGCCTCGCGGGCCTTGGTAGCTAAGGTGTTTTGCCACGGTTTCTTCTGGCCAACCGCGCTACAGGACGCCAAGGACCTGGTCGACAAGTGCAATGGCTGTCGGCGCTTTAGCGCAAAGAGCCACCAGCCGGCTGCCACCCTCATGACCATCCCCATCACATGGCTATTCACCGTCTGAGGCCTGGACTTGGTGGGTCCATTCAAGGCCACCCGAGGCGGCATGACTCATCTATTGGTCGTCGTCGACAAATTCACTAAGTGGGTCGAGGCCAAGCCGATGACGAAGCTGGACTGCCCGACAGCCATCACGTTCATCAAGGACATCGTTGTCCGCTACGGCCTCCCCCATAGCATCATCATCGACAACGACACCAACTTTGCCAAGGGCGTGCTCGCTCGTTACTGCTCCATACAGGGGATCTAGTTGGACCTGGCGTCCGTCGCCCACCCCCAGTCGAACGGCCAGGCGGAAAGGGCTAACGACCTGATCTTGGCCAGCATCAAGCCTCGTCTGGTCAAGCCACTAGAGCGCTCGGCCGGCTGCTGGATCAAGGAGCTGCCGGATGTGCTCTGGAGCCTCCGGGCCATGCCCAACCGGTCGACCGGCTTCACCCCCTTCTTCCTCGTGTATGGAGCGGAGGCGGTCATCCCCACCGACATCGAGTTCGACTCGCCGCGCGTCACCCTATACACTGAGGCGAAAGCCAAAGAGGTGCGCGGGGACGGCATCGACCTCCTCAAGGAGGCACGCGAGCTGGCCCTGTCCAGGTCAGCCATCTACTAGCAAAGCTTGCACCGCTACCAATGCCGGCGGATCAAGCCCCTCGCCTTCTGCGAGGGTGATCTGGTGCTCCGGCTGATCCAACGGACAGCCGATCAGCATAAGTTGTTCTCCCCATGGGAGGGCCCCTTCATCGTCAGCAAGGCTTTGCGCAACAATGCGTACTACCTCATCAACGCGCAGAATGCAAGAAAGAACAAGAAGGACGGCGTCGGCTCCGAAACGGAGCGCCCATGGAACTACGAGCTCTTCCGTCCGTTTTACAGTTGAAGCAAGTGTATGTATGTATCACCATCTTTTGTGTCCATCAATTAAACAACCGGCGCCCTTGAGCAAGTCTCAGGGACTGCGTTTCGACTAGTTCATTCGTGTGTTCTACCTCTTTTTTATTTCCGCCTGCCCTCGGGCCAGCACGTCCGGCTCGGGGAATGGCCGGCTCGCCTGCACCCTCCCCACCCTGAGTCGACCCAGTACTATGTCCTCGTCCTCGCGCCCACTCCTCAACACGGCTACAGACCGCAACCCAGATGTCCGGCCGACAGGAGCACAAGCCAAAGGAGCGGGGCAAATAGAAAAAACGACTAAGGGAAATGTCCGATCGGACGATCCTTGTGGCGCTCTAGACGGCAACCATAACCTAAGTTGCGGAAGTCTAAGTACTATGTCCTCGCTCCTACGGCTCAGTCCTTGACCCGGCTACAAACCACATCCCGGCTATCCGGCCAGCGGGAGCAAAAGACAAAGGGGAGGGGCAGATAGGAAAAACGGCTAAGGCAAACAAGGTAAAAGGCGGGCCGGCAACCAACAAAAGACACTTTGCACAAATTCAGATAACTTACAATAAAAAAGATAACGGCCCAGGCCAGCGGTTCGATTACAATAAACATACACCCCCAGTGGGTGGACTTGTTTGCTAATTTTAAAGTTCAAACGGAAGGATTAAAACAACCAAGAAGCTCGGCGCCTCTGTCTCGCCCGCTGGCGGGGTTTGGTTGGCGGCCTCGGTCTCGCCAGCCAGTGGGGTCTGGTCCGTGGCGGCAGTCTCACCGGCCCGCGGACCCTGGTCGGCGGTCTCCGTCTCGCCGGTCGGCAGAGCCTGATCGGTGGTCGCCGTCTCGCCGGTGTCCGCCTCGCCAGCCGCCACGGTTGCGACACCGTCTCCTCTCATGCTGGAGCCGATCCCCTCGATGTTGTCTTTGATGGGGATGCCAAACTCATCCTCCGGGATAGGTGTCCCATCCACCGCCAACTTGGGGAAGTACCGGTCGAGGGAGGTGTAGGAGGCAAGCTCATTGGCACGGATGTCGATGGCCTCGTCGCGTCGTGTCAAGTCTCCGGCCGCCTCGGCCCTCATACTGGCCAGCTGCTCTAGATTCACGCCGGAGTACTGATACGTCTCCAACGTATCTATAATTTTTGATTGTTCCATGCTATAATACCATCATTCTAGGATACTTTTGGGGTACTTATTTACCAATTTATATTATTTTTGAGCACTAACCTATTGATCTAGTGCCAAGTGTCAGTTCCTGTTTTCTGCATGTTTTTGGCTTGTCAGGTTTACTGTACCAAACGAAGTCTAATCGACCCGAAACTTTTTTATGATTTTTTCTGGACCAAATAAAGACCTGGAAGCTTCGAAAGATGACCAAGGGCCATACGAGGAGCCCAGTACCCCAACAGGGCACGGCGAGGCCCTAGGGCGCGCCCTGATGGGTACTGACACCTTCGGCCACCTCCCGACGTCCCTCTCTAGCCTATAAATTCTCATATACTCCAAAAACCCCGGGAGAGCTCCCGAAATCCTTTTTCCGCCGCTGCAAGTCTCTGTTCCGCCGTGATCCCATCTGGAGGCCTTCTACGGTACTCTACCGGAGGGGGAATCCATCACGGAGGTCGTCTTCATCAACCTCGTTACCTCCATGGTGATGTGTGAGTAGTTCACCACAGACCTACAGATCCGTAGTTAGTATCTAGATGGCTATCTCTCTCTCTCTCTCTCTCTCTCTCTCTCTCTCTCTCTCTCTCTCTCGATCTTCAATACAATGTTCATCGCATCTTCGCTTTGATCTATCTGATGTAATGCCTTTGTGCGGTGTGTTTGTTGGGATCCGATGAATTGTGGGTTTATGTTTAGATTATTCATGATAAAATATTGGAGTCTTCTCTGAGTTCTTAAATCGATTCTTATTGCATGATCATTATAGCTTCATAAATCTCTCCAATCTATTGATTTGCTTTGGCCAAGTAGATTGATCTATCTTCAGTGAGAGGGGTGCGTTGTGGTAGGTTCAACCTGATGGGTTTCTATATCCCAGTGACAGAAGGGGACAAGATACGTCTTTGTGTTGGTGCTACTAAGGATAAAACGATGGGGTTCATTCATATTGATTGAGTTTACTTTGTCTACACCATGTCATCTTTCTCCAAGCATTACTTTGTTTTACTTAATACTCTAGATGCATGCTGGATAGCGGTCAATGAGTGGAGTAATAGTAATAGATGCAGGCAGGAGTTGGCCTATTTGTTTATGGACGTGATGCCTATATACACATGATCATTGTCGTGAATATGAATATAATTATTTGCTTTTCTATCAATTGCCCAACAATAATTTGTTTACCCACCGTATGTTTCCTACATGAGAGATGCCACTAGAGAACACTACGGCCCCCGGGTCTTCTCACTTATAATTTACAAAAAGCTTTCAATACCTCGCTGCCTTTATTATTTTTTATTTTATTTTGCAATTATCCACTACTATCTACTTGTTTCATTTGCTTGCAAATAATGAGTCCAAGGGGATTGACAACCCTCTTGCCCATGTTGTGTGCAAATGTTTGCTCTTTTGTGTGCAGCCGCTGAAGACGGTGGTTGCGTGTTACTCCTATTGGTTCGATAAACCTTGGTTCTTAACTAGGGGAAATACTTACTAATTTGTGCTGCAATAACCCGATCCTCTTCATGGAAAAACCAACGCAGATCACAGACATCAGGTACCAAGATATGACGATTGACGAAGGATAGCGCCATGCGCGCGTCGGCCTGGGCCGCGGACGCCCTCCAGGCGTCGAACCGGCCAACACCGTGCTCCAGCCACCTCGCAAGCCGGCCGATGGGGACGGGGTCCGCCGGCCCGACCAGAAGGCTTTGGCGATCTCCACGCAGGCCGCAACCACTCCAGGATGGCGGCGATCCGCGACAGTTGGAGCTCGGTGGCGAGAACCACCTCCTCCAAGAACCAGGCTTCAGGCTCGCTAATTTCATGGCCGCGCTGGCGGAAGTCCTCCCGGTGCTCCGCCATGGCCCGCTCCGCCCGCTCTTGGGTCTTAGGGAAGAGTTCTGAGAAGAAAGAAAGAAGAAGGCAACTGAGAAAAGAAAAACCAAGAACCTGCCGGCTATGGCTGCTGGTAGGATGCAAAGAAGAGAAAAACAAGAAAAGTGGCCGGCTGGGCATGGGACACAGACACTTACGGTTGAAGGCGTCGTCAAACTTGCAGGAGAGCTTGAACGTCTTCGTTTGCTCCTCAGTCGCCGCCTTCTCCACCTGCGCCTTGGTCGCCGTCTTGCTGAGCTCCTCCCCGAGTCGGGCCACCTCGGCTCGGAGGGCCTCCGCCTCCCGCTACTAATGACCCACAAGTATAGGGGATCAATCTAGTCCTTTCGATAAGTAAGAGTGTCGAACCCAACGAGGAGCAGAAGGAAATGATAACGGTGATAAATAGTTTTGTAGCAAGATAATTCGTAACAAGTGACAAGTATCACTAGAAGCAAGTGTGCAGCAAGATAGCCCAATCCTTTTTATAGGAAAGGACAGGCCCGAAGGAACTCTTATATAAAGCAAAGCACTCCCGAGGACACATGGGAATTTCCATCTAGTCATGTGCATCATGTTTAGTTGATTCGCGTCCATTACTTTGATAATTTGGTATGTGGGTGGACCGGTACTAAGGTGTTGTTCTTACTTGAACAAGCAACCCACTTATTATTACCCCCTCTTGCAAGCATCCGCAACTACGAAAGAAGAATTAAGATAAATCTAACAATAGCATGAAACATATGGATCCAAATCAGCCCCTTACGAAGTAACGCATAAACTAGGGTTTAAGCTTCTTTCACTCAAGCAACCCATCATCTACTTATTACTCCACAATGCCTTCCCTTAGGCCCATTAGATGGTGAAGTTTCATGTAGTCGATATTCACACTGCACCCGTAAAGGAAGCAACAACATTCTTATCATCAAAATATCGAACGAATACCAACTTCACATGATTACTTATAACAAGACTTCTCCCATGTCCTCAAGAACAAAAGTGACTACTCACAAATCATCAACATGTTCAAGATCAGAGGTTTAATAATGGTGATCAAGGATCTGAACATAATATCTTTCACCAAATAAACCAACAAGCATCAACTACAAGATGTAATCAACACTACTAGTAACTCACAGGTACCAATTCAAGGTTTTGAGACAAAGATTGAGTACAAGAGATGAACTAGGGTTTGACATGAGATGGTGCTGGTGAAGATGTTGATGAAGATTGGTCCTCCCACGAAGGAGGGAGAGTTGGTGATGATGATGGCTTTGATCTCCCCCTCCCGGAGAGTGGTTTCCCCAAAAAAATCACCCTGCTGGAGTGCAAAAGGGCCTCTGCCCACGTTTCCGCCTCGATATGGCGGCGCTTTGTCCTGAAAGTTCCTTCTTAATTTTTTCTAGGTCAAAACACATCTTATAGCAGAAGAGGGAGGTCAGGGGACATGTGAGGGCCCCACAAGCTAACAGGGCGCATCCAAGGGGTTGGGCGCGCCCTATTGGCTTGTGGCCAGCAGATGGGCCCCCTCCGGTATATTTTTGCTCCATAATTTCATATATATTCCACAAAAATTCTCCGTGAAGTTTCAGGTCATTTGGAGTCCAGTGAATTTTCACCCTTTTTCTTGGTTTTCTAGTCCAGAATTCCAGTTCCCGGCAATTTCCCTCTTTGTGATGTACCTTGTAAATTCAGAGAGAAAAAGGAATAATAATTGTATCATAAAGTGGAATAATGGACAAGAATACTATAAATATTGATAGGAAACCATGATGCAAAATGGACGTATCAACTCCCCCAAGCTTAGACCTCACTTGTCCTCAAGCGAAAGCCAAACTCGAAAATAATGACCACATAATTTGAGAGAGAGGTGTTGATAAAAACAAAATACGGACATGAGAGCATCATGAATATTAACATACCGGAAAGTTTTTCATCATATAACTTCGCATGGTCAAGTAACAATCTATCCACAATGTTGAAGTATGAAGCATAAATCTTATTCACAATCAACAAACTATGTTCTTAGTCATTGAGACAATCACTATTCATCATATTTCAGAGAAGATTCTATGTCAGAGCTTTCAATTTAGCAAGTTCACATACTCAACTATCATTTAGTCTTCTATGATTGCTCACACTCATTGCTTATTTTTGGAGCTAATGTTTCCATTGGACACATCGGAAGATAGGGGCTTTATTGTTTTTGCCACCCAACTTATTTACCTCAAGTATAATGTCAACAATAATAACTCATGATCATCTACATTCAACGGGATAATATATATATCTGTATCTTCCCCAACACATGGTGCTTGCTACTAAAGAGTTAATAAACTTGAGTAGAGATAAACTTGACTCTTGCATGAAAGTAAGTACTTGAAAGGTAAATTCGTAAAAGTAAAGATAGGCCCTTTGCAGAGGGAAGCAGAGGTTGTCATGCGCTTTTTATTTTTGGATGTGCAAACTCTTAATGTAAAGGAACATCACTTTATATTGTCCCTTGTGATAACAAACTTTATTATGCAGTCTGTCGCTTTTATTTCTTTGTCATCAAAAGATCATACAAAGCTTATTTTCCCTTACAATAAAAGATCATACATAATTAAGAGCAAATTTTATTTCTTTGTGCACCAATGAAAACTTACTTGAAGAATCTTATTCAATCCATAGGTAGGTATGGTGGACTCTCATGGCAAGAAACTGGGTTTAAGGGTTGTGGATGCACAAGTAGTATCTCTACTTAGTGCGGAAATTTTTTGGCTAGCAAAAGATCTAAAGCAAGCACGACATGTTAAAGGATCCAAGACAATATAACTTCTATGTGAATATAAACAAACATAACTCATTACGGTGTCTTCCTTGTCCAACATCAACAATATGATCATTATATAATATTTGATGGGGGCTCACAATCATAGAAGATGTCCAAGATAGTGTATTTGCATGTGAATATCCTCTCCTTTATCATAATTTTTCATGGATTGTATCAATGACTATCACTATGTTTGTCAACTCCCAACAACTTTTATCGATCATACTTTTTCTATGTGAAGTCATTACTCCCCATGGGATTACCAAATATTTTATTTATTTTATTTCATTGCTATGGTGATGGATGCATGAGAGTAAAGCAAACAAACTCAACTAATCTTTATTATAGAATTCTCACACTCGATTACAAAGATAGATAGATCACAAAGCAAACACTAAAAGCAAGGCAACACTAAATTTTATTTCTCTAAATCACAAAACACTAGGGATCGAACTAAGATAATGGTAAAAGTGATAGTGATACGATACCGGGGCACCTCCCCCAAGCTTGGAACAAGCTAAGGGTGGTTCCCATACCCATGTACTCAAGCGTCCCTCTTGGGTGATAGTAGGTTGGTCCTCCGTCTTCCAAGGCATAGGCTCCCCGTCATAGAAAGAGGATCTTGTCTCCGGAATCCTAAAATCGGCAGCGATGCTCATCCTTTTAAACCTGGATTCATACTCAAGGTTTTGGTTTTGTAGGTCAAAGATTTAAGCTTGGAGATGATCGATCCGCTCTTGAATCTTGAACAGATCCTCTCCCACGCTCCTAGCATCTAGCTTGTTCTCCCGGGTGAATTCCGTGATCATAGAGTGATTAGCACTCAAACAACGTTCAACCATCCCTTGGCACTTGAAGATTTCCTGCTCAACCGCTGCAAGTCTGGCCTCCTCACTCCCCTCCTTCTTTGCACCTTGGACATCCCGGATGTGGAGCACCCCCTCACACATCTCAATGGCTTGAGGGTGCTTCATCACCTCCGGCTGGTAGGGGTTGATGACCTTCTCGAAGAACTGGTCCTTGGAGGAGCTTGAAGGCGTCATGGCGATCTGGATCTGTCAAAAAAATAGCCCGAAACAAGAACAGAGGATAAACTTGTGATGATGTGGTCAAAACATACGGGGGTATATATAATGATTTTTTCTAGGTCAGGATATGTGTCCAGGAAGAAAACCGAGTCCGGGAGGCACACGAGGGGCCCACAAGCTATCAGGGCATGCCCAGGGGGTGGGCGCGCACTGTTGGCTTGTGGCTCCCTCGTGGGTCCCCTGACTCATTTGTATTTTTGCAATTTTTCTAAAATACCAAAACCAACACAACATATTTTTATGAAATTTTTGGAGTCGGTTTACTTACCGTATCACATACCTATTCCTTTTTCAGGTTTCTGGAGTGTTCCGGAAGGTCCCTCTTATGTGTTCCTCAGGTGTCATTACTTGAATAATATTAGTTTCAACATTAATGGCCGTACCTGAGATATAATGCTTAATTCTCTGCCCATTAACCACTCTCGGATGTGTGCCTTCGGCATTATTGATTTTGATAGCACCGGAGCGATAAACCTCTTCGACGATATAAGGTCCTTCCCATTTGGAGAGAAGCTTACCTGCAAAAAAACTGAAACGAGAACTGTACAAAAGAACTAGGTCTCCTACATTGAATTCTTGTTTTTGAATTCTCTTGTCATGCCATCTTTTAACTTTTTCTTTAAATAACTTTGCATTTTCATAAGCTTGTGTCCTCCATTCATCTAATGAGCTAATATCAAATAACCTCTTTTCACCGGCAAGCTTAAAATCAAAGTTGAGTTCTTTAATTGCCCAATAAGCTTTATGTTCTAACTCAAGAGGTAAATGACAAGCTTTTCCATAGACCATTTTATATGGGGACATTCCCATTGGATTTTTATAAGTAGTTCTATAAGCCCACAAAGCATCATCAAGTTTCTTAGACCAATTCTTTCTAGATCTATTAACAGACTTTTGCAAGATTAATTTTATTTCTCAGTTACTCAATTCAACTTGACCGCTAGACTGAGGATGATAAGGTGATGCAATTCTATGGTTAACATCATATTTAGGTAGAAGTTTACGGAAATCACCATGAATAAAATGTGAACCACCATCAATCATCAAGTATCTAGGGACTCCAAACCTTGGCAAGATAATATCTTTAAGCATTTTAATAGAAGTGTTATGATCAACACTACTAGTTGGAATAGCTTCTACCCACTTAGTAATGTAATCAATAGCAACTAAAATATGAGTGTACCCATTAGAGGAAGGAAAAGGTCCCATATAATCAAAGCCCCAAACATCAAATGGTTCAATAGCAAGTGAATAATTCATAGGCATTTCCTGACGTCTACCAATGTTACCAATTCTTTGACATTCATCACAAGAGAGGACAAACTTACGAGCATCTTTGGAAAGAGTAGGCCAATAAAATCCAGACTGTAATACCTTGTGTGCAGTTCTGTCACCAGCGTGGTGCCCTCTGTAGGCCTTGGAGTGACACTTCCGTAGGATCTGTTCATGTTCATGCTCAGGTACACAACGTCTAATAACACCATCTACTCCTTCTTTATAAAGATGTGGGTCATCCCAAAAGTAATGTCTTAAATCATAGAAGAACTTTTTCTTTTGTTGATAGGTGAAACTAGGTGGTATATATTTAGCAACAATGTAATTAGCATAATCTGCATACCAAGGAGTGCTATGGGAAGCATGTATAACAACTAATTGCTCATCAGGAAAATTATCATCAATAGGCAGTGGGTCATCAAGAACATTTTCCATTCTAGACATGTTATGTGCTACAGGATTTTCAGCTCCTTTCCTATCAACAATATTCAAATCATACTCTTGAAGTAAAAGCACCCACCTAATCAGTCCAGGCTTCACATCTTTCTTTTCCAGCATGATCAGTGTGAATAGTAACTTTGGAATCAACAATATAAGGTCTAAACTTATCACAAGCAAACACGACTGCTAAAAATTCCTTTTTGTTAGTAGCATAATTTCTTTGAGCATTGTCTAAAGTTTTACTAGCATAATGAATAACATTTAATTTCTTATCAACTCTTTGTCCTAGAATAGCACCAACAGTATAATCACTAACACCACACATAGTTTCAAATGGTAAATTCCAATTAGGTGGTTGGACAATAGGTGCAGAAATCAAGGCTTTCTTAAGTATTTCAAAGGCTTCTACAAAATCATCATAAAAAACAAAAGGAATATCTTTTTGAAGAAGATTAGTTAATGGCCTAGAAATCTTTAATAAAACGCCTATAGAAACCAGCATGACCAAGGAAACTTCTTATACCTTTAGTATCTTTAGGACATGGCATTTTCTCGATTGCATCAACTTTGGCTTTGTCTACCTCAATACCTCGTTCAGAAATTTTATGCCCAAGTACTATACCTTCATTCTGTTGGAAATATGCCCTAGAGGTAATAATAAAATAGTTATTATTATATTTCCTTGTTCATGATAAATGTTTATTATCCATTCTATAATTGTATTGATTGGAAACTCAAATACATGTGTGGGTACATAGACAACAATGTGTCCCTAGTAAGCCTCTAATGGACTAGCTCGTCAATCAAAGAAGGCTGTGGTTTCCTAGCCATGGACAAGAGTTGTCATTTGATGATGAGATCACATCATTAGGAGAATGATGTGATGGACAAGACCCAAACTATGAACGTAGCATATGATCGTGTCAGTTTATTGCTATTGTTTTCTGCATGTCAAGTATGTGTTCCTATGACCATGAGACCATGTAACTCACTAACATCGAAGGAGTACCTTGTGTGTATCAAACGTCACAACGTAAATGGGTGACTATAAAGATGCTCTACAGGTATCTCCGAGGGTGTCTGTTGAGTTGACATGGATCAAGACTGGGATTTGTTGCTCCGTGTGACGGAGAGGTATCTCAGGGCCCACTCGGTAATACAACATCACAATGAGTCTTGCAAGCAAAGTGACTAAAGAGATAGCCACGGGATCTTGTATTACGGAACGAGTAAAGAGACTTGCCGGTAACGAGATTGAACTAGGTATGGAGATACCGACGATCAAATCTCGGGCAAGTAACATACCGATAAACAAAGGGAACATCGTACGGGATTAACTGAATCCTTGACATAGAGGTTCAACTGATAAAGATCTTCATAGAATATGTAGGAACCAATATGGGCATCCAGGTCCCACTATTGGTTATTGGCCGTAGAGGTGTCTCGGTCATGTCTACATAGTTCTCGAACCCACAGGGTCCGCACACTTAACGTTCAGTGACGTTTCGGTATTATTGAGTTATGTATGTTGGTGAACAAAGGTTGTTCGGAGTCCCGGATGAGATCCCGTATGTCACGAGGAGTTCCAAAATGGTCTGGAGGTAAAGATTTATATATGGGAAGTCATATTTTGGCTACCGGAAAAGTTTCGGGTTTTTCCGGTATTATACCGGGAAGCTTCTAGAAGGTTCTGGAAACTTCCGGAGGAGTCCGAAAGTCCACCAAGGGTTCAACCACGTCCCAAGGGTTTGCATGGGGTGAGAGGAGGCGCCCTGGCCTTATTGGGCCAGGCGCACAAGTCCCTCAAGGCCCATGTGGCTTGGGAGAGGTGGAAAGTCCACCTGTTTATGGAAAGGGAGGGAATTGGACTAGGAGTCCAACTCCTCCCCCTTGGCTGCGCCCTAGGGCTTGGAGGGGCTGATCTCCACGCCCCTCCACCTATATATAGAGGGGAGGGGCGCCCCAAGAGGACACACGAAGCCCTTGGCGCCCCTCTCTCTCCCTAGATCGTTTTCTCCTCCGTTTGCGGTTTCGGTAGCGCTAGGCGTAGCCCTGTTGAGATTGCTCCACCACCACCGCCACCACGCCGTTGTGCTGCCGGAGAACTCATCTACCTCTCCGCCCTTGCTTGCTACATCAAGGAGGCGGAGATCGTCATCGAGCTGTACGTGTGCTGAACACGGAGGTGCCATCCGTTCGGCCCTAGATCGTGATTGGATCGCGGGACGACTTGCGATTTGGATCGCGAAGACGTTCGACTACATCAATCGCGTTTCTTAACGCTTCCCGCTTAGAGATCTACAAGGGTATGTGGATCCGATCTCCCCTCTCGTAGATGCTCATCTTCATGGATAGATCTTGTGTGTGCGTAGGAAATTTTTTGTTTCCCATGCAACGTTCCCCAACAGTGGTATCAGAGCTAGGTCTATGCGTAGATGAGATCATGAGTAGAACACAAAGGAGTTTGTGGGCATTGATATTCAGATTGCTTCCCTCCTTAGTCTTTTCTTGATTAAGCGGTATTGTGGGATGAAGCGGCTCGGACCAACCTTACTTTTCCACGTACGAGAGACCGGTTCCATCGACTGACATGTAACTTTGTTGCATAAGATGGCTAGCGGGTGTCTGTCTCTCCCACTTTAGTTGAATCGGATTCGACAGAGGCGGTCTTTGTAGAAGGTGAAATAGCAACTTGTATATCACCGTTGTGGTTTTGCGTAGGTAAGAATCGTTCTTGCTAGATACCCATAGCAGCCACGTAAAACATACAACAGCAAATTAGAGGACGTCTAACTTGTTTTTGCAGGGTATGATGTGATATGATATGGCCAGAAACATGATGAGATATATGTGATGTATGAGATGATCATGTTTTGTATAGATTATCATGACTTGCATGTCGATGAGTACGGCAACCGGCAGGAGGCATAGGGTTGTCTTTAATTTATTTTTGCCTTTTTGCTTTACTTTATCGCTATGAGTTAGCAATAGTTGTAGAAGCAATAGTTGGCGCGAAAACCTCATGGCGACACGTTGATGGAGATCAAGATGATCGAGATCATGGTGTTATACCGGTGACGATGGAGATCATGCTGGTGCTTTCAAGATGGAGATCAAAAGCACAAAGATCATGGCCATATCATGTCACTTATGATTTGCATGTGATGTTAATCCTTTTATGCACCTTGTTTTGCTTAGGACGACGGTACCATTATAAAGTGATCCCTCACTGAAATTTCAAGATAAAATTGTGTTCTCCTCGAGTGTGCACCGTTGCGGAAGTTCGTCGTTTCGAGACACCACGTGATGATCGGGTGTGATAGACTCTACGTTCACATACAACGGGTGCAAGCTAGTGTTGCACATGCGAAACACTCGGGTTAAACTTGACGAGCCTAGCATGTACAGACATGACCTCGGAACACAAGAGACTGAAAGGTCGAACATGAGTCATATAGTAGATATGATCAACATGGAGATGGTCACCATTGAAACCACCTCATCTCATGTGATGATCGGACTTGGGTTGGTGAATTTGGATCATGTAGCACTCGGATGACTGGAGGGATGTCAATTTGAGTGGGAGTTTTTAAGTAATATGATTAACTAAACTCATTATCTTGAACAATAGTCTAAGTTGTCTTTGCAAATTTTATGTTGTAGATCAATGGCTCGCGCAGTAGTTCCCCTGAATTTCAATGCGTTCCTAGAGAAAGCTAAGCTGAAAGATGATGGAAGTAACTTTGTAGACTGGGCCCATAATCTGAGGATTATCCTCACGGCTTACCAAAAGTCTTATGTCCTTGATGCACCGCTCGGTGAGCCACCCGCTCCAGTGTCGTCTCCAGACGTTGCGAACGCCTGGCAGTCGCGTTCGGATGATTACTCAATAGTTCAGTGTGCTATTTTGTATGGCTTAGAGCCGGGACTTCAAAGGCGTTTTGAACGTCATGGAGCATATGAGATGTTCTAGGAGTTGAAGTTTATCTTTGAGAAGAATGCCCGGATCGAGAGGTATGAGACCTCCGATAAATTCTATGCTTGCAAAATGGAGGAGAACGAGTCTGTTAGTGATCACATACTTAGAATGTCTGGGTATTCCAACCGTCTGGCTGAGTTGGGAATTGCCCTCCCGCCGGAGGCGATCACTGACAGAGTTCTTCAATCACTGCCACCTAGCTACAAGAGCTTCGTGTTGAACTATAACATGCAAGGGATGAACAAGTCAGTCACCGAGCTGTTTGCGATGCTGAAAGTCGCTGAGTCTGAAATCCAGAAGGAGCATCAAGTGTTGATGGTCAATAAAACCACTAGTTTCAATAAGAATGGCAAGGGAAAGAAGGGTAACTCCAAGAAGAGTGGCAAAGCAGTTGCCCCTCACGTGAAGAAACCCAAGGCTGGACCCAAGCCAGAAACTGAGTGCTTTCATTGCAAGGGTACTGGCCACTGGAAGCGGAACTGCCCCAAGTATCTGACCAACAAGAAGGCGGCCAACACCAAACAAGGTATATATGATATACATGTTATTGATGTGTACCTTACCAACTCTCATTGTAGTGCCTGGGTATTTGATACCGGTTCGGTTGCTCACATTTGCAACTCAAAACAGGAACTGCGGAATAGACGGAGGCTGGCAAAGGACGAAGTGACGATGCGCGTGGGAAATGGTTCCAAGGTTGATGTGATCGCCGTCGGCACGCTCGCTCTTCGATTACCATCGGGATTAGTGATGAACCTGAATAATTGTTATTTAGTGCCTGTGTTAAGCATGAACATTATATCTGGATCTTGTTTATTGCGAGACGGTTACTCATTTAAATCAGAGAATAATGGTTGTTCTATTTATATGAGTAACATCTTTTACGGCCATGCACCCATTGTGAGGGGTTTATTCTTATTGAATCTCGATGGTGATGATACACATGTTCATAACATTGATGCCAAAAGATGTAGAGTTGATAATGATAGTACCACTTTCTTGTGGCACTGCCGCTTAGGTCATATTGGTGTAAAACGCATGAAGAAACTCCATACTGATGGACTTTTGGAGTCACTTGATTTTGAATCACTTGACACATGTGAACCATGCCTCATGGGCAAGATGACTAAGACCCCGTTCTCTGGAACAATGGAACGGGCAAGTGACTTGTTGGAAATCATACATACTGATGTGTGCGGTAAGATGAGCATTGAGGCGCACGGTGGATATCGTTATTTTCTCACCTTCACCGATGACTTAAGTAGATATGGGTATATTTACTTAATGAAACATAAGTCTTAAACGTTTGAAAAGTTCAAGCAATTTCAGAGTGAAGTTGAGAATCATCGTAACAAGAAGATTAAATTCCTACAATCTGATCGAGGAGGAGAATATCTGAGTTATGAGTTTGGCAATCACTTAAGTAAATGTGGAATTGTTTCACGATTGACGCCACCTGGAACACCACAGCGTAATCGTGTGTCTGAACGTCGTAATCGAACCTTATTGGATATGGTGCGGTCTATGATGTCTCTTGCCGATTTGCCGCTATCGTTTTGGGGTTATGCGTTAGAGACAGTTGCATTCACTTTAAATAGGGCACCATCTAAATCCGTTGAGACGACGCCATATGAACTATGCTTTGGCAAGAAACCAAAGTTGTCGTTTCTTAAAGTTTGGGGATGCAATGCTTATGTCAAAAAGCTTCAGCCTGAAAAGCTGGAACCCAAAGCGGAGAAATGCATCTGCGTAGGATACCCAAAAGAGATGGTTGGGTACACCTTCTATCTTAGATCCGAAGGCAAAGTGTTTGTCGCTAAGAACGGGTCATTTCTCGAGAAAAAGTTTCTCTCGAAAGAATTGAGTGGGAGGAAGATAGAACTTGATGAGGTTGTTGAACCTTCACTTCAACCAGAGAGTAGCGCAACACAGAGAAATGTTTCTGTGAAGCCTACATCAGTTGAAGAGGAAGCTAATGATAGTGATCATGAAGCATCGGATCAAGTTACTATCGAACCTCGTAGGTCGACAAGGGCACGTACTGCTCCTGAGTGGTACGGTAACCCTGTCTTGGAGGTCATGTTGTTGGACAACGATGAACCTACGAGCTATGGAGAAGCGATGGCAGGCCCGGATTCCAACAAATGGTTAGAGGCCATGAAATCCGAGATAGGATCCATGTATGAAAACAAAGTGTGGACTTTGGAAGTATTACCTGAAGGGCGGAAGGCCATTCAGAATAAATGGATCTTTAAGAGGAAGATGGACGCGGATGGTAATGTCACCGTCTATAAAGCTCGACTTGTGGCAAAGGGTTTTTCACAAGTTCAAGGAATTGACTACGATGAGACTTTCTCTCCCGTAGTGATGCTAAAGTCCGTCAGAATCATGTTAGCAATAGCTGCATTTTTCGATTATGAAATTTGGCAGATGGATGTCAAAACAGCGTAGAGTTGTATATGATGAAACCAGAAGGTTTTGTCAATCCAGAGAATGCTGACAAAGTTTGCAAGCTCCAGCGATCCATTTATGGACTGGTGCAGGAATCTCAGAGTTGGAATAAGCGCTTTGATGAGGTGATCAAAGCGTTTGGGTTTATACAAGTTTATGGAGAAGCTTGTATCTACAAGAAAGTGAGTGGGAGCTCTATAGTGTTTCTGGTTTTATATGTGGATGACATATTACTGATTGGAAACAATATAGATTTTTTGGAAAGCGTGAAGGAATATTTGAACAAGACTTTTTCAATGAAGGACCTAGGATAAGCTGCTTTCATATTAGGCATCAAGATCTATAGAGATAGATCAAGACGCTTGATAGGACTTTCACAGAGCACATAACTTGATAAAGTTTTGAAGAAGTTCAAAATGGATCAGTCCAAGAAAGGGTTCTTGCCTGTGTTACAAGGTGTGAAGTTGAGTAAGACTCTATGCCCAGTAAGTGCATAGGATAGAGAAAAGATGAGTGCCATCCCCTATGCTTCTGCGATAGGCTCTATCATGTATGCAATGCTGTGCACAAGACCAGACGTCAGCCTTGCCATAAGTATGGCCGGAAGGTTTCAAAGTAATCCAGGAGTGGATCACTGGACGGCGGTCAAGAATATCCTAAAGTACCTGAAAAGGACTAAGGAAATGTTTCTCGTTTATGGAGGTGATCAAGAGCTCGTCGTAAAGGGTTACGTTGATGCAAGCTTTTGTTGGAAATATGCCCTAGAGGCAATAATAAATTAGTTATTATTATATTTCCTTGTTCATGATAATCGTTTATTATCCATGCTATAATTGTATTGATTGGAAACTCAAATACATGTGTGGGTACATAGACAACACTGTGTCCCTAGTAAGCCTCTAGTTAACTAGCTCGTTGATCAAAGATGGTTAAGGTTTCCTAGCCATGGACATGAGATGTCATTTGATAACGGGATCACATCATTAGGAGAATGATGTGATGGACAAGACCCAAACTATAAACGTAGCATGTGATCGTGTCAGTTTATTGCTATTGTTTTTCTGCATGTCAAGTATCTGTTCCTATGACCATGAGATCATGCAACTCCCTGACATCGGAGGAGTACCTTGTGTGTATCAAATGTCGCAACGTAACTGGGTGACTATAAAGGTGCTCTACAGGTATCTCCGAGGATGTCTGTTGGGTTGGCATGGATCAAGACTAGGATTTGTTACTCCGTGTGACGGAGAGGTATCTCAGGGCCCACTCGGTAATACAACATCACAATGAGCCTTGCAAGCAATGTGACTAAAGTGTTAGCCACGAGATCTTGTATTACGGAACGAGTAAAGAGACTTGCCAGTAACGAGATTGAACTAGGTATAGAGATACCGACGATCGAATCTCGGGCAAGTAACATACCGAAGAACAAAGGGAACAACATACGAGATTAACTGAATCCTTGACATAGAGGTTCGACCGATAAAGATCTTCGTAGAATATGTAGGAGCCAATATGGGCATCCAGGTCCCGCTATTGGTTATTGATCGTAGAGGTGTCTTGGTCATGTCTACATAGTTCTCGAACCCGTAGGGTCTACACACTTAACGTTTGGTGACGATTAGTATAGTTGAGTTATTTTGTTGGTGACCGAAGGTTGTTCGGAATCCCGGATAAGATCCCGGACATGACGAGGATCTCCGGAATAGTCCGGAGGTAAAGATTGATATATGTGATAATAGTGTTTTGATCTCCGGAAGGGTTCCGGAATTCACCGGAAGGGGTTCCGGATGTTTACCGAAGTGTTCGGGTGCAGCAACACTTTATATGAGCCAAAGGGATAAAGCCCACGAGGTATTGGAAAGTGCAAAAGGAAGTTTTGCTGCTGCCTTAAGCGGTACTACCGCTGTAAGGCAGTACTACCGCGTAAGCGGTACTACCGCTTTGTGTGAAGCGGTACTACCGCTCAAGCGGTACTACCGCTTGTACGCGATACTGCTGGAATCCGAGTTAGACTCTTTCCGTGCGGGCCAAACCGACCTTGTGCGGGCAAAACCGACCTTGTGGAGGTTTTCTCTCCAAGTTTAGACCCCAGGGCTCAACATATAAATAGAGGGGCAGGGCTAGCACACGAGATACATCAATATTTCCCAAGCCGTGTGTCGGCAACCCTAACCCTCTAGTTCTCCTGTCATAATCTCCGTAGTGCTTGGCGAAGCCCTGCAGAGATTGTTCCTCACCACCATCACCACGCCGTCGTGCTGCCGGAACTCATCTACTACTTCATCATCGCTCGCTGGATCGAGGAGGTGAAGGCGTCATCAAGCCGTACGTGTGTTGAACGCGGAGGTGCCGTCCGTTCGGCACTAGTTCGTGATCGGGTCGAGGGACGACTTGCGATTTGGATCGCGGAGATGTTCGACTACATCAACCGCGTTTCTTAATGCTTCCGCTTAGCGATCTACAAGGGTATGTAGATTCACTCTCCCTCTCGTAGATGCTCATCACCATGGATAGATCTTGTGTGTGCGTAGGAAATTTTTTGTTTCCCATGCAACGTTCCCCAACAGTGGCATCTGAGCTAGGTCTATGCATAGATGAGATCTCGAGTAGAACACAAACGAGTTGTGGGCGTGGGTGTATACATATTGCTTGCCGTTACTAGTTGATACTTGATTCGGCGGTATTGTGAGATGAAGCGGCCCGGACCGACATTACGCGTACGCTTACGCGAGACAGGTTCCTTCAACTAACATGTAACTTCGTTGCATAAAGATGGCTAGCGGGTGTCTGTCTCTCTCACTTTAGTTGAATCAATTTCAATGAAGAGGGTTCTTTTAGAAGATCAAAAAGCAATCACTACACCACGTTGTGGTTTTGCGTAGGTAAGAACGGTTCTTGCAAACCCGTAGCAGCCACGTAAAATTTGCAACAACAATTAGAGGACGTCTAACTTGTTTTTGCAGGGTATGTTGTGATGTGATATGGCCAATTACATGATGAGATATATGTGATGTATGATATGATCATGTGTTGTATAGAATATCACGACTTGCATGTCGATGAATACGGCAACTGGCAGGAGCCATAGAGTTGTCTTTAATTATTTTCGCCGTTTTGCTTTACTTTATCGCTATGAGTTAGCAATAGTCGTGGAAGCAACAGTCGGCGCAACAACCTCATGGCGACACATTGATGGAGATCAAGATGATGGAGATCATGGTGTCATGCCGGTAACGATGGAGATCATGCCGGTGCTTTGGAGATGGAGATCAAAAGCACAAGTTCATGGCCATATCATGTCACTTATGATTTGCATGTGATGTTAATCCTTTTATGCATCTTATTTTGCTTAGGACGACGGTAGCATTATAAGGTGATCCCTCACTTAAATTTCAAGATAAAATTGTGTTCTCCCCGAGTGTGCACCGTTGCGAAAGTTCGTCGTTTCGAGACATCACGTGATGATCGGGTGTGATAGACTCTACGTTCACATACAACGGGTGCAAGCCAGTGTTGCACATGCGGAACACTCGGGTTAAACTTGACGAGCCTAGCATGTACAGACATGGCCTCGGAACACAAGAGACCGAAAGGTTGAACATGAGTCATATAGTAGATATGATCAACATGAAGATGTTCACCATTGAAACCACCTCAACTCACGTGATGATCGGACTTGAGTTGGTGGATTTGGATCATGTTACACTCGAATGACCGGAGGGATGTCAATTTGAGTGGGAGTTTTTTAAGTAATATGATTAACTAAACTCATTATCTTGAACAATAGTCTAAGTTGTCTTTGCAATATTTATGTTGTAGATCATGGCTCGCGCAGTAGCACCCCTGAATTTTAATGCGTTCCTAGAGAAAGCTAAATTGAAAGATGATGGAAGTAACTTTGTGGACTGGGCCCGTAATCTAAGGATTATCCTTACGGCTTCCCAGAAGGCTTATGTCCTTGATGCACCGCTTGGTGATCCACCCGCTCCAGTTGAGTCTCTAGACGTTGTGAATGCCTGGCAGGCTCGTTCTGAAGATTACTCAATAGTTCAATGTGCAATATTGTATGGCTTAGAACCGGGACTTCAAAGACGTTTTGAACGTCATGGAGCATATGAGATGTTCCAGGAGTTGAAGTTTATCTTTCAGAAGAATGCCCGGATCGAGAGATATGAGATCTCCGATAAGTTCTATGCTTGCAAGATGGAGGAGAACGGGTCTATCAGTGATCACGTACTCAGAATGTCTGGGTACTCCACCCGTCTGGCTGAATTGGGGATGCCCCTTCTGCCAGAGGCTATCACTGACAGAGTTCTTCAATCATTGCCACCTAGCTACAAGAGTTTCGTGTTGAACTATAACATGCACGGGATGAACAAGTCAGTCGCCGAGCTGTTTGCGATGCTGAAAGCCGCTGAGTCTGAAATTCAGAAGGAGCATCAAGTGTTTATGGTCAATAAAACCACTAGTTTCAAGAAAAATGGCAAGGGTAAGAAGGGTAACTCCAAGAAGAGTGGCAAAGCAGTTGCTCCTCTCGTGAAGAAACCCAAGGCTGGACCCAAACCAGAAACTGTGTGTTTTCATCACAAGGGAACTGGACACTGGAAGCGGAACTGCCCCAAGTATTTGGCTGACAAGAAGGCGGCCAACAACAAACAAGGTATATATGATATACATGTTATTGATGTGTACCTTACCAACTCTCGTTGTAGTGCCTGGGTATTTGATACCGGTGCGTTTGCTCATATTTGCAACTCAAAACAGGAACTGCGGAATAAACGGAGGCTGGCAAAGGACGAAGTGACGATGCGCGTGGGAAATTGTTCCAAGGTTGATGTGATCGCTGTCGGCACGCTCGCTCTTCGATTACCATCGGGACTAGTGATGAACCTGAATAATTGTTATTTAGTGCCTGCGTTAAGCATGAACATTATATCTGGATCTTGTTTATTGCGAGACGGTTACTCATTTAAATCAGAGAATAATTGTTGTTCTATTTATATGAGTAATATCTTTTATGGTCATGCACCCTATGTGAGGGGTTTATTCTTATTGAATCTCGATAGTAATGATACACATGTTCATAACATTGATGCCAAAAGATGTAGAATTGATAATGATAATACCACTTTCTTGTGGCACTGCCGTTTAGGTCATATTGGCGTAAAACGCATGAGGAAGCTCCATGCTGCTGGACTTTTGGAGTCACTTGATTTTGAATCACTTGACACATGTGAGCCATGCCTCATGGGCAAGATGACTAAAACGCCGTTCTCTGGAACAATGGAACGGGCAAGTGAAATCATACATACTGATGTGTGCGGTCCGATGGGTATTGAGGCGCGCGGTGGTTATCGTTACTTTCTCACCTTCACTGATGACTTTAGTAGATATGGGTATATTTACTTAATGAAACACAAGTCTGAAACATTTGAAAAGTTCAAACAATTTCAGAGTGAAGATGAGAATCATCGTAACAAGAAGATTAAATTCTTACGATCTGATCGAGGAGGAGAATATCTGAGTTATGAGTTTGGCAGTCACTTAAGACAATGTGGAATTGTTTCACAACTGACACCGCCTGGAACACCACAGCGTAATGGTGTGTCCGAACGTCGTAATCGAACCTTATTGGATATGGTGCGATCTATGATGTCTCTTGCCGATTTGCCACTATCGTTTTGGGGTTATGCATTAGAGACAGCTGCATTCACTTTAAATAGGGCACCATCGAAATCCGTTGAGACGACGCCTTATGAACTTTGGTTTGGCAAGAAGCCAAAGCTGTCGTTTCTTAAAGTTTGGGGATGTGATGCTTATGTCAAAAAGCTTCAGCCTGAAAAGCTGGAACCCAAAGCGGAGAAATGCGTCTTCATAGGATACCCAAAAGAGACAGTTGGGTATACCTTCTACCTCAGATCCGAAGGCAAAGTGTTTGTCGCTAAAAACGGAACATTTCTTGAGAAAGAGTTTCTCTCGAAAGAATTGAGTGGAAGGAAGATAGAACTTGATGAGGTTGTTGAACCTTTACTTCAACCTGAAAGTAGCGCAGCTTAGAAAGATGTTTCTGTAGAGCCTACATCAGCTGAAGAGGAAGTTAATGATGATGATCATGAAGTTTTGGATCAAGTTGCTATCGAACCTCGTAGGTCGACAAGGACGCGTACTGCTCCTGAGTGGTACGGCAACCCTGTCTTAGAGGTCATGTTGTTGGACAACGATGAACCTACGAGCTATGGAGAAGCGATGATGGGCCCGGATTCCGAGAAGTGGTTAGAGGCCATGAAATCCGAGATGGGATCCATGTATGAAAACAAAGTGTGGACTTTGGAAGTATTACCTGAAGGGCGTAAGGCCATTCAGAACAAATGGATCTTTAAGAGGAAGACGGACGCGGACGGTAATGTCACCGTCTATAAAGCTCGACTTGTGGCAAAGGGTTTTTCACAAGTTCAAGGAGTTGACTACGATGAGACCTTCTCACCCGTAGCGATGCTTAAGTCCGTCAGAATCATGTTAGCAATAGCTGCCTTTTTCGATTATGAAATTTGGCAGATGGATGTCAAAACAGCGTTCCTTAACGGTTTCCTTAAGGAAGAGTTGTATATGATGCAACCAGAAGGTTTTGTCGATACAGAGAATGCTGGCAAAGTTTGCAAACTCCAGCGATCCATTTATGGACTGGTGCAAGCATCTCGGAGTTGGAATCTTCGCTTTGATGAGGTGATCAAAGCGTTCGAGTTTATACAAGTTTACGGAGAAGCTTGTATTTACAAGAAAGTGAGTGGAAGCTCTATAGCGTTTCTAATATTATATGTGGATGAAATATTGCTGATTGGAAACAATATAGAAATGTTGGAAGGCGTGAAGGAATATTTGAACAAGAGTTTTTCAATGAAGGACCTAGGAGAAGCTGCTTTCATATTAGGCATCAAGATCTATGGAGATAGATCGAGACGCTTAATAGGACTTTCACAAAGCACATACCTTGACAAAGTTTTGAAGAAGTTCAAAATGGATCAGTCCAAGAAGGGGTTCTTGCCTGTATTGCAAGGTGTGAAGTTGAGTAAGACTCAATGCCCAGTGACTGGAGAAGATAAAGAAAAGATGAGTGTCATCCCCTATGCTTCAGCCATAGGCTCTATCATGTATGCAATGCTGTGCACAAGGCCCGATGTCAGCCTTACCATAAGTATGGTCGGAAGGTTTCAAAGTGATCCAGGAATGGAACACTGGACGGCGGTCAAGAATATCCTGAAGTACCTGAAAAGGACCAAGGACATGTTTCTCGTTTATGGAGGTGATCAAGAGCTCGTCGTAAAGGGTTACGTCGATGCAAGCTTTGACACTGATCCGGATGACTCTAAATCACAAACCGGATACGTGTTTATTCTTAATGGGGGAGCGGTTAGCTGGTGCAGTTCCAAGCAAAGCGTGGTAGTTGATTCTACATGCGAAGCGGAGTACATCGCTGCCTCGGAGGCGGCGAAGGAAGGTGTCTGGATGAAGGAGTTCATGACAGATCTTGGAGTAGTGCCTAGTGCGCTTAACCCAATGACTCTGTATTGTGATAATACTGGTGCCATTGCTCTAGCCAAGGAACCAAGATTTCACAAGAGGACCAGACACATAAAGCGACATTTCAATTCCATCCGCGATTACATCAAGGAGGACGACATAAATATTTGCAAAGTACACACGGATCTGAATGTTGCAGATCCGATGACTAAACCTCTTCCAAGGGCTAAACATGAACAACACCAGAACTGTATGGGTGTTCGATTCATTACAATGTAAATCACATAGTGATGTGAACTAGATTATTGACTCTAGTGCAAGTGGGAGACTGTTGGAAATATGCCCTAGAGGCAATAATAAATTAGTTATTATTATATTTCCTTGTTCATGATAATCGTTTATTATCCATGCTATAATTGTATTGATTGGAAACTCAAATACATGTGTGGGTACATAGACAACACTGTGTCCCTAGTAAGCCTCTAGTTAACTAGCTCGTTGATCAAAGATGGTTAAGGTTTCCTAGCCATGGACATGAGATGTCATTTGATAACGGGATCACATCATTAGGAGAATGATGTGATGGACAAGACCCAAACTATAAACGTAGCATGTGATCGTGTCAGTTTATTGCTATTGTTTTTCTGCATGTCAAGTATCTGTTCCTATGACCATGAGATCATGCAACTCCCTGACATCGGAGGAGTACCTTGTGTGTATCAAACGTCGCAACGTAACTGGGTGACTATAAAGGTGCTCTACAGGTATCTCCGAGGATGTCTGTTGGGTTGGCATGGATCAAGACTGGGATTTGTTACTCCGTGTGACGGAGAGGTATCTCAGGGCCCACTCGGTAATACAACATCACAATGAGCCTTGCAAGCAATGTGACTAAAGTGTTAGCCACGAGATCTTGTATTACGGAACGAGTAAAGAGACTTGCCAGTAACGAGATTGAACTAGGTATAGAGATACCGACGATCGAATCTCGGGCAAGTAACATACCGAAGAACAAAGGGAACAGCATACGGGATTAACTGAATCCTTGACATAGAGGTTCGACCGATAAAGATCTTCGTAGAATATGTAGGAGCCAATATGGGCATCCAGGTCCCGCTATTGGTTATTGATCGTAGAGGTGTCTTGGTCATGTCTACATAGTTCTCGAACCCGCAGGGTCTACACACTTAACGTTTGGTGACGATTAGTATAGTTGAGTTATTTTGTTGGTGACCGAAGGTTGTTCGGAATCCTGGATAAGATCCCGGACATGACGAGGATCTCCGGAATAGTCCGGAGGTAAAGATTGATATATGTGATAATAGTGTTTTGATCTCTGGAAGGGGTTCCGGATGTTTACCGAAGTGTTCGGGTGCAGCAACACTTTATATGAGCCAAAGGGATAAAGCCCACGAGGTATTGGAAAGTGCAAAAGGAAGTTTTGCTGCTGCCTTAAGCGGTACTACCGCTGTAAGGCAGTACTACCGCTTTGTGTGAAGCGGTACTACCGCTCAAGCGGTACTACCGCTCGTGAGCGGTACTACCGCTTGTACGCGATACTGCTGGAATCCGAGTTAGACTCTTTCCGTGCGGGCCAAACCGACCTTGTGCGGGCAAAACCGACCTTGTGGAGGTTTTCTCTCCAAGTTTAGACCCCAGGGCTCAACATATAAATAGAGGGGCAGGGCTAGCACACGAGATACATCAATATTTCCCAAGCCGTGTGTCGGCAACCCTAACCCTCTAGTTCTCCTGTCATAATCTCCGTAGTGCTTGGCGAAGCCCTGCAGAGATTGTTCCTCACCACCATCACCACGCCGTCGTGCTGTCGGAACTCATCTACTACTTCATCATCGCTCGCTGGATCGAGGAGGTGAAGGCGTCATCAAGCTGTACGTGTGTTGAACGCGGAGGTGCCGTCCGTTCGGCACTAGTTCGTGATCGGGTCGAGGGACGACTTGCGATTTGGATCGCGGAGACGTTCGACTACATCAACCGCGTTTCTTAACGCTTCCGCTTAGCAATCTACAAGGGTATGTAGATTCACTCTCCCTCTCGTAGATGCTCATCACCATGGATATATCTTGTGTGTGCGTAGGAATTTTTTTGTTTCCCATGCAACGTTCCCCAACAGCTTTAACACTGATCGGATGACTCTAAGTCTCAAACCGGATATGTATTTGTTCTCAATGGAGGAGCGGTAAGCTGGTGCAGTTCCAAGCAAAGCGTGGTAGCTGATTCTACATGCGAAGCGGAGTACATAGCTGCCTCGGAGGCGGCAAAGGAAGGTGTCTGGATGAAGCAGTTCATGATGGATCTTGGAGTAGTGCCCAGTGCACTAAACCCAATGACTCTATTCTGTGACAACACTGGTGCCATTGCTCTAGCCAGGAACCAAGGTTTCACAAGAGGACCAGACACATAAAGCGACGCTTCAACTCCATCCGCGATTACATCGAGGGAGGAGACATAAATATTTGCAAAGTACACACGGATCAGAATGTTGCAGATCCATTGGCTAAACCTCTTCCACGAGGGAAACATGATCAACACCAGAACTGTATGGGTGTTAGATTCATTACAATGTAAATCACATAGTGATGTGAGCTAGATTATTGACTCTAGTGCAAGTGGGAGACTGTTGGAAATATGCCCTAGAGGCAATAATAAAATAGTTATTATTATATTTCCTTGTTCATGGTAAATGTTTATTATCCATGCTATAATTGTATTGATTGGAAACTCAAATACATGTGTGGGTACATAGACAACAATGTGTCCCTAGTAAGCCTCTAATGGACTAGCTCGTCAATCAAAGATGGCTGTGGTTTCCTAGCCATGGACAAGAGTTGTAATTTGATGATGAGATCACATCATTAGGAGAATGATGTGATGGACAAGACCCAAACTATGAACGTAGCATATGATCGTGTCAGTTTATTGCTATTGTTTTCTGCATGTCAAGTATGTGTTCCTATGACCATGAGATCATGTAAGTCACTGACACCGGAGGAGTACCTTGTGTGTATCAAATGTCACAATGTAATTGGGTGACTATAAAGATGCTCTACAGGTATCTCCGAGGGTGTCTGTTGAGTTGACATGGATCAAGAGTGGGATTTGTTGCTCCGTGTGACGGAGAGGTATCTCAGGGCCCACTCGGTAATACAACATCACAATGATCCTTGCAAGCAAAGTGACTAAAGAGTTAGCCATGGGATCTTGTATTACGGAATGAGTAAAGAGACTTGCCGGTAACGAGATTGAACTAGGTATGGAGATACCGACGATCGAATCTCGGGCAAGTAACATACCGATAAACAAAGGGAACAGCGTACGAGATTAACTGAATCCTTGACATAGAGATTCAACCGATAAAGATCTTCGTAGAATATGTAGGAACCAATATGGGCATACAGGTCCCGCTATTGGTTATTGACCATAGAGTTGTCTCGGTCATGTCTACATAGTTCTCAAACCCGCGGGGTCTGCACACTTAACGTTCAGTGACGTTTCGGTATTATTGAGTTATGTATGTTGGTGACCGAAGGTTGTTCGGAGTCCCGGATGAGATCCCGGACATCACGAGGAGTTCCGGAATGGTCCGGAGGTAAATATTTATATATGGGAAGTCATATTTTGGCTACTAGAAAAGTTTTGGGTTTTTCCGGTATTGTACCGGGAAGCTTCTAGAAGGTTCCGGAAACTTCCGGAGGAATCCGTCAGTCCACCAAGGGTTCCACCACGTCCCAAGGGTTTGCATGGGCCGAGGGGAGGCGCCCTGGCCTTATTGGGCCAGGCGCACAAGTCCCTCAAGGCCCATGTGGCTTGGGAGAGGTGGAAAGTCCACCTGTTTATGGAACTCCTCCCCCTTGGCTGCGCCCTAGGGCTTGGAGGGGCTGATCTCCACGCCCCTCCACCTATATATAGAGGGGAGGGGCGCCCCAAGAGGACACATGAAGCCCTTGGTGCCCCACTCTCTCCCTGGATCGTTTTCTCCTCCGTTCGCGGTTTTGGTAGCGCTAGGCGTAGCCCTGCTGAGATTGCTCCACCACCACCGCCACCACGCCGTTGTGCTGCCAGAGAACTCATCTACCTCTCCGCCCTCGCTTGTTGGATCAACGAGGCGGAGATCGTCATCGAGCTGTACGTGTGCTGAACGCGGAGGTGCCGTTCGTTCGGCACTAGATCGTCATTGGATCGCGGGACGGCTTGCGATTTGGATCGCGAAGACGTTCGACTACATCAACCACGTTTCTTAACGCTTCCCGCTTAGCGATCTACAAGGGTATGTGGATCCGATCTCCCCTCTCATAGATGCTCATCTCCATGGATAGATCTTGTGTGTGCGTAGGAAATTTTTTGTTTCCCATGCAACGTTCCCCAACACATTCACCATAAAGTGACACTTCTCCCAATTCAAGACAAGATTAGTTTCTTCACATCTCTGTAAAACTCGATCAAGGTTGCTTAAGCAATCATCAAATGAAGTATCGTAAATGGAAAAATCATCCATGAAAACCTCAACAATCTTTTCACAAAAGTCAGAGAATGTAGCAGTCATACATCTTTGAAAGGTAGCAGGTGCATTGCATAGACCAAAAGGAATATGTCTATAAGCATAAGTTCCAAATGGGCAAGTAAAAGTAGTTTTCTCTTGGTCCTCTTTTGACATAGGTATTTGAGAAAATCCATAATATCCATCAAGAAACCAAAAATGTGTGTGCTTAGATAATCTTTTTAACATTTGGTCAATAAAAGGCAAGGGGTAATGATCTTTTCTAGTAGCTTTGTTTAATTTCTTGAAATCAATTACCATCCTATAACCATTTACTATTCTTTGAGGTATAAGTTCATTTTTATCATTAGGGACAACAGTTATACCTCCTTTCTTAGGAACACAATGAACAGGACTTACCCATCTACTATCAGCTATGGGATAGATTATACGTGCCTCTAGAAGCTTTAATATCTCAGTTCTTACCACTTCTTTCATTTTAGGATTCAAGCGACATTGATGATCAACGACATGTTTACCATCCGGTTCCATATTAATTTTGTGCTGACATAGAGTGGGACTAATGCCCTTAAGATCATCAAGAGTATATCCAATAGCATCTCAGTGCTTCTTCAGAGTTTTGAGTAATCTCTTTTCTTCATGCTCTAAAAGGTTAGCACTAATAATAACAGGATATATCTTCTTTTCATCAAGATAAGCATATTTCAAAGTATCAGGTAATTTCGTTAGCTCAAACACAGGATCTCCCTTAGGTGGGGGAGGATCCCCTAAGTTCTCAACTGGCAAGCTGTGTTTAAGGATAGGTATTTGTCTAAAGAATATCTCATCTATTTCATTTCTTTCATTCATATGCATATCATTCTCATGGTCTAACAAATATTGTTCTAAAGGATCAGTAGGAGGCACAACAATAGAAGCAAGACCAATAATTTCATCTTTATTAGACAATTCTTTCTCATGTGGTTGTCTACCAAACTTAGTGAAATTAAATTCATGAGACACATCACCAAAGCTTACTTTAACCTTCTCTATTACACAATTAATTTTAGCATTAACGGTATTCAAGAAAGGTCTACCAAATATAATGGGGCAAAAGCTATCTTGTTGTGAACCAAGTACTAAAAAAATCAGTAGGGCACTTAATTTTTCCACACAAGACTTCAACATCTCTAACAATCCCAAGGGGTGAAATAGTGTCTCTATTTGCAAGTTTAATAGTGACATCGATGTCTTCAATTTCAGCGGGTGCTATGTCATAAATAATTTCTTGATATAAGGTAAAAGGTATGGAACTAACACTAGAACCCATGTCACACAAGCCATGATAACAATGATCTCCAATTTTAACAGAAACAACGGGCATGCCAACAACTAATTTATTTTTGTCTAACTCATCCCGCTTATGTCTAACAGGTTTTGTAGTTCTAGTAGCTTCATTCCAGAAGTAAATAACCTGTCCATCAATATTATCAACTAGGAGATCTTTAACCATAACAATATTAGGTTCTGCATTTACTTGTTCATAAGGTTTAGGTGTTCTAATATTGCTTTTATTAACCATAGTTCTAGCTTTAGCATGTTCCTTAATGCTAACAGGAAAAGGTGGTTTCTCAATGTAAGCAGTGGGAACGACTCGGTCAACATGGTAAACAGTTTACTCTTCCTTAACCTTAATGGGTTCCTATTGCAATTCTTTAATAGGTGAATGAAATTTAAACCACTTCTCCTTAGGGAGTTCAACGTGAGTAGCAAATGATTCACAGAAAGACGCTACTATCTCAGAGTCAAGCCCATATTTATTGTTAAACTTATGAAAAGTATCGGCTTCCATAAAAGATTTAACACAATCAAACTCAAGCATTATACCAAACTCTTTACCTTTGTCGAGTTCCCAATCTTCAGAGTTCTGTTTAATTCTTTCCAGGAGATCCCATTTGAATTCAATAGTTCTCTTTGTGTATGAGCCAGTAGAAGAAGAATCCAGTAGTGATTGATCATCATGAGAAAGCCGAACATAAAATTTTTGTATAATCACTTCTCTCGAGAGCTCATGGTTGGGGCAAGTGTGCATCATAGATTAAAGCCTCCCCCAAGCTTGAGCGTTGCTTTCTCCTTCACGAGGCCAAAAGTTATATATATAATCTGATCATGATGAACCAGATGCATAGGATAAAACTTCTGATGAAACTCCAGCTTCAAGCGATTCCAATCCCACGATCCAATATCATCGAATAGCCTGTACCACATCAATGCTTTTCCCTCCAAAGATAAAGGGAAAACCTTCTTCTTGACTTTGTCCTCGGGTAAACCTACAAGCTAAAATAATCCACAAATCTCATCTACATATATCAAGTGGTAATCAGGATGAGTTGTACCGTCTCCTAGATAAGGATTAGCTAGTAGTTTCTCTAACATACCCAAAGGAATCTCATAATAAATATTTTCAATAGGTTCAGTAGGTTGAGGAACGGCTCTTACCACTTCCGTTCAAGACGAAGATGCCCCGAACAAACCGCTCAAAGGATGATTATCCATAGTAACAAGCAACAGTAAATTTCAGCACATATCGAAAATGTTTTCTTACCAACTTCCACTCACCAAAGGCGCTTCACTCCCCGGCAACGGCGCCAGAAAAGAGTCTTGATGACCCACAAGTTTAGGGGATCAATCGTAGTCCTTTAGATAAGTAAGAGTGTCGAACCCAACGAGGAGCAAAAGGAAATGATAAGCAGTTTTTAGCAAGATATTCTCTGTAAGTGTTGTGAGTAACAGTGATAA
Source organism: Elymus sibiricus (assembly GCA_039707655.1). NCBI lineage: Eukaryota > Viridiplantae > Streptophyta > Magnoliopsida > Poales > Poaceae > Elymus > Elymus sibiricus. The sequence continues at coordinate 119,339,201 of CM077667.1, read as the reverse complement.
ATAGTTTTGTAGCAACATAATTCGTAACAAGTGACCAGTATCAATAGAAGCAAGTGTGCAGCAAGATAGCCCAATCCTTTTTATAGCAACGGACATGCCTGAAGGAACTCTATATAAAGCAAAGTGCTCTTGAAGACACATGGGAATTTCCGTCTAGTCATGTTCATCATGTTTAGTTGATTCACGTTCGTTACTTTAATAATTTGATATGTGGGTGGAGCGGTGCTAAGGTGTTGTTCTTACTTGAACAAGCAACCCACTTATGATTATCCCCTCTCACAAGCATCCGTGACTACGAAAGAAGAATTAAGACAAATCTAACCATATCATGAAACATATGGATCCAAATCAGCCCTTACGAAGTAATGCATAAACTAGGGTTTAAGCTTCTGTCACTCTAGCAACCCATCATCTACTTATTACTCCACAATGACTTCCCTTAGGCCCATTAGATGGTGAAGTGTCATGTAGTCGACGTTTACACGACACCACTAAAGGAAGCAACAACATTCATATCATCAAAATATCGAACGGATACCAACTTCACATGATTACTTATAACAAGAATTCTCCCATGTCCTCAAGAACAAAAGTGACTACTCACAAATCATCAGCATGTTCAAGATCAGAGGTGTAATAATGGTGATCAAGGATCTGAACATAATAGCTTCCACCAAATAAACCAACAAGCATCAACTACAAGATGTAATCAACACTACTAGTAACCCACAGGTACCAATCTGAGGTTTTGAGACAAAGATTGAGTACAAGAGATGAACTAGGGTTTGAGATGACATGGTTTTGGTGAAGATGTTGATGAAGATTGGTCCTCCCACGAAGGGCGGGGCATTGGTGACGACGATGGCTTCGATCTCCCCCTCCTGGAGAGTGGTTTCCCCGGATAATCATCCTGCCGGAGTGCAAAAGGGCCTCTGCCTGGGTTTCCATCTCGAGATGGTGGCGCTTCGTCCCGAAAGTTCCTTCTTAATTCTTTCTAGGTCAAAACACATCTTATAGCAGAAGAGGGAGGCCGGGGGACATGCGAGGGCCCCACAAGCTAACAGGGCGTGCCCAGGGGGTGGGCCTGTTGGCTTGTGGCCAGTAGGTGGGTCCCCTCTGGTATATTTTTGCTCCATAATTTCGGATATATTCCACAAAACTTCTCCGTGAAGTTTCAGGTCATTTGCAGTCCAGTGAATTTTCACCCTTTTTCTTGGTTTTCAGGTCCAAAATTACCGTTCCCGGCAATTTCCCTCTTTGTGATGTACCTTGTAAATTCAGAGAGGAAAAGGCATAAGAATTGTATCATAAAGTGGAATAATGGACAAGAATACTATAAATATTGATAGGAAATCAGGATGCAAAATGGACGCATCAGCTCCTTTGCCTCCGACGCCTTCAATGCGTCCTCCTTGGCTATCGTCTCCTTCTGGAGCTCCGCAGCAAGGCATTTCAGCTCCGCCTTATGGCCGGATGCTAGCTAGTACATCGCCTCCTTCTCCGCCCGGAGGTCCTTCCCAGCTGGTCACGCACGTCAGTGACCTGATCCCGCCGCTCCAGAACCTGCTCCGGCGCAAGCCAGAGATCGTTCACCTCCGCCTCAGGGACGGATCCGTCTGCAGCAAAGAGGATTGCCAGCTGTCGGCCAGACAAACACACAAAAAACAAAGAAAAGCTTGGGAAGATCTGGCCCAACTACCACACAGCTGCGCAGCCGGCCCGAATCTCGGGGACTACACCCACTAGAAGACACGCGCCTTTAGCCTTCTGCAGCTCCGCCACCTGGGCGTCTGATACGTCTGCAACGTATCGATAATTTATGAAGTATTCATGCCATATTCACCTATGTTTACAATACTTTTATATGGTTTTGATGCACTTTATATGATTAATTTAGAACTAACCCAGACTGACGTTGTTTTCAGTAGAACTACCGTGGTGTTGTTTTTGTGCAGAAAATGAAAGTTCTCGGAATCACCCGAAACTTTTTGACGATTTTTTGGGAACAAAAGAGGCACTAGATGCTTCGTGGGAGGACTAGAAGAGCCACGAGGTGGGCACAACCCACCAGGGCGTGCTAGGCCCCCCCCCCCCGGCGCGCCCTGGTGTATCGTGCCCACCTCGTGGCCCACCTTCGTGTGAAACCAACGCCAAAAAATCCTATAAATATAGAAACCATCAAAAATAACCCTAGACTCTCCGCTCCGCCGCCGCAACTCTCTGTATCGACGAAAAACCATTCTGGAGACGTTCAAGTACCCTGCCGGAGAGGGGAATCCATCTTCGGTGGCCATCTTCATCATCCCGGCGAAGGCCATGACGAGGAGGGAGTAGTCCACCCTCGGGGCTGAGGGTATGTACCAGTAGCTATGTGTTCAATCTCTCTCTCTCGTGTTCTTGAGATGTCACGATCTTGATGTGTCATGGGCTTTGTTAATATAGTCGGATCATATGATGTTATTCCCTTGCTATCATGTTGTGATGAATCGAATCTTTCCCTTTGAGATATCGTTATGTTGGTTGAATATTGGATTTCAGAACACTTGATATATGTCTTGCATATGGATACCTATGGTGACAATGGGGTGTTCAATTGATTCACTTGATGTATGTTTTGGTACTCAACTTGCGGATTCCCGAGGTGACATTGGGGTAATCTATGCATAGGGGTTGATGCACGTTCTTGTCCTACGTTCTCCGATAGAAATCTTGGGGCACTCTTTGAGGTTCTTTGTGTGGATTGAGTATTATGAATCTAAAATTGTTTGATGCGTATCGTATAATTAACTCATGTATACTTGTGGTGACATTGGAGTATCTAGGTGACATTAGAGTTGGTTGATACATATCATATGGTGTTATTTTAGTACGAACTCTAGATAGATTGATCGGAAAGGATAACTTGGTGTTATTTTAGTACGAACTATTGGATAGATCGATCAGAAATGATAACTTTAAGGTGGTTTCGTACCCTACAAACAATTTCTTCTTATGTTCTCCGCTAGATAAGAACTTTGGAGTGATTCTTCGTTGCACGTTGAGGGATGGTTATGTGATCCAATTATATTAGCATTGTTGAGAGATTGCACTAGCAAAAGTACGAACCCTAGGCCTTGTTTTCAAGCATTACAATACCGTTTGTGCTCACTTTTGTTACTTGCTACCTTGCTATTTTTATATTTTCAGATTACAAAAACCTATATCTACCATCCATATTGCACTTGTATCACCATCTCTTCGCCGAACTAGTGCACCTATACAATTTGCCATTGTATTGGGTGTGGTGGGGACACAAGAGATTTCTTGTATTTGATTGCAGGGTTGTTTGAGAGAGACCATCTTCATCCTACACCTCCCACGGATTGATAAACCTTAGGTCATCTACTTGAGGGAAAATTGCTACTGTCCTACAAAACTCTGCGCTTGGAGGCCCAACAAAGTCTACAAGAATAAAGTTGCGTAGTAGACATCAAGCTCTTTTCTGGCATCGTTGCCGGGGAGGTGAGTGCTTGAAGGTATATCTTTAGATCTTGCAATTAAATCTTTTAGTTTCTTGTTTTTCACTATTTTGGTTTCATAAAAGAAAACTACAAAAAAATGGAGTTTAGGTTGCATCATTTGTATCGTCTTTATAACGTCTTTTGTGAAAATAAGGATTCAGAAAATTGTGCTCAATTGGTAGAAGAAGAAATTATTAAAATACTTAATGAGAATTCCTTGAATGATGAGCATGATTGCAATGTTGCTAGTATGAATTCTCTGAATATCCATGATGCTAATGACATGCAAAGCCACAAGCTTGGGGATGCTATGTTTGATGAAGAAGATATTTTTAGTCCCCCAAGTTTTGATGAGCAAATTTATGATGATGATGGCATGCCTCCTATCTATGATGATTATGGCGATGACATGTATAATATAAAAAGTGATAGCAACTTTGAAACTTGTCATCATGATTTTAATATTGAATGTGGTTACGTCAATCAAGTGTCTCATGATAGTTATTTTGTTGACTTTGCTCCCACTACCATGGATGAAAAGGAATTTGCTTATGTGGAGAGTAATGAAAATTCTATGCTTGTGCATCATGAAAGGAATGCTTTATGTGATAGTTATATTGTGAAATTCCTTCATGATGCTACTGAAATTTATTATGAGGGAGGAACATATGCTTGTAGGAATTGCAATAATATCAAGTTTCCTCTCTATGTGTTCAAAGTCTTGAAGATATGCTTGTTTTGCCTTCCTATGCTAGTTGATTCTTGCTCCCATAAATTGTTTGGTCACAAAATCCCTATGCATAGGAAGTGGGTTAGACTTAAATCTGCTTGTCATGTGTTTCATGATGCTCCCTTGCATGTTTGAAATATTATTCTTACGTGAGCATCATTGAAATCATCATGCCTAGCTAAAAGGCTTTAAAGAAAAGCGCTTGTTGGGAGACAACCCAACACTTATCCTTTCTGTTTTTGTGAGTTCACATGATTAGGCTACTGTAGTAATCATGTTTTGTGTCTTTTATTTCAATAAAGTGCCAAGTAAAGCCTTTGGGATGACTCACAAGATGAGTAGAATTGATGCTGAACCAAAACAGAAACTTTTGACTCCAGTACAGGAATTTTCATTTTTTTAATGGAGAATGATAATGATCTGAAATTTTTACACATTTTTCATATAAAAATTCTTCAGGTTTTCCTAATTTTTCAGAATTTTTAGAGACAGGGAAGTATGGCTATACTACAGATCTTCACAAACTGTTCTGTTTCTGACAGATTCTGTTTTGCATGCATAGCTTGTTTGTTTTAGTGTTTCCATAGCTTATATTTAGTGGTATAAATTATGGTAATGATATAATACAGTAGGTATCATGTGGAAACAATTAGGAATCTTATCTTGACAGTACCTAAGTGAATGATCTTTATTCATTATACTAACTCATCTCACGAAGTTTCGTTAAGTTTTGTGTGATTGAAGTTTTCAAGTTTTGGGTGAGACACCGATATGAGGAGAATAAGGAGTGACAAGAACCTAAGCTTGGGGATGCAAAAGGAACTCCAAGGTAATATCCAAGGAAGACTCAAGTGTCTAAGCTTGGGGATGCCCCGGAAGGCATCCCCTCTTTCGTCTTCAACACTATCGGTATATCTTACTTGGAGCTATATTTTTATTCATCACATAATATGAGTTTTGCTTGGAGCCTCATTTTATTTTGTTTTTCTCTGTTAGGTGTTATTTATAATCTTGTTTTTAAATAAAAAGTTCCAAGAATTGCCTTTAGGATGCTTGCATTGCATGTTTGATGTGTACTGTGTAAAAACAGAAACTTTCTCTGTAGTGTTTGAATTTTCATATTTTACTGGAACGTGGAAAGTTTCTGAAATTTTTACACAGTATTTTCATATAAATTGTTTAGCCTGTCCTAAATTTTCATAATTCTACGAGTTACATAAGTGCACTGGTTTAATAAATTGCTACAGACTGTTCTGTTTGGACAGATTGTTGTCATAGTTTTGTTATCTACTTATCCTATAGTTTCCATAGCCTATATTGGTAGATATAAATTGTGGAAATGATAGTAAAGAGTAGATGATGTTTGAAAATTATTGTGCAACTTGTCTTCGCAGTACATGAAGTGTTGATTTATTCTTATGTGTATTATCCTATCTCACGAGTTCTTTTCGAGTTTTGTGTGGATGAAGTTTTTGAGAATAGGTGAAACCATGATATGAGAGGATTGAACGAGATACAAAAGCTCAAGCTTGGGGATGCCCAAGGCACCCCAAGTAAATATTTCAAGAAGTCTCAAGCATCTAAGCTTGGGGATGCTACGCATCCCACCTCTCTTCGTCAACTATCGGTTAGCCTATGTTGAGCCTAATGTTTTATTCGTTCAGATGTTGCGTGCTATTCTTGGAGTTCTATTTTTGTTTAGTTTGCTCTTTGAATAAAATACTCAGATCTGAAAATCTTTATTGAGAGAGAGAGTCCTCACATAGCTACTTAATTGTTGACTACTCATTGATCTTCACTTATATCTTTTGAGAGTAGTTTGATGTTTACTCTTGTGCTTCACTTATATCCTAAGAGTAAATTGTGAATGAATGAAATATCATAAATCTGAAATTATAAATGTGCTATATTCTTAGTAGCAAGTTCACATTTAGTTTAGAAAGTAAAATCTATTGAAGTTTAACAATCACAATATTGGTCATACAAGCAATTCGTGAATGATTAGTATAAGGAAGAGAACTTTCACATACAAATATATTATCTTGGACATCGTCTATGATTGTGAATACCCATTAATTATTTTCAAACTTGAGAAAATTAGTTGAAGTTGGACAAGGAAGACAACGTAATGAGTTATGGTTGTGTATATTTGCATAGAAGTTATATTGTTATGGATCCTCCAACATGTGGTGCTTGTTTAGAACCTTTTGCTAGCCAACACTTCGTACTAAGTAGAGATACTACTTGTGCATCCAAATCCTTGAGCCAAGTTTCTTCCATAAGAGTCCACCATACCTACCTATATATGGTATTTCACTGCCATTCCAAGTAAAATTGCATGTGCCGCCTCTAAAATTTCAAATGAACACCTGTTTTGTGTGCCTGGACCGCTCATGGAGCGACAGGGAGCGGTCAGTATCTTCCATGTTAAGAGGGTTATTCTCATGATGAGTGTTTATTCACTCGTCCTTGCACGAGACGGGCGGTAATAGGGATTCCCAGTCCCGAAAAAAATGCAAATAATTAAACAAAACTCCCCCAGGAATGTTGTTGGTATGGATGGTACCCGTGGATTCGGCTAGCCGTGGAGTGTGTTTGTTGGTGGAGGGGGAGTAAACCTTTACTTTTACCACTTGGGAACCGCCGCTAATGTGTTTAACATGGAAGATATTGATAACTCTTGGTCGTAATGTTGATAGGAAGGGTGCACCTCCCAAAATTATATTTATTTCTGATTTAAGCTTTGAGCTCTGGCACATATGCTAATCCCTGCTTCCCTCTGCGAAAGGACAATCTATTTACTTTCATGTTATTTACTTTTCATGTTGAGTCAACTTCTTATTCCAACCTCAATCTATTAGTTGGCAAGCATCATGTGGTGGGGAAAGATCCAAACACATATATCCAGTCAAATATATTTGATCATGACTTATTATTGTTGACAATTATCTCTATGATAAATGAGTTGGGAGGCGAAACATTAAGCCCCTATCTTTCTCTGTGTTCGATGGATGCCATTTGTTCTAAAAATATGCTTTGAGTACTAGCAATCATAGAAGACTATATGATGATTGAGTATGTGGAGCTCTTACTTAGACTTTGTTGAGAATAAGTTGAATTGCAATTGTTTGGTGACTAAGAACATAGGTTGTTAAGTTTCAAGAGAATTCATTATTTGAACCATGACATGTGAATTGATTACTCTATCATGATGATTTTTATGAGAGAAAGTTGTTGGTTATGATGCTAGAAAATTGACTGAAATTATCAATGATCAAACTTGTATATTATGCTAGCATTCACACTTCATAAATTAGTTCTTTAATCATTTACCTACTCGAGGACGAGTAGGAATTAAGCTTGGGGATGCTGATACGTCTCCAACGTATCGATAATTTATGAAGTATTCATGCCATATTCACCTATGTTTACAATACTTTTATATGGTTTTGATGCACTTTATATGATTTATTTAGAACTAACCCGGACTGACGTTGTTTTCAGCAGAACTACCGTGGTGTTGTTTTTGTGCAGAAAATGAAAGTTCTCTGAATCACCCGAAACTTTTTGACGATTTTTTTTGGAACAAAAGAGGCACTAGACGCTTAGTGGAAGGGCCAGAAGAGCCACGACGTGGTCACAACCCACCAGGGCGCGCCAGGCCCCCCCGGCACGCCCTGGTGTATCGTGCCCACCTTGTGGCCGACCTTCGCGTGAAACCAATGCCAAAAAATCCTATAAATATAGAAACCATCAGAAATAACCCTAGACTCTCTGCTCCGCCACCGCAACTCTCGGTATCGATGAAAAACCAATCTGGAGACGTTCAAGTACCCTGCCGGAGAGGGGAATCCATCTCCGGTGGCCATCTTCATCATCCCGGCGGATGCCATGACGAGGAGGGAGTAGTCCACCCTCGGGGCTGAGGGTATATACCAGTAGCTATGTTTTTAATCTCTCTCTCTCTCTCTCGTGTTCTTGAGATGTCACGATCTTGATGTATCACGGGTTTTGCTAATATAGTCGAATCATATGGTGTTATTCCCTTGCTATCATGTTGTGATGAATTGAATCTTTCCCTTTGAGATATCGTTATGTTGGATTGAATATTGGATTTGAGAACACTTGATATATGTCTTTCATATGGATACCCGTGGTGACAATGGGGTGTTCAATTGATTCACTTGATGTATGTTTTGGTACTCAACTTGCGGATTCCCGAGGTGACATTGGGGTAATCTATGCATAGGGGTTGATGCACGTTCTTGTCCTACGTTCTCCGATAGAAATCTTGGGGCACTCTTTGAGGTTCTTTGTGTGGATTGAGTATTATGAATCTGAAATTGTTTGATGTGTATCGTATAATTAACTCATGGATACTTGTGGTGACATTGGAGTATCTAGGTGACATTAGAGTTGGTTGATACGTATCATATGGTGTTATTTTAGTGTGAACTCTAGATAGATTGATCGGAAAGGATAACTTGGTGTTATTTTAGTATGAACTCTTGGATAGATTGATCGGAAAGGATAACTTTAAGGTGGTTTCGTACCCTATAAACAATTTCTTCTTATGTTCTCCGCTAGATAAGAACTTTGGAGTGATTCTTCGTTGCACGTTGTGGGATGGTTATGTGATCCAATTATATTAGCATTGTTGAGAGATTGCACTAGCGAAAGTATGGACCCTAGGCCTTGTTTTCAAGCATTGCAATACCATTTGTGCTCACTTTTGTTACTTGCTACCTCGCTGTTTTTATTTTTTTCAGATTACAAAAACCTATATCTACCATCCATATTGCACTTGTATCACCATCTCTTCGCCGAACTAGTGCACCTATACAATTTGCCATTATATTGGGTGTGTTGGGGACACAAGAGATTTCTTGTATTTGATTGCAGGGTTGTTTGAGAGAGACCATCTTCATCCTACACCTCCCACGGATTGATAAACCTTAGGTCATCCACTTGAGGGAAAATTGCTACTGTCCTACAAAACTCTGCGCTTGGAGGCCCAACAAAGTCTACAAGAATAAAGTTGCGTAGTAGACATCAGCGTCGAGGTTCTTCTTCGTCCGGTAGTAGGCGACCTTGCTGAGCCGGTACAATGTGACGGCTTCTGCGAACAACATGTCGCGCTTCGCATTATCAGCCTGCGAAGAGGTCGCCAAGGTAAAGCCAGAACAAAATTCGGGAAGATCTGGCCCAGCGGCCACGCAGCCAGCCCGCATCTCGGGGACTACACCCAGTGGGTGCGCTGGCACTTCCCTACTTGAAGCAAGAGCAAATTCAAAGCAAAGATAAGCTCGATACTAACCTGGATGGACCGCTCCACCAGCTGTAAGTTGCCAACGGCGGCTTCGGCGGAGTTCGCCAGCCCTTTGGGGTACCGGGCCATTACCCCAGCTGTCCCGGATGGTGCAAGAGCCTACTTGTCCGCCGGCGCGCTCGGCCCGGCCACACTAGGGGCATGACTCAGCTTCGCCCACTCCTCCTGGTGTTAGTTCATGCACTAGGTGGCCTGGACGGATCCACTGCCAGCCGACCTCAACGCGGTCGGGCCGGCTAGAGGGGGGCCATTGCACGTCTACGAAACAATGGTGGCATGGGCATCAACGCCCAGGGTCTTGGCTCTCGCGGGCACGGTACCTCCGCCGGTGGGCCAGACTCTCCGTTCCCCTCCGGCACCAAAACCTTTTGGGTGGCCGGCATCGCGTCACCCCTGACTGGCTGGTCTACAGCCGGCTCGGGGGACTTCTCCATGACCGAGTCCACGACCTCCCCCTCTATGGGCCGGGACGTCTCATGTCATTGCTTTCAGCGCATCTCCCGGTGCGGCGAAGCCTTGGGAGGGCTCATCTCAGGGGCCGTCTGCACTGAGGCGTCCACCACGCCCTTAGCTGCAGCCTACTGCCTGGCGGCTTCCATCACGGTCTTCTCCGCCCGCAGCTGGGCGGCGCGCTCCTTCTCCAGCCGTGCGGTTGCGGCGTGCTCTGTGGCGAACCTCGCGGCCACTTCCCTAGACGAGACCATCGAGGCCGCCGCAAGAAGCTCGATAGCGGCGTTGCAGAAAGGGGGAGGAGGAAAACATGTGAAAACGCAAAGGAAAAGAAGAAGAAAAGCCAAAAGAGAGCAAGGCAAAAAGACTCACCCAGAAGACGTGGGCACCTGGCGCCTGCTCCGGCCCAGCTGCCTCTGGGCCGGCGGCCGGGAGCCTACAGGAATGGCGGAGGACCGCGCCTTCTTCGGGGCTGGCACGGGTGGCTGCTCCTCAGTTCCCTGCTTGTCCCGCCTCAGCTCCTCCGCCATCTGCCGACGGGACGACTGCTCTCCAGTCGGATGCCTCCCAGCCGGAGGCTCCTCGGCCGCTCCCCGATGCCCTCTCTGGGGTGGTGTCATTGTGATAGGCGGGGCATCCATGATTTGGATGTTGTCGTCATCATCATCGTCATCAGTCCAGTCCTTTAATGAAACTTCGCGATGGAACTCACCGGCTGGCCTGGACCTGCTAGCCCCGGTGACGGCCGACTCCTCGTCCGGCACCTCCCAACCGCCGGAGGCATCGGAGCCATCATCCTCCACCTCGTAGTCCACCTCGTCAGACTCCATGCGGTCCGCTGTCAATATCACCGGCTGAGGCCCGTCTAGCATGAGCTGCTGGGAGAACCACTACAGCCGGAGCCGGAGCAACATGTGAGATAAAGCGAAAGACAGAAATATGCAAAGGAAAGTATCCGGTGAGGACTTACCGCCGGTGTAGGGAAGTTTCGCCAGTACAGCTCCTTGCCAAACCACCACTCTGATACGTCTTCATCGTATCTATAATTTTTGATTGTTTCATGCCAATATTATACAACTTTCACATATTTTTGGCAACATTTTATATGATTTATTGGACTAACCTATTGATCCAGTGCCCAGTGCCAGTTCCTGTTTTTTGTGTGTTTTTTGTTTCGCGGAATATCCATATCAAACGAAGTCCAAACGCGATGAAAATTTACGGAGATTTTTTTGGAATATTTGTGAATTTTGAGAAGTGGAATCAACGCAAACGAAGGCCCACAGCCCCCATGATACATCAGGGCGTGCCCAGGGGGGCCGAACGCGACCTGATGGGTTGTGCCCACCTCGTACGTCGGTTGGATCTCTCCTTTGGGGAGCAAGGAAGCTAATTTTTGGAGAAAAAAACCCTCAAAATTTCAGCCCGATCGGAGTTACAGATCTCCGGGAATATAAGAAACGGTTTTCGGCCAGAAAACAGGAACGTGAAATAGAAGAGAACAGAGTGGGAGATCCAATCTAGGAGGGTCTCCTGCCCCTCCGCTGCCATGGAGGCCATGGACCAGAGGGGGAACTCTCCTCCCATCTAGGGGAGGCCAAGGAAGAAGAAGAAGGAGGGGGGCTCTCTCCCCCTCTCTCCCGGTGGCTCTGGAACGCCGCCGGGGCAATCATCGTGACGGTGATCTACTCCAACAACTTCGCCACCGTCAACACCAACTCTCTCCCCCTCTATGCAGCGGTGTATCACCTCTCTTCCCCACTGTAATCTCTACTTAAACATGGTGCTCAACTCCATATATTATTTCCCAATGATGTTTGGCTATCCTATGATGTTTGAGTAGATCTCTTTTGTCCTATGGGTTAATTGTGGTATGATGTTATGGATGTGAGTTGTATGTTGATATGGTGCTGTCCTATGGTGCCCTCCGTGTCGCGCAAACGTGAGGGATCCCCGCTGTAGGGTGTTGCAATATGTTCATGATTTTCCTATGGTGGGTTGCTTGAGTGACAGAAACATAAACCCGAGTAGGTGGGTTGTTGCATATGGGAGTAAAGGGGACTTGATACTTAATGCTATGGTTGGGTTTTACCTTAATGAACTTTGGTAGTTGCGGATGCTTGCTAGAGTTCCAATCATAAGTGCATATGATCCAAGTACGGAAAGTGTGTTAGCGTATGCCTCTCCCTCATTGCATATAGCAAGTATCTATCATATTATATTCAATTGCCTAGGGACAATCTTTCTCTTGCGTTACACAAAAAGCTTTCTACTAAGTTATTTACTTTTATTGTTCTTTTATTAAAACAGCACCTAACTTTTATTTCCATGTTCTTTATTATCTTGCAAAGTACTTCTAGTTTTATTCTCGCAAAGTAGTTTCATACTTGTTCTAGGTAAAGCAAACGTTAAAGTGTGCTTAGAGTTGTATCGGTGGTCGATAGAACTTGAGGGAATATTTGTTCTACCTTTAGCTCCTCGTTGGGTTCGACACTCTTACCTATCAAAAAAGGCTACAAACGATTCCCTACACTTGTGGGTTATCAAGACCTTTTTCTGGCGCCGTTGCCGGGGAGCAATAGCGTGGGGTGAATATTCTCGTGTGTGCTTGTTTGCTTTATCACAAAGTAATTTTTATGTTCTGTTATTAGTTGTTTTATACCTTTAGTTATGGATATGGAACACGAAACACCAAAAAAATTAGTGGTACTTGCTACTCATGGAGATGGGGAACCTCCTAAAACCCTCGATGCTAGTTATGTGTAAAGTGTTAAATTCTACTTTGATAATCCTGGGAAGACCCCATTCAACTTGATAATAGGAGTAATGTTGGATCAACGTGAATACTTTAGAGACTATCGCTTGACTCAAAAAAGGTAAATTGTTATGGGATCAAATTCATATGTTGCATTGGTATGCTAAGGAGCTATGCTTGAGATATGATATTACTTATTACTCTAGGATGAACGCTCCACACCTTCCCTTTTCATGCAAATTTAATGATAATGAAACCTTATCTTCTTATGCTAAAGGTATTTATGATTACTATGATGTGGAACGAATAGAAGAATTTGTTGCTTTCAAAGGTGCTTATGAAGTTGCTTCCTTGATTGAAAAGTATGATGATGTTTCTTACAAATCTGAAATTTTTGCCATACTTAAATATTGCTATGAGAATTATGATTGCAATGCTGATATTATTGAATTTATTGAAAGAATGACCGCTGCCTTGGAAGAGACTAATATTTTGCAGGAATCTATGGAAGAAGAAATTGCTAAAACTGTGAGCTCATTAGATGAAAAAGATGAGGAGGAGAGCAAAGAACAAAAGGAGGAAGAGCGGATTAGCTACCCGTGCCCACCTTCTAATGAGAGTAACTCTTCAACTCATACATTGTTTAATTTCCCTTCATACATACCGAAGGATGAATGCTATAATGAATGCTATGATAATTGCTATGATCCCTTGGATTCATTTGAAATATCCCTTTTTGATGAACTTGATGCTTGCTATGATTGTGGCCATGATGCCAATATGAATTATGCTTATGAAGATGAACTTGCTATAGTTCCTTATGTTAAGCATGAAATTGTTGCTATTGCACCCACACATGATAGTCCTATTATCTTTTTGAATTCTCCTAACTACACTATATCGGAGAAGTTTGCTCTTATTAAGGATTACATTGATGGGTTGCGTTTTACCACTACACATGATGATTTTGATGAATATAATATGCATGTACTTGCTGCTCCTACTTGCAATTATTATGAGAGAGGAACTACATCTCCACCTCTTTATGTTTCCAGTACTATGAAATTGCAAGAAACTGTTTATACTATGCATTGGCCTTTACTTAATGTGCATGAATTGTTCTTGTATGACATGCCGATGCATAGGAAGAGAGTTAAACTTAGTTGTCACATGATATATATCACTTTGTGCTCACTACTAAATTACAAATCATTGTTAATTAAAATTGGCTTTGATATACCTTGGGATCCGGGTGGATCCATTACTTGAGTACTTTATGCCTAGCTTAATGGCTTTAAAGAAAGCGCTGCCAAGGAGACAACCCGGAAGTTTTAGAGAGTGATTTATTTCTGTTTTGTTCTTTTATAAAGTTTAAAAACAAAAAAAATATAGAGGGGAACCTAAAACTTCACAAAAGGAAAGGTGAAAGTGACAGAGATGATGAGCATCGTTGAAGTGGGGGATATCCTTGAACTTTGTTCATGCCCATGGAAACTTTGTGAGTTTTGAATCACGGAAACTTTTCCAAAAATAATAATTATATCCTTGTACAAATCCATTGTATTATAAAAATAATGTGCCAAGATTTGCCTTTAGGATGAGTACATTGCTTGTTGGTATGTGTGGTGTAAAAACAGAAACTTTGGCTGTAGTGCGTGAATTTTCATTTTTTACTGGAACGTCAAAAGTTTCTGAAATTTTTACACAGTATTTCTATACAAATGTTTCTTTCGTCATAATTTTTAAGAATTTTTGGAGTTACATAAGTATGGTCAAAGTTCAGATTACTACAGACTGTCCTGTTTACGACAGATTCTGTTTTTGATGCATTGTTTTGCTTGTTTTGATGAAACTATCAATTTTATCGATGGTATAAGCCTTGGAGAAGTTATAATACAGCAGGGATAATGAAAATATAAAATATGAATGGGTTTGCAACAGTACTTAAAGTAGGAATTTGCTTTATTATACTAACGGATCTCACCAGTCTTCTGTTAAGTTTTGTGTGGACGAAGTGTTCGAACATCGAGGAGGTCTCGATATGAGGAGAAGGAGGAGAGGCAAGAGTTCAATCTTGGGGATTCCCAAGGCACCCCAAGTAAATATCCAAGGAGACTCAAGCGTCTAAGCTTGGGGATGCCCCGGAAGGCATCCCATCTTTCTTCAACAAGTATTGTTATGTTTTCGTTTTCGTTTCGTTCATGTGATATATGTAAATCTTGGAGCGTCTTTTGTGTTTAGTTTTCACTTTTCTTTTATGCACCATGCTGGTATGAGATAGTCCATGGTTGATTTATAGAATGCTCATTGCACTTCACTTATATCTTTTGAGTATGGCTTTATAGAATGCTTCATGTGCTTCACTTATATCATTTGAAGTTTGGATTGCGTGTTTCTCTTCACATAGAAAACCGTTATTCGTAGATTGCTCTTTTGCTTTACTTATATTTATTAGAGCATGGTCTTTTGTAGAAAGAGTTAAACTCTCTTGCTTCACTTATATCTATTTAGAGAGTCAACAGGAATTGGTCATTCACATGGTTATTCATAAAGTCCTACATAAAACTTAGGGATCACTGAATATGATACGTTTGATTCCTTGCAATAGTTTTGCGATATAGAGATGATAATATGTGGGAGGTACTAGTGGATGATCGTGTTTAGTAAGATATTGGTGTTAAGGTTTGTGATTCCCGAAGCATGCACGTATAGTCTCCCGTTATGCTAGGAAGTTGGAGCACAATTTATCCTTGATTGTCTATCTTTGTGTGAAGGTCGGGGGCGCGCGATGGTTAACTCCTACCAACCTCCCCCCCTAGGAGCACGCGTAGTAATACTTTGCTTCGAGAGAGCTAATAAAACTTTTGCAATAAGTATGTGAGTTCTTTATGACTAATGTGAGTCCATGGATTATACGCACTCTTACCTTTCCGCAATTTGCTAGCCTCTACGGTACCGTGCATTGCCCTTTCTCACCTCGAGAGTCGGTGCAAACTTCACCGGTGCATCCAAACCCCGTGATATGATACGCTCTATCACACATCAGCCTTATTATATCTTCCTCAAAACAGCCACCATATCTACCTATTATGGCATTTCCATAGCCATTCCGAGATATATTGCCATGCAACTTCCACCGCCTCCGTTTTGATGACTTGAGCATTCATTGTCATATTGCATTACATGATCGTAAGATAGCTTTCATGGCTTGTCCATTTTCTGATATCTTTGTTACGCTACATCATTGCATTCATATAGAGTCATACTTTGTTCTACTATCGTTGTAATATTGAGTTATAAGTAAATAGAAGTGTGATGATCATCATTATTCATTATTAGAGCATGCTCCAGTGATGAAAGGATGATGGAAACTATGATTCCCCCACAAGTCTGGATGAGGCTCCGGACAAAGAAAAAGAAAAAATAGAAAAAAAGAAAAAGAAAAAAAGAAAAAAAGGGAAAGAAAAAAAAAGGAAAAGAAAAAGGGGCATGCTAATTCCACACTTGTGCTTCAAAGTAGCACCATTTTTTCATATAGAGAGTCTCCTATGTTGTCACTTTCATATACTAGTGGGAATTTTTCATTATAGAGTTAGATGCACACCCGCTTAGTTTTCATATTGAGCTTTCATACACTTATAGCTCGTAGTGCATCCGTTGCATGGCAATCCCTACTCCTCGCATTGATATCTATTGATGGGCATCTCCATAGCCCGTTGATACGCTGAATTGATGCGAGACTTTCTTCTCTACTTTTACCCCTTTGAAACCTACCACCATATTCTATTCCACCCATAGTGCTATATCCATGGCTTGCGCTCATGTATTGCGTGAGATTTGAAAATGATGAAGCGCGTTAAAAAGTATGAACCAATTGCTTGGCTGACACCGGGGTAGTACATGGTTTATACTTTGTGTTAAGAAGACAGAGCATGACAAGGCTATATGATTTTGTAGGGATAGCGTTCTTTAGCCTTGATATTTTGAAACATATGATTGTTTGTTGGGATGCCTGAGTATTAATGTCTTTATGTCAAAACTAGACTATTGCTTTGAATCACTTGTGTCTTAATATTCATGCCATGATTAGATATATGATCAAGATTATGCTAGGTAGCATTCCACATCAAAAATTATCTTTTTTATCATTTACCTACTCGAGGACAAGCAGGAATTAAGCTTGGGGATGCTGATACGTCTCCATCGTATCTATAATTTTTGATTGTTTCATGCCAATATTATACAACTTTCACATATTTTTGGCAACATTTTATATGATTTATTGGACTAACCTATTGATCCAGTGCCCAGTGCCAGTTCCTGTTTTTTGTGTGTTTTTTGTTTCGCCCGATCGGAGTTACGGACCTCCGGGAATATAAGAATCGGTTTTCGGGCAGAAAACAGGAACGTGAAACAGAAGAGAACAGAGAGGGAGATCCAATCTAGGAGGGGCTCCTGCCCCTCCGCCGCCATGGAGGCCATGAACCAGAGGGGGAACTCTCCTCCCATCTAGGGGGGAGGCCAAGGAAGAAGAAGAAGGAGGGGGGCTCTCTCCCCCTCTCTCCCGGTGGCGCCGGAATGCCGCCGGGGCAATCATCGTGACGGCGATCTACTCCAACAACTTCGCCGCCGTCAACACCAATTCTCTCCCCTCTATGCAGCGGTGTAACACATCTCTTCCCCACTGTAATCTCTACTTAAACATGGTGCTCAACTCCATATATTATTTCCCAATGATGTTTGGCTATCCTATGATGTTTGAGTAGATCTCTTTTGTCCTATGGGTTAATTGTGGTATGATGTTATGGATGTAAGTTGTATGTTTATATGGTGCTGTCCTATGGTGCCCTCCGTGTCGCGGAAACGTGAGGGATCCCCGCTGTAGGGTGTTGCAATATGTTCATGATTTGCCTATGGTGGGTTGCTTGAGTGACAGAAACATAAACCCGAGTAGGTGGGTTGTTGCGTATGGGAGTAAAGGGGACTTGATACTTAATGCTATGGTTGGGTTTTACCTTAATGAACTTTGGTAGTTGCGGATGCTTGCTAGAGTTCCAATCATAAGTGCATATGATCTAAGTACGGAAAGTGTGTTAGCGTATGCCTCTCCCTCATTGCATATAACAAGTATCTATCATATTATATTCAATTGCCTAGGGACAATCTTTCTCTTGTGTTACACAAAAAGCTTTCTACTAAGTTATTTACTTTTATTGTTCTTTTATTAAAACAGCACCTAACTTTTATTTCCACGTTCTTTATTATCTTGCAAAGTACTTCTAGTTTTATTCTCGCAAAGTAGTTTCATACTTGTTCTAGGTAAAGCAAACGTTAAAGTGTGCGTAGAGTTGTATCGGTGGTCGATAGAACTTGAGGGAATATTTGTTCTACCTTTAGCTCCTCGTTGGGTTCGACACTCTTACTTATCGAAAAAGGCTACAAACGATCCCCTACACTTGTGGGTTATCACACTCCTCCACCTTCATCTTGAAGGTGTTGATGTTGTTGACGTGGACGGGTATCTGAGATGGCAACAACTCAATGGTGGACAGCCGGCATGGGTCTTTCTGGAAGCCCATGTCACAGATGCGGTGCGGCCGCTCCTGGAGCGATAGCACCCGGCGGGCGACGAACATCGCCACTAGGTCCGGAGCCAGCAGCCCCTCCGAGCCCACCATCTCCTACAGCAGGCTCGGGAGCAGGCTGAGCTTGTCGCTCCCCGGGTTAGTGGTCCAGTTCAGGCCAGACAGTGCGGTGTCGGCGAACTCTGGAAGGTTGACGTAGTCACGCTCCAGGTCGATGCTCTTCACGTAAAAGTAGGTGCCCTGCTACTTCTTGGCCGACTCCGCGAGTAGCATGCGTGGGAAGTGGCTGTTGGGCCAGAGGTACACCACTGTCGCTCCGTAGGCGTACGACGCCTCGTTGTTCTTCTGCATCCGGAAGTAGAAAAACCAGCGGAAGAGCTTGGGGAATGGGAGGAGGCCGAAGTAACCCTCGCAACAAGCTGACGAAGCAGGAGAGGTAGAGGACGGAGTTCGGCCCCAGGTGATGGGGCTGGAGGTCGATGTAAGAGAGGAACTGCCGGAGGAAGTTGCTCGCCCGCAGGCCGAATCCCCGTACAAAGTGTGCGGCGAAGACGACCCGGTCCCCCGGCTGTGGCATTGGCACGTGCTTGCGCCCGGCGGGGCGGACGGCAACTCGCTCCACCGGCGGGATCTTGCGAGCGTACCGAAGGCGCTCAATGTGCGCCAGTGTGACGGCGGACCCCTTCCATGACCCGGAGACCGGCCCGACCATCTCCATGCTCGAAGGCGGTGTCAACGTGGCAGAGGGGCCAGTGCATGAAGGAGAAGAGGGTGCCCAGCAAGGCAGCAAGGCGCTGGCGGAGAGCGTTGAGGGCATGCAGAGGAAGAGTAGGAGGCGGGGGAGGAACATCGGCGGGCGCTGTGGGTGCGTGGAGGAAGGGGAGGAGGCTGCGACGGCGTGACGAACTCGGGACAACATGGAGCTGGCACGAGCGGGAGGAAGGAGACGAGGTGGAGGCAAATGGCTTGGTAGCCTCTGCCTCTCCCCCTCCCCTCCCTTAAACGACCACCGGGGGTGTGGGGGCGTGGGGATCCGTTATGCACACGCTCCCCACTACCTCGCGATGTGTGTGCACATTAAGTGCGTGAGAACCGCAACCATCAGGGCGGGCCCATAGAGAATCCTGCACGCGGGCCAAGTCCTACTGTGCTAGGCCTGCGGCGGCATCCCATCGCGCGGGTGGTGGTGGGGCCTCCCCCCTCTACACCCCACACATGGCGTGCGCCGGCCGACGGTAGGCCCAAAGCGACACGCATAGAGACAAGGCGTCCCACGTAGTGCCGGTCCACCCAAAGGTCTCCCGGTCGGATCGACCGTACGTAGACGGCACCCGGCTCAGCGGTCCCGTGCCCGCCGGTGGCCGGTCGCCGGCTGGATATCTCTTCACTAACAAAACTTCAAGACACCCATGATTTCGGGGGGGGGGGTTGCTGACCTCCTTCGTCGAGACCTCTGGATCCCAGCAGCTTCGAGGGCTACTGATGGGGATATGACCCCTGGGTATGCCAAAGCAGAGGAGTCAACAGTTTGAAACATTTGGGGCAGCTTTGCCTCCTGGCCGGTTGGCCTCCCGACCGACTACCCTCGCGGTCCGGCCGGACGGAAGCACGGGCCGGCCCCCATGGGGGGCCGGCTAGGCGTGGGTCGCCCATCCCATCCGTCCATACCGACGTACGATGACAAGACAAGGCCCCCCGACGGGGCAAAGCGTGGCTACATGACTCCTTGACGGGGCGAGGCGTGGCTACAGGGCCACCGGTACCGCTGACCTCGACCGGGCGGTCCGACCCTGTAGCAGGCATGTGCCACCAACTCCCTGACGCCGGAACGTACTTGCCACAATAACGAATAGTCGACGAGCCCCGCAGCCGACAAAACCCTATAGTCGGTGGGCCCCACGGCCGGTCGGAGAGGCTGGCAGTTGGGGCCCGCATCCATTTCTACCCCTTATTGTATTCATCTGGTTACACTATAAAGCCTCCCACAGTCCCCTAGAGGTGGTCGGCCATTCCTTCAGTCACGCACCCACATACGAGGCTGGAAGGCAGAGAGATGGAGCTCCTTCTTCCTCCTCACGAACAGCTGGAGGAGCAACCCTGTACTCGTGTTCATCCATAGTCACTCCGGCAGGACTAGGGGTTTTACCTCCATCGGAGGGACCTGAACCTGTGTACGACTATGTCCATCGGTGCTTCGCACCCTCACCCGTCTCCGAACGCCGTCGCCGCCTATTGGCCCCAAACCACGACTTTAGCCATACCATGGCATCTGCCATGGAAATACCACGAGATTCACAACATGACGTATCAGCTTCTTCGGAAGCCCATGATGTATAAAAAGAAGATTCCATAAGACTTGGCGCACAAGACGAGGACTCCTGTTATCCCATGCCTCCGATGCATTATATAAATTGAGGTTAGGCTAGTAAATAGATCAACTCGTATTCATTACAACAATCTCATGGTAGATATACCTATACTCTATACTATACCCCATATCAATACAATCAAAAGAAGGACGTAGGGTATTATGTCTTCGAGAGAGCCCGAACCTAGGTAAAATCCTTGTGTCCTTGTTACCATCGCTCCAAGACGCCTAGCTTAGGACCCCTACCTTGAGATATGCCAGATTTAGCACCGACACCAACCCCTGAGCAAGATGCTAATGTTGCCAAGGAAAAGACTGCTAAGTTTGCCCCAACACTGACTCAGCCTTTGGCTTCTAAGCCTCCTTCCGAGCAAGTTCCTGTGCAGGCTGCTCCTGTTGTCGGGTTTGATGCCCCTCACAACTATGATCACATATTCATCATGGGACAGTTCGATCAATTAGTTGAGAATCCTTTCAATGGCGAAGTGGCATCTCTGCCCATACCCTCTGAAGTTGTCCAACAAGCCAGCTCCCTTGTGCAATAAATGCGAGAAGATGTTGTTGAAATCAACTCCTTGTCTGCTGAGCTGCATGACCTGGACGGTCGAATGAAATCCACATCATAAAAGTTTGTCATCAAAGAGCTCGAAGCTTCTTACAAGGATGTTAACCGTGTCGTTTCTCTACTTCGCAACAAACGATTGCGTTTTCATTCAGATTTGTATGGAATGGTTCGGAAGATTTGCAACGAACACCAAGCCAAGGTCACTGGCTATAAGCATTTAATCAAGGGTCACATTGATCAAGTTGTTCAACAAAAGAAGAGGCAACAAAAAAAACTTGAGAAGAAAAATATACCTCCAAACACGAAGGATAAGTCGCCTATCTCCGGATGAAAAATCTCCTGAGCTAGTTATTCCATCGGAGCCCACGGTATGGAACTTGAACGCTCCTCGATCGCCAAGGCTGGCTGAATCAGTGCCTATGACATCCCCTGTTACTATTTGTGAGCTGCTGATACTTGTGATCTGCGTTGGGTTTTTCGTGAAGAGGAACGGGTAATTACAGCACAAAGTGGGTAAGTATTTCCCTCAGTTATGAAACCAAGGTTTATCGAACCAATAGGAATATCAATCCTCAACCGTCTTCAGCGGCTGCACACAAATGAACAAACGACTTGCACCCAACGCGGGCAAGAGGGTTGTTAATCCCCTTGATCTCGTTATTTGCAAGCGAATGAGTTGTGTAGATAATTGTTGGTAAATATAAATTGCAAAATAAATAAAAAGTAAATAAAGGCAGCGAGGTAATAATAGCGTTTGTAAATATATAAGTGAATAGACCCGGGGGGCATAGTTTTCCCTAGCGGCATCTCTCATGTAGGCAGCATACGGTGGGTAACAATTACTATCGGGCAATTGATAGAAAAGCGGATAGTTATGCGATTTTCACGGCAATGATCATGTGTATATAGGCATCACGTCCATAAACAAATAGGCATACTCCTGCCTTCACCTATTACTATTACTCCACTCATCGACCGCTATCCAGCATGCATCTAGAGTATTAAGTAAAACAGAGTAATGCATGGAGAACGATGACATGATGTAGACAAAGTAAACTCAAGCAATATGAATAAACCCCATCGTGTTATCCTTAGTAGCAAAAACAAAAAGACGCATCTTGTCCCCTACTTTGTCACTAGGATATAGAAACTCATAAGGTTGAACCTACCACAACGCACCACTCCCACCGATGAAATATCAATCTACTTGGCCAAAGCACACCAATAGATCGGAGAGCATTATAAAGCTATAATGATCATGCAATTAAGAGACAATATATATCAGAGGCATCTCAAATACTTTTCATGAATAATCTGAACATAAACCCACAATTCATCGGATCCCAACAAACACACCGCACAATAGGATTACATCGGATAGATCAAAGCGAAGATGCGATGACCAATGTATTGAAGATCAAGAGATAGAGAGATTGCCATCTATGTACTAGCTATGGATCTGTAGGTTTGTGGTGAACTACTCACACATCATCATGAGGGCAGCAAGGTTGATGTAGAGGCCCTCTGTGATCGATCCCCCCTCCGGCAGGGTGCTGGAACGGAGCTCCAGATGGCCTCGCGACGGAACAGAGACTTGCGGTGACGGAAAAAGGGTTTAGGGACTGCTTCTGTTTTTTTTTTGCAATATTAGAGAATTTATAGGCCAGAGAGGGGCGTCGGGAGAGCCACGAGGGGGCCTCCACATATCAGGGCGCCCCCCTAGGGCACGCCCTGATGTGTGGTGGGGCCCTCGTGTGCCTCCCGACCTCCTTCTGAAGCTTCCAGGTCTTCTTATGGTCCAGAAAACATCATCAAAAAGTTTCGTGGCAATTGGATTTTGTTTGGTAATGTAAACCTAAAAAGTAAAAAAAAAACATGCAGAAAACAGCAAGTGGCACTGGGCACTGAGTCAATAGGTTAGTGCTAAAAAATATTATAAATTGGTAAATAATGACCCAAAAAGTATCCTAGAATGATAATATATCAGCATGGAACAATAAAAAATTATAGATACGTTGGAGACGTATTAAGCATCCCCAAGCTTAATTCCTGCTCGTCCTCGAGTAGGTAGATGGTAAAAACAGAATTTTTTATGTGACATGCTATCCATTATGTAATCTTATTCAGGTATGCTCATTGAGAAAAGATGAATCAACAAATATTAACACAACAATATTCGAAGTGTAAGAAGCAAAATCATTAATCCTTAAAAGTATGCGATCCTTAAGAAATGTTTACCCCCACATTCATCTTATTATATTAGCAAGGCATGGCTCCATCTTCACCACATTAATACAAATCTGAAGCACCACGGTGTCCAAGTTAGGCAATTGGATCGTACTTTTTCAATATGCATCAAGTTTTTATTCTTCACGCAATACATGAGCGTGTTCTTCACGCAATACATGAGCATGAGCCATTGGACATAGCATTTAGGTGGAATAGAGTTTGGCGATAGATATCAAAGAGGTAAAAAGTGGAGAAGATAGTCTCACATCAACTAGGCGTACCAAGGGGCTATGGAGACGCCCATCGATAGATATCAATGCGAGGAGTAGGGATTGCCGTGCAAATGATGCACTAGAGCTATAAGTGTATGAAAGCTCAAATGAAGCTAAGTGGGGTGTGCATCTAACTTGCTTGCTCATGAAGACCTTGGGCATTTGAGGAAGCCCGTCATAGGAATATACAAGCCAAGTTTGTAATAATGAATAGGTAATTCCCACTAGCATATGGAAGTGACATATCATGAGACTCTCCACATGAAGAGCATGGTGCCACTTTGAGGCACAAGTGTGGTAAAAGATAGTAGCAAAATCCATTCTCTCATTTTCTCTCATCATTTGTTTTGGATGGTGGGCTCATTTGGCCTCCCCCATCTTTATTTTTCGTCCAGAGTCTCATCTCTACTTGTGGGAGAATCATAGTCTCCATCATTCTTTCCTCACTGGGACAATGCTCTAATAATGATGATCATCACACTTTTATTTTACTTACAACTCAATATGGAGAACTGATATGAAGATATGACTCTGTATGAATGCCTCTGGCAGTGTACCAGGATGTGCAATGATCTAGCGTTACATGTATCAAAAATATGACGAACGGTGGCTTTGCCACAAATACTATGTCCGCTCTATATGATCATGCAAAACAATATGACGATGAACAAACTAGTCATGCGAAGTGACGATGGAATTTGCATGGCAATATATCTCGGAATGGCTATGGAAATTCCATGATAGGTAGGTATGGTGGCTGTTTTGAGGAAGATATAATAAGGCTTATGTGCAATAGAACGTATCATGTCATGGGGTTTGGATGCACCGGTGAACGTTGCACCGATCCTCGAGGTGAGAATGGGCAATCCACGGTATCGAAGAGGCTGGCAATTATGAGAAGGCGAGATTGCGTATGTCCATGGTTTCACATTAGTTATAAAGAACTCATATACTTATTGCAAAGTTTTATTAGTTTTATCATAGATCAAAGTACTACTCGCATGCCCCGAGGGAAGAGGTTGGTAGGAGTGAACCATCGCACGCCTCCAACCCTAAACAACACTAGGATGTCAACGAGGAATAGAAATGCTCACACATCATCACCATGCCTCTTTAATTTTTTAGATGAACAAAAAGGTCAACCTTTCTTAATATCAACACTTCTACGGGTCAACAATTATGAACTCACACCTATTTCATATTACCACATTAATATCATTGACCCACAATTTCTCTATATGTGCTACATGATGGTTTTGATTATCACTCATTGAATACCTAATATTTTTGGACTAGTCTTATGACCCATGCAAATTACCGTCACTATTTATTAACTCTCAAACAAATATAAGTGAAGAATGAGAGTGAAATCATTTCTATAAAATCTACACGCCACCGTGCTCAAAAAGATATAAGTGAAGTACTAGAGCAACTGCTAAGCTCAAAAGATATAAGTGAAGCACATAGAGTATTCTAACAAATTATGATGAAGGTGTGTCTCTCTTAAATAGGTGTGCCATGAAAACAATTATTGTGGCAAACTGAAAGTAAAAGCAAACAAAAGCAAATGACGCTCCAAGCAAAACTCATATCATGTGACGAATAAAAATATAGCTTCAAGTGACATACCGATGGATTGAGACGAAAGAGGGGATGCCTTCCGGGGCATCCCCAAGCTTAGACGCTTGATTATCCTTTAAAATATTACCTTGGGGTGCCTTGGGCATCCCCAAGCTTAGGCTATTGATACTCCTTATTCCGTGGTCAATCATAATAACCCCCAAAACTTGAAAACTTCAATCACACAAAACTCAACAAAACTCTGTGAGATCCGTTAGTATAAGAAACATATTGCATACTTTAGGTGTTGTTATAAATTGATTCTTATTTCATAATTGCATAATAGGTACTATATTCAAACTTCTCCATGGCTTACCCCCCCCCCCCCCCCCCCCCCGATACAATCCATAGCATAATCAAAATAAGCAATATGCAAGCAAAAACAGAATCTGTCTAAAACAGAATAGTCTGTAGCAATCTGTAGAGAACCTATACTTTTGTAACTATAAAAATTCTGAAAAATTAGGGAAACCTCGAAAATTTGTATAGAAACACTGTTCAAAAATTTCAGATCATTATCATGCTCCAGTACGAAATGAAAATTCCTTCACTAGAGTCAAAAGTTTCTGTTTTGTTTCAGCATCGATTCTACTTATCTTGTGAGTCATCCCAAAGGATTTACTTGGCACAAACACTAATTTAAACACAAAAATATAATCATTAATTAGGAAATAATCATGTTATCAAAAATAAACATAAAGTTTAAAACGAAAAATTAAAGATAACTATTGGGTTGCCTCCCAACAAGCGCTATTGTTTTATGCCCCTAGCTAGGCATAATGCATAGTTTCAAGTATTCTCATCTTTGACACTCAAACCATAAGTAGCTCTCGTGATTGATTCATAAGGTGGTTTAATTCTCTTTCTAGGGAAGTGTTCCATCCATTTCTTCAATGGGAATTGGAACCTTATGTTTTCTTCTTTCAGGTCAATAATTGCACCTATAGTTCATAGAAAAGGTCTACCAAGTATTATGGGACAAGTAGGATTGCAATCAATATCAAGCACAATGAAATCTATAGGCACATAATTTTTATTTGCAATAATAATGACATCATTAATTATACATTAAGGTTTCTCAATGGTAGAATCCGCAAGATGCAAGTTAAGGGAACAATCTTCAATATTAGTGAGACCAAGCACATCACAAAGAGTTTTAGGAATAGTTGAAACACTAGCACCAAGGTCACACAAAGCATATTAATATTTATTTGTCTTAATCTTGATAGTAGGTTCCCACTCAACATGCAATTTTCTAGGAATAGAAACTTCAAGCTCAAGTTTTTCATCATAATCTTTTATCATAGCTTCTACTATATGTTCGATAAAAGCTTTATTTTGTTCATAAGCATTGGGTGAGCTAATAATGGATTGCAACAAGGAAATACATTCTACTAAAGATCAATTATCATAATTAAAGTCCTTGTAATCCAAAATAGTGGGCACATCACTAGTTAAAGTTTGACCTCTCCAAACCCACGTTTTTCAGTTTTAGCATCAAAATCATCACCCTCCAAGCAAATGGGACACTTCTTAATTAAAGTTGACTCATCTCCAGTCCCTTTATCATTTATATTCAGAGAGGAAAATAAAGATTCAATAGGAGAAATACCAATCATTTTAAGATCTTCACCATGATTCCGGTAAAAACCGGGTGGAAAAGCTTTTTCTAAGAATTACCGCTTAACTCTCAACTTAGCGATCCTCTCCTTACTTTTATTAAAATCATGCTTGGGTGGAAAGTCTTTGCCTTTAAGAGTTTCCACATCAAGAGCAATTCTATCCATGTTTTTAGCCAAAGTATCAACTACATGCAATTTTTCTTCTACCATAGTGTTGAAAACCTTTTGAGAATTAATAAATTCTTTAATTGTGTTCTCAAGATCAGCGGGTATCCTATTAGAATTTGTAGAAGAATTTCCATAAGAATTAACATAAGAGTTTCCATAGTTGTTAGAGGAATTACCGGGATATGGTCTAGAATTGAAGTTTCCTCTATAAGCATTATTGTTGAAATTATTTCGCGAAACAAAGTCCACATCAATAGCATCATTATTTTGCTCAATAAAAGTAGACAAGGGCATATCATTGGGATCAACAAGAGCATTTTTACTAGCAACCATATTCATAAGAGCATCCACTTTTTGACTCAAAGTAGCGATTTCTTCAACAGAATTTACCTTCTTACCAGTTGGAGCTCTTTCGGTATGCCATTGAGAATAATTTGTCATAATATTGTCCAGAAGTTTTGAGGCCTCTCCTAAGGTCACATCCATAAAGGTACCACCTACAGCAGAATCTAGAAGATTTCTAGACACAAAGTTTAGTCCAGCATAGAAGTTTTGGATAATCATCAACAAGTTTAAACCATGAGTTGGACAATTTATTATCATCAATTTCATTCTATCCCAAGATTGTGCAACATCCTCTTGATCTTGCTATTTAAAATTAATTATTTGATTTCTAAGGGAGATGATCTTAGCAGGAGGAAAATACATGGCAAAAAAAGCATCTTTAAACTTATCCCATGTTCCAATACTATTACGAGGTAAAGATGAAAACCAAGCCTTAGCTTTATCTCTTAGTGAAAAAATAAATAATTTTAATTTCACAATATCATTATCCATATCCTTTTTATTTTTCATGTCACATAATTCAACAAAGGTATTAAGATGTGATGCGGGATCCTCATTAGGACTTCCCGAAAATTGATCTTTCATGACAAGATTTAGTAATGCAGCAATAATATCGAAAGCTTCCGCACTAGTGGCGGGTGGTATAGGAGTACTAATAAAATCATTGTTATTAGTATTTGAGAAGTCACAACATTTAGTAGTATCTTGAGACATGGTGACCGAGCAAGCAAAGTAACACGCAAGACAAGTAAAGTAGCAAGCGAGGAAGTAAACTAGTAACAAGCAAAGATAGATATTTTTGTATTTTTTATTTTTTATTAGACAAGCTAAATATAATAGAAAATAAAAAGAATAACAAGTGAATGAAAATTTGTGTGAAGTTACTTGATAGTTGATGATGATAATCCCCCGGCAACGGCGCCAGAAATCCTTCCTGATACTTGTGATCTGCGTTGGGTTTTCCGTGAAGAGGAACGGGTAATTGCAGCACAAAGTGGGTAAGTATTTCCCTCAGTTATGAAACCAAGGTTTATCGAACCAATAGGAATATCGATCCTCAACCGTCTTCAGCAGCTGCACACAAATGAACAAACGACTTGCACCCAACGCGGGCAAGAGGGTTGTCAATCCCCTTGATCTCGTTATTTGCAAGCAAATGAGTTGTGTAGATAATTGTTGATAAATATAAATTGCAAAATAAATAAAAATTAAATAAAGGCAGTGAGGTAATAATAGTGTTTGTAAATATATATATATATAAGTGAATAGACCTAGGGCCATAGTTTTCCCTAGCGGCATCTCTCATGTAGGCAGCACACGGTGGGTAACAAATTACTGTTGGGCAATTGATAAAAAAGCGGATAGTTATGTGATTTTCACGGCAATGATCATGTGTATATAGGCATCACGTCCATAAACAAATAGGCCGATTCCTGCCTGCACCTATTACTATTACTCCACTCATCGACCGCTATCCAGCATTCTTGATAACCCACAAGTATAGGGGATCAATTGTAGCCTTTCTCGATAAGTAAGAGTGTCGAACCCAACGAGGAGCTAAAGGTAGAACAAATATTCCCTCAAGTTCTATCGACCACCAATACAACTCTACGCACGCTTAACGTTAGCTTTACCTAGAACAAGTATGAAACTAGAAGTACTTTGTAGGTGTGATAGGATAGGTTTGCAAGATAATAAAGAGCACGTAAATAAAAACTAGGGGCTGTTTAGATAAAGAAACAACTAAGTTAGTTTTAGTAGAGAGCTTTTTGTCACAAGAAAGTTATTTGTCCCTAGGCAATCGATAACTAGGCCGGTAATCATTATTGCAATTTTATATGAGGGAGAGGCATAAGCTAACATACTTTCTCTACTTGGATCATATGCACTTATGATTGGAACTCTAGCAAGCATCCGCAACTACTAAAGATCATTAAGGTAAAACCCAACCATAGCATTAAGTATCAAGTCCTCTTTACTCCCATACGTAAACAACCTACTTACTCGGGTCTGTGCTTCCGTCACTCACGCCACCCACCATAAGCGAATCATAAACATATTGCAAACCCTACAACAGGGATCCCTCACACTTGCGCGACACGGAGAGCACCATAGGACAGCACCAATAATAAAACATGCAACTCAAACCAATCATGATCATCAATCAACCCATAGGACAAAACGGATCTACTCAAACATCATAGGATAGCCATACATCATTGGGAAATAATATATAGCGTTGAGCACCATGTTTAAGTAGAGATTACAGCGGGGAGAAGGGGTGTTACACTGCTGCATAGAGGGGGAGATAGTTGGTGATGACGGCGGCGAAGTTGTTGGTGTAGATCGCCGTCAAGATGATGGCCCCGGCGGTGTTCCGGTGCCACCGGGAGAGAGGGGGAGAGAGCCCCCCTCCTTCTTCTTCTTCCTTGACCTCCCCCCCTAGATGGGAGGAGGGTTTCCCCTCTGGTCCTTGGCCTCCATGGCGGCAGAGGGGCGGGAGCCCCTCCGAGATTGGATCTTTCTCTCTATTTCCTTCTGTTTCTGCCTTCTCCGATTCTGGCCTTTCACCGTTTCTTATATTCCCGGAGATCCGTAACTCCGATTGGGCTGAAATTTTAACACGATTTTTATCCAGATATTAGCTTTCTTGCGGCGAAAGAAGGGCACCAACCGCCTTACGGAGTGGCCACAATCCAGCCTGGCGCGCCCTACCCCCTGGGCGCGCCCCTATGGCTTGTGGGCCCCTCGGGCACCACCTTCTGTTGATTCCACTTCCCAAAATTCACATATATTCCAAAAACAATCTCCGTAAGTTTTTATCCCGTTTGGACTTCGTTTGATATGGATTTTTTGCGAAACAAAAAACATGCAACAAACAGGAACTGGCACTGGGCACTGGATCAATATGTTAGTCCCAAAAATAGTATAAAAAGTTGCCAAAAGTATATGAAAGTTGTAGAATATTGGCATGAAACAATCAAAAATTATAGATACGATGGAGACATATCAGCATTCCCAAGCTTAATTCCTGCTCGTCCTCGAGTAGGTAAATGGTAAAAAAGATAATTTTTGATGTGGAATGCTACCTAGCATAATCTTGATCATATAATCTAATCATGGCATGAATATTAAGACACAAGTGATTCAAAGCAATAGTCTATCATTTGACATTAAGACAATAATACTTCAAGCATACTAATAAATCAATCATGTCTTCTCAAAATATCATGGCTAAAAGAAAGTTATCCCTACAAAATCATATCGTCTGGCTATGCTCCATCTTCATCACACAAAGTATTTAATCATGCACAACCCCGGTTTTAGCCAAGCAATTGTTTCATACTCTAGTATTCTCAAACTTTTTCAACTTTCATGCAATACATGAGCATGAGCCATGGATATAGCACTATAGGTGGAATAGAATATGGTGGTTGTGGAGAAGACAAAAAGAAGGAGATAGTCTCACATCAACTAGGTGTATCAACGAGCTATGGAGATGCCCATCAATAGATATTAATGTGAGTGAGTAGGGATTGCCATGCAACGGATGCACTAGAGCTATAAGTGTATGAAAGCTCAAAAGAAACTAAGTGGGTGTGCATCCAACTTGCTTGCTCACGAAGACCTAGGGCAATTTGAGGAAGCCCATCATTGGAATATGCAAGCCAAGTTCTATAATGAAAAATTCCCACTAGTATATGAAAGTGACAATATAGGAGACTCTCTATCATGAAGATCATGGTGCTACTTTGAAGCACAAGTGTGGAAAAACGATAGTAGCATTGCCCCTTCTCTCTTTTCTCTCATTTTTTTCTTTTTTTCTTTTTTTCCTTTTTTTTGGTGGGCATCTTTGGCCTCTTTTTTTTTATTTGGGCTTCATTGGCCTCTTTTATTATTTGTAAAGTTCGGAGACTCAT
The DNA here is from genome assembly GCA_039707655.1 of Elymus sibiricus. Lineage (NCBI taxonomy): Eukaryota > Viridiplantae > Streptophyta > Magnoliopsida > Poales > Poaceae > Elymus > Elymus sibiricus. The sequence continues at coordinate 119,307,743 of CM077667.1, read as the reverse complement.
CCCAACTTGTGAGGGAATCATAGCTTCCATCATCCTTTTCTCTCACGGGACAATGCTCTAATAATGAAGATCATCACACTTTTATTTACTTACAACTCAAGAATTACAACTCGATACCTAGAACAAAATATGACTCTATATGAATGCTTCCGGTGGTGTACTGGGATGTGCAACGATCTAGCCTAGCAAATGACATCAAAAAACGGACAAGCCATGAAAACATCATGCTAGCTATCTTACGATCATGCAAAGCAATATGAAAATGATGGTGCGTGTCATGAAAAACGGAACGGTGGGAGTTGCATGGCAATATATCTCAGAATGGCTATGGAAATGCCATAATAGGTAGGTATGGTGGCTGTTTTGAGGAAGGGTATATGGTGGGTGTAATGCACCGGCAAAAGTTGCGCGGTACTAGAGAGGCTAGCAATGGTGGAAGGATGAGAGTGCGTATAATCCATGGACTCAACATTAGTCATAAAGAACTCACATACTTATTGCAAAAATCTATTAGCTATCGAAACAAAGTATTAGACGCATGCCCCTAGGGGAGAGGTTGGTAGGAGTTAACCATCGCGCGCTCCCGATCTCCACACAAAGGATGGCAATCAATAAATAAATCATGCTCCGACTTCTTCACATAACGGTTCACCATACGTGCATGCTACGGGAATCACAAACTTTAACACAAATATTTCTACCAATCCACAATTACTCACTAGCATGTCTCTAGTATCACCATCTTTATATCGCAAAACTATTGCAAGGAATCAAACATATCATATTCAGTGATCTACAAGTTTTATGTAGGATTTTATGACTAACCATGTGAATGACCAACTCCTGTTAACTCTCTAAATAGATATAAGTGAAGCATGAGAGTTTAATTCTTTCTACAAAAGATATGCCCATGCTCTAACAAATATAAGTGAAGCAAAAGAGCATTCTACAAATGGCGTTTTTCTATGTGTAGAGAAACAGGCAATCCAAACTTCAAATGATATAAGTGAAGCACATGAAGCATTCTATAAAGCCATACTCAAAAGATATAAGTGAGGTGCAAAGAGCCTTCTATAAATCAACCAAGGACTTTCTCATACCATCATGGTGCATTATTAAAAGAAAAATAAAAAGCACACGACGCTCCAAGATTTACGCATATCATGTGACGAATAAAAATATAGCTCCAAGTAAAATTACCGATGGTTGTTAGAAGAAAGAGGGGATGCCTTCCGGGGCATCCCCAAGCTTAGTTTCTTGGGAATCCTTGAATATTACCTTGGGGTGCCTCGGGCATCCCCAAGCTTAGTCTCTTTCCACTCCTTATTCCTTCATCCATGGTGATCTCACCCAAAACTTGAAAACTTCAATCACACAAAACTTAACAAAACCCTCGTGAGATCCGTTAGTAATAATAAAGCAAATTACAACTTTAAGTACTGTTGCCAACCAATTCATATTTTGTTTTTGCATTGTATCCACTATAATATAACTTTTCCACGGCTTATACCACCGATACAATCGATAGTTTCATCAAAACGAGCAAAACAATGCATCAAAAACAGAATCTGTCAAAAACAGGACAGTCTGTAGTAATATGAACATTCACCATACTTCTGTAACTCTAAAAATTCTGAAATATTAGGAAAAAATAAAAAAATTGCCTAGCAGTACTGTGTAAAATTTTCAGAAACTTTTGACATTCCAGTAAAAAATGTAAATTCACGCACTACAGCCAAAGTTTCTGTTTTTCCACTGCACACACCAAACAAGCAATCTAATCATCCTAAAGGCAAATCTTGGCACATTATTTTTATAATACAAGGGATTTATACAAGGGGATAATTATTTTTGTTGAAAAGTTTCTGTAATTAAGATTCACAAGGTTTCCATGGGCATGAACAAAGTTCAAGGCTAGCTCCCACTTTCACAATGCTCGTCCCTCTCACTTTCACTTTTCTTTTTGAAAAAGTTTTAGGTTCCCCTCTTTATTTTTTTGTTTTTGAACTATATAAAAGCACACAACAGAATAAAATGACTCTCTAAAACTTCCGGGTTGTCTCCCTGGCAGCGCTTTCTTTAAAGCCATTAAGCTAGGCATAAAGTGCTCAAGTAATGGATCCACCCGGATCCCAAGGTATATCAAAGCCAATTTTAATTAACAATGATTTGTAATTTAGTAGTGAGCACAAAGTAACATATATCATGCAACAACGAAGTCTAACTCTCTTCCTATGCATCGGCATGTCATAAAAGAACAATTCATGCACACAAAGTCAAGGCCAATGCATAGTATAAACAGTTTCTTGCAATTTTATCGTATTGGAAACATAGAGAGGCGGAGATGTAGTTACTCTCTCATAATAATTGCAAGTAGGAGCAGAAAGCACATGCATATTATACTCATCAAAATCATCATGTGTAATGGTAAAATGCAACCCATCAATATAATCATTAATAAGCGCAAACTTCTCCGATACAGTGTAGTTGGGAGAATTCAAAAAGATAATAGGACTATCATGTGTGGGTGCAATAGCAACAATTTCACGTTTAACATAAGGAACTACAGCAAGTTCATCTCCATAAGCATCATTCCTATTGGCATCATGGCCACAAGCATAGCAAGCATCAATTTCATCAAAAAGGGATATTTCAAATGAATCCAAGGGATCATAGCAATCAACATAGCATTCATCCTTCGGTAAGCACGAAGGGAAATTAAACAATGTATGAGTTGAAGAGTTACTCTCATTAGAAGGTGGGCACGGGTAGCTAGTCCGCTCTTCCTCCTTTTGTTCTTCGCTCTCCTCGTCATCTTTTTCATCTAATGAGCTCACAGTGTCATCATTTTCTTCTTCCATAGTTTCCTGCAAAATATTAGTCTCTTCCAAGGCAGCGGACATTCTTTCGATAAATTCTTTAACATAAGCATTAGAAGCATAGTTTTCATAGCAATATTTAAGTATGGCAAAATTTTCAGATTTGTTAAGAGTAGCATCATACTTTTCAATCAAAGAAGCAATTTCATAAGCACCCTTAAAAGCAACAAATTCTTCAATTTGTTCAACATCAAAATAACAATAGGCTTCCTTGGCATAAGAAGATAGTATTTCATTGTCATTAAACACACATTGGTAGGGAAGGTGTTTTTTAGTTTCTTCAGACCAACAAGTAAAATCATGTAATTCACATAAATTCCAAGCATAGCAACACAAAGTATTAATTTGATGCCACAAGAGTTTCCCTTTTTGAGATATGCGGTGTCGCACATAATAAGCATGCTCATTTAATGATTTTCGCTCAACTAAACTAGTTGGGTTTTCAGCACGAGCACAAATGGATCGAAGATGATCCAAATAATATTCTTCGGTAGTACGAAACACTAGTGGTTCCTCAACTTTTGGAGCGGCAAGTACAACTAATTTTTTTGGTATTTTGCGTTTCCTACCCATATCTAAAGATAGAAAACAACTAAGAACAGCAAATAAAATCTACTTAGTGATAAAGCAAACAAGCACACACGAGAATATTCACCCCACGCTATTGCTCCCCGGCAACGGCGCCAGAAAAAGGTCTTGATAACCCACAAGTATAGGGGATCAATTGTAGCCTTTCTCGATAAGTAAGAGTGTCGAACCCAACGAGGAGCTAAAGGTAGAACAAATATTCCCTCAAGTTCTGTCGACCACCGATACAACCCTACGCACGCTTAACGTTCGCTTTACCTAGAACAAGTATGAAACTAGAAGTACTTTGTAGGTGTGATAGGATAGGTTTGAAAGATAATAAAGAGCACGTAAATAAAAACTAGGGGCTATTTAGATAAAGAAACAACTAAGTTAGTTTTAGTAGAGAGCTTTTTGTCACAAGAAAGTTATTTGTCCCTAGGCAATCGATAACTAGGCCGGTAATAATTATTGCAATTTTATATGAGGGAGAGGCATAAGATAACATACTTTATCTACTTGGATCATATGCACTTATGATTGGAACTCTAGCAAGCATCCGCAACTACTAAAGATCATTAAGGTAAAACCCAACCATAGCATTAAGTATCAAGTCCTCTTTACTCCCATACGTAAACAACCTACTTACTCGGGTATGTGCTTCCGTCACTCACGCCACCCACCATAAGCGAATCATAAACATATTGCAAACCCTACAGCGGGGATCCCTCATGCTTGCGTAACACGGAGAGCACCATAGGACAGCACCAATAATAAAACATGCAACTCAAACCAATCATGATCATCAATCAACCCATAGGACAAAACGGATCTACTCAAACATCATAGGATAGCCATACATCATTGGGAAATAATATATAGCGTTGAGCACCATGTTTAAGTAGAGATTACAGCGGGGAGAAGGGGTGTTACACCGCTGCATAGAGGGGGATAGAGTTGGTGATGACGGCGGCGAAGTTGTTGGTGTAGATCGCCGTCACGATGATGGCCCCGGCGGCGTTCCGGTGCCACCGGGGGAGAGGGGGAGAGAGCCCCCCTCCTTCTTCTTCTTCCTTGACCTCCCCCCTCCCTAGATGGGAGGAGGGTTTCCCCTCTGGTCCTTGGCCCCCATGGCGGCGGAGGGGCGGGAGCCCCTCCGAGATTGGATCTCTCTCTCTCTCTCTCTGTGTTTCCTTCTGTTTCTGCCTTCTCCGATTCTGGCCTTTCACCGTTTCTTATATTACCGGAGATCCGTAACTCCGATTGGGCTGAAATTTTAACACAATTTTTATCCGGATATTAGCTTTATTGCGGCGAAATAAGGGCACCAACCGCCTTACGGGGTGGCCACAAGCCAGCCTGGCGCGCCCTACCCCCCAGGGCGCGCCCCTATGGCTTGTGGGCCCCTCGGGCACCGCCTTCTGTTGATTCCACTTCCCAAAATTCACATATATTCCAAAAAAAATCTCCGTAAGTTTTTATCCCGTTTGGACTTCGTTTGATATGGATTTTCTGCGAAACAAAAAACATGCAACAAACAGGAACTGGCACTGGGCACTGGATCAATATGTTAGTCCCAAAAATAGTATAAAAAGTTGCCAAAAGTATATATGAAAGTTGTAGAATATTGGCATGAAACAATCAAAAATTATAGATACGACGGAGACGTATCAAGCATGCATCTAGAGTATTAAGTAAAACAGAGTAATGCATGGAGAACGATGACATGATGTAGACAAAGTAAACTCAAGCAATATGAATAAACCCCATCGTGTTATCCTTAGTAGCAACAACACAAAGACGCATCTTGTCCCCTACTTTGTCACTGGGATATAGAAACTCATAGGTTGAACCTACCACAACGCACCACTCCCACCAATGAAATATCAATCTACTTGGCCAAAGCACATCAATAGATCGGAGAGCATTACGAAGCTATAATGATCATGCAATTAAGAGACAATATATATCAAAGGCATCTCAAATACATTTCATGAATAATCTGAACATAAACCCACAATTCATCGGATCCTAACAAACACACTGCACAATAGGATTACATCGGATAGATCAAAGCGAAGATGTGATGACCATTTTATTGAAGATCAAGAGATAGAGAGATTGCCATCTAGGTAATAGCTATGGACCCGTAGGTCTATGGTAAACTACTCACACATCATCATGAGGGCAGCAAGGTTGATGTAGAGGCCCTCTGTGATCGATTCCCCCTCCGACAGGGTGCTGGAACGGAGCTCCAGATGGCCTCGCGGCGGAACAGAGACTTGCGGCGGCGGAAAAAGGATTTTAGGACTGCTTCTGGGGGTTTTGCAATATTTGAGAATTTATAGGCTAGAGAGGGGCGTCGGGAGAGCCACGAGGGGGCCACCACATATCAGAGCGCGACCCCCTAGGGCGCACCCTGATGGGTGGTGGGGCCCTCGTGTGCCTCCCGGCCTCCTTCCGAAGCTTCCAGGTCTTCTTATGGTCCAGAAAAAATCATCAAAAAATTTCGTGGTAATTGGACCTCGTTTGGTAATGTAAACCTGAAAAGTAAAAAACATGCACAAAACAGCAACTGGCACTGGGCACTGGGTCAATAGGTTAGTGCTAAAAAATATTATAAATTGGTAAATAATGACCCAAAAAGTATCCTAGAATGATAATATATCAGCATGGAACAATCAAAAATTATAGATACGCTGGAGACGTATCAGCTGTGTTGGGATTTCCCCGAAGAGGAGAGGAAATGCAGCACAGTAGAGATAAGTATTTCCCTCAGTGAGAACCAAGGTTATCGAACCAATAGGAGAACCAAACAAATTCCTTTCAACAGCACCTACATACACAAAACCAAACACTTACACCCAACGCGGGCAAGAGGGTTGTCAAGCCCCTTGAACTCGTTACTTGCAAGTATTAAATTTTGATAGAGATAGTTATTGAAAAACCAAAATAAAATAAAAGTAAATAATATGCAACAAGGTAATTTTGGAGTTTTTTTATTTCTATTTAAGTAGACCCGGGGGCAATAGTGTTCGCTAGAGGCTTCTCTCTTGAAAATAGCAGACGGTGGGTAAACAAATTATTGTTGGGCAACTGACAGAATTGCGCATAGTTATGACATGTTATTAACGGCAATGATCATGTATATAGGCATCACATCCATAAACAAGTAGACCGAAACGATTCTGCATCTACTACTATTACTCCACTTCGAGAGCGCTTCTATGCTTGCCTCTCTGGGTATTAAGTTCGTAACAAACAGAGTAATGCTTGGAGCAAGGTTACATGATGTAGACAAAATAAGACAAGCAATATGCCTTAATGGCAACAATATAAATACGTGTCCTGTCCCCTTCTGTCACGAGGATGTAGAGCATCGCAAGATTGAACCCACTACAACGCACCACTCCCACTGAAGATAAATCAATCTAGTTGGCCAAAACAAACAAATAGATCGGAGAGAAATACGAAGCTATAATAGTCATGCATATTAGAATTCAGAGGAGACTCAATTACTTTAATGAATAATCTGATCATAAACCCACAATTCATCGGATCCCAACAAACGCGCAAAAGAAGATTACATCAGATAGATTACCGCGGGAATCATGGTGAACTTTGTATTGAAGATCAAAGAGATAGAAGATGTCATCTAGGTACTAGCTATGGACCCGTAGGTCTGTGGTGGACTACTCACGCATCATCATGGAGGCAGCTTGATGTAGATGGCCTCCGTGGTCGATTCCCACTCCAGCAGAGTACCGGAAAAGGTCTCCAGATAGCCTCCTGTCGGAACAGAGGCTTGCTGCTGCGGAAAAGGTGTTTCGGGTGACTCTTTGTTGGTATCCCGATTTTAGAGAATTTATGGAGGTGGAATTAGGTCAGACGGAGCCACGAGGGGCCCACAAGGCATCAGGGCGCGCCTACCCCTGTGGGCGCGCCCTGTTGCCTTGCCGTCTCCTTGCGTCTCTTCCTAACTTCTCCTGAAGCTTCCTGGGTCTCTTTTGTCCAGAAAAAAATCGTCAAAAAGTTTCGTTGGACTTCGTTTGGTACAGATTTTCCGGAAAACCAAAAACAGGCAACAAACAACAATTGGCACTTGGCACTGGATTAATAGGTTAGTTCCCAAAAATTGATATAAAATAGCATATAATTTTATATAAAGTATCCTAGATTGATAATATAATAGCATGGAACAATAAAAAATTATAGATACGTTGGAGACGTATCAGCATCCCCAAGCTTAATTCCTGCTCGTCCTTGAGTAGGTAAATGATAAAAACAGAATTTTTGATGTGACATGCTACCCAACATGTAATCTCTTTTAAGTATGATCATAGAGAAATGTTGAACTAATTGATATCAACATAATAATATCCATAAGCATAAATAACATAATCATTACTTTTCAAAATATACGATCCTTAAAGAATGTTATTTCCTACTCATTTTATCATATCAAACATGGCATGACTCCGTCTTAACCGCATAAGTGTAATTCATGAGCACCTTGGTGTCAAACCAGGCAATTGGATCGTACTTCTAACGCACTTCAGCATTTTCCCCTCAATACATGAGCATGAACCATGGATGTAGCATATGGGTGGAATAGAGTATGGTGGTAGATATCAATGGAGTCAAAGTGGAAAAGAAAGTCTCGCATCAACTAGGCGGATCAACGGGCTATGGAGATGCCCATCAATCGATATCAATGCGAGGAGTAGGGATTGCCATGCAATGGATGCACTAGAGCTATAAGTGTATGAAAGCTTAACGGAAGCTAAGTGGGTGTGCATCCAACTTGCTTGCTCATGAAGACCTCGGGCATTTGAAGAAGCTCGTCATTGAAATATACAAGCCAAGTTTTATAATGTAAAAATTCCCACTAGCATATGAAAATGACAACTCAGGAGAGTCTCTATGTGAAGAACATGGTGCCACTTTAAGGCACAAGTTGTAGGGGAACGCAGCAGAAAACAAAAAATTTCCGACCTACGCACCAGCCCAGGATCACTATGGAGACTGCATACAAGGTTTGATCTGTTTCGTTACCGACTCGTAGCGCAGCGGAAGTAGAGTCGATGACGATCGGCGGTGCAAATCCCCGCAGCTAGGATTTACAACCTCCCAACCGCGAGGATGTACTCCCTCATCTGCCCCTCGGACAGCCCTCCGGGAGGCGGTCGGACAGTCCCTCAGACGGTGTCGCGGACAGCCCTTCGGGAGGACCTTCGAAAACCGGACGGTCACTCGGACAGCCCTTCGGGACGACCCTCGAAACTCAGACGATCACTTGGACAGCCCTTCGGGAGGCACTCTCGAACTAAGACCGAAACTACGATCTCTCTATAGAGTTGCACACATACGGTGTCATCTATCCGGCAGGGCTTCGCCGTCCAGAACTAGTTCCCACCGGAACCCAGACAGCCTTTCGGCTCTACGAAACTATATCGCTGGGAGGGAGAGAGAAGCCAGACAAGTCAAATGGCATGTGTATGAGAGCAAGCATTATCTCATTTTGGAGAGCAATCTCCACCTCTATTTATAGGAGGAGCAAGGGGTAGAGGAAAGACCAAAAGGACCTTCCTAGGATCTTTCCACCACATGCCACATAAGGGTGTGTAGAAGATATCCACCATGAGGTGGAAGGACACCTCAAGGAGGGCCCCCCCATGCCATGGCCGAAATTTGCAGCCCCCTTGGGGAGCTCCACCTCCCTTTCACACACCAAAAGTGGTTTTCTTCTAGAAGAAAAACCCCATTTGCAAATCAGCCCAAAAAGTGCTTTTCACTATTCATGAACACATTTTTCTGCGTCCGTTAAAACCCAAATTATTTCTGTGTGCCTAGAATAATTCTAGCACCCACCAAAACAATTTTGAACGCATTCCAAAACAATCTCGGAACAATGTTTCTTCAGCGAAAAGCAACCAAAGCGGTTCCGGCTGCTCCGGAACATTTCCGGTTTTTGTCCCGGAAAAGTCCCAGAAGTTTCCAGAACACTTCTGGCATCCTCCAAGAATTTCCAGGCGTGTGCCAGAACCAATTTGACTTAATGGAATACCCTGAAACAACTTTTCAGTTTCACCGGAACAATTCCGGTGTTCTCTCCGGAACGTTTCCGTTTCGTCCGAAACTTTTTCGGTGATTTTCTCTCAGACTCCCCGTCTAGTATTCAGCAGATAGATGACCCTTAAGCGTGTGACCCTATAGGTTCGGTGAAGTATAGACATGACCGGAACCCTTTCCGATCAATGATCAACATCGGAGCCGTGGACACCCATATTGACCCCTATACCCACACGAATGAATATTCGAGTGAACCTCCAGTTGCCGTGTGCTATTCCTGTTGCTTCGCGATATGTTACAAATACCCGAGGTGAGACATGTTGGCATCCCCGTGGATCAACAACTTGTCCACTATGCCAGTTACCTCGTTACCGGTATTGTTCTCTTTTCTCGTTCCCGTGTTCCGGCATCCCCGTGATCAAATCACAAAGTGTCTGGCCAGACGATGATGGATACCGTAACACCGAGAGGGCCCAGAGATATCTCTCCATCGTCGGAGGAGCAAATCCCAATCTTGAGCTATCGAGTTACTTGACATACTTTTCCATGAACCCGTAAGCCGTCGTAATAGCCACCCATTTACAGATGACGTTTAACAAACCCCAAAGTTCATGAAGCAAGCATGAAGAAACTCGATACTCTCATGGTCTAAGGAATCATGCAAACGTTAACCATCTCTGTGTTATTAACCATTAACTTGTGACGAATGTATCTCATAGCATAACATCAATTCGGGTCGATTCAACACAAATGTTCTTCTAACATTGTGCCCACAAAATTGCCGGCATAGCCATGCCCATGATCAGGAAAACAGGATCATCATGCAATACTTGAGCCAGTCTTAGAGGCCAGACTAGGAATACATTTTACCGTTTATTATTCCACACGTGCATATGAGTCTTCCTTCGAGCCTCGTGGTTATTGTAGACTCGAGAACCATAGCAGTTATAGCATGGAACATAAACATAATTATGAACAGGGAGATAATCAATAACATTTATTATTGCCTCTAGGGCATATCTCCTACAGACTCTCACTTGCACTAGAGTCAATAATCTAGTCAATGCTAATGCACTTTACACCTGTGGCATACCGGTGTAAAATATGCTTCGCATGTGGTATAGCCTGATGTCCAACGGATCTGACGACTTCAGCTCCGTGTGTAACTTTGCATATCCTCGCGTTTTCACACTTTCACAAAATTCATATTTTGTGTGGACTTGGCTTTGCATATGTGTGAATCATTGGTCGAAACCTGATTCCTCAGACCGAGCTATGGAGCAACTATCTGCAATAGTGTCCCATAGACCAAAGCCTTCTTGGAACCATACTAAGTTCATGAATGAACTATATGATTCAACAACTTCTTTGTCGCTTCTTAAGCGTCAACATACTTAGCCTTTGTTATAGAATTCGCCACAGTATCTTGTTTGGAACAATTTCCAACTACCGTGCCACCATATTGTGTATTACACAAAAAAAAACCTTAACTTAAATCGAAAATCGCATGGAGCATTGATGAAGACTGTATCGATGTAATTACTTACAACGAGCACTTCATAATCTCTGCTTGCGAGAAAACATGTCATCACTACTACTCTAGTACTCAATGACATCTTTCACTGTTGTCCTATGATCAGTACTTTGATTACTTTGGTATCTATACTCGCAACAACTTTGGAGTATTGGACATATCTGGTTGTTTTTACATACCATGGAATACATGATTAATCCAAACACAAGAGTGTGTGGAATCACCATCATGTATTTTGCTCATCAGTGTTTTGGGACACCGAGTCTTGCAAAAACTCTTTCCATGTGACTTCGGCAAGAATCACTCCTTGACGTTTTTCAATGCTAAAATGTTTTAGCATCTTGTCAATATGTATTCATAGCTTAGCCCCATTAGGTAAATCTATCTCCATAGATCATCATGCCTAATATTGAGGCTATTTAGCCTAAGCACTTCATCGAAAAACTATTTTCAAATGAAGTCCTAATTCGTGTCAAGAAATTTATTTCCAATTAACAATGTGTCAAGTACACAAGGTTTTTAGAAATATTATTATGCTCCCACTTACTTTCTTGAATCACAAGCATCTTCGATACCCATTTGATGAAGTCAAACCCCTTTGACCATTCCATCAAAAACGAAGATTCCAACTCCACTTTGCTCTCTTCTGTCCATCGCTGGAACTCTGAAGTTTGCATACTTACTAGCATCCTCTGGATCGACAAATTACTTTGGACTGTATCACATACAAGTCCTAGGTTTCATTTCCATCAGATGGAAATCCTTTTGTCATCCATGTTTCATATCTCATGATTGAAATATGTATTAATTGCTAGTTCAACCCGAACCGACTTCAAGCATCGCTACGGTGAGACAATCTCATCGTAGTCAACTCCTTGAACTTGTTATTGCAACAAGTCGAGCTTTATGGATAAAACGTTTTATCCGTATCAGTTTTTAGTTCCATAAATATTCGTTAGACTCTAAGTCTTCTGAAAGGTGTATCAAGATTTTAATCTTGAATCACTTATATGGAAACTATCTCGGATTGTATTGGCATTTAGCCAATTCCGGAGTCAGGGCCCATCAACGCTTCCTTGTGTATCGTAGGTATACTGTTGTCTAACAACAATATCTCATATGCGCACCTGAGAGGTTTGTACGAGTTTTTCCTACGCGGTTCAGCTGCAAGTTCGACCGAAGTCCCTACATCTCATGTAGAGGCTTCCGTATCAGTCGCAGTAGGAAACTCCGGAATCACTTCCAAGGTTCCTTTCCTTTGACCTGATGACAAAGATACTGGTTATCTCGTCGAGTTGCACTGTCCTCCCACTCACCTTTTGTAAGAACTATTCTCTTTAAAAGCATACCGTTTTGTGGCAAAATCGTTTGCCTCGGTATAGTGGTGGGGGAATACCCAATGACTTGGGATAACCTACAAAATAGCACTTGTCTGATTTGGAATAGGTTTGTAACCTTTTACACAAGCCCCATATTCCAAATGTTAAGAAAAGATATAACATGGTTGGGCGTACCATACCATGGCGTCATTTCAACAGACCTGATGGATCTCTTTTCAGTGTAAAAGCCGCAGTCTCTAAAGCATTACTCCTTAAAAGGGGTAATGGCAAATTTATTTATGTCATCTTTGATCTTACCATGTCATGAATGGTTCGATTACATCTACACGGACTCTCCACTTGCAGTGGTGTTCCGGGAGGTGCAGGTTATGAAACCCCTTTCACAACTCAGCAGACATTCGCTAAACTTGTAACTCAAATATTCCTTTCTGCAATCGAATTGTAGAAACATAATTTTCTTGTTACAACAACTTCTACTTCATTTTTGAAAACCTTATGAATGAATTCAAAAGATCCAGACTTACGTCTCAACAAGTAAATATCCATATATCTACTTGAGTCATTTCTGAAGATAGATAAATCCACTACTTGCAACAACATTTATTGGACTACACACATCATAATGTATGATCACCAATATGTTCTTTGCTCGTTCCTTATGGCCTGTGAACCGTATTTCAGTCACTTCACTTTTCAGAGGAAAGTTGCAAGTGTCAGATGATTCAAAATCAAACGACTTCAAAATCCATCATAATGGAATTTTCCATGCGGGTTTCTCCAATGTGACCAAATGCAGTGCCACACTTGTGTGGTATTCTTTTAGTCTTGCGACATTTAGCGTCAGTGTTATGGATGTATCATATTTCCATCAATATTCATAACATACATCGCATCTAGGATGGAAGCATGTCCCTTCATGTTATTCATAATACTGAACAACAATTGTTGTTTTTATGAACAACTCTTTTGCAACAAAGACTGTGCAATGGGCTAGAGTGTATGAAACTCTAAAATGAATTATGAAAGTAAACACAGAGGTTATGTATTATTATCAATATTCATAACATACGTCTCATTCATAATGAAAGTATGGCCCTTATGTTATTCATAACACCGAACATCAAAAGTTCTCTTATGAACAACCTTCTTGCAAGATACCTTATGCAAAGGGCTAGAGTGTGAAACTCTAAAATTAATTATGAAAGTAAATACATAGGGAATACACCTATGGATGGCATAGTAACATTTACTATGTTCCATGCGTGTATCTAACCTCATTCCTGGCTAGTCTTTCAGGCCATAGTAGTTCTTACATCGAGTTGCAACAGAATGCAATCGAGCGGGTATCTTTGTGATTAACTCACAATACCCAAGAATTAGTGATTAACATGTTTAATCATAATTCCCAAGAACTATTTCTTTGACCAGCCTTCTATACATCAATAACTTGTATGACTTTCATACATGAGCTGGATATTCCAGTCTTCTCTCTATTTGCCTTTATACTTCTAACAGTTTAACTTTTAGTATTTCTTCTACTCTCAGAAGAAGCATCCAACTTAAGAGTGGCGTTAGCCCCGGACTTCCTAGGCGTGTAAGTCATACTAACACCCTTTGGACATTTCCTTTAAGTTGTTGTTTTATTCACCTTCATCATATGACAGGCGTTCTACTGGATCCCTCTGTTATTAGTCAAATGCATAGTAAACACTTTTACTAACAGTTTGCAAAACAAACATTGCTTTGGATATCAAATATCTTTTAGCATTTGTTTGTGTCTGAAAATGATTTTCAGTTCCATGAATATCACATAGCTATCCCAAACTTTTGAAGTTCGGGTTTCATGGAATCAAACATATTGCACTTGACCGAAATGGAATTCTAGCTTTTGGATCGAAGGACGAGAGTCATATGATCCATAGCATTAGCGGGAGAATACCGAAAGCATGCGATAGGACAAAGTCCTTCTCGGCACTCTTGAGGACAATCCTCACATTACGTTACCAACCGTAAAGTTTTAACCAGATATTTAACAGCTATTCAATTTTAATAGGGAAGGTGGAAACGCGAGCCATTATTCTACAACTATTATGCAAACCACATTTAGACAGTGTTCAAAATTAATTGCACTGAGAATTAAACAAGTTAATTCTACAGTGCGCTCCCACTCAAATCAATATCTCTCATAATTGATTGTGAGTGATACAAGATCCACATTTCAATTCAACGCCACGGTTCGAGATGAACTCAAATGGCGCGAACTTCAATCGGTAGGCAAACTTGCCGAACACATCTCTATGTGATTCTTGTTCATCTTTCGATGCGTGTGTTCCGAGCTCAGGACTGTCCTGCCTGAACGTCAAGACAACCAAGTGATCTCGCTGCGAGGTCTCAACTCACCCGCCTCACACTTCTCTAATCGTTCGCACCCATGGAGATCATGTGATGCCTCGAAGAGATAGGTGCCGTGACGGTGCTACACTTGGGAGAACACTAACTACTTGATATTTTAAGTGAGAGATCACCCTAATAAAAAGTGACTACCGCGCAATCAAAAAGGGTGCATCATAAGGGATAAACATCTCAGGCAATTCATAATAGCATGATATGGTATAGCCCTTTCTGACGGAGAAGTCTTTCATTTCTTCGTCTCCGGAATTCGCATCGGTGTTCACCTTCGCGAAGATTGCCACCACCTTGTCGATGCACCAGATAATATTGCTATCTCTATAGCTAATAAAATAAGTGCATTACTTAAGGTTGACACGCAGGTCATTAAAGTGACAATCATATGGCTCCAGCCATCATGCCGAATCATGACACGCAGGTCATGTTAATCAAATTACATCATATAGTCATCTCATACATAATCAAATTATTATGAGCACTGCTATACCACATCATATGCACATGCAAACCATCCTGCAAAACCAAGTTAGACGCCTCTAATCGGTTCATGCAAAATTTTCTTTTTCGTGGCTTCTAAGGTTTCGAAACAAACCGAAGCTACCAACGTCCATCATCAAGTATGATAATTCAAGTTCCTAGATTAACTTTCCAGGGTGTATGAAACACGAGATAATAAAATCTCGAGCCCCATACTAAACTTCGTCATACGCGTGACCCCCGTGCAGATCATATCTGCATTGCCCTTTCGTCTGCGAAACATCCATCTTTCTTTAACTATGGTGGAACCCAAAGAACTGTTAGCACTTCGTTGATCTGTCAATCAGCATACTCAGGAGCAGCATGAAAGGATCGCGGATTGCCAGAACTTTGTGAGATTCCACCATGCCGTCAAGATCAGGACTACGCAAATTCAGGGGAAGCAACAAGAACATCGGGTAACAGATTTCATCTGCTACCCGCACAAATAATTTACAGCAATAGATCTCATCTACTACCTAATTATATTGTGCAACACCCATACATCTCTATGTATTCTAGATCGCAACCTGCATCTACGCATAGCACGGCTCTTGATGCCACTGTAGGGGAACGCAGCAGAAAACAAAAAATTTCCGACCTACGCACCAGCCCAGGATCACTATGGAGACTGCATACAAGGTTTGATCTGTTTCGTTACCGACTCGTAGCGCAGCGGAAGTAGAGTCGATGACGATCGACGGTGCAGATCCCCACAGCTAGGATTTACAACCTCCCAACCGCGAGGATGTACTCCCTCATCTGCCCCTCGGACAGCCCTCCGGGAGGCAGTCGGACAGTCCCTCGGACGGTGTCGCGGACAGCCCTTCGGGAGGACCTTCGAAAACCGGACGGTCACTCGGACAGCCCTTCGGGAGGACCCTCGAAACTCAGATGATCACTTGGACAGCCCTTCGGGAGGCACTCTTGAACTAAGACCGAAACTACGATCTCTCTACAGAGTTGCACACATACGGTGTCATCTATCCGGCAGGGCTTCGCCGTCCAGAACTAGTTCCCACCGGAACCCAGACAGCCTTTTGGCTCTACGAAACTATTTCGCTGGGAGGGAGAGAGAAGCCAGACAAGTCAAATGGCATGTGTATGAGAGCAAGCATTATCTCATTTTGGAGAGCAATCTCCACCTCTATTTATAGGAGGAGCAAGGGGTAGAGGAAAGACCAAAAGGACCTTCCTAGGATCTTTCCACCACATGCCACATAAGGGTGTGTAGAAGATATCCACCATGAGGTGGAAGGACACCTCAAGGAGGGCCCCCCCCCCATGCCCTGGCCGAAATTTGCAGCCCCCTTGGGGAGATCCACCTCCCTTTCACACACCAAAAGTGGTTTTCTTCTAGAAGAAAAACCCCATTTGCAAATCAGCCCAAAAGTGCTTTTCACTATTCACGAACACATTTTTCTGCGTCCGTTAAAACCCAAATTATTTCTGTGTGCCTAGAATAATTCTAGCACCCACCAAAACAATTTTGAACGCATTCCGAAACAATTTCGGAACAATGTTTCCTCAGCGAAAAGCAACCAAAGCGGTTCCGGCTGCTCCGGAACATTTCCGGTTTTTGTCCCAAAAAATTCCCAGAAGTTTCCAGAACACTTCTGGCATCCTCCAAGAATTTCCAGGCGTGTGCCAGAACCAATTTGACTTAATGGAATACCCTGAAACAACTTTTCAGTTTCACCGGAACTATTCCGGTGTTCTCTCCGGAACGTTTCCGTTTCGTCCGAAACTTTTTCGGTGATTTTCTCTCAGACTCCCCGTCTAGTATTCAGCAGATAGATGACCCTTAAGCGTGTGACCCTATAGGTCGGTGAAGTATAGACATGACCGGAACCCTTTCCGATCAATGATCAACATCGGAGCCGTGGACACCCATATTGACCCCTATACCCACACGAATGAATATTCGAGTGAACCTCCAGTTGCCGTGTGCTATTCCTGTTGCTTCGCGATATGTTATAAATACCCGAGGTGAGACATGTTGGCATCCCCGTGGATCAACAACTTGTCCACTATGCCAGTTACCTCGTTACCGATATTGTTCTCTTTTCTCGTTCCCGTGTTCCGGCATCCCCGTGATCAAATCACAAAGTGTCTGGCCAGACGATGATGGATACCGTAACACCGAGAGGGCCCAGAGATATCTCTCCATCGTCGGAGGAGCAAATCCCAATCTTGAGCTATCGAGTTACTTGACATACTTTTCCATGAACCCGTAAGCCGCCGTAATAGCCACCCATTTACACATGACGTTTAACAAACCCCAAAGTTCATGAAGCAAGCATGAAGAAACTCGATACCTCATGGTCTAAGGAATCATGCAAACGTTAATCATCTCTGTGTTATTAACCATTAACTTGTGACGAATGTATCTCATAGCATAACATCAATTCGGGTCGATTCAACACAAATGTTCTTCTAACATTGTGCCCACAAAATTGCCGGCATAGCCATGCCCATGATCAGGAAAACAGGATCATCATGCAATACTTGAGCCAGTCTTAGAGGCCAGACTAGGAATACATTTTACCGTTTATTATTCCACACGTGCATATGAGTCTTCCTTCGAGCCTCGTGGTTATTGTAGACTCGAGAACCATAGCAGTTATAGCATGGAACATAAACATAATTATGAACAGGGAGATAATCAATAACATTTATTATTGCCTCTAGGGCATATCTCCTACACAAGTGTGGTACATGGATAGTAACACTGCCCCTTCTCTCTTTGCTCTCATTTTTTTCATGGTGGGCTTTTCTTTTTTGCCTCCCCCATTTATTTTCTCTCCTCTTTTTTTCGTCCGGAGTCTCATCCTGACTTGTGGGAGAATTATCGTCTCCATTATCCTTTCCTCATTGGGACAATGCTCTAATAATGATGATCATCACACTTTTATTTGCTTACAACTCAACATAAAACAATATGACTCTATATGAATGCCTCTGGTAGTGTACCATGATGTGTAATGATCTAGCGTAACATGTAGACAATGATGAACATTGGCTTTGCCACAAATACTATGTTAGCTATATGATCATGCAAAGCAATATGATGATGAACACACAAGTTATGTGACGGAACGGTGGAAGTTGCATGGCAGTATATCTCAGGCTATGGAAATGCCATGATAGGTAGGTATGGTGGCTGTTTTGAGGAAGATATATGGAGGCTTATGTGTGATAGAGCATATCATATCATGGGGTTTGGATGCATCGGCGAAGGTCGCACCGACTCTCGAGGTGAGAATGGGCAATGCACGGTACCAAAGTGGGTAGCAATTATGGAAAGGTGAGAGTGCGTATATCCATGGATTCACACTAGTCATAAAGAACTCATATACTTATTGTAAAGCATTATTAGCTTTCTCGAAGCAAAGTACTACCGCATACCCCTAGGAAGGAGGTTGGTAGGAGTTAACCATCGCACGCCCCCGATTCAAACAACACTATAGGATTTCATTTCAGACATAAAAATGCTCACACATCATCACCATGGCAGAGTTAATACTTAGATGAATAACAAATAACAAGCTTTAATTACCGATATTTCTACTACCCAACAATCATGTACAAATGCCCTTTCATATTACTACATCAATATAATCAACTCATGTTTCTTCTTTAGTGAGCTACCCGAAAGTTTTTATTATATCCCCCTCGAATACCTATCCTTTTTGGACTCGTCTTATAACCCATGCCATTTACCAATTCCTATTTGTTATTATACTCTCAAAAAGATTTAAGTGAAGCATGAGAGTTCAATTATTAAGCAAATAGGTCGACTCCTGCCTGCATCTACTACTATTACTCCACGTCGAGAGCGCTTCTATGCTTGCCTCTCCAAGTATTAAGTTCATGACAAACAGAGTAATGCTTGCAGAACGATGACATGATGTGGAAAAAGAAAACTCAATCAATATGAATTAACCCCATAATTTTATCATTAGTGGAAACAATACAAAGACGTGTCTTGTCCCTTTCTGTCACTGGGATATAGAGCACCGCCAGATTGAACCCACTACAACGAACCCCTCTCACTGAAGAAATATCAATCTAGTTGGCCAAACTATTTCAATAGATCGGAGAGATTTACGAAGCTATAATAATCATCCAAATAAGAATCATAATAGAATTCAGAGAGGACTCAAATCTTTTTCATGAATAATCTGCACATAAAACCACAATCCATCGGATCCCAACAACCGCACCGCACAAAGTGATTAATTACATCAAATAGACCACCGCGAAGATGCGGTGAACTTTGTAGTGAAGATCAAGAGAGAGAGAGATACATCTAGGTACTAAATACGGACCCGTAGATCTGTAGGGAACAACTCACACATCACCATGGGAGCAGCAAGGTTGATGTAGAGGCCCTCCATGATCGACCCCCCTCCGGCAGGGCACCAGAATAGGGCTCCAGATGGGCACACAGCGGAACAGAGACTTGCGGCGTCGGAAAAAGTGTTTCGGGAGGCTCTCTGGGGTTTTGGGGAAATATTAGAATTTATAGGCCGGAGAGGGGCATTGGGAGACGCCAGGGGGAGCCACCACACAACAGGGAGCGACCACCCCCCTAGGCGTGCCCTGATGTGTGGTCCCTCCCTAGTGCAGCCTCTGGTCTCCTCCCAAAGCTTCCAGGTCTTCTTTTGGTCTAGAAAAAATCATAAAAAAGTTTCATGGCAATTGGACTTTGTTTGGTACTGTAAACCCGAAAAGCCAAAAACACGCAGAAAACAACAACTGGCACTGGGCACTGGGTTATTAGGTTAGTGCTCAAAAATAATATGAACTGGTAAATAAATACCCAAAAAGCATCCTAGAATGATAATATTATACCATGGAACGATCAAAAATTATAGATACGTTGCAGATGTATCAGCATCCCCAAGCTTAATTCCAGCTCGTCCTCGAGTAGGTAAATGATAAAAACAGAATTTTTGATGTGACATGCTACCCATCATGTAATCCATTGTAGGTAGGATCATTGAGAAACGATGAGTTAATAAACATCAACATAGTAATATTTATAAACAGAAGTAACATAATCATCAAGTTTCAAAATATACGATCCTTAAAGAATGTTCACCCCCTATTCATTTTATCATATTAGCATGGCATGGCTCCGTGTTCACCACCTAAGACAAATGTCAAGCACCACAGTGTCAAGTCAGGCAATTGGTCGTACTTTTTAACGCAACTCGGCTTTTTATTACTTACGCAATATATGAGCATGAACCATGGATATAGCATAAAGGTGGAATATAATATGGTGGTAGGTTTCAAAGGGGTAAAAGTGTAGGGTTACGCAGCAGAAAACAAAATTTTCTGACCTACGCACCAGCCCAGGACCACTATGGAGACTGCATACAAGGTTTGATCTTTATCGTTACCGACTCGTAGCGCAGCGGAAGTAGAGTCGATGACGATCGGCAGTGCAGATCCCCGCAGCTAGGATTTACACCCTCCCAACCGCGAGGATGTATACCCTCATCCGCTCCTCGGACAGCCCTCCGGGAGGCGGTCGGACAGTCCCCCGGACGGTGTCGCGGACAGCCCTTCAGGAGGACCTTCGAAACTCGAACGGCCACTCGGACAGCCCTTCGGGAGGACCCTCAAAACTCAGACGGTCACTCGGACAGCCCTTCGGGAGGCACTCTCGAACTAAGACCGAAACAACGATCTCTCTACAGAGTTGCACACATACGGTGTCATCTATCCGGCAGGGCTTCGCCGTCCAGAACTAGTTCCCACCGGAACCCAGACAGCCATTCGGCTCTACGAAACTATTTTGCTGGGAGGGAGAGAGAAGCCCCAAAGGGGTTCCTATCCATCCATGTCATCCCCTTAGATCTTTTGAGTAAAGCCCCAAAAGGTGGCTTTCCAAAAATATCCCAAAAAGCACTTTCACTATTCACGACGACATTTTTCAGCGTCCGTTCGAACTGAAAATATTTATGTGGGCTTAGAACATTTCCAGTACCCACTAAAATAATTTTCAATGTGTTCCGGAACAATTCCGGATTAGTGATTTTCATCTGCGAAAAGCATCTGAAGTGGTTCCGGCAGCTCCGGAACATTTCCGGTTTTTCTTCCGGAAAATTCCCAGAAGTTTCCAGAATGATTCTGGCACCCTCCAAGAATTATCAGGCATGTGCCAAAACCAATTTGACTTAATGGTATCCCCTGAAACAACTTTTCAGTTTTACCGAAACTGTTCCGGTGACCTCTCTCTTCGGAACTTTTCCGCTGTCTCCGAAAACTTTTTTCGGAAGTATAGACATGACCCGGAACCCCTTCCGATCAATGATCAACATCGGAGCCGTGGACACCCATATTGACCACTATACCCACACGAATGAATATTCGAGTGAACCTACAGTTGCCGTGTGCTATTCCTGTTGCTTCGCGATATGTTACAAATACCCGAGGTGAGACATGTTGGCATCCCCGTGGATCAACAACTTGTCCACTATGCCAGTTACCTCGTTACCGGTATTGTTCTCTTTTCTCGTTCCCGTGTTCCGGCATCCCCATGATCAAATCACAAAGTGTCTGGCCAGACGATGATGGATACCGTAACACCGAGAGGGCCCAGAGATATCTCTCCATCGTCGGAGGAGCAAATCCCAATCTTGAGCTATCAAGTTACTTGACATACTTTCCCATGAACCCGTAAGCCGCCGTAATAGCCATCCAGTAACGGATGACGTTTAACAAACCCCAAAGTTCATGAATCAAGCATGAAGAAACTCGATACTCTCATGGTCTGAGGAATCATGCAAACGTAAACCATCTCTGTGTTATAAACCATTTAACTAGTGACGAATGTATCTCATAGCATAACATCAATTTGGGTCGATTCAACACAAATGTTCTTCTAACATTGTGCCCTCAAAATTGCCGGCATAGCCATGCCCATGATCAGGAAAACAGGATCATCCTGCAATACTTGAGCCAGTCTTAGAGGCCAGACTAGGAATACATTTTACCGTTTATTATTCCACACGTGCATATGAGTCTTCCTCCGAGCCTCGTGGTTATTGCAGACTCGAGAACCACAGCAGTTATAGCATGGAACATAAACCTAATTATGAATAGGGAGATAATCAATAACATTTATTATTGCCTTTAGGGCATATCTCCTACAGACTCCCACTTTAACTAGAGTCAATAATCTAGTCAATGCTAATGCACTTTACACCTATGGCATACTGGTGTAAAATATGCTTCGCTTGTGGTATAGCCTGATGTCCAACGGATCTGACAACTTCAGCTCCGTGTGTAACTTTGCATATCCTCGCGTTTTTCACGCTTTCACAAAATTCATATTTTGTGTGGACTTGGCTTTGCATATGTGTGAATCATTGGTCGAAACCTGATTCCTCAGACTGAGCTATGGAGCAACTATTTGCAATAGTGTCCCATAGACCAAAGTCATCTTGGAACCATACTAAGTTCATGAATGAACTATATGATTCAACAACTTCTTTGTCGCTTCTAAAGTGTCAACATACTTAGCCTTTGTTATAGAATTCGCCACAGTATCTTGTTTGGAACAATTCCAACTTACCGTGCCACCGTATTGTGTATCACATAAAACCCTTAACTTAAATCGAAAATCGCATGGAGCATTGATGAAGACTGTATCGATGTACTTACTTACAACGAGCACTTCATAATCTCTGCTTGCGAGAAAACATGTCATCAGTACTGCTCTAGTACTCAATGACATCTTTCACTGTTGTCCCATGATCAGTACTTTGATCACTTTGGTATCTATACTCGCAACAGTTTGGAAGTATCGGACATATCTGGTTGATTTACGTACCATGGAATACATGATTAATCCAAACACAGAGGTGTGTGGAATATCCATCATGTATTTTGCTCATCAATGTTTTGAGGACATCGAGTCTTGCAAAAACTCGTTCCATGTGACTTCGGCAAGAATCACTCCTTGGCGGTTTTAGTACTAAATGGTTTTAGCATCTTGTCAATATGTATTTTTGCTTAGCCCCATTAGGCAAATCTATCTCCATAGATCATTATGCCTAATAGCAAGGCTATTTAGCCCAAGCACTTCATCGAAAAACTATTTTCAAATGAAGTCCTAATTCGTGTCAAGAAATTTATTTCCAATTAACAATGTGTCAAGCACACAAGGTTTTTCGAAATATTATTATGCTCCCACTTATTTTCTTGAATCACAAGCATCTTCGTTATCCATTGATGAAATCAAACTCTTTTGATCATTTCATCAAAACGAAGATTCCAACTCCATTTTGCTCTCTTCTGTCCATTGCTGGAACTCTGCAGTTTGCACCCTTACTAGCATCCTCTGGATAGACAAAATGCCTTGGACTGTAACACATGCAAGTCCTTGGTTTCATTTCCATCAGATGGAAATCCTATTGTCATCCATGTTTCATATCTCATGATTGAAATATGTATTAATTGCTAGTTCAACCCGAACCGACTTTAAGCATCGCTACGGTGAAACAACCTCATCGTAGTCAACTCCTTGAACTTGTTTTTTCAACAAGTCGAGCTTTATGGATAAAACATTTTTATCCGTATCAGTTTTTAGTTAAATAAATATTCGTTTAGACTCTAAGTCTTCCGAAAGGTGTATCAAGATTTTAATCTTGAATCACTTATATGGAAACTATCTCGGATTGTATTGGCATTTAGCCAATCCCGGAGTTAGGGCCCATCAACGCTTCCTTGTGTATCGTAGGTCTACTGTTGTCTAACAACAATATCTCGTATGCGCACCTGAGAGGTTTGCACGAGTTTTTCATACGTGGTTCAGCTGCAAGTTCGACCGAAGTTCATACATTTTATTGTAGAGACGTCCGTATCAGTCGCAGTAGGAAACTCTGGAATTACTTCCAAGGTCTCTTTCCTTTGATCTGATGACGAAGATACTGGTTATCTCGTCGAGTTGCACTGTCCTCCCACTCACCTTTTGCAAGAACTATTCTCTTTAAAAGCATACCATTTGTGGCAAAATCCTTTGCCTCGGTATAGTGGTGGGGGAATACCCAATTACTTGGGATAACCTACAAAGTAGCACTTGTCTGATTTAGAAGAGGTTTGTAACCTTTTACACAAGCCCCATATTCCAAATGTTAAGAAAAGATATAACATGGTTGGGCGTACCATACCATGGCGTCATTTCAACAGACCCGATGGAGCTCTTTTCAGTGTAAAAGCCGCAGTCTCTAAAGCATTACTTTAAAAAGGGATAATGGCAAATTTATTTATGTCATCTTTGATCTTACCATGTCATAAATGGTTCGATTACATCTCCACGGACTTTCCACTTGCAGTGGTGTTTCGGGAGGTGCAAGTTATGAAACCCCTTTCACAACTCATCAGACATTCGCTAAACTTGTAACTCAAATATTCCTTTCTGCAATCGAATTGTAGAAACATAATTTTCTTGTTACAATAATCTTCTACTTCATTTTTGAAAACCTTTCGAATGATTTCAAAAGATCCAGACTTACGTCTCATCAAGTAAATATCCATATATCTACTTGAGTCATTTCTGAAGATAGATAAATCCACTACTAACAACATTTATCGGACTACACACATCAAATGTATGATCACCAACAAGTTTGTTTTTCGTTCCTTATGGCCTGTGAACGGTATTTCAGTCACTTCACTTTTCGGAGGAAAATTGCAAGTGTCGGATGATTCAAAATCAAACGACTTCAAAATCCATCATAATGGAATTTTCCATGCGGGTTTCTCCAATGTGACCAAATGCAGTGCCACACTTGTGTGGTATTCTTTTAGTCTTGCGACATTTAGCGTCAGTGTTATGGATGTATCATATTACCATCAATATTCACAACATACACCCCATCTTGGATGGAAGCATGTCCCTTCATGTTATTCATAATACTGAACAACAATTGTTGTTTTTATGAACAACTCTTTTGCAACAAACATTGTGCAATGGGCTAGAGTGTATGAGACTCTAAAATGAATTATGAAAGTAAACCCAGAGGTAATGTATTATTATCAATATTCATAACATACATCTCATTCATAATGAAAGTATGGCCCTTGTGTTATTCATAACACCGAACATCAAAAGTTCTCTTATGAACAACCTTCTTGCAAGATACCTTATGCAATGGGCTAGAGTTTGTAAAACTCTAAATGAATTATGAAAATAAATACAGACGGTAATACACCGATGGAAGGTATAGTAACATTTACTATGTTCCCTGTGTATACCTAAACCTCATTCCTGGCTAGTCTTTTAGGCCATAGTAGTTCTTACATCGAGTTGCAACAGAATGCAATCGAGCGGGTATCTTTGTGATTAACTCACAATACCCAAGAATCAGTGATTAACAATTTAATCATAATTCCCAAGAACTATATTTTTGACCAGCCTTCTATACATCAAAAAACTTGTATGACATTCATACATGAGCTGGATATTCCAGTCTTCTTTCTTTTTGCCTTTATACTTCTAACAGTTTAACTTTCAGTATTTGTCCTACTCTCAGAAGAAGCACCCAACTTAAGAGTGGTGTTAGCCCCGGACTTCCTAGGTGTGAAAGTTTTACTAACACCCTTCGGACACTTCCTTTCTCTTTAAGTGGTGGTTTTATTCACTATCATCATATGACAGGCGTTCTTCTGGATCCCTTTCCTAACAGTCAAATGCCCAGTGAACACTTCACTAATACTTTGCAAACAAACATTGCTTTGTTTGTATCTGAAAAAGATTTTCAGTTCCATGAATATCACATAACTATCCAAACTTTCGAAGTTCGGGTCTCATGGAAGCAAACATATTGCATTTGACCATAACAGAATTCTAGCTTTTGGATCGAGGGACGAGAGTCACGTCATCCATAGCATTAGCGGGAGGATACCAAAAACATGCGATAGGACAAAATCCTTCCCGGCACTCTTGAGGACAATCCTCACATTACGTTACCAACCGTAAAGTTTTAACCAGATATTTAACAGCTATTTAATTTTAATAGGGAAGGTGGAAACGCGAGCCATTATTCTACAACTCTTATGCAAACCACACTTAGACAGTGTTCAAAATTAATCGCACTGAGAATCAAACAAGTTAATTTTGCAGTGCGCTCCCACTCAAATCAATATCTCTCATAATTGATTGTGAGTGATACAAGATCCAGACTTCAATTCATCGCCATAGAATCATCATCTCATGACGGGAATTTTAATCGGTAGGCCAACATGCCGATCACATCTTTATGTGACTTTTGTTCATCTTTCGATGCGTGTGTTCCGAGCTCATGACTTTCATGCCTGAACGTCAAGACAACCAAGTGATCTCGCTGCGAGGTCTGACCTCACCTGCCTCACACATCCCTAATCGTTCGTACCCATGCATCCATGGCACACCCCGAAAAGTTAGGTGCCGTGACGGTGCTACACTTGGGAGAACACTAACTACTTGATATTTTTTGTGAGAGATCACCCTAATAAAAAGCGACTACCGCGCAATCAAGAAGGGTGCATCATAAGGGATAAACATCTCAGGCAATTCATAATAGCATGATATGGTATAGCCCTTCTGACGGAGAAGTCTTGCATTTCTTCGGCTTCGGCATTCGCGTCGGTGTTCACCTTCGCGAAGATTGCCACCGCCTTGTCGATGCACCAGATAATATTGCTATCTCTATAGCTAATAAAATAATGCATTACACAAGGTTGACACGCAGGTCATTTAAAGTGACAATCATATGGCTCCAGCCATCATGCCGAATCATGACACGCAGGTCATGTTAATTAATTTACATCATATAGTCATCTCATACATAATCAAATTAATATGAGCACTGCTATACCACATCATATGCACATGCAAACCATCCTGCAAAACCAAGTTAGACGCCTCTAATCGGTTCATGCAAAAACTTGTTTTACGTGGCTTCTAAGGTTTCGAAACAAACCGAAGCTACCAACGTCCATCATCAAGCATGATAATCCAAGTCGCTAGATTAACATTGCGGGGTGTATGAAACACGAGATAATAAAATCTTGAGCCCCATACTAAACTTCGTCATACGCATGACCCCCATGCAGATCATATCTACATTGCCCTTTCGTCTGCGAAATTTCATCTTTCTTTTTAACTACGGTGGAATTCAATGAACTGTTAGCACTTCGTTGATCCATCAGGATCGCGGATTGCCAGAACATTGAAACTCCACCATGCTGTTATCAAGATCAGAAATATGCAAATTCCAGGGAAGCAACAAGAACATCGGGTAACAGATTTCATCTGCTACCCGCACAAATAATTTTCAGTAATAGAACTCATCTACTACCTAATTATATTGTGCAACACCCATACATCTCTATGTATTCTAGATCGCAACCTGCATCTATGCATAGCACGGCTCTTGATGCCACTGTAGGGTTACGCAGCAGAAAACAAAAATTTCTGACCTACGCACCAGCCCAGGACCACTATGGAGACTCAATACAAGGTTTGATCTTTATCGTTACCGACTCGTCGCGCAGCGGAAGTAGAGTCGATGACGATCGGCGGTGCAGATCCCCGCAGCTAGGATTTACAACCTCCCAACCGCGAGGATGTATACCCTCATCCACTCCTCGGACAGCCCTCCGGGAGGCGGTCGGACAGTCCCCCGGACGGTGTCGTGGACAGCCCTTCGGGAGGACCTTCGAAACTCAAACGGCCACTCGGACAGCCCTTCGGGAGGACCCTCAAAACACGGACGGTCACTCGGACAGCCCTTCAGGAGGCACTCTCGAACTAAGACCGAAACAATGATCTCTCTACAGAGTTGCACACATACGGTGTCATCTATCCGGCAGGGCTTCGCCGTCCAGAACTAGTTCCCACCGGAACCCAGACAACCATTCGGCTCTACGAAACTATTTCGCTGGGAGGGAGAGAGAAGCCAGATAACATCAGATGGCATGTGTATGTGAGAAAGAGTGAGTGTGGAGGGCTGCCCCTCCACCTCTATTTATAGGAAATCCCAAGGGGTAGGGTAGTTTTACACAAAAACCCAAAAACCACATGAATGGAGTCCTTCACAAGGACCCAAAGGTGAAGCCATGAGACAAGTGGGGCTCCATGTAGGAAGCCCACATGTGGCCGGCCACACCCTAGTGGGGGCCCCCCGAAGGGGTTCCTATCCATCCATGTCATCCCCTTAGATCTTTTGAGTAAAGCCCCAAAAGGTGGCTTTCCAAAAATATCCCAAAAAGCACTTTCACTATTCACGACGACATTTTTCAGCGTCCGTTCGAACTGAAAATATTTATGTGGGCTTAGAACATTTTCAGTACCCACTAAAATAATTTTCAATGCGTTCCGAAACAATTCCGGATTAGTGATTTTCATCTGTGAAAAGCATCTGAAGTGGTTCCGGCAGCTCCGGAACATTTCCGGTTTTTCTTCCGGAAAATTCCCAGAAGTTTCCAGAATGATTCTGGCACCCTCCAAGAATTATCAGGCATGTGCCAAAACCAATTTGACTTAATGGTATCCCCTGAAACAACTTTTCAGTTTTACCGAAACTGTTCCAGTGACCTCTCTCTTCGGAACTTTTCCGCTGTCTCCGAAAACTTTTTCCGGAAACTTTCTCTCAGACTCCCTGTCTAGTATTCAGCAGATAGATGACCCTTAAGCATGTGACCCTATAGGTTCGGTGAAGTATAGACATGACCCGGAACCCCTTCCGATCAATGATCAACATCGGAGCCGTGGACACCCATATTGACCCCTATACCCACACGAATGAATATTCGAGTGAACCTCCAGTTGCCGTGTGCTATTCCTGTTGCTTCGCGATATGTTACAAATACCCGAGGTGAGACATGTTGGCATCCCCGTGGATCAACAACTTGTCCACTATGCCAGTTACCTCGTTACCGGTATTGTTCTCTTTTCTCGTTCCCGTGTTCCGGCATCCCCGTGATCAAATCACAAAGTGTCTGGCCAGACAATGATGGATACCGTAACACCGAGAGGGCTCAGAGATATCTCTCCATCGTCGGAGGAGCAAATCCCAATCTTGAGCTATCAAGTTACTTGACATACTTTCCCATGAACCCGTTAGCCGCCGTAATAGCCATCCAGTAATGGATGACGTTTAACAAACCCCAAAGTTCATGAATCAAGCATGAAGAAACTCGATACTCTCATGGTCTGAGGAATCATGCAAACGTAAACCATCTCTGTGTTATAAACCATTTAACTAGTGACGAATGTATCTCATAGCATAACATCAATTTGGGTCGATTCAACACAAATGTTCTTCTAACATTGTGCCCTCAAAATTGCCGGCATATCCATGCCCATGATCAGGAAAACAGGATCATCATGCAATACTTGAGCTAGTCTTAGAGGCCAGACAAGGAATACATTTTACCGTTTATTATTCCACACGTGCATATGAGTCTTCCTCCGAGCCTCGTGGTTATTGCAGACTCGAGAACCACAGCAGTTATAGCATGGAACATAAACCTAATTATGAATAGGGAGATAATCAATAACATTTATTATTGCCTCTAGGGCATATCTCCTACAAAAAGTGGAGAAGAAAGTCCCGCATCAACTAGGCGTATCAATGGGCTATTGAGATGCCCATCTATAGATATTAATGCGCGGAGTAGGGATTGCCATGCAACGGATGCACTAGGGCTATAAGTGTATGAAAGCTCAATCTGATGCTAAGTGGGTGTGCATCCAACTTGCTTGCTCATGAAGACCTCGGGCATTTGAGGAAGCCCGTCATCGGAATATAGAAGCCAAGTTCTATAATGAAAAATTCCCACTAGCATATGAAAGTGACAAAACAAGAGACTCTCTATATGAAGAACATGGTGCCACTTTGAGGCACAAGTGTGGAAAAAGAGGTAGTAGCACTGTCCCTTCTCTCTTTTCTCTCATTTATTTTTTTCTCCTTTTTTTTCTTTTCTTTCTTTCTCTTTTTTCCTTTTTTTGTCTTTTCTTTTATTTTTCATCCGCAGTCTCATCCCGACTTGTGAGGGAATCATTGTCTCCATCATCGTTTCCTCACTCAGACAGTGCCCTAATAATGATGATCATCACACTTTTATTTACTTATAACTCAACATGAAAAACTATAGTACGACTCTATATGAATGCCTCTGGCAGTGTACCAGGATGTACAATGATCAAGCGTAACATGTATAAAAAATGATGAACGGTGGCTTTGCCACAAATACTATGTCATCTTATATGATCATGCAAAGCAATATGACAATGAAAGTACTAGTCATATGATGTAACGGTGGAAGTTGCATGGCAATATATCTCAGAATGGCTATGGAAATGCCATAATAGGTAGGTATGGTGGCTATTTGGAGGAATACATAATGAGGCTTATGTGCAACAGAGCATATCATGTCACGGGGTTTGGATGCACCGGCGAAGGTTGCACCGATCCACGAGGTGAGAATGGGCAATGCATGGTACCGAAGAGGCTAGCAAATATGAGGTGGTGAGAGTGCATACATCCATGGATTCACATTAGTCATAAAGAACTCACATACTTATTGCAAGGTTTTATTAGCTCCCTCGAAGCAAAGTACTACTCACATGCCCCTAGGGAGGAGGTTGGGAGGAGTTAACCATCGCGTGCCTCCGACTTAAACAACACTAGGATTTCAACGAGGAATAAGAATGCTCACACATCATCACCATGCCATAAAATATTTATATGAACAGCAAGTTAACACCCTCTAATTTACGATATTCTTACTAACCAATGATCATGCACTCATGCTCTTTCACATTACCACATCAATATCATTAACCCACAATTTCTCTTTTATGGGCTACATGTGGTTTTGATTATGCACTCATTGAATACCTATTATTTTTGGACTAGTCTTATAACCCATGCAAATTACCATCACTATTTATTAACTCTCAAACAAATATAAGTGAAGAACGAGAGTGCAATTATTTCTTTAAAATCTATACGCCACCGTGCTCTAAAAGATATAAGTGAAGTACTAGAGCAACTGTTTAGCTCAAAAGATATAAGTGAACCACAAAGTGTATTCTAATAAATCATGGTGATCTTGTGTGTCTCTCAAGTGGGTATGTCCAGCAAACAATGATTGTGGAAAACTAAAGCAAAAACAAACAAAAGCAAACGATGCTCCAAGCAAAACTCATAGCATGTGATGAATAAAAATATAGCTCCAAGTGACATACCGATGGATTGAGACGAAAGAGGGGATTCCTTCCGGGGCATCCCCAAGCTTAGGCTCTTGCCGCTCCTTATTCCTTCATCCATCGTGATAGCACCCAAAACTTGAAAACTTCAGCACACAAAACTCAACAAAAACCTTCGTGAGATCCGTTAGTATAGTAAACATATCAAATACTTTATGTATTGTTATAGATTGATTCTTATTTTATTATTACATAAGGTGCTGTATTCTAACTTCTCCATGACTTATACCCCCCGATACAATCCATAGCATCATCAAAACAAGCAAACTATGCAAGCAAAAAATAGAATCTGTCTAAAACAGAACAATCTGTAATGATATATAGAGAACCTATACTTCTTATTGCACATGTATATGTTGCATGTACGTATATAGGTCTAGGCTGTGTAGTTTGCACCTGCCATGTCTCTCTCCCATTGTAACTTGTATGTAACTTGGGACACAAGGCAGTCGTGCACCCCCTATGTACCTATATATATGTGCCAGGTACACACTAATAAAGTTATCGATGGATCCAATCTAATTCTCTCATCCAACATGGTATCAGTTTAGGGTTTCCACAATCCAACCCTAGCTTCGCTTCCGCCGTCGTCGCCTCCCACTATCGCCGCCGCCGCTGTGGCCAGCCACCGCCGCTTACCTTCCTCTCCCACCCGCAGCAGCCGCCTCTCTTAGCCGCCGTTGTCGCCCATCTCCCCGCAACCGCTGCACCGCTAGCCGTCACGGCCCTCCTCCATCCTCGTAGCCGCCGCCATCTCCCGACGTCGCCGCTACCATGGGTTCCCCTATGTCCACCTTCTCTGGCAACTCCAACCCGTTCGCCGGACCCGACCCTCTGCCGCCGACATCCGTGATCTCAACATCGAGGGTCGGGTTCCCATCCGTCTCGATCACTCCAGCTCCTCTTACTACGTGTGGAAGACCAACTTCGGCCTTGTCTTCCGTGAGTACTACCTCACCGAGCACATCGACAGCTCCGTCAATAGCGTGGTCATGGTGGCCGACCCAGAGTGGTCCGCCATCGAGGCCACGCTCATCCGATGGTTCTACCAAACCGTCTCGAAGGACATCTTCCACACGGTCGTTGCTGAGGGCGATGATGCTTGTACCGTGTGGACAAAGATCAACGCGCTCTTCACCGACAAAAAACTTCAGTGCGTTGTTCTCTTGGAGCAAGAGTTCTTCGGGTGTCATCAAGATGACTCCACCATCGACGATTATTACATGCGTCTCAAGATGCTTGCCGATGAACTTCGCGACATT
This sequence comes from Elymus sibiricus, assembly GCA_039707655.1. Classification (NCBI taxonomy): domain Eukaryota; kingdom Viridiplantae; phylum Streptophyta; class Magnoliopsida; order Poales; family Poaceae; genus Elymus; species Elymus sibiricus. The sequence continues at coordinate 119,274,888 of CM077667.1, read as the reverse complement.
CGCGCAAAAGTTGATGACAAGCTCATGCTTAGCACTCTCACCGTCGGCCTTAACGAGGACTTCGGCAACGCTCCTTCTAATCTCACCTTGTTGCCTAAGCCCACTTTTCAGACCGTCATTGCGTACTTGAAGCTAGAAGAACGTCGGATGCAAAAGGTGAAGAAGCGGGTGCAGCACACCGCGCTCGCCGCCGGCACTTCCCGCGGCGCGCCCGCGCCGGCCCTGCGGCCCCCTGCCCCGCCAGGATTCTTCCCACTGCCCCCCCTCCCCCCCCCCCGCACCGCCAGCGCCACCCATGCCCCAGCACCAGGCCGGTGGTGGCCGTCGCGGCGGGGGCAGACGTGGCGGCGGTGGCCGCCCATGCCAGCAGCAGCAGCAGCAGCCGCGGCAGTCCGGGTACGGGGGGCTCCTCGCCAACACCAGCCCTCCCCGCCCTGGACGGTCGGCCCCAACCCATGGACCGATGTGGTCCACGCCTACCACATGTCAGTCCCTCGGTCGCCTGCCCCGGGCATCCTCAGCCCGCCTCCGGCGCACCAGGCGCACTTCGCGGCGCCACACGCCGGTTCAGCGGTGGCTACCCGGCGCTGCCCGTGCCCCCGCCGGTTGGCAGTTACCCGCCCTACGGTGGCCCTGCCCTGCTACCCGCGCCGTGGGATCCGGCCCTCTTGGCTTCTCTTCATGTAGCCCCTTCGTCAAACAACTATGCTGGAGGCGGCGATTGGTACATGGACACGGGGGCTACGACCCAGATGACAGCTCGTCCCGGTAACCTCATGTCCTCCTCTCCCATCAACACCTCCACTTGCATCACCGTTGGAGACAGTTCTTCTTTACCTATCACACATGTCGGTCATAGTCGCTTTCCCTCCACCTCCACGCCCATTACCATGTCTAATGTGCTTGTCTCTCCTGACCTAGTTAAAAATCTCGTATCAGTTCGTTGTCTTGCTCGTGAGAATCCTCTTACTGTTGAATTTGACGAAATCGGTTTTTCTATGAAGGACGCACGCACCCAGATGGTTCTTCACCGATGTGATAGTCCCGAGGAGCTCTACCCGGTTCACCCATCCTCCTCTGCCACCACCGCCCCCATCACCCTCGCTGCCGGTGTGGACTTGTGGCATGCTGATGTCTACTACGCAACCTTCTTCTTGTAGACTCGTGTTGGGCCTCCAAGCGCAGAGTTTCGTAGGACAGTAGCAAATTTCCCTCAAGTGGATGACCAAAGGTTTATCAATCCGTGGGAGGCGTAGGATGAAGATGGTCTCTCTCAAACAACCCTGCAACCAAATAACAAAGAGTCTCTTGTGTTCCCAACACACCCAATACAATGGTAAATTGTATAGGTGCACTAGTTCGGCGAAGAGATGGTGATACAAGTGTAATATGGATGGTAGATATAGGTTTTTGTAATCTGAAAATATAAAAACAGCAAGGTAGCAAGTAACAAAAGTGAGCAAAAACGGTATTGCAATGCTTGAAAACAAGGCCTAGGGTCCATACTTTCACTAGTGCAAGTTCTCTCAACAATACTAACATAGTTGAATCATATGTAAATCCCTCACGTGCGACAAAGAGTTCACTCCAAAGCCACAAATAGCGAAGAACAAACGAAGAAATTATTGTAGGGTACGAAACCACCTCAAAGTTACCTTTTCCGATCAATCTTATGAGCTATCCCTATAAGTGTCACGAACAGCCCTAGAGTTCATACTAAAATAACACCTTAAGATACACATCAACCAAAACCCTAATGTCACCTAGATACTCCAATGTCACCACAAGTACCCATGGGCTTGATTATACGATATGCATCATACAATTTCAGATTCATCATGTTCAATCCAACCCAAAGAACTTCAAAGAGTGCCCCAAAGTTTCTACCGGAGAGTCAAGACGAAAACATGTGTCAACCCCTATGCATAGATTCCCAAGGTCACGGAACCCGCAAGTTGATCACCAAAACATACACCAAGTGGATCAATAGAACATCCCATTGTCACCACGGATATCCCATCGCAAGACATTGTAACACCCCAAAAATCGGGTTATCGATTTTTGTGCTGTTATTCCTTCCTAGCTTTTCTCTCCCGAATTTTTTCCTCTGGAATCTGGTGAATGACCAGGTGAATCCAGCTAACCCTCAACCTCTCAGTGCCTTTCCCATGCTCTTGTGCCAACCAAGCTCTTGTCAGTAAACCCCGAACCTCATCCAAACCCTAGTTCCGAAATATCGGAAATCCTGCCTTTGTGTTTACAAAGCAGCTATCATTTTCCTTGCTCTGTTAATCCTCCCAAAATTTCTAGATATCCTCCTTCAGTCATAAACCCTAGATGTGCAAAAATATTGCCCAGTCATATGCAATATTTCTCATCTAGAATTAATTCCTTTTTCTGACTTTCTGAGGAATTAAATCCAGGAAAATATCTATCCATCTCCAGAGGTCATGAAAACTTGTGGATATATTCTTTGTGATCATATTAAACTCTCATAAAAATATTGGCCATAATTAAATGGGGGAAATTGCTTTTTCCTATTTAAAGCCAATATTTCAATTTGGGGCCTTTCCAAAGGAACTACCATTTCGATAGCTAGGAAAAATCCCAAATAATTTGTGGAACTTCTAATATCCATATCTTTATCATTTCCATCAAAATATCAAGTTCCTCAATTAAAAATTTGAGCACCACGTCCATTTGCAAATTTTGTCCAGATTCTCTGTTTGCAAAGGAAGTGCTTGATTCCTTGATCTTCTTGAGCTTAAAGTTTTCAGGGTGATTCATTATGATAAATTACCCTTGTCCACCAAAAATCAGCCCATTCCATCTAGCCAATCTCCCTCAGCAAATTATCCAAGTTTCTGTCCAGATTGGAGCACTGTGAAGGAAGTACCATTTCTACTTATGCAAATGGTATGAAACTTTTACAGTGACTTCATATGCTTAAATTATTGATCTCCTCCAAAAATAATCCAAATCCATGTAGCCATTTTTTCCCAGCACCCTCATCTTCATTTCTGTCCAGTCTGGCACTTTGCAAAGGAGGTACTATCTAGAGTGGTCTAGGGGAGCTGAAACTTTTCCAAGATGATGACCTTAGTAGATGATTGACCCCTGCCCAAGGCCAAGCCAAGAGGTGCACTGTGGTGGCCACACCACAGCACAAACATGTTGCTGTTGGCTGCTTGCTGACCTTGGTTCAGTCACCTCAGTGCTTCCCCGTGACTTCCAGACGCATAGGTCAACTCAGTGATGCGTGGAGAATAGCCTAGACATGTTTTGGCCCCGAGCAGGGCATGGCAAGGCCCTGGCCACGAGGTGACCGCGGGCAGAGCGTGCCAAAACTGCGCCCTGTGCACCCGACCCTTCGGGAGTCCTCTCCGGCAGGCCCCGGATTGTCCGGGAGCGTCGTAGAACTCCCCAGCGTGCGCGTGATCCATCCAGAGCCCTCTCCCCCTCATCCCGAAGCTCCTAGCTGCCTCTGTCAACCGCCGTAGCACCGCCGTCTCTGGAAGCTCCGGCTGCCGTCGAGAGAGCCCCTTCCCTCCGCTATTTAAGCGCGTCCCCAAGCCCCTTTCGTTGACCAGCAAGCCCAGCCCCCCAACCGAGCCCCGAAGCTTCCTGCCCCCTCCAATGGCCGAAGGCCGCGCCGGACCCCGCGGCCATTCCCGCTCCGCCGTACTGAGCTCCGGCGAGGGAGCCCTGCCGGCGTCCCTCACCTACGGCCATCGCCGGCCGGAGCGCCGAGCCGTGGCGGCGGTGCTGCCGGCCATCCCGGGCGGCCCCGAGGCCACCTACGGGTGCGGCACAGCGCGGCCGAGCCGGCCGGCCCCCTAGTGCGGCGAGGCGACCGCTACGCCGGCGGCCGGCTGCCCCTGTCCCTGCCCCGGTCGGGCTTGAAGACGGCCAGAGGGAGGAGAGAGAGAGGCTAAGGCGGGCCCCGCCCGTCAGAGAGAGAGAGAGGAGTCAACGGTCGGGCCCGCAGTTATAGGTGGAAGCGCACTCCAGTAAATGCGCTTTCAGTTTGAATAAAACGTATTTACTTCTACTGCGGCTAAGTCTACGTTTTCCTTTTCAGAAAACGTATTTCACCCGAGTACGCTTTCGGGTCAACCCCCAGGGGGCCTGTCTGTGAATATTTTATTTACAGATTAGTCCCTAAACTTCGTTTGGCTATATCTTCGCGATCGTAACTCCGATCGAGGTAAAACCAGCGCCCACGTCTTCGTCTCGTCGAGCCCGTTCCGATGACATTATTTTCATAGTGTGTCCACACAGTAGAAATGACCATTTTGCCCTTGCCCTATATCTGGCCCCTCTGTGAGAGAACCCCTTTCCGGCGATTCTTCCGCGAGGTGATCGCACTTCTTCTCGGCGTATTCGTCGACCCTCAGGCAAGCCAACCTCTTATCATGAGCTCCGGACTTGCGTGATGACTTTGCTTGCACCCTGTGTGTTTATCTGTAGCATCTGTTAGTCTGCATTTGCATACACTTGTGATGACATCAGTATTAGATACTAGCATTAACTTTCATCCAATGACATGCCTTGTTTTCATATTGCCATGCTAGTAATAATATTGCTAATGACGTAGTCATGTTAGTACTATGGTTGATCTCATGCCATGACTATCAGTACTATGATCTTGTTATGTCAGCTCTTACAGTTGTCGGTGAAATGGTACGATGATGAATATGTTGAGTTGGATTAATAAACTAAACTTAGTTGGTTCATCTTGAGTCACCTGTCCGGGCTTATCCGTGCAACCACATTTGCCGGTATGGGACGGTCTTGACTTGGTCTGATCGCGTGCTCTTTTATCGGTACCACCAAAGAGGGAAGGTTATGCGCGCATGCTGCCCTGGCCCGGTAGGCGGCGATAACCTTGTGAGCCTAGTTGAGTTATGTGGTTATGTGCGCACGTCCCCGTTTGGGACAGTTTAGTACGTCCCCGTTTGGGACAGTTTAGTTTGGCCACGACGGTGGCAGGTGTCATGAGGACACCGGGGCCACCCAAGGCAGGCTTCCGAGGGAGGATAAATGCCGGTGGTACGATGGGAGAGTCACGGGTCAGACAAGTTTCGTTGGAGCAACGCTGGTCCACCCGAATGGGATTACGAGGCTAGGTGCTCCATGGTGTGGGTAAAGTGCGCAACCTCTGCAGAGTGTAAAATCTATTCGAATAGCCGCGTCCACGGTATTGGACAGCCCGCCCAGACCTCAGTAGGTGGTCAACCGTAACAGTGTTAGTAATGATGGAAGAACTCATCTTGGGTAGACATCAGGTGATGTCAGGAATATGATATGTTAGCCAAGGAATGGTTATATGATGAGTGGCCGGATGACCACATGATTTGGATTCGACTTGGATCCAGTTCAGGTTGGATCATGAGTATGTCGAGGGTTGTGGGACAACCCCAAAGAGAGTAAGTTGGTATTCGGTAACAGCAAGTACTTTACGCACCGAGTGTGATTAATTCCATGCTATGTTATGTAGATTACATGCATGATCCATGTTATGCCATGTTTTCCTGTTAATTCCAAGCCATGTTTAGGATTAATTCATGCATAGCATAGGGCTTGCTTTGTCATCTGCTTGTTTGGTTGCTATGTATTTGGTTGTCTTGCGAGTACATTCAAAGTACTCACCTGGCCTTGCACGTGGCCAGTTGCAGGAGAAGAATCCGTCGTGCTAGATCGTAACCCAGCCGGTCCTGTGAGTTATGGAGCCCAGCCAGAGACTTCGTTGCTGCTAAACCAAGACCTCTGTTGCCACTTAGTTAGCCTTGGAGTTATGTAATATTGTTGTAAGCAACAGTATTGTAATACTCCATTATATTAATAAAGCCATTTTTGTGCCTGGAATTGCTGTATCATGTCTTTGGCGTGCGCCAGGTCTTATCCTGGGGCTGGCGTGCATCGGCCCTCTATCGGGGTGCCACAGACATACATCAAGTGTTCTCAAATCCTTAAAGACTCAATCCGATAAGAAAACTTCAAAGGGAAAACTCAATTCATCACAAGAAGATAGAGAGGGGAAAACTCCATATGATCAATCTATATTAATAAAGCTCGCGGTACATCAAGATCGTGTCATCTCAAGAACACGAGAAAGGGAGAGATCAAACACATAGCTACTGGTACATACCCTCAGCCCCGAGGGTGAACTACTCCCTCCTTGTCATGGAGACCGCCGGGATGATGAAGATGGCCTCCGGTGATGGTTTCCCCCTCCGGCAGGGTGCCGGAACGGGCTCCCGATTGGTTTTTCGTGGCTCTGGAGGCTTGCGGCGGTGAAACTCTCGATCTAGGTTTGTTTCTGGGGGCTTCTATATTTATAGGAATTTTTGGCGGCGGAAACAAGTCCAGAGGGGCCACGAGGTGACGACAAGCCAGGGGGGCGCGCCCCCCAGGCTTGTGGTGGCCTCGTGGCTCTTCTGGCCCAACTCCAATGCTCCCTGGGCTTCTTCTGGTCCATAAAAAATCACCGTAGATTTTTATTCCATTTGGACTCCATTTGATATTCCTTTTCTGTAAAACTCAAAAACACGGAAAAAACAGAAACTGGCACTGGCCTCTAGGTTAATAGGTTAGTCCCAAAAATAATATAAAGTTGTAGTAAAATGATTGTAAAACATCCAAGAATGGTAATATAACAGCATGGAACAAGCAAAAATTATAGATACGTTGGAGACGTCTCAGCATCCCCAAGCTTAATTCCTGCTCGTCCTCGAGTAGGTAAATGATAAAAACAGAATTTTTGATGTGGAATGCTGCCTAACATGTTCATCATATTATTTTCTTTTATGTATAGCATGGACATTTGGACTTGTAAATGATTCAAAGCAATAGTCTAGTTTTAACATAATGACTTCAATACTCAAGCATGTCAACAAGCAACCATGTCTTTCAAAATATCAACACTAAAGAAAGTTATCCCTATCCCATCATGCTCAATCATTGATCCATTCATGAAACACACTCAAATATTAGCTATGCCCAATGCTCAAGTACGATCATAGTGCCCCCTAGTTGGTGCTTATAAGAGAAGATGGAGACTCAAAGCAAAAATAAAAATTGCATAAAGTAAATAGATAGGCCCTTCGCAGAGGGAAGTAGTGATTTTTAGAGGTGCCAGAGCTCAAGGTTTAAATTGAGAGAGAAAAATATTTTGAGTGGCATGCCTTTTCTGTCAACGAAAACGACAAAGTAGCTCACAATACTTTCCATGCTAGATACATTATAGGCGGTTCCCAAACAGAATGGTAAAGTTTTTACTCCCCCTCCACCAATCAATCACACTCCACGGCAAGCCGAATCCACGGGTACCGTCAATACAAATAACATTCCTGGGGGAGTTTTGTTTCATTATATTTTGATTTGAATTTTGAGCATGGAACTGGGCATCCCGAATACCAGCCACTTTCTCGTGAATGATAGTGAATCAACACATATCGTGAGAATAACACACCTAGCATGGAAAAATATTGGATACTCCCCACCGTTTCATGAGCGGTACGGGCACACAAAAGAGAAAATTTATTTTGAAAATTTAGAGATGGCACATACAAATTTGCTTGGAACGGCATGGAAATACCGCATATAGGTAGGTATGGTGGACTCATAAGGCAAAACTTGGTTTAAGGATTTTGGATGCACAAGTAGTATTTCTACTTAGTACACCAGGAAGCTAGCAAATAGATTGGGAAGCAACCAAACCAAGAAACGAAAATTCACATAAGTGAGCATTGAATCATAACTAACACCGAATAATGCACCACAAGTAGGATGTAACTTCATTGCATAACTATTGACTTTCGTGCATGCATAGGGAATCACAAACCTTAACACCAATACTCCTACTAAAGCATAATTACTCACTAACATGACTCACATATTACTATCATCATGTTTCAAAACTATTACAAGGAATCGAGTTTACTTTGTCCAATGATCTTCATGAAAGTTTTTATTATATCATCCTTGGATATCTATCACTTTGGGACTAGTTTCATATATTGCTATTGCTTTTTTGACAAGCTCAAACAAATTTAAATGAAGCACAAGAGCATAAAGATTTCATTCCTCAAAAAGGTATAAGTGAAGCACGAGAGTGAATGACAAACTACTCCAAAAAGATATAAGTGAAGATCAATGCGTAGCCAACAATTAAATAACTATGTGAGGACTCTCTCATCTAAGAATTTCAGATCTTAAGTATTTTATTAAACAGCAAGCAAAAGAAAAATAGCACTCCAGGAATAGCACGCATCATGTGAAGGAATAAAAATTTAGGCTCAATATAGGCTAACCGATAATTGTTGATGAAGAGAGGTGGGATGCGTAGCATCCCCAAGCTTAGATGCTTGAGACTTATTGAAATATTTACTTGGGGTGCCTTGGGCATCCCCAAGCTTGAGCTTTTGTATCTCGTTCAATCCTCTCATATCATGGTTTCACCTATTCTCAAAAACATCTTCCACACAAAACTTGAAAAGGACTCGTGAGATAGGTTAGTACACATAATAATAAATCAACTCTTCATGTACTGCCAAGACAAGTTGCATAATAATTTTATTACATTAAGTACTGAATACTATCATTTCCACAATTTATATCTACCAATATAGGCTATGGAAACTATAGGATAAGTATATAACAAAACTATGACAGCAATCTGTCCAAACAGAACAGTCTGTAGCAATTTATGAAAACAGTGTACTTCTGTAACTCAAATAATTATAAAAATTTAGGACATGCTAAATAATTTATATGAAAATACTGTGTAAAAATTTCAGAAACTTTCCACGTTCCAGTAAAATATGAAAATTCAAACACTACAGCAAAAGTTTCTGTTTTTTACACAGCACACATCAAACATGCAATGCAAGCATCCTAAGGCAATTCTTGGAACTTTTTATTGAAAAACAAGATTATAAATAACACCTAACAGAGAACAACAAAATAAAATGACACTCCAAGCAAAACTCATATTATGTGACGAATAAAAATATAGCTCCAAGTAAGATATACCGATAGTGTTGAAGATGAAAGAGGGGATGCCTTCCGGGGCATCCCCAAGCTTAGGCGCTTGAGTCTTCCTTGGATATTACCTTGAAGGTGCCCTGGGCATTCCCAAGCTTAGGTTCTTGTCACTCCTTATTCTCCTCATATCGGTGTCTCACCCAAAACTTGAAAACTTCAATCACACAAAACTTAACGGAACTTCGTGAGATGGGTTAGTATAATAAATAAAGGTCATTCACTTAGGTACTGTCAAAACAAGATTCATAATTGTTACCACATGATACCTACTGTATTATATCATTACCATAATTTATATCACTCAATATAAGCTATGGGAACACTAAAACAAGTAAACTATGCATGCAAAACAGAATCTGTCAAAAACAGAACAGTCTGTGAAGATCTGTAGTGTAACCATAATTCCCTGTCTCTAAAAATTCTGAAAAATTAGTACAATCTAGGCAATTTGTATATAAAGACTATGTAAAAATTTCAGATCAAAATCACGTTCCAGTGAATTTACAAAATGCCTGGACTGAGAGCAAAAGTTTCTGTTTTTGCACAGAATCAAGTCAATTATCATCCACACTATCCCAAAGGCTTTACTTGGCACTTTATTGAAACAAAAGCTATAAAACATGATTACTACAGTAGCTTAATCATGTGAACACACTAAAACAGTAAGGATAAATATTGGGTTGTCTCCCAACAAACGCTTTTCTTTAATGCCTTTTAGCTAGGCATGGTGATTTCAATGATGCTCACATAGGAATAGTAATTGAAACATGCAAGAGAGCATCATGAATCTCATGACAAGCACATTTAAGTCTAACCCACTTCCTATGCACAGGGATTTTGTGAGCAAACAATTTATGGGAGCAAGAATCAACTAGCATAGGAAGGCAAAACAAGCATAACTTCAAAACCTTGAACACATAGAGAGGAGACTTGATATTATTGCAATTCCTACAAGCATATGTTCCTCCCTCATAATAATCTTCAGTAGCATCATGAACGAATTCAACAATATAACCAGCACATAAAGCATTCTTTTCATGGTCTACAAGCATAGAAAATTTATTACTCTCCACATAAGCATATTTCTTCTCATTCATAATAGTGGGAGCAAACTCAACAAAATAACTATCATGTGAAGCATAATCCAATTGAAAATTAAAATCATGATGACAAGTTTCATAGTTATCATTATTCTTTATAGCATACATGGCATCACAATAATCATCATAAATAGGACGCATGCTTTCATCATAACAAATTTGATCATTCAAAGTAGGGGGAATAAAAAGATCATCTTCATTAAGCATAGCATCCCCAAGCTTGGGACAAACATTAATTGCAGCAAATAAATTCTCAAACTTGTCATTTTCATCAAACATAGCATCCCCAAGCTTGTGGCTTTGTATATCATAAACATAATCACTCTCATCATTAATAGTGTGAATGGCACCAATAGTATAGCAATTATTATCATCATGTTCCAAGTTGGTGCCATAAATATTTTCAAGATTATAAGAAGTATCATTATCTTCCCAATCATAATTATCACAACAAGCAATAGGCATAACAAAATCATCCTCAAGTGTATCATCTTCCACAACTATTTTTGATTCATTCTCATGAGGCCTATCAATAATGGGAGCAACATTATTTGGGAGAGATACCTCTTTACCTTTACTTTTCCTTCTTTTCTTCTTCTTCACCACATTATGTGTGGGTTTATTTAATTCCTCCAACCTTCTTTTTGAAGAGGTTGGTTGAATAAAAATCTCCTCCTCGTTACCTGATTCATCATAAGAAAAAGTAGGAGGATATTGGGAAACCTCTTCCCCTTCATTAGTATTCTCTTCATCTTCCATTTGTTTTCTTGTCTTTAAGTAATTGGCAATATAAGGGTTCTCAATGCAATTTACCACGCAATACATATAGATTTCATTTAGATCAAAATCAATCATTTTCATGAGAACCCAAGCTGGAACATCCTTAGTTTTATGTTTCATTTCTTCATACCCCAAAAATAGACTAAGTTCATTATGATGCTCAAGGGTAATGAGGTTATCACAATTTTTGGACACAATTCGATCATGAAATAATTCACATTGGAAATTAAAATGACCACTTTCATTGCAAAGTTCACAAGGACGGCGAGAAATATTAAGTCTTTTAGCACAAACATATAGCCTCTCTTGCAACCATTTAGTTTCTAAATACTTATGCCTCTTACAAAATCTATCTTCCCTTTTAGGCATCTCTTCACAAACTCTATGCACTCCACAAAAATTGACATGCTTATAAGAAATCTTTTTATCATGACTAGTGCAATCATCATTAGTACTATGGATATTCAAAGAATTCATACTAACAACATTGCAATCATGCTCATCACTCAAAGATTTAGTGCCAAACATTTTAATAACTTCTTTTCTAACACTTGAGCACAATTTTCCTTTCCATCATTTTCACGAAAGACATTAAAAAGATGAAGCATATGAGGCAACCTCAATTCCATTTTTTTTGTAGTTTTCTTTTATAGACTAAACTAGTGACAAAACAAGAAACTAAAAGATTCAATTGCAAGATCTAAAGATATACCTTCAAGCACTCACCTCCCCGGCAACGGCGCCAGAAAAGAGCTTGATGTCTACTACGCAACCTTCTTCTTGTAGACTCGTGTTGGGCCTTCAAGCGCAGAGTTTCGTAGGACAGTAGCAAATTTCCCTCAAGTGGATGACCTAAGGTTTATCAATCCGTGGGAGGCGTAGGATGAAGATGGTCTCTCTCAAACAACCCTGCAACCAAATAACAAAGAGTCTCTTGTGTCCCCAACACACCCAATACAATGGTAAATTGTATAGGTGCACTAGTTCGGCGAAGAGATGGTGATACAAGTGTAATATGGATGGTAGATATAGGTTTTTGTAATCTGAAAATATAAAAACAGCAAGGTAGCAAGTAACAAAAGTGAGCAAAAACAAGGCCTAGGGTCCATACTTTCACTAGTGCAAGTTCTCTCAACAATACTAACATAGTTGAATCATATGTAAATCCCTCACGTGCGACAAAGAGTTCACTCCAAAGTCACAAATAGCGGAGAACAAACGAAGAAATTATTGTAGGGTACGAAACCACCTCAAAGTTATCTTTTCCGATCAATCTTATGAGCTATCCCTATAAGTGTCACGAACAGCCCTAGAGTTCATACTAACATAACACCTTAAGATACACATCAACCAAAACCCTAATGTCACCTAGATACTCCAATGTCACCACAAGTACCCATGGGCTTGATTATACGATATGCATCACACAATTTCAGATTCATCATGTTCAATCCAACCCAAAGAACTTCAAAGAGTGCCCCAAAGTTTCTACCGGAGAGTCAAGACGAAAACATGTGCCAACCCCTATGCATAGATTCCCAAGGTCACGGAACCCGCAAGTTGATCACCAATACATACATCAAGTGGATCAATAGAACATCCCATTGTCACCACGGATATCCCATCGCAAGACATACATCAAGTGTTCTCAAATCCTTAAAGACTCAATCCGATAAGAAAACTTCAAAGGGAAAACTCAATTCATCACAAGAAGATAGAGAGGGGAAAACTCCATATGATTCATCTATATTAATAAAGCTCGCGGTACATCAAGATCGTGTCATCTCAAGAACACGAGAGAGAGAGAAAGATCAAACACATAGCTACTGGTACATACCCTCAGCCCCGAGGTTGAACTACTCCCTCCTTGTCATGGAGACCGCCGGGATGATGAAGATGGCCTCCGGTGATGGTTTCCCCCTCCGGCAGGGTGCCGGAACGGGCTCCCGATTGGTTTTTCGTGGCTCTAGAGGCTTGCACCGGCGGAAGTCCCGATCTAGGTTTGTTTCTGGGGGTTTCTATATTTATAGGAATTTTTGGCGGCGGAAACAAGTCCAGAGGGGCCACGAGGTGACGACAAGCCAGGGGGCGCGCCCTAGGGGGGAGCACGCCCCCCAGGCTTGTGGTGGCCTCGTGGCTCTTCTGGCCCAACTCCAATGCTCCCTGGGCTTCTTCTGGTCCATAAAAAATCACCGTAGATTTTTATTCCGTTTGGACTCCGTTTGATATTCCTTTTCTGTAAAACTCAAAAACACGGAAAAAACAGAAACTGGCACTGGGCTCTAGGTTAAAAGGTTAGTCCCAAAAATAATATAAAGTTGTAGTAAAATGATTGTAAAACATCCAAGAATGATAATATAACAGCATGGAACAAGCAAAAATTATAGATACGTTGGAGACGTATCACATGCTCGCTTGGGCCATCCCAACCCCGCCGCACTTCGTCATATTCTTAGGAGTTTCTGTTTTGCTTGTAATAAAGTAGATGACCACACTTGTCACGCTTGTCGTCTTGGCAAACATGTGCGTCCACCGTTTAGTGCATCCACGACTATATCTTGTTTTCCGTTTCAATTACTTCATACTGATGTCTGGACATCCCCGGTTGCTAGCAACACTAGTTATCTTTATTATCTTGTTATACTTGATGATTTTTCTCACTTTGTGTGGACTTTCCTCTTCGCTGCAAGTCCGATGCTTTCCCTACACTCGCGGCCTTCTTTGCATATGTCACCACACAATTTGGTTGTCCCATTGTTGCTCTTCAAATCGATAACGGAAAAGAATTTGATGATGTTGTTGTTCGCAATCTCCTTGCCTCTCACGGCACAATCTTTTGCCTCACCTGCCCCTACACTTCCCAGTAGAACGGTCGTGCTGAACGCATCCTTCACGCTCTCAACGATTGCGTCTATACATTGCTCTTCCACTCTAATGTACCCCCTAGGTTCTGGCCTGATGAAGTCGCCACCGCCACCCTTCTCTTTAACATTCGCCCTTCTCGTCCTCGTTGGAACTACGCCCCCACCATCTTATTTTTGGTACCCCTCCCTCGTATGATGGTCTCTGCATATTTGGTTGTCTCTGTTATCCCAGTATCGCATCCACCACTCCTCATAAGCTCGCTCCACATTCGCTTGCTTGTGTTTTCTTGGGCTACCCCTCCAACACTAAAGGTTACCGGTGTTATGATCCTGTCTCCCACTTTGTGTACACATCATAGCACATGTACTTTGACAAGAGGGTCTTTCCTTTTCAGCAGGTACCCGCTCCTGGCGAGTCCTTGCCGGCACCTCTTGCCGTCGTCCCTTCCTAGCGCGAGCCTCGATCCCGTCCTGCCCCTGCCACCCCACTCGGCAGGACGCCCGTGCTCTCGGTGCCCGCCACGGCTACTCCTCCAAGCCTGATGGGCTCCTCGCTTGCCTCTGACCCGGCCAGCCCCCCGGCTACGGCAGCCCCCTCGGTTGCCTCGGGGGCCTCTGGTGCCGTCAGCACCCCCTCGGTCGCCTCGGTGTCGGCCGCTCCGACCGCGTCCTTGGACGTGTCCGGTGCGGCCGCTTCACCAGACACCCCGAACTCCGGCTCTTCTGCGACGGGCTCGACACCAGCATAGCCCGCCACTCCATCTCCGGCTGCACCCGCGCCTCTTCCCGGGATGACGACCCGGGCCCGTGCTGGAATCCATCGACCCAGTTCGCGCTACCCTTCTGAAGAGTACGTGTGTTCTGCATCCACATCGACACCGTCACCCGTTCCTTCCTCTGCTCGCGCAGCCCTTTGCGATCCGCACTGGCTTGTGGCGATGCAAGAGGAGTTTGATGCCTTGCAGTGCAACCGCACGTGGCATCTTGTTCCGCAACCTCCCCATGCCAACATCATCAGTGGCAAGTGGGTGTTCCGCCACAAGACATGCCCTGACGGTTCTCTTGAGCGCTATAAGGCTCACTGGGTGGTGCGCGGCTTCCGCCAGCGTGCCGGTGTGGACTTCACCAACACCTTCACCCCGATTGTCAAACCGGGCACGATTCGCGCCGTTCTTCAACTGGTCGTTTCCCGTGCCTGGCCGGTGCACCAGTTGGACGTCTCCAACGCGTTCCTGCAGGGGCATCTCACCGAGCAGGTGTTCTGCAAGTAGCCCACTGGCTTCATCGATGCCACTCATCCGGAGCATGTGTGCTTGCTTTCCCAGTCACTCTATGGGCTCAAACAGGCACCACGGGCGTGGTCCCAGCGTATCGCGGACTTCCTTTAGCAGCTCGGGTTCCACACTACCTGCTCGAACGCCTCGTTGTTCGTCTATCGTCAGGGGACAGCCACTGCCTATCTCCTGCTCTACGCCGACGACATCATCCTGACGGCATCCTCTACTGAGCTCTTGTGACAGCTCACGGCTTGTCTTCGTGATGAGTTTTCCCTCAAGGATCTGGGAGCTCTACACTACTTCCTCGGCGTCGACGTTGTTCGGCGTCCCGATGGGTTCTTTCTGCATCAGCAGAAGTATGCCCATAAGCTTCTCGAGCGCGCTGGCATGCTTAATTGCAAGCCCGCCTCCACACCCGTCGACACCAAGGCAAAGGTGTCCACCTTGGAGGGTTCTCCGGCTCCAGATGGTGTGTTCTACCACTCCATCGTTGACGCCTTGCAGTACCTGACTCCACACCCGGATCTCCAGTATGCAGTCCAGCAGGTGTGCCTCCACATGCACTCCCCACGTGATTCCCATTGGACTCTGGTGAAGCGTATTCTTCGGTACATACGCAGCACTATGACCATGGGACTCACTCTGACGACTTCCTCCTCCACCGACATCGTCGCATACTCCGATGCAGATTGGGCTGGCTGCCCGACACTCGTCGCTCTACATCTGGCTGTTGTGTCTATCTTGGGCCGTCGTTGATATCGTGGTCGTCTAAGCAACAACCCACGGTCTCTCGCTCGAGTGTTGAGGCGGAGTATCGCGCAGTGGCTAACATTGTTGCTGAGTGCTCCTGGCTACGTCAGCTTCTTCATGAGTTGCTTTGTGAGGTGCACAAAGCCACGATTGTCTACTGTGACAACGTCTATGCCGTCTACCTCTCCGCCAACCAAGTTCACCATCGCCGAACGAAGCACATTGGGCTCGACATTCACTTCGTTCATGAATAGGTTGCGCTTGGACGGATTCGAGTCTTACATGTTCCTACAACTCGGCAGTTCAACGATGTCATGACAAAAGGCCTTCTGACATCGACCTTTGAGGAGTTTCGGTCCAGTCTTTGCGTCTCCGGCGATGTTTCGACTGCGGGGGGGGGGGGGGGGGGGGTGTTCAACATGTATATGTTGCGTGTACGTATATAGGTCTAGGTTGTGTAGTTTGGACCTACCACGTCTCTCTCCCATTGTAACGTGTTTGCAACTTGGGACACAAGGCAGTCATGCACCCCGTATGTACCTATATATATGTGTCAGGTGCACGATAGTAAAGTTATCGATGCATCCAATCTAATTCTCTCATCCAACACTTCTGTAACTCCAACAATTCTGAAAAATTAGGACGACCTGAGGAATTTGTATAGCAATATATTGTAAAAGTTTCGGATCAAAAAGACTTTCCAATAAAATTAGAGAAATTCTGCAGTGGACGCTAAAGTTTCTGTTTTTGCACCATATCAATTCTACTTATCATGCAAGTCATCCCAAAGGCTTTACTTGGCACAAACACTAATTTAAATATAAAAACAAAATCATTACAAAGGCAATAATCATGTTATAAAAAACAAATGGAAATTAAAAACAAAAATTTAAAGATAACTATTGTGTTGCCTCCCAGCTAGCGCTATTGTTTTACGCCCCTAGCTAGGCATAATGCATAGTTTCAAGTATTGTCATCTTTGGTCTCAAGCTCCTCAATCACACAACCATGTTTCCTAAAAGGAGGAAGCTTGAAGATAGGATCTTTTATCAAATTATAAAATTGGGATACACACTAATCATCTTAAGATCCTCATTTCTTTTAATAGGATTGATACTAGTATTCTTGGGGACATACATATTCTTAGAATTCTTTCCTTGAGAGGTACTAGCATTAGCTTTGGATGGGGTAAAAGTGGAACCCATTTTATCAAAGCCTTCCTCTATTTTGTCAATTCTACCAAAACCTTGCTCTACCCGCTCATTAATAGTTGTATCTTTCTCCTTTAGTGCTTTCAAAGTGATTCCTATCTTTGACCCAAATTGCGTAATATGATTATGAATCTTCTTATCCAACTCCTCAATTTGTTCTTTAGTGGAAAATTTAATTTCAATAATCTCAAGCCTTTGCATAACATGTTCCAAGGTCAAAGTAGTTTCATTAATAATAAGAGGAGGTGACCCAACTAAATTTTCCATGGCTTTGAAAGCATCCGAAGTGTGACTCATTAAGAAATTACCACCGGTAATAGTATCAAATACGAACCTATACCAAGTAGTAATACCCACATAAAAGTTATGAAGCAAGATATTGGGGGATTGCTTATGAATTGATTTATTTTGAGCATCTCGCAAACTTTCTCCTCTCCTTTGTTTAAAATTAAGCACCTCATTCTCGGGAGTAAAGGGAACATAAGTAAGACTAGCCATAGTAACGAGCAAACTAGCAAAGATTTTTTTTTTTGATTTTTATGAATAAGCAAAATATAACAGCAAATAAAAAGTAGAACAAGTGAATGATAATTTGTGCGAAGGTACTTGATAGTAGGTTGGTGATACTCCCCGGCAACAGTGCCAGAAATCCTTCCTCATACTTGTGATCTGCGTTGGGTTATCCGTGAAGAGGAGCGGGTGATGTAGCACAATATAGATAAGTATTCCCCTCGGTGAGAACCAAGCTTATCGAACCAACAAGAGTAGCACGCAACCCTGTAGGATCCGAAGTATGTCTAGAGGGGGTGATTAGACTACTTGACCAAATTAAACATCTAGCCTTTTCCCAGTTTTAGATGTTGGCAAGTTTTAGCAAGTGTGGTAAGTCAAGCACACCATACACATGCAAGTCTAAGAGTATAGCAGTGGAAAGTAAAGACATGCACATGAAAGTAGAGGGAAGGGATAGGAGGATCAAATGCAATTGATGACATGAAGATTTTTCCCGTGGTTTCGATAGGTGGTGCTATTGTACGTCCACGCTGATGGAGACTTCAACCCACGGAGGGTAGCGATCACGAGAGTCCACGGATGGCTCCACCCGTAAGGGTCCACAAAGTAGCAACCTCGTCTATTCCATCACGGCTTCCGTCCACGGAGGACTAGCCTCACTATGGGTAGATCTTCACAAAGTAGGCGATCTCCTTGCCCGTACAAACTTATTGGTTCAACTCCACACACGAAGAAGGAGGCTCCCAAGCGACACCTAACCAATCTAGGAGACACCACTCTCCAAAAGGTAATAGATGTGGTAACAATGATGAACTCCTTGCTCTTGTGCTTCAAAAGATAGTCTCCTCAACACACAATCACTCTCTCACAGATTTGGCTTGGTAGAAGAGGTTGATTGGGTGGAAAGCAACTTGAGGAGGCTAGAAATCAAGATTCATATGGTTGGAGTGGAAGATCTTGATCTCAACACATGAGTAGGTGGCTCTCTCTCAGAAAAATGGTTGGGGAAAGTGTAGGTCTATTCTGAGTGCTTCCTCTGCGAGTGAGAGGTAGGTGGAGGGGTATATATAGGCATCTCCAAAAATCCAATTGTTACAACATTATAGCCCAACTCGGTGAAACCGATCCAAAAACTCGGTTGCACCGACTAGTGCAAAATGTGGCAACTTTTGGCGTTTTGGTGAGACCAATATATAAATCTCGGTGGGACCGAAATGGGTGAACTAGGCGGTTTCCAAATCTCGGTGAGACCGATTTCCAAAACTCGGAAATTCCGATTCTTAGAAATGGCTTACCAGAAAGTTGGTCACTAGTTTCGGTTTCACCGAAAGGAATGTTGGTGTCACCGAGACCTTAGGGTTTTGGCTTAGGATCTGTCTAGGGTAAAACTCGGTAGGGCTGAATATGAAAACTTGGTGGCACCGATTTTAGTGGTAGGGTTTAGACAGAGATTTTTTGGGAGAATTTCATGTGTATTTTTGGTGGCCAATCTCTAAGCACTTGAGCAACCAGATCATCATAGACACCTCATCCCCTTTTAATAGTATTGGCTTTCCTATGGACTCAAAAGTGATTTCTGACAAAATGTAAAATAGAGTCTTCAAACTTGTTGCCAATAGATGTTCCTTGCATCTAGGGGATCTCCTCACAATCCTTTAGCCAATCCATTTATTGAACTTTTCCTGAAATATACTTGGTGAAAACATTAGTCCAATGAAATACATGTTGTTATTAATTACCAAAATCACCTAGGGAGAAATTGTGCTCTAATCTCCCCCTTTTGGTAATTGATGACAACATATAGATCAAAGCTTCGATAGGGATAAAACAATGAATAGCATCGTCGCTTTGAGATGTGATAAGCAAGAGCTCCCCCTAAATTTTTGCATTATTTTAAAATTTGCATTTGAATGCAAATGCACAATCGATTAGGAGCATGGGTAACTCTTCCATGTCACATACGACTTGGTGGTGCGCATAAATGATATGAATGGATTACAACGCACATAACACCAAACAAGAGTGAATGATCATAATATAAACATCATATGGATAGGAAATAGTAGAATCATCAACCAAAGCGTGTGATCAAACACGACGGAGTTTTAGGAACAACCAAGCGACAAACCAAATGTTTTGGAACGAAGAGAGCAACCAAAAGACAAAACACTCTCTCTCGAAGCCCTATGACCTATACACTTCTCCCCCTTTGGCAACAAGTTACCAAAAAGTTCAAAGGTAGAGCTAAGCATCGCCCGGGGCTCTATCTCCTCCGGTAGCCGTTGAAGGAGTCGAAAGAAGGGCATCTGCGAATGCTTTAGCTGATTTCCTTTGAGGTGGTGGAGTAGAGGCTGAAGGCGCTGAAGGAGCTGATGGAGCAGATGCTGGTGCTGATGAAGATGGTCTCAACTCTGGAGTAGGCACGGCAGACGATCTAGCATGTGTCTTGAACTGAGTGTGAGGCTGGAGAGGAGGACTATCATCATCATCACTGGAGTGGGGACTGGGCACTGCATCCACTTCCTACTTCAACTCTGTGACAATCTTGGTCAGCCCATCCACCTTATTGTCTAGAGCATGAAATTTTGTCTCCACTATCCTCTCAAGACACTTCTGGTTCTTGAGGATCTCAGCCACATTCTTTTCTATCCCTTGGATAGTGCTGACAAGGTAGGACATTTGATCGCTCTTCGTCCTTGGAATTTGAGCACTAGTGGCTCTAGCTGCCTCTGCCTGTGCTGTAGCTGAAGTGGGATGAGTAGGATCCATCACCACAATGTTGTCCTCGAAATTTGGCAGGAGTGGCAGATGTGGACGGTCAAGTGCTTTGGATATATGGAGCATATCCACAAGATCGTTTCTGATCAGCAGCGGTCCTCTGGATTGTCTCAACAATCAAATCCATCACCCTGAATCTGGTGTGGGTGTCTACATGGTGCAGCATGTTTATGGAGTACCCCCTGATCATCTTGTCATCACCTGACTTTGGCATCAAACTATGCCTCATGATAGTGTTGGTGGTGGGTAGTCCTGCTTGCTGATACGTCTCCAACGTATCTATAATTTTTTCTTGTTCCATGCTGTTATATTATCATTCTTGGATGTTTTACAATCATTTTACTACAACTTTATATTATTTTTGGGACTAACCTATTAACCTAGAGCCCAGTGCCAGTTTCTGTTTTTTCCGTGTTTTTGAGTTTTACAGAAAAGGAATATCAAATGGAGCCCAAACGGAATAAAAATCTGCGGTGATTTTTTATGGACCAGAAGAAGCCCAGGGAGCGTTGGAGTTGGGCCAGAAGAGCCACGAGGCCACCACAAGCCTGGGGGCACCCCCCCCTAGGGCACGCCCCCCTGGCTTGTCGTCACCTCGTGGCCCACCTTGACTTGTTTCCGACGCCAATTTTTTTTATAAATACAGAAACCCCCAGAAACAAACCTAGATCGGGAGTTCCGCCGCCGCAAGCCTCTGTAGCCACGAAAAACCAATCGGGTGCCCGTTCCGGCACCCTGTCGGAGGGGGAAACCATCACCGGAGGCCATCTTCATCATCCCGGCGGTCTCCATGACGAGTAGGGAGTAGTTCACCCTCGGGGCTGAGGGTATGTACCAGTAGCTATGTGTTTGATCTCTCTCTCTCGTGCTCTTGAGATGGCACGATCTTGATGTATTGCGAGCTTTATTGATATAGATGAATCATATGGAGTTTTCCCCTCTCTATCTTCTTGTGATGAATTGAGTTTTCATTTTGAAGTTCACTTATTGGATTGAGTCTTTAAGGATTTGAGAACACTTGATGTATGTCTTGCGATGGGATATCCGTGGTGACAATGGGATGTTCTATTGATCCACTTGATGTATGTTTTGGTGATCAACTTGCGGGTTCCGTGACCTTGGGAATCTATGCATAGGGGTTGGCACATGTTTTCGTCTTGACTCACCGGTAGAAACTTTGGGGCACTCTTTGAAGTTCTTTGTGTTGGATTGAACATGATGAATCTGAAATTGTGTGATGCATATCGTATAATCAAGCCCATGGGTACTCGTGGTGACATTGGAGTATCTAGGTGACATTAGGGTTTTGGTTGATGTGTATCTTAAGGTGTTATTTTAGTACGAACTCTAGGGTTGTTCGTGACACTTATAGGGATAGCTCATAAGATTGATCGAAAAAGGTAACTTTGAGGTGGTTTCGTACCCTACAATAATTTCTTCGTTTGTTCTCCGCTATTTGTGACTTTGGAGTGAACTCTTTGTCGCACGTGAGGGATTTACATATGATTCAACTATGTTAGTATTGTTGAGAGAACTTGCACTAGTGAAAGTATGAACCCTAGGCCTTGTTTCTAAGCATTGCAATACCGTTTTTGCTCACTTTTGTTACTTGCTACCTTGCTGTTTTTATATTTTCAGATTACAAAAACCTATATCTACCATCCATATTACACTTGTATCACCATCTCTTCGCCGAACTAGTGCACCTATACAATTTACCATTGTATTGGGTGTGTTGGGGACACAAGAGACTCTTTGTTATTTGGTTGCAGGGTTGTTTGAGAGAGACCATCTTCATCCTACGCCTCCCACGGATTGACAAACCTTAGGTCATCCACTTGAGGGAAATTTGCTGCTGTCCTACAAAACTCTGTGCTTGGAGGCCCAACACGAGTCTACAAGAAGAAGGTTGCGTAGCAGACATCAAGCTCTTTTCTGGCGCCGTTGCCGGGGAGGTGAGTGCTTGAAGGTATATCTTTAGATCTTGCAATTAAATCTTTTAGTTTCTTGTTTTTCACTAGTTTCGTTTTATAAAAGAAAACTACAAAAAAAATGGAGTTTAGGTTGCATCAATTGGTTCGTCTTTTTAATGTCTTTCGTGAAAATGATGGTTTGGAAAATTGTGCTCAATTGGTATAGGAAGAATTTATGAAAATACTTAATGAGAATTCCTTGAATGATGAGCATGATTGCAATATTGCTTGTATGAATTCTCTGAATATCCATGATGCTAATGATATGCAAAGCCACAAGCTTGGGGATGCTATGTTTGATGAAGATGATATGTTTAGTCCCCCAAGTTTTGATGAGCAAATTTATTATTATGATAGCATACCCCCTATTTATGATGATTGCAAAATTTATGAAAGCGGGTTTGGAAGAGTGTCAACTTTAGATAATAATTATCCCACTATTTTGGAGGGTGGTGAATCTTATTATAATGATAAAAGTGGATTTGGAGAGGTCACGACTTTATTTATTAATGATTCCACTATTTCAGAATAGGTTTCAATTGACTATGATGAGAACAAAGTTGCTACTTATGATGATTATTGTGATGATACTTATGTTATAAAGAGTAGTGATAATTATTGTCATAATAATGAAAATCCTTTTACTGAATACTACTCTTTTAATGTGGAATCAATTTGTAGTATTCAATTCTTTTATGATACTCCCACTATTAGTCATGAGAAGAAATTTTCTTGTGTGGAGAGTGACAAATTTTCTATGCTTGTGGATCATGAAGATAATGCTTTATGTGCTGGTTATATTGTTGAATTCGTTCATGATGCTACTGAAAATTATTATGAGGGAGGAACATATGCTTGTAGGAATTGCAATAATATCAAGTTTCCTCTCTATGTATTCAAAGTTTTGAAGTTATGCTTGTTTTGCCTTCCTATGCTAGTTGATTCTTGCTCCCATAAATTGTTTGCTCACAAAATCCCTATGCATAGGAAGTGGGTTGGACTTAAATGTGCTTGTCATTAGATTCATGATGCTCTTTGCATGTTTCAATTATTATTCCTATGTGAGCATCATTGCAACCATCATGCCTAGCTAAAAGGCATTAAAGAAAAGCGCTTTTTGGGAGACAACCCAATATTTATACCTACTGTTTTTGTGTGTCCACATGATTAAGCTACTGTATAATCATGTTTTATAGCTTTTGTTTCAATAAAGTGCCAAGTAAAGCCTTTGGGATAGTGTGGATGATAGTTGACTTGATTCTGTGCAAAAACAGAAACTTTTGCTCTCAGTCCAGGAATTTTGTAAATTCACTGGACGTGCTTTTGATCTGAATTTTTTACACATGATTTATATACAAATTTCCTAGATTGTCCTAATTTTTCAGAATTTTTGGAGACAGGGAAGTATGGTTACACTACAGATCTTCACAGACTGTTCTGTTTTTGACAGATTCTGTTTTGCATGCATAGTTTACTTGTTTTAGTGTTTCCATAGCTTATATTCAGTGATATAAATTATGGGAATGATATAATACAGTAGGTATCATGTGGAAACAATTATGAATCTTGTCTTGACAGTACCTAAGTGAATGATTTATCTTTATTACACTAACCCTTCTCACGAAGTTCCGTTAAGTTTTGTGTGATTGAAGTTTTCAAGTTTTGGGTGAGACACCGATATGAGGAGAATAAGGAGTGAAAAGAACCTAAGCTTGGGGATGCCCAAGGCACCCCCAAGGTAATATCCAAGGAAGACTCAAGCGCCTAAGCTTGGGGATGCCTCGGAAGGCATCCCCTCTTTCGTCTTCAACACTATTGGTATATCTTACTTGGAGCTATATTTTTATTCATCACATAATATGAGTTTTGCTTGGAGCGTCATTTTATTTTCTTGTTCTCTGTTGGGTGTTATTTATAATCTTGTTTTTCAATAAAAAGTTCCAAGAATTGCCTTAGGATGCTTGCATTGCATGTTTTGATGAGTGCTGTGTAAAAACAGAAACTTTGGCTGTAGTGTTTGAATTTTCATATTTTACTGGAACGTGGAAAGTTTCTGAAATTTTTACACAGTGATGTCATATAAATTATTTAGCATGTCCTAAATTTTCATAATTTTTTGAGTTACATAAGTACACTGTTTTCATAAATTGCTACAGACTATTCTGATTAGACAGATTGCTGTCATAGTTTTGTTATCTACTTATCCTATAGTTTCCATAGCCTATATTGGTAGATAAAAATTGTGGAAATGATAGCATACAGTACCTAATGTTTGAAAATTATTATGCAACTTGTCTTGGCAGTACATAAAGAGTTGATTTATTATTATGTGCACTAACCTATCTCACGAGTTCTTTTCGAGTTTTGTGTGGATGAAGTTTTTGAGAATAGGTAAAACCATGATATGAGAGGATTGAACGAGATACAAAAGCTCAAGATTGGGGATGCCCAAGGCACCCCAAGTAAATATTTCAACAAGTCTCAAGCATCTAAGCTTGGGGATGCTACGCATCCCACCTCTCTTCATCAACAATTATCGGTTAGCCTATGTTGAGCCTAAATTTTTATTCGTTCACATGATACATGCTATTCTTGGAGTGCTATTTTTATTTTGCTTGCTGTTGAATAAAATACTCAGATCTGAAAACATTTATTGAGGGAGAGAGAGTCCTCACATAGCTCCTTAATTGTTTGACTACTCATCGATCTTCACTTATATCTTTTGTGAGTAGCTTGTCATTTCCTCTCATGCTTCACTTATACCTTTTTGAGGGATGAAATCTTTATGCTCATGTGCTTCATTTAAATTTGTTTGAGCTCGTCGAAAAAGAAATGGCAATATATGAAACTAGTCCCAAAGTGATAGATATCCGAGGAGGATATAATAAAAACTTTCATGAAGATCATAGGACAAATTAAACTTGATTCTTTGTAATAGTTTTGAAACATGATGATAGTAATATGTGAGTCATGTTAGTGAGTAATTATGCTTTAGTAGGAATATTGGGGTTAAGGTTTGTGATTCCCTATGCAAGTACGAAAGTCAATAGTTATGCAATGAAGTTATATCCTACTTGTGGTGCATTATTCGGTGTTAGTCATGTTCAATGCTCACTTATGTGAATTTTCGTTTCTTGGTTTGGTTGTTTCCCAATCTATTTGCTATCCTCCATCTGTACTAAGTAGAAATACTACTTGTGCATCCAAAATCCATAAACCAAGTTTTGCCTTATGAGTCCACCATACCTACCTATATGCGGTATTTCCATGCCGTTCCAAGCAAAATTGTATGTGCCATCTCTAAACTTTCAAAATAAATTTTCTCTTTTGTGTGCCCATACCGCTCATGAAACGGTGGGGAGTGTCCAATATTGTTCCATGCTAGGTGGGTTAATCTCACGATATGTGTTGATTCACTATCATTCACGAGAAAGTGGCTGGTATTCGGGATGCCCTGTTCCATGCTCAAAAATCAAATCAGAATATAATGAAACAAAACTCCCCCAGGATTGTTGTTTGTATGGACGGTACCCGTGGATTTGGCTCGCCGTGGAGTGTGATTGATTGGTGGAAGGGGAGTAAAAACTTTATTTTCTGTTTGGGAACCGCCTATGATTTATCTAGCATGGAAAGTATTGTGAACTACTTTGTCGCTTTCGTTGACAGGAAAAGCATGCCACCCAAAATATATTTTCTCTCTCAATTTAAAACTTTGAGCTCTGGCACCTCTGCAAATCCCTACTTCCCTCTGCGAAGGGCCTATCTATTTACTTTATGCAATTTTTATTTTTTTTTGCTTTGAGTCTCCATCTTTTCTTATAAGCACCAACTAGGGGGCACTATGATCGTACTTGAGCATTGGGCATTGCTAATATTTGAGTGTGTTTCATGAATGGATCAATGATTGAGCATGATGGGCTAGGGATAACTTTCTTTAGTGTTGATATTTTGAAAGACATGGTTGCTTCTTGACATGCTTGAGTATTGAAGTCATTATGTTAAAACTAGACTATTGCTTTGAATCATTTACAAGTCCAAATGTCCATGCTATACAAACAAGAAAAGAATATGATGAACATGTTAGGCAGCATTCCACATCAAAAATTCTGTTTTTATCATTTACCTACTCGAGGATGAGTAGGAATTAAGCTTGGGGATGCTGATACGTCTCCAACGTATCTATAATTTTTGCTTGTTCCATGCTGTTATATTATCATTCTTGGATGTTTTACAATCATT
This sequence comes from Elymus sibiricus, assembly GCA_039707655.1. Taxonomy (NCBI): domain Eukaryota; kingdom Viridiplantae; phylum Streptophyta; class Magnoliopsida; order Poales; family Poaceae; genus Elymus; species Elymus sibiricus. The sequence goes on along the minus strand of CM077667.1, from coordinate 119,248,355 downwards.
TTACTACAACATTATATTATTTTTGGGACTAACCTATTAACCTAGAGCCCAGTGCCAGTTTCTATTTTTTCCGTGTTTTTGAGTTCTACAGAAAAGGAATATCAAACAGAGCCCAAACGGAATAAAAATCTACGGTGATTTTTTATGGACCAGAAGAAGCCCAGGGAGCGTTGGAGTTGGGCCAGAAGAGCCACGAGGCCACCACAAGCCTGGGGGGTGCCTCCCCCCCCCTAGGGCGCGCCCCCCTGGCTTGTCGTCACCTCGTGGCCCACCTTGACTTGTTTCCGACGCCAATTTTTTTTATAAATACAGAAACCCCCAGAAACAAACCTAGATCGGGAGTTCCGCCGCTGCAAGCCTCTGTAGCCACGAAAAACCAATCGGGAGCCTGTTCCGGCACCCTGCCGGAGGTGGAAACCATCACCGGAGGCCATCTTCATCATCCCGGCGGTCTCCATGACGAGGAGGGAGTAGTTCACCCTCGGGGCTGAGGGTATGTACCAGTAGCTATGTGTTTGATCTCTCTCTCTCGTGCTCTTGAGATGGCACGATCTTGATGTATCACGAGCTTTATTGATATAGATGAATCATATGGAGTTTTCCCCTCTCTATCTTCTTGTGATGAATTGAGTTTTCCCTTTGAAGTTCACTTATCGGATTGAGTCTTTAAGGATTTGAGAACACTTGATGTATGTCTTGCGATGGGATATCCGTGGTGACAATGGGATATTCTATTGATCCACTTGATGTATGTTTTGGTGATCAACTTGCGGGTTCCGTGACCTTGGGAATCTATGCATAGGGGTTGGCACATGTTTTCGTCTTGACTCTCCGGTAGAAACTTTGGGGCACTCTTTGAAGTTCTTTGTGTTGGATTGAACATGATGAATCTGAAATTGTGTGATGCATATCGTATAATCAAGCCCATGGGTACTCGTGGTGACATTGGAGTATCTAGGTGACATTAGGGTTTTGGTTGATGTGTATCTTAAGGTGTTATTTTAGTACAAACTCTAGGGCTGTTCGTGACACTTATAGGGATAGCTCATAAGATTGATCGGAAAAGGTAACTTTGAGGTGGTTTCGTACCCTACAATAATTTCTTCGTTTGTTCTCTGCTATTTGTGACTTTGGAGTGAACTCTTTGTCGCACGTGAGGGATTTACATATGATTCAACTATGTTAGTATTGTTGAGAGAACTTGCACTAATGAAAGTATGAACCCTAGGCCTTGTTTCTAAGCATTGCAATACCGTTTTTGCTCACTTTTGTTACTTGCTACCTTGCTGTTTTTATATTTTCAGATTACAAAAACTTATATCTACCATCCATATTACACTTGTATCACCATCTCTTCGCCGAACTAGTGCACCTATACAATTTACCATTGTATTGGGTGTGTTGGGGACACAAGAGACTCTTTGTTATTTGGTTGCAGGGTTGTTTGAGAGAGAACATCTTCATCCTACGCCTCCCATGGATTGATAAACCTTAGGTCATCCACTTGAGGGAAATTTGCTACTGTCCTACAAAACTCTGCGCTTGGAGGCCCAACACGAGTCTACAAGAAGAAGGTTGCATAGTAGACATCACTTGCAAGAAGTAGATAGAGCCAAACTTGTGAGTCTTCACATAAGTAGTGGGGATAGGATTATACATATTGGCCATGGAGTTGTGATTCATCTTGGCCTCAGTATACACATCAAGATCTCCTTCTTGAATCTCCGGGGCTCCTAAGATGGTAGCCCACTCATCAATAGAAGACTAGTATCTGGTGCCCTCAGTCATCCATACAATTCTTCCATCTGGATAGAAATGAGTTGTGGAATATAATTGCATGATCATCTCATCATTCCATGCAGTGAACTCTCTGCCAACAAATGCATCAATGTCAATGGCCTTGAAGTTCTATAGCACATGAGGGAAGTAATCTTCATTTTCCTTGATGAACTTCCAATCAACATATCTCATGTCGCTAACTGCATGACTCTTTTCTAAGAGGACAGTCTCATAAAAAATTGCTCTCCTTGGTGTGGAAGCGAGCATCTACAGCAGTCCTTTTCCTGATGGAATATGGATCATCTGCTCTCCATTTCCCGAGCCCTATATCCTTTCTCTTCTTCATGTCCTCTGCCACTGGATGATCATCATTATGCTCTAACAGGTGAGGTCTCAGCTTCCTCAACACAGCAACATCTTCCTCTTCTTCCATGGTGGAAGATCCCTTGTTCTTCTCAGCAAGAGGAATGTCTTTGGTGGTCCTCTTAGGCTTGGGGGCAGCTGGCTTCTTGGGAGCACTTGGCTTGGCCTTGAAGGGTGGCTTGCTAGGCATAGCATCAGCCAACAGCTTCTTCTTCTTGGAAGGGGGAGGTTTTGCAGCTGGTTCTCCCTCTTCCTCTTCCTCATGCTCAGCTGGGTCCTCAAACATAGAAGTTGGTCTACCAACCACACGAACAATTCTCTTCCTCTCTCTCTTCTTCTGAGCTGGCTTCTTAGCCATGGACTTGGTTTGCTTGGAGGAGGTAGGATTCTCAAGAGTGATAGTCATCCCTCTCTTGGTAGTCTCAGGAGCCCTCAAGTCATCTGTGTTGGCATATTCTTTCCTTATGGGCCTCCTATAAGAAGTGACCTCTTCGGAGTTTTTCTTAGCAGCTCTTTCTTTCTTCTCTTGCTGCTTTCTGGCTATCAACTCCTCAGGCACAAAATTAGCATCCTCCTCATCTGAGTTGGGCTTTCTCCTGGCCATAGTGGCTGCCTTGGGCAAACCATGAGAACTGGGGGTGTCAGGGTCTTCTGAAGAAGAGCCAGCCTCTGGGCTAGTACATGCTTCCAGATCAACACTTTGTTCCCTGAAATCATTCTCACTGTCCTCTGAACCAGACATGTTGTCCCTGTGAATGGATGTAGAAGAGTGGAGGGTTAAGCATCAAAAAACACAACCATTTTGCAAAAATTGAACTCAAATTCTTAGTTTCAGAATTCTGTCATATGGGTTTCAGTTCCACCGAGATTTAATTTTTGGAGCCTCCGAGACTGACTTTCATCTTAACAGAAACTTGGCCACCTTTTCAGTTTCGCCGAAAAAGATGACTCGGTCTCACCGAGGAAGTTCTCAGAAACCCTAAACCCGAATTGGTGGTACTGACTCATTTGCACTCGGTGACACCGATACGCATATGGCGGAACCCTAAACCTAAAATCTTTCGTTCGACTATACTAATCGATTTTTCTCATGGATAGGAATATTGCAATCTGTGGCAATAAGATGAACATGACCTATTGCGCAAGAATCATAGTTGGGAGCGCAAGAGGGGCCGAGATCTTACTCTAGTTCGGTGAAGACCTCGCTACGGCGGTAATGGCGGGCAAGATTGCCGTTAACGGCGGCGGACTCCGTCGACGAGGGCGCATGGGAGACAAGATTGAAGTCTGAAGACACGAGTGGCGGTAGCATAGGGTTGCGGGAGACCGAGTGTTTGAAGAATTTTTCAATCTCGGGTCTGCGGGTATATATACCCTCCTGCTGTCGGTGACACCGATGCCAAAATTTCGGTGCCACCGAGTCTCTTAACTGCCAGAAGACAGCGAAACTCGGTGAAGCCAAGATTTTGATTCCGGTGGTACTGAGGTTCAAAAACCAGATCAACCATAGTGCTTCGGTGAAACCGAGTTTGTGGAGTTGGTTACACCGAGTGGCACATGGGAGGTTTCGTAGGTTAGCTCTTGTCGAAACGGAACTCCGAGTGCTCCTCACACAAAGGGTCTGAAAAGTGCTTGCTCAAATTTTGTGATGAAGCATGAATAGAATTTGAGACGCGAAAGCATAGATAGCTAGAGGGAGGTACTTAGGCATTCTTGTATATTTGATACGTCTCCAACGTATCTATAATTTTTGCTTGTTCCATGCTGTTATATTATCAATCTTGGATGTTTTATAATCATTTTATAGCAACTTTATATCATTTTTTGGGACTAACCTATTGACATGGTGCCAAAGTGTCAGTTGCTGTTTTTTGCTTGTTTTTTACTTCGCAGAATATCAGTACCAAACGAAGCCCAAACACCGCGAAACTTTTTGGAGATTTTTTTTTGGGCTAGAAGACATCTAGTGGGCCAAAGAAGTGCCAGAGGGGGTGGTCGAGGAGACCACAACCCACCAGGGCGCGCCAGAGGCCCTGGGCGCCCCCTGATGGGTTGTGCCCTCCTCTAGACGCCTCTCCACCGCCTCTAATGCCTATAAATTTCCAGATATTCTAGAAACCCTAGGGGAGTCGACGAAAAACACATCCAGTCGCCGCAAGTTCCTGAACCGCGAGATCCAATCTAACACCATCACGGAGGGGTTCATCATCCTCATTGGTGCCTCTCCGATGATGCGTGACTAGTCCACCATAGACCTACGGGTCCATAGGCAGTAGCTAGATGGCTTCTTCTCTTTCTTTTGATTCTCAATACAATGGTCTCTTGGAGATCTATTTGATGTAAACTTTTGCGGTGTGTTTGTTGGGATCCGATGAATTTTGAGTTCATGATCAGTTTCTATCCATGAATATTATTTGAGTCTTCTTTGATCTCTTATATGCATGATTACTTATAGCCTCGTATTTCTTCTTCGAATCTTTGGTTTAGTTAGGCCAACTAGATCGATTTTTCTTGCCATGGGAACAGGTGCTTTGTGATGGGTTCGATCTTGCGGTGTCCTCTCCCAGTGATAGAAGGGGCAGCGAGGCATGCATGTATCGGTGCTATTAAGGATAACAATATGGGGACTATTCCTACATGAATAGTTCTTGTCTACATCATGTCACCGTTCTTATTGCATTACTCCGTTTTTCCATGAACTTAATACACTAGATGCATGCTGGATAGCGGTCGATGTGTGGAGTAATAGTAGTAGATGCAGAATCGTTTCAGTCTACTAACCTTGGAAGTGATGCCTATATAATGATCATCGCCTTGGATATCGTCATGATTATTTGATCTTGTATCAATTGCCCAACATTAATGTGTTCACCCACCGTGTGTTATACTCGTGAGAGAAGCCACTAATGAATCCTACGGCCCCCGGGTCTACTTTTCCAACATATTGCTTTCCGATCTATCTTTTTGCCGCTTTTGTTTTCATATTTATTATTCCAAAAACCCAAAAATACCTTGCGCACTTTTTATTTGCCTCTTTTATTTTGTGTTCTTGAGAGACATATCTATCCAATCTATCATATCCTAATCTATCTTTTTATCGTAGAGAGGTTGACAACCTCTCTTTCGCGTCGGGTTGCAAGTATTTGTTCTTTGTGTGCAGGTGTTGTTTACGTAGTGTTGGTGATCCTCCTACTAGTTCGATACCTTGGTTTCATAACTAAGGGAAATACTTACCGTCGCTGTGCTGCATCATCCCTTCCTCTTTGGGGAAATACCGACGCGGTCTCAAGCCACGTCAAAGGAATTTCTCGCGCCGTTGCCGGAGAGGAAGCGGTCTCTTCTACATGCCAATCTCTGGCGCCGAGGAGACACCATCATTATCTACCAGGTTACTAATCACAAATCTCATCTCCTTGCAATTACATTATTTGCCATTTGCCTCTCGTTTTCCTCTCCCCCACTTCACCAAATTTGTCGTTTTATTCGCCCTCTTTTTCGTTTGCTTTTTTCTCGTCAGGTCTCTTGTTAGCTTGTCATCATGAGTGATTTTGGTATGGCAGAAACAGATGATGGTAGAACTCCTAATATTGGACGTTCTGGTAATCTGGATGCTAAAACTTTTGTTTTGGGGCAAGGGAACGTTATAGGAAAAGAAACTATCCAAGAGTATTTCAATTGCGTTGGAAACTTGAATCTCGATGATACTCCTATACTGAAAAGAACAAAAACTTATGCAGAAGCTATTTCAACGCTAGTTTTGAAACATGAAAATAGGTTTATTCATAACCATCCTACCTTGCAAAGATTGCTTTATGAGTTACCCATTATAAAGGATCCTAAAGCTAAAAAGTTAGCCACCCTTGTTCTCATGAATGAATTTGATCAAATAGTACGAGAAGCTAGGGAGATTTTTTATTTCTTTGGTATGAGCCATGAAAAGCCGGTAATAGGAGAGATACTTTACAATAGTGATTACATATTGAGACATCTACTTGGAAATAATCAAATTTTTGATGAGAACCTTAAAAAAGAAGTCCATGTTTTAGATATGATCCAACAACTTTTCAATGATGTTAATCAACAATATTCTTGGATTGTGGCCGGAAATCAAAGAGAGTACATAGATAGACAACTGGATAGTGCTAAGGTTTCCATGGATGATGTGTTTCAAGTTTTATTTGCAAAACCTCTTGATAAAATTACCGCCACAAAAACCAAAGATGACAATACTTGAATCTATGCGTTATGCCTAGCTAGGGGCGTAAAACGATAGCGCTTGTTGGGAGGCAACCCAATGAATAAATTTATTTTCTTCTTTTTCTTTGTGTTTTTGAGTGTTGACACAAGTATGCCTCTGTTATGATTGTGTTTTTATATTTTATTTAGTGTTTGTGCCAAGTAAAGCCTTTAGGATGATTCATAAGATGAGTAGAAACAATGCTGAATCTGAAACAGAAACTTTTCCTCCAGTGTACGAATTTTCATTTTTTACTGGAGCGTGATATTGAGCTGAAATTTTAACACAGTGTTGCTATACAAATTCTTTACGTTTTCTTAATTTTTCAGATTTTTTAAAGTTACAGAAGTATGGTTAGAGTACAGATTACTACAGACTGTTCTGTTTAAGACAGATTCTGTTTTCGTTGCATTGTGTGCTTGTTTTGGTGAATCTATGGGTTGTATTGAAGAGTATGAGCCATAGTAAAGTTAAAATACAGTAGGTATAATACAACAATAAAATTTGAATGGGTTTGCAACAGTACTAAAAGTAGTGATTTGCTTTATTATACTAACGGATCTCACGAAGGTTTTGTTGAGTTTTGTGTGATTGAAGCTTTCAAGTTTTGGGTGAGATCACGATGGATGAAGGAATAAGGAGTGAAAAGAGCCTAATCTTGGGGATGCTACAGCACCCCCAAGATATATCCAACTAAGCTTGGGGATGCCCCGAGTGGCATCCCCTCTTTCTTCTAACAACCATCGGTATTTTACTTGGAGCTATATTTTTATTCGTCACATATCATGAGTTTTGCTTGGAGCGTCTTGTATCATTTGAGTCTTTGCTTGCTTTGCTTTTTAGTTTGTCACTAGTATCCTTGCTGGACACACCTATTTGAGACAGCCAAAATTATGCTATGATTTGTTAGAATTGCTCTATATGCTTCACTTAAACTTTTTGAGCTATGGAATTGCTCTAGTGCTTCACTTATATCTTTTTGAGCACGGTGTGCTTGGAATTTTTTGTAGAAACACTCTCATGCTTCACTTAGATAAATTTGAGAGTTAGTAAATTTTTAATAAATCCTCTCATGCTTCACTTATACTATTTTGAGAGATGAAACTTTTATGCTCATGTTCTTCACTTAAATTTGTTTGAGCTTGTCAAAAGCAATGGCAATATATGAAACTAGTCCCAAAGTGATAGATATCCAAGGAGGATATAATAAAAAAATTATGAAGATCATTGGACAAATTAAACTTGATTCCTTATAATAGTTTTGAGGCATGATGATAGTGATATGTGAGTCATGTTAGTGAGTAATTATGCTTTAGTAAGAATATTGGTGTTAAGGTTTGTGATTCCCTATGCATGCACGAAAGTCAATAGTTATGCAATGAAATTACATCCTACTTATGGTGCATTATTCGGTGTTAGTTATGCTCAATGCTTGTTTATGTGAATTTTCGTTTCTTGGTTGGTTGCTTCTCAATCTATTTGTTAGCCTCCACTTGTACTAAGTAGAAATACTACTTGTGCATCCAAAATCCTTAAACCCAATTTTGCCTTATGAGTCCACCATACCTACCTATATGCGGTATTTCCATGCCGTTCTGAGCAAATTTGTATGTGCCATCTGTACTTTTCAAAATAAATTTCCTTTTTGTGTGCTCGTACCGCTCATGAAACGGTAGGGGGTGTCCAATATTTTTCCATGCTAGATGTGTTATTCTCAAGATGAGTGTTTATTCACTTGTCATTGCACGAGAGTACGGCGGTAATAGGAATGCCTAGTCCCAAAATGAAATGAAAAAAAATTACTTTTTGTTGTCAAATAATAAATTCCTTGGAAAGTGTTGGTATGGAAGGCAACCGTGGATACAGCCAGCCATGGATTGTGAAAGAACGGTGGAAAAAGGAATAAACTTTACTTTATGTTTGGGAACCGCCTATGATATATCTAGCACGGAAAGTATTGTGAACTACTTCGTCGTTTTCGTTGACAGGAAAGGCATGCCACCCAAAATATTTTTCTCTCTCAATTTAAACTTTGAGCTCTGGCACCACTACAAATCCCTACTTCCCTCTGCGAAGGGTCTATCTATTTACTTTATGCAATTTTTATTTTTATTTGAGTCTCCATCTTCTCTTATAAAGCACCAACTAGGGGGCACTATGATCATACTTGAGCATTGGGTGTAGTTAATATTTGAGTGTGTTTCATGAATGGATCAATGATTGAGCATGATGGGCTAGGGATAACTCTCTTTAGTGTTGATATTTTGAAAGACATGGTTGCTTGTTGGCATGATTGAGCATTAAAGTCTTTATGTCAAAACTAGACTATTGCTTTCAACCATCTAAAAGTCCAAATGTCCATGCTACAAAAGAAAAGATTATGTGATGAACATGTTAGGCAGCATTCCACATCAAAAATTCTGTTTTTATCATTTACCTACTCGAGGACGAGTAGGAATTAAGCTTGGGGATGCTGATACGTCTCCAATGTATCTATAATTTTTGCTTGTTCCATGTTGTTATATTATAAATCTTGGATGTTTTACAGTCATTTTATAGCAACTTTATATCATTTTTTGGGACTAACCTATTGACATAGTGCCAAAGTGTCAGTTGCTATTTTTGTTTGTTTTTTACTTCGCAGAATATTTGTACCAAACGAAGCCCAAACACCGCGAAACTTTTTGGAGATTTTTTTTGGGCTAGAAGACATCTAGTGGGCCAGAGAAGTGCCAGAGGGGATGGTCGAGGAGACCACAACCCACCTGGGCACGCCAGAGGCCCTGGGCGCGCCCTGATGGGTTGTGCCCTACTCGGGATGCCTCTCCACCGCCTCTGATGCCTATAAATTCCCAAATATTCCATAAACCCTAGGGGAGTCGACGAAAAACACATCTAGCCGCCACAAGTTCCAGAACCGCGAGATCCAATCTAACACCATCACGGAGGGGTTCATCATCCTCATTGGTGCCTCTCCGATGATGCGTGAGTAGTCCACCATAGACCTACGGGTCCGTAGGTAGTAGCTAGATGGCTTATTCTCTCTCTCTTTTGATTCTCAATACAATGGTCTCTTAGAGATCTATTTGATGTAAACTTTTGCGGTGTGTTTGTTGGGATCCTATGAATTTTGAGTTCATGATCAGTTTCTATCCATGAATATTATTTGATTCTTCTTTGATCTCTTATATGCATGATTACTTATAGCCTCGTATTTCTTCTTCGAATCTTTGGTTTAGTTAGGCCAACAAGATCGATTTTTCTTGCCATGGGAAGAGGTGCTTTGTGATGGGTTCGATCTTGCGGTGTCCTCGCCCAGTGACAGAAGGGGCAGCGAGGCACACATATATCGTTGCTATTAAGGATAACAAGATGGGGTCTATTCCTACATGAATAGATCTTGTCTACATCATGTCACCATTCTTATTGCATTACTCCGTATTTTCATGAACTTAATACACTAGATGCATGCTGGATAGCAGTCGATGTGTGGACTAATAGTAGTAGGTGCAGAATCATTTCGGTCTACTAATCTTGGACGTGATGCCTATATAATGATCATCGCCTTGGATATCGTCATGATTATTTGATCTTCTATCAATTGACCAACAGTAATTTGCTCACCCACCGTGTGCTATACTCATGAGAGAAGCCACTAGTGAATCTTACGGCCCCCGGGTCTACTTTTCCAACATATTGCTTTCCGATCTATCTTTTTCCGCTTTTGTTTTCAGATCTATCATTCCAAAAACCCAAAATGTAACATCCCAAAATTTTCCAAATTTTGGAATGTTAATAATAGGATATTATTGAATAAATTCCTATGATTTTCAGTAAGAAAAAAAAACTTTTGAGTCTTGTTTCAAAAAAAAAATTGAGTTTGAATTTCTTTTCTTTCGGACTCCTATGCAATATCTTGAAACCGTATTCAAATTATGGAGGGAGAATAAAATGACTTTCTCAAATGTGGTGGATGCATATTTCATTTGAAGTTCTTTGAAAAAAAATCATTTGTTTTCACTGTTAAGAAAAGCTTAAATGGAGTTTTATAATTTAGAAGTTTTAATTTGATTAAATACCAACCTAAATTAATATTTAGTTATTTTCTTTCTTAGTTGGTTTTGTTTTGTCGTCTTTAGCATATTAGGTTATGCGAGTATGTATTTTCTGAGTCGATTTAGTCGTCCGTAATATTCATTTTTGTTTTCTTGACCATCTTGTTTTCATTGTTATTCCTTGTGTGGTATTCCTAATCCAAAATGAACAGAAATCAATATTGTATTATATTGAATTTTCTCCCTCCTCTAATTGGTCTTTGGACCAATACGTTCCTAAGACTTGGCATTGTTAGCCTATCTCACATCCAAACGCTATGCATTCGTTGCATATATATCTTGGTCTCTCCCTTTCTTTCCTCTCTATTCTAGTGAGTCAGCAAAACAATGACGCCCAAGACCCTGTGAGATGCAGCAACCGCACGACCCATCCATGCAGCCGGTCCATCTAAGTTTCTTCCCCCTTTTGCACGCAGGTATGCGTACAGGAGACGAACCATCCGCAGCACTACGCCGCCGCCGTCTGTTACCTTCCCTGTGATTGTCGTTTCACTTTGACTTTGACACAGAAATTATTTCCTACATCACCACGACCTCATTGCTCCTAATTAATTGTCAGTTTCCTATGTTTAATATCTCAAACGTACATGCACAACAGCACCTACAGAGAAGGAAACGTACAGCAAGCTCTAACTCCCTTAAATCCTCACTGTTTGCAAATCTGTGAGTACCTGGACGTGTGTCTGGATCTTCCCCCTCATTTCTTACAGCCCTTTTGCCTCCTCCACCGTGAAGCAATGAACCCTCCTCACCACTATTAATAGAAGAAGAGGATCTCCCATCAACCTTGTTCATCTCACACCCAAAACCCCTTCGTGTGCATCCTATTCAACGAGCAATTGCTCGCCGAAGGTCCTCTCCGCCGCCATCGTCGACCGACGAAACCAATGCCGCCGGTGAACCCCAGGATCCCCCTGTTTTCTCCTTTCTCTTTGTCTCTCTTGCGTACACCTTGCTGATCTGTTTTCCCCTCGATTCTCCAGCCATAGCACGCGAACGGCGGCACCTGATTTCCGCCGGCGTTCTGCCTTGCAGCCGACGCCCACGACGCGAACGACAGTGCCGGTACCCATCATCATCACCTCATTGTTCTGAACGTCCATGGTGCACCTCTCGTCACTGGACACGTCTCCGCCGTCGAACTTGACCGAAGCCAACCCGTGCGCCGAAACTCCGGCGACCTTGCCGCCCAATTCCGGTGAGCACTTTTGTCTCTCTTTTCGTAACCGTATGACTCCAACCCAGCGATCCAGAACGCTTGTGCAAGCCAGGGTCACGTACGTGTGCATGTGCATGTGCTAGCACTGTTCATCCATCCACCTACTTGTGTGCTAGCTTCCTTGTCTAGCTAGCTTGCTATACGTGATTGGGTCCTGGTGAACATTTTAGCATAACCAAAACAGATTTTGTTTCGGCCACAACCTTTGATCTACAACTCCTATTTGACTGATTCTTTCGCTCAAATGATCCTTAGGAAATGTATTTCCCATAAATATACTATGGTCATCACTTGGACACGTTCAAATCTATTCAAACATTCAGATTTGAATTTGAGTAAATTTGTCATATCTTGTATTCTATAATATCTAAACCATGATCTTCACTTTGTACCGATTTGACACAACCTCAAATAAAACCTATGTCATATTCCCATTCTTGATCTTATATCAACTGTAACCAAGTCTTAACAACTTTCTTAGGAATGTTATCCGCTAAATAATTTGTACTAGAATTTGTATCTTTTGGATCTTCATTTGGATTTTGATGTGTGTTAAATTACTTTCATATATCGTTAGATATATCGTAACGAGAAGGAGAGACGACTACAAGTAGAATATTTCATCTTCCGGAATTCAAGAAAGTTGCAACTTGATCATATTTGTCCTATGATTTTGAAATATGCATGATCTCTTTAAAATTTACTAGTATGCATTTTTACTAAAAAAAAGTTTGCAAAGTATTATTGCTAGCTAAAGCCCTAGGAACTTGTAGCAATGCTTAGCCTTGCTTACAAAGAAATGGGTTGGGAATCAAACAAGTTTTAAACGAATAATCTTGCCCTCTTTTGGGGCAACGTTTTGTGAAAACTTTTGAAAAACAAAACTATATATTATTTTACTTCTACTCCCTGGGCGGAACGGTATGAAGGGAGCGTCTACAAGTGATTGCGCCCATCGGGGTCTTGTAGTGAATGCGCCCGACTGGGGTCTTGCACACAGGTTTTTGGTGGGGACCGCCGTCCAGGAGACTGAGATCTTCCAAGTACAGTTGGATGTAGCTTCCAGTACAGCCACATGCTAATATGGGCTCTGGCTTAGCTTAGTACTAACGGGAAACCCTTACCTCAGGACCGCCATCGGAGAGGGGCTTTCATTGCCTAAGTTGCGGGCGGCTTGGTCAGGTATAGGGGCTGTTACGGAAAGGCTTCGTCACAATCTCCTCCTAGTCGTGCACCAAAGTGTGCAACGATAAACGGGGTTGATTGTGTCATGTGGGGAACGTGTACGACCTCTGCAGAGGGTTAAACCTAATCGATTAGCCGTGCCCCCGGTTACGGGCAACTTTGAGCAACTGAAGACTTGGACTGAAGAAGAATCTCCCCTCTCTTTTCTAAAAGTCTGTTTTAAGGGTTAAAGTTGAGGAATGAGCATAGCGAATGTGTTTCACTTCAACCTTATGTATGTTTTAAAAATAATTTGGAGAATAAGCACTGGTGCGTATATCCAAGTGTTTCACTCCTACCTTTTATACTAAAAACTATTCTTATTTCAAAAGAAGTTTACAAAATTTAGTGTAGGAGAAAATTGGCTTTATGCAAAGGAAACCTCCACCAATACTTACCCTGCATATATATTCTGTTAAATCTTCCTTTGCAACTTGCGAGTACATTCCATGTACTCATCTGCACCTATCATGTGCAGATCTCAGCAGATTAAGAGACGATAGGGTTATGGTCTGCACTCAACGAGCCCAGTGGCGTTGATGGAGCCCTAACTTCATGACTACGTATTATTCCGCTGTATTATGTGCCAGCATTGAGCTGTGCCAATGGTATGTATTTGCCAAACTCTGGATCTATCGTTGTAGTAAAATGATGTATGTCTTGCTGATATTCATTATTGTTACTGTGTGTGCTAGCTTCGATCCAGGGATAGCACAGTAAGCACAGAGACTTGGATTTTACCAAATCCGGGTCGTTACAAAATGGTATCAGAGCATACGTTGACTGTAGGACGTGACCCTAGAAATGGCTTAGAAATTGGAAAACCTTGATAGGGACAACTTATATTTTCAGTAGAACTAATAGCATTCTCGTATCCTCTTCTTTTCTTTTCAAATTCTAATCTGCTTTCAAAAACTTAGATGACCAACCTCCTAGCCTCCAATGACCTTGACTCTGATACGGATTTTCAAGAGCCTAAAGGTTGCTTCATGTAAATGATGCTGAAATAAAGGCATCTTCAATACCGAAGTTTACATCCAAGGGGTTCAAGAAGGACTGAAGACACTCAAGACTAAGATGGTTGTGAAGAAGCTGAAGATTACCCTGTCTCGGAATATCCCATATGATTCAAATAGTATCCAAGCCACCATGAGAGTTGTGAAATAAACTAAAGAGTGCGAGTAGTGTACCCGACCATGCCAACTCATGTTGATGAGGGTACTATAGGAATTGTTTGTTTGAAATCTATGAGTGAATTCAGGTTTTTGTTGGAGTTCTTCACCATTGATTTGATGTTTTTTTTGTCATTTGAGTGGTGCGATTTAAAATCTCGCGTTATTAGGATACAACCTCCCTAGGTTTGTATTAGCTATTCAACCTCGTGAGGTGCAAGTTACGGATGATTATTAGAAGACCTTCATACCGGTAAAGCATCATGCGTTGAAGACTTTCGAGAACCGAAGAAATGAAGACTTCATGACGAAACAGTAGTAAACGAGCCTATTATAAACGCTAAGATATGAGTCGTTCATTGATTGATGTGTGTGAAACCATCTCTCTTTCTCTAAAGCTCTATCTCATCTCTGGCCAACCTTAAAACCCCATAGATGGACAAAATTTAGATGGGACAAGTGACACATTTAGAAGCGGGAGAATGGATTCAGAATATAGAAGAAGTAATGGTAGGCGCCCAAGTCAATCTGGAGGAGAAGATCAAGTATGCTTTTTGGCATTTTATTCGAGAGGTTGACACTTTGTCTATAGCCATTGTTTAATTAAAAAAGGGCAATTACATGGTAACAATTCAAGAAGTTTTTATTTCAATCTCATCTTGTCAAACGGGATCTGAAGATAACAAGTGAAGATACGAGGAAATTCCATTATTTTACGAATGCAAGTTTAACGCAACCCGCATAGGGTAATCGCCACCCAAAGACGTTTTATTAGCTTTGCAGATGAAGACCTCTGTAAGAGGAGTGAGGAAGACCGAGAGTTAGAATACGCGATTCACCTATCTGCATATGGAGTAATGATTTGAGTACGGGATGGATTGATCCCCATACCGGAGACTCTTATTATATACTTTCGTATGTTTGACTGGTAAATCAGAGAGACTTGAAACCCTAGTAGAGTGTCGCTACAACAAGCCTAAAACCACAGAATGGTGAGACATATTACCCTTATAGACAGGCAACCGAGCCTAACGTAGGTTGAACGGTGAGCATGAAACACGAAGAATCTTCAGGGAATTCCGTCGGAAGATATTTATCGACCACCATGAGAGTATCAATAGGCAGTTCTGAATTTATGGATCTTGAGCAAGACTCGTTCTTTGAGTAAAAGCATAATTCTCTTCCACGGGAGCTTGATGAAGAACCATCATGGAATGAAGAAATGTGGAATTCCCATAAGTTTGTTTTTAAGGGTGGTAGTATCCTAACACCCTAGAAAGAAAATTGGCCAAAGACAACCAACTCGCCAAGACTCGGGATTGGTGCCTAGAGCCTCAAACCTACGATATGCTGAAGTAACAGAAGCATAAGGAATTGTACCGGCGGAAGACATCCCACGGACAAGAAGTGAATAATAAGTCGCAAGCATGCGGAAGTTATGCCAAACCATGGGGAAGTAACCCAAGAGACCCAACTCTAACCTATTTCTTGCTAGCCTCTGCAAACTCGAGGACGAGATTTCTTTTAAGAGTGGTAGTTTGTACCATCCCAAAATTTTCCAAATTTTGGAATGTTAATAATAGGATATTATTGAATGAATTCCTATGATTTTCAGTAAGAAAAAAAAACTTTTGAGTCTTGTTTCAAAAAAAAATTGAGTTTGAATTTCTTTTCTTTCGGACTCCTATGAGATATCTTGAAACCGTATTCAAATTATGGAGTGAGAATAAAATGACTTTCTCAAATGTGGTGGATGCATATTTCATTTGAAGTTCTTTGAAAGAAAAAAATCATTTGTTTTCACTGTTAAGAAAAGCTTAAATGGAGTTTTATAATTTAGAAGTTTTAATTTGATTAAATACCAACCTAAATTAATATTTAGTTATTTTCTTTCTTAGTTGGTTTTGTTTTGTCGTCTTTAGCATATTAGGTTATGCGAGTATGTATTTTCTGAGTCAATTTAGTCGTCCGTAATATTCATTTTTGTTTTCTTGACCATCTTGTATTCATTGTTATTCCTTGTGTGGTATTCCTAATCCAAAATGAACAGAAATCAATATTGTATTATATTGAATTTTCTCCCTCCTCTAATTGGTCTTTGGACCAATACGTTCCTAAGACTTGGCATTGTTAGCCTATCTCACATCCAAACGCTATGCATTCGTTGCATATATATCTTGGTCTCTCCCTTTCTTTCCTCTCTATTCTAGTGAGTCAGCAAAACAATGACGCCCAAGACCCTGTGAGATGCAGCAACCGCACGACCCATCCATGCAGCCGGTCCAGCTAAGTTTCTTCCTCCTTTTGCACGCAGGTATGCGTACAGGAGACGAACCATCCGCAGCACTACGCCGCCGCCGTCTGTTACCTTCCCTTTGATTGTCGTTTCACTTTGACTTTGACACAGAAATTATTTCCAACATCACCACGACCTCATTGCTCCTAATTAATTGTCAGTTTCCTATGTTTAATATCTCAAACGTACATGCACAACAGCACCTACAGAGAAGGAAACGTACAGCAAGCTCTAACTCCCTTAAATCCTCACTGTTTGCAAATCTGTGAGTACCTGGACGTGTGTCTGGATCTTCCCCCTCATTTCTTACAGCCCTTTTGCCTCCTCCACCGTGAAGCAATGAACCCTCCTCACCACTATTAATAGAAGAAGAGGATCTCCCATCAACCTTGTTCATCTCACACCCAAAACCCCTTCGTGTGCATCCTATTCAACGAGCAAATTGCTCGCCAAAGGTCCTCTCCGCCGCCACCGTCGACCGACGAAACCAATCCCGCCGGTGAACCCCAGGATCCCCCTGTTTTCTCCTTTCTCTTTGTCTCCCTTGCGTACACCTTGCTGATATGTTTTCCCCTCGATTCTTCAGCCATAGCACGCGAACGGCGGCACCTGATTTCCGCCGGCGTTCTGCCTTGCAGCCGACGCCCACGACGCGTAACGACAGTGCCGGTACCCATCGTCATCACCTCATTGTTCTGAACGTCCATGGTGCACCTCTCGTCACTGGACACGTCTCCGCCGTCGAACTTGACCGAAGCCAACCCATACGCCGAAACTCCGGCGACCTAGCCGCCCAATTCCGGTGAGCACTTTTGTCTCTCTTTTCGTAACCGTACGACTCCAACCCAGCGATCCAGAACGCTTGTGCAAGCCAGGGTCACGTACGTGTGCATGTGCATGTGCTAGCACTGTTCATCCATCCACCTACTTGTGTGCTACCTTCCTTTTCTAGCTAGCTTGCTATACGTGATTGGGTCCTGGTGAACATTTTAGCATAACCAAAACAGATTTTGTTTCGGCCACAACCTTTGATCTACAACTCCTATCTGACTGATTCTTTCGCTCAAATGATCCTTAGGAAATGTATTTCCCATAAATATACTATGGTCATCACTTGGACACGTTCAAATTTATTCAAACATTCAGATTTGAATTTGAGTAAATTTGTCATATCTTGTATTCTATAATATCTAAACCATGATCTTCACTTTGTACTGATTTGACACAACCTCAAATAAAACCTATGTCATATTCCCATTCTTGATCTTATATCAACTGTAACCAAGTCTTAACAACTTTCTTAGGAATGTTATCCGCTAAATAATTTGTACTAGAATTTGTATCTTTTGGATCTTCATTTGGATTTTGATGTGTGTTAAATTACTTTCTTATATCGTTAGATATATCGTAACGAGAAGGAGAGACGACTACAAGTAGAATATTTCATCTTCCGGAATTCAGGCAAGTTGCAACTTGATCATATTTGTCCTATGATTTTGAAATATGCATGATCTCTTTAAAATTTACTAGTATGCATTTTTACTAAAAAAAAAGTTTGCGAAGTATTATTGCTAGCTAAAGCCCTAGGAACTTGTAGCAATGCTTAGCCTTGCTTACAAAGAAATGGGTTGGGAATCAAACAAGTTTTAAACGAATAATCTTGCCCTCTTTTGGGGCAACGTTTTGTGAAAACTTTTGAAAAACAAAACTATATATTATTTTACTTCTACTCCCTGGGCGGAACGGTATGAAGGGAGCGTCTACAAGTGATTGCGCCCATCGGGTGCGTATATCCAAGTGTTTCACTCCTATCTTTTATACTAAAAACTATTCTTATTTCAAAAGAAGTTTATAAAATTTATTGTAGGAGAAAATTGGCTTTATGCAAAGGAAACCGCCACCAATAGTTACCCTGCATATATATTCTGTTAAATCTTCCTTTGCAACTTGCGAGTATATTCCATGTACTCATCTTCACCTGTCATGTGTAGATCTCAGCAGATTAAGAGCCGATAGGGTTATGGTCTACACTCAACGAGCCCAGTGGCGTTGATGGAGCCCTAACTTCATGACTACGTATTATTCCGCTGTATTATGTGCCAGCATTGACCTGTGCCAATGGTATGTATTTGCCTAACTCTGGATCTATCGTTGTAGTAAAATGATGTATGTCTTGCTGATATTCATTATTGTTATTGTGTGTGCTAGCTTCGATCCAGGGATAGCATTGTAAGCACAGAGACTTGGATTTTACCAAATCCGGGTCGTGACACAAAAATACCTTGCTGCACTTTTTATTTGCCTCTTTTATTTTGTGTTCTTGAGAGACCTATCTATCCAATCTATCATATCCTAATCTATCTTTTTATAGTAGAGAGATTGACAACCTCTCTTTCGCGTCGGGTTGCAAGTATTTGTTCTTTGTGTGCAGGTGTTGTTTACATAGTGTTGGTGATCCTCCTATTGGTTCGATACCTTGGTTTCATAACTGAGGGAAATACTTACCGTCGCTGTGCTGCATCATCTCTTTCTCTTTGGGGAAATACCGACGCAGTCTCAAGCCACGTCAATATCCAATTGGCCAAATAAAAAGAAAGCCAAATAACAACAATTGGATATCCTTGAATGAGCAAAAATATGCATACCAACATGCTCACACATTTAAAATGTCAAATGAAATGTGGCAAACATGCAAAACCACTCTAGTATCTACCAAGCACTTTGGCGATGACGGGGTCATCTATATATGAGTATATTGACTTAGGAGCCAAGTAAGAATATTCGATCATTGGTCATACTCATCGTTTAAGCACAAGTGGGGTTGCCACTTTTACATAAAGCTTTTAATGTGTTCACATCTTAAGAGATGCTTTGACTCAAGTCTTAGAGTAAAGCTCCCCCTTGATGTGACATCCCCCCTAAGAGGGATAAACTAACCTTGGGTTTTGTCGTTGAAGACTTCATGTTGGTGTTGTAGTAGTGGATGCTCATAGTTTATGAAGATCATCTTGAGTTGGGAGCAATCCTTGTTGTTTTGTACTCTTCTCACCTACATGGGTTAGTCCCACACAAGGAACAAATACAAGGATATCTATGGACATGGAGTGAAACACATTTAGATGATGTCCATTGATTCTTTAATTACCTTGTCCCTTGCTTACCTACGAGGGATTTGTGACTCCTTGAACTATTGCATAAGGTTGGAGTTGATTGCATTAGTTCTTGCCAATGATAAATGTAAGTGAATTTTGTTGGTGGAGTCACCCCTCAAGAACTACTCTAGTTCTTATTCTTTGGGACCCACATCAACTTGATGGGGATCCTTGGAGTTGAAGTAGCACTTGTTGAAGTAGAGCTTGAAGTATCTTTGGGAACCCACTTGACCATGGCTTGGGATTCGTTTTCAAATGTGTCAATCTCCTCTTGAAGCTTGTCCTTGCCCTTGAGCTTGTGGTCTTGTGGTCGAAGGTCATGTTGGTCTTTTGTTCCCTTGGGGAGAGTAGGATCATACTTCTCCCTTTGAGGAACAAACTTCGGCTTGGGGTATTGACCTTCTCCCCATTCAACTCCATTTGCGTCGAAGTAGCCAATGTCTTGGTTCTTCCGGTGTCCTCCATGCTTGCATACAATCTCCTCAAATTGCTTACTTCCAACAAGACTCTTGTAGACACCTTTTTCTATAATTCCTTTCAATAAATCGTTTTCTTTCTCAAGTGTAACTTGTCTGAGAGAATCATTAGTGGAATCAATAGAACTACTAGATGCAACATCATTGCATTTAGCATTAGTGTTGTTGCTACTAGATGAAGAACCTTTCTTGCCTTTGTTACTAGTTTGCTTAGATTTAACTTGTGGAACAAATGTAGACAAGAGTAGTCATTTGGCAAGATAAGAAGAACTCTTCTTTCGAAGGTTGTCATTGATAGCTTTAAGAAACTCATGCTCTTGCTCTAAGTTTAGCTTCTCGAAGCGTAACTTCTCATGAGTTCTTAGAAGCTCTCTATGATCTTCTTGAGTGGATTCATGAGCTAACTTAAGAGTGTTTAGTTCTTTAGTTAGTCGCTCAGTCTCCTTATTATCATCATCACACGACTTCTCTTGACTAGCATGATTATCAAGTTCATTTTGACTAACATCACTAGTTTTATCAAAGAGCAAGTCATCATCTCCTAATAAATCATCCTCAGCACTATTGAAGTCAATGTATTCGGGGTGTGATACCTTGGGGCCTTTAGCCATGAAGAAACTTCCACTTCCTTCATTTGGTGTATCGAATATGTCATAGGAATTGGAGGATACGAGTGCTAATCAGGCAACACCTTCATCTGGACTATAGTCGGAGTTGGAGTGGTAGCTTCTCTCGGATTGGTTGTCGGAATCGGAGTCGAAAACCCATTCACCAACATGAGCTTGATGTATTCTTCTTATGTAGCTCTTGGTGTACTTGTCCTTCTTCTCCGAGTCCTTGCTTCTCCGGGAGGGTCTTCGTTCATAACAATCTTCTCTACTCCTTCTCTCTCTACGAGGTGACTCATCTCTTGAGCTTATTCTTCTAGGTGACTCTTCTCTTCTTTTGTGGGGGCTGTGCACTCATTGGAGTAGTGTCCAGGCCTTCCACAATTGTAACAATTCCGGTCACTACTAGAGGAACGCTTCTCTTCATATCTTGAATTGGAGCTTCTCTCTTTTCCTCTACTCTTGTAGAACTTGTTAAACTTCTTGACCATGAGGCTTATCTCTTCATTGGTAACAAGGTTGTCACTTGAAGTAGAGGGAGTGTAACTTGTAGCTTTGTATGCACCGCTTGACTTGGTGTGAAGTTCTTCTTTGTCCTTGAGTGACATTTCATGAGCAA
This sequence comes from Elymus sibiricus, assembly GCA_039707655.1. Taxonomy (NCBI): domain Eukaryota; kingdom Viridiplantae; phylum Streptophyta; class Magnoliopsida; order Poales; family Poaceae; genus Elymus; species Elymus sibiricus. Next base: position 119,227,095 of record CM077667.1, on the reverse strand, counting down.
CAATCCTTCCAATGACTTCCGTAGGCTTGAGATCTTTGTAGTTTGGCATCATTTGGATCAATGTGCACACGGTGTTGTAATTTCCATCCAAGGCTCTAAGGATCTTCTTGATGATGAATTTGTCGGTCATCTCTTCACTTCCTAAGCCGGCAATCTCATTTGTGATGAGAGCAAGCCTAGAGTACATTTCCGCGACTCCTTCACCATCCTTCATCTTTAACTTGTCAAGTTGACTTCGTAGCACATCCAACTTAGATTCCCTAACGGATTCGGTACCTTCATGCCTATCAACCAAAGTATCCCAAATCTCCTTTGCATTCTCAAGACGGCTTATCTTGTTGAACTCTTTGGGGCATAAGCAGTTGAATAGAATGTCGCATGCTTGAGCGTTGTATTGTCACATCTTCAATTCTTCTAAGGTCGCTTCACGATCCGGTTCCTTTCCATCACCAAAGAATTCACCTTGCAATCCAACACGAACAACAGCCCATATGGTGGGGTTATGACCAAGAATATGCATTTTTATTTTATGCTTCCAACTAGCAAAGTTTGTACCATCAAAATATGGACCTCTACGATAATAATTTCCCTCACTAGACGCCATACTCTCCTAGGTTGTGAAACCAATGCAATGGAGACCAAAGCTCTGATACCACTTGTAGGATCTGAAGTATGTCTAGAGGGGGGTGATTAGACTACTTGACCAAATTAAACATCTAGCCTTTTCCCAATTTTAGATGTTGGCAAGTTTTAGCAATTGTGGCAAGTTAAGCATACCCTACACATGCAAGTCTAAGAGTATAGCAGCGGAAAGTAAAGACATGCACATGAAAGTACAGGGAAGGGATAGGAGGATCAAACACAATTGATGACAGGAATATTTTTCCCGTTGTTCCGATAGGTGGTGCTACCGTACATCCACGCTGATGGAGACTTCAACCCATAGAGGGTAGCGGTCGCGAGAGTCCACAGAGGGCTTCACCCGTAAGGGTCCACAAAGTAGCAACCTCGTCTATTCCATCATGGCTTCCGTCCACGAAGAACTAGCCTCACTATGGGTAGATCTTCACGAAGTAGGCAATCTCCTTGCCCGTACAAACTTCTTGGTTCAACTCCACACACGAAGAAGGAGGCACCCAAGCGACACCTAACCAATCTAGGAGACACCACTCTCCAAAAGGTAATAGATGTGGTAACAATGATGTACTCCTTGATCTTGTGCTTCAAAAGATAGTCTCCTCAACACACAATCACTCTCTCACAGATTTGGCTTGGTAGAAGAGGTTGATTGGGTGGAAAGCAACTTGGGGAGGCTAGAAATCAAGATTCATATGGTTGGAGTGGAAGATCTTGATCTCAACACATGAGTAGGTGGCTCTCTCTCAGAAAAATGGATGGGGCAAGTGTAGGCATGTTCTGAGTGCTTCCTTTGCGAGTGAGAGGTAGGTGGAGGGGTGATGTCCATAGCCCACCTCTCTGGCACTTCTTTGGCCCACTGGGTGTCTTCTGGTCCAAAAAAAATCTCCAAAAAGTTTCATCGCGATTGGACTCCGTTTGGTACTGATATTCTGCGAAGTAAAAAACAAGCAAAAACAGCAACTCGCACTTTGGCACTATGTCAATAGGTTAGTCCCAAAAAATGATATAAAGTTGTTATAAAGTGATTGTAAAACATCCAAGAATGATAACATAACAGCATGGAACAAGCAAAAATTATAGATACGTTGGAGACGTATCAGCATCCCCAAGCTTAATTCCTACTCGTCCTCGGCTAGGTAAATGATAAAAACAGAATTTTTGATGTGGAATGCTGCCTAAAATGTTCATCTCATATTCTTTTCTTTTGTAGCATGGACATTTGGACTTTTAGATGATTCAAAGCAATAGTCTAGTTTTAACATAATGACTTCAATACTCAAGCATGCCAACAAGCAACCATGTCTTTCAAAATATCAACACTAAAGAAAGTTATTCCTAGCCCATCATGCTCAATCATTGATCCATTCATGAAACACACTCAAATATTAGCTACACCCAATGCTCAAGTACGATCATAGGCCCCCTAGTTGGTGCTTTATAAGAGAAGATGGAGACTCAAAGTAAAAATAAAAATTGCATAAAGTAAATAGATAGGCCCTTCGCAGAGGGAAATAGGGATTTGTAGAGGTGCCAGAGCTCAAAGTTTAAATTGAGAGAGAGAAATATTTTGGGTGGCATGCCTTTCCTGTCAACGAAAACGACAAAGTAGTTCACAATACTTTCCATGCTAGATACATCATAGGCGGTTCCCAAACAGAAAATAAAGTTTATTCCTTTTTCCACCATTCTTTCACATTCCATGGCTGGTCGTATCCACGGTTGCCTTCCATACCAACACAATTTATTATTTGACAACATAAATAAAAAAATCTTTTTCATTTCGGGAATGGGCATCCTTATTACCGCCGCACTCTCGTGCAATGACAAGTGAATAAACACTCATCTTGAGAATAACACATCTAGCATGGAAAAATATTGGACACGCCCTACCGTTTCATGAGCGGTACGAGCACAAAAAAGAGAAATTTATTTTGAAAATTAGAGATGGCACATACAAATTTGCTTAGAACGGCATGGAAATACCGCATATAGGTAGGTATGGTGGACTCATAAGGCAAAACTTGGTTTAAGGATTTTGGATGCACAAGTAGTATTTCTACTTAGTACAAATGGAGGCTAGCAAATAGATTGAGAAGCAACCAACCAAGAAATGAAAATTCACATAAGCGAGCATTGAGCATAGCTAACACCGAATAATGCACCATAAGTAGGATGTAACTTCATTGCATAACTATTGACTTTCATGCATGCATAGGGAATCACAAACCTTAACACCAATATTCTTACTAAAGCATAATTAGTTAATTACTCACTAACATGACTCACATATTACTATCATCATGTCTCAAAACTATTACAAAGAATCAAGTTTAATTTGTCCAATGATCTTCATGAAAGTTTTTATTATATCCTCCTTGGATATCTATCATTTTGGGACTAGTTTCATATATTGCCATTGCTTTTTGACTAGCTCAAACAAATTTAAGTGAAGCACATGAGCATAGAGTTTTCATCTCTCAAAATAATATAAGTGAAGCATGAGAGGATTTCTTCAAAAGTTTCCAAGCACACCGTGCTCAACAAGATATAAGTGAAGCACTAGAGCAATTCTATAGCTCAAATTTTTTTAAGTGAAGCATATAGAGCAATTCTAACAAATCATAGCATAATTTTGGCTCTCTCAAATAGGTGTGTCCAGCAAGGATACAAGTGACAAACTAACAAGCAAAGCAAGCAAAGACTCAAATGATACAAGACGCTCCAAGCAAAACTCATGATATGTGACGAATAAAAATATAGCTCCAAGTAAAATACCGATGGTCGTTAGAAGAAAGAGGGGATGCCACTCGGGGGCATCCCCAAGCTTAGTTGCTTGTTCCTCTTTGTATATATCTTGGGGGTGATGTAGCATCCCCAAGCTTAGGCTCTTTTCACTCCTTATTCCTTCATACATCGTGATCTCACCCAAAACTTGAAAACTTCAATCACACAAAACTCAACAAAATCTTCGTGAGATCCGTTAGTATAATAAAGCAAATCACTACTTTAAGTACTGTTGCAAACCCATTCATATTTTATTGTTGCATTATAACTACTGTATTTTAACTTTACCATGGCTACCCTTCAATACAACCCATAGATTCATCAAAACAAGCACACAATGCAACAAAAACAGAATCTGTCTTAAACAGAACAGTCTGTAGTAATCTGTACTCTAACCATACTTCTGTAACTCTGAAAATTCTGAAAAATTAGGAAAACGTAAATAATTTATATAGAAACACTGTGTTTAAATTTCAGCTAAATATCACGTTCCAGTAAAAATGAAAATTCCTGTACTTGAGTCAAAAGTTTCTGTTTTGGTTCAGCATCAATTCTACTCATCTTGTGACTCATCCCAAAGGCTTTACTTGGCACTTTATTGAAATAAAAGACAAAAACATGATTACTACAGTAGCTTAATCGTGTGAACGCACAAAAACAGAAAGTAAAAGTGTTGGGTTGTCTCCCAACAAGCGCTTTTCTTTAATGCCTTTTAGCTAGGCATGATGATTTCAATGATGCTCACATAGGAATAATAATTGAAACATGCAAAAGAGCATCATGAATCTCATGACAAGCCCATTTAAGTCTAACCCACTTCCTATGTATAGGGATTTTTTGAGCAAACAATTTATGGGAGCAAGAATCAACTAGCATAGGAAGGCAAAACAAGCATAACTTCAAAACTTTGAACACATAGAGAGGAAACTTGATAATATTGTAATTCCTACAAGCATATGTTCCTCCCTCATAATAATTTTCAGTAGCATCATGAAGGAATTTCACAATATAACTATCACATAAAGCATTCTTTTCATGATACACAAGCATAGAATTTTCATTACTCTCCACATAAGCAAATTCCTTCTCATTCATAATAGTGGGAGCATCAAATGAAACTCGAATACTATAAATTGTTTCCACATTAAAAGAGTAATGTTCAGTAAAAGGATATTCAAAATTATGACAATAATTATCACTACTTTTTATAACATAAGTATCATCACAATAATCATCATAAGTAGCAACTTTGTTCTCATCATAGTCAAGTGAAACCTCTTCCAAAATAGTGGAATCATTACTAAATAAAGTCATGACCTCTCCAAATCCACATTTATCATTATAATAAAATTCAACACCCTCCAAAATAGTGGGATAATAATTATCTAAAGTTGACACTCTTCCAAACCCACTTTCATAAATATCACAATCATCATAAATAGGAGGCATGCAATCATCATAACAAATTTGATCATTCAAAGTAGGGGAACTAAAAATATCATCTTCATTAAGCATAGCATCCCCAATCTTGTGGCTTGGCATATCATTAATTGCAGCAAATAAATTCTCAAACATGTCATTCTCATCAAACATAACATACCCAAGCTTGTGGCTTGGCATATCATAAGAATAATCACTCTCATCATTAATAGTATGAATAGCACCAATAGTATAACAATTATTATCATAATTTACCAAGTTGGTGCCAAAAAGATTTTCAATATTATAAGAAGTATCATTTTCTTCCCAATCATAGTCATCACAACAAGCAGTAGGCATAACAAAATCATCAAGTGTATCATCTTCCACAATTATTTTTGATTCATCCTCGTGAGGCACAACAATAATAGGAGCAACATCATTTGGGAGAGAAACCTTTTTACCTCTACTCTTTCTTCTTTTCTTCTTCTTCACCACATCATGTGTGGGTTTAATTAATTTCTTCGAGCTTCTTATTGATGAGATTGGTTGAATAGGGAGCTCCTCCTCGTCACCTATTTCATCATGAGACAATAGGAGGGAAAGTGGAAATCTTTACCCTTTCATTAGTATTCCTTTCATATTCTATTAGTTTTCCCATCTTTCTATAGTGGCAATATAAGCATTCTCATTGCAATTTACCATGCAAAACATATAGATATTTTTTAGATTAGTTTCAATGTCATCCGTGAGAATGAATACTTCAAACCAACTATTTTTATGTGTCAATTCTTCACTCCCCAAAAATAGAGAAAGCTCATTAAAAAGTTCAAGGGTGATCAAGTCATTACAATATTTGGCCATGATTTGATCATAAAAAAGTTTGCATTGGAAATTAAGATGACCAACTTTATTGCAAAGTTCACAAGTAATAGGACAAAGAGAAAATAATTTTGTAGCAAATTCATCTATCACTTTGAGCAAAAAACTGGTTCTATCATGTTTATGCTTCTTACAAAATCTATCATCCCTATAAGGCACGTCTTCACAAACTTTATCCGCTCCACAAAAATTGACATGCTTATAAGAAACATTTTTATCATGACTAGTGCAATCATCATTAGTATTTTGGATATTCATAGAATTCATACTAACAACATTGCAATCATGCTCATCATTCAAGGAATTCTCATTAAGTATTTTCATAGTTTCTTCCTCTACCAATTGAGCACAATTTTCTGAATCCTTATTTTCACGAAAGACATTATAAAGACGAAACAAATGATGCAACATAAACTCCATTTTTTGTAGTTTTCTTTTATAAAACCAAACTAGTGAAAAACAAGAAACTAAAAGATTTAATTGCAAGATCTAAAGATATACCTTCAAGCACTCACCTCCCCGGCAATGGCGCCAGAAAAGAGCTTGATGTCTACTACGCAACTTTATTCTTGTAGACTTTGTTGGGCCTCCAAGCGCAGAGTTTTGTAGGACAGTAGCAATTTTCCCTCAAGTGGATGACCTAAGGTTTATCAATCCGTGGGAGGTATAGGATGAAGATGGTCTCTCTCAAACAACCCTGCAATCAAATACAAGAAATCTCTTGTGTCCCCAACACACCCATTACAATGGAAAATTGTATAGGTGCACTAGTTCGGCGAAGAGATGGTGATACAAGTGCAATATGGATGATAGATATAGGTTTTTGTAATCTGAAAATATGAAAACAGCAAGGTAGCAAGTAACAAAAGTGAGCACAAACGGTATTGCAATGCTTGAAAACATGGCCTAGGGTCCCTACTTTCGCTAGTGCAATCTCTCAACAATGCTAATATAATTGGATCACATAACCATCCCTCAACGTGCAACGAAGAATCACTCCAAAGTTCTTATCTAGCGGAGATAATAAGACGAAATTGTTTGTAGGGTACGAAACCACCTTAAAGTTATCCTTTCCGATCGATCTATCCAAGAGTGCTTACTAAAATAACACCAAGTTATCCTTTCCGATCAATCTATCTAGAGTTCGTACTAAAATAACACCATATGATACGCATCAACCAACTCTAATGTCACCTAGATACTCGAATGTCACCACAAGTATCCATGAGTTAATTATACGATATGCATCAAACAATTTCAGATTCATAATACTCAATCCAACACAAAGAACCTCAAAGAGTGCCCCAAGATTTCTATCGGAGAACGTAGGACAAGAACGTGCATCAACCCCTATGCATAGATTACCCCAATGTCACCTCAGGAATCCGCAAGTTGAGTACCAAAACATACATCAAGTGAATCAATAGAACACCCCATTGTCACCACGGGTATCCATATGCAAGACATATATCAAGTGTTCTCAAATCCAATATTCAATCCAACATAACGATATCTCAAAGGGAAAGATTCAATTCATCACAACATGATAGCAAGGGAATAACATCATATGATCCGACTATATTAACAAAGCCCGTGATACATCAAGATCATTACATCTCAAGAACACGAGAGAGAGAGAGAGAGAGAGAGAGAGAGAGAGAGAGAGAGAGAGAGATTGAACACATAGCTACTGGTACATACCCTCGGCCCCGAGGATGGACTACTCCCTCCTCGTCATGGCCTCCGCCGGGATGATGAAGATGGCCACCGGAGATGATCTACCCTCTCCGGCAGGGTACTGGAACGCCTCCAGATTGGTTTTTCATCGATATAGAGAGTTGCGGCGGCGGAACTTCTCGTCTAGGGTTATTTTGGGGGGTTTCTGAATATTTGGGAAAAATTTATAGGCATCAGAGGCGGTGGAGAGGGGCCCCGTGGAGGGCACAACCCATCAGGGCGCGCCGGGGGCCCCCTGGCGCGCCCTGGTGGGTTGTGCTCTCCACATACCACCTCTCTGGCACTTCTTTGGCCCACTGGGTGTCTTCTGGTCCAAAAAAAATCTCCAAAAAGTTTTGTCGCGATTGGACTCCGTTTGGTATTGATATTCTGCGAAGTAAAAAACAAGCAAAAACAACAACTGGCACTTTGGCACTATGTCAATAGGTTAGTCCCAAAAAATGATATAAAGTTGCTATAAAGTGATTGTAAAACATCCAAGGATGATAACATAACAGCATGGAACAAGCAAAACTTATAGATACGTTGGAGACGTATCAAGGGGTATATATAGGCATCTCCAAAATCCAACCGTTACAACATTATTGCCCAACTCGGTGAAACCGATCCAAAAACTCGGTTGCACCGACTAGTGCAAAATGTGGCAACTTTTGGCGTTTCGGTGAGACCGATATATAAATCTCGGTGGGAATGAAATGGGTGACCTAGGTAGTTTCCAAATATCGGTGAGACCGATTTCCAAAACTCAGAAATTTCGATTCTTAGAAATGGCTTACCAGAAAGTTGGTCACTGGTTTCGGTTGCACCGAAAGGAATGTTGGTGTCACCGAGACCTTAGGGTTTTGGCTTAGGATCTGACTAGGGTAAAACTCGGTAGGGCCGAATATGAGAACTTGGTGGCACTGATTTTAGTGGTAGGGTTTAGACAGAGAATTTGTGGGAGAATTTCATGTGTATTTTTGGTGGCTAATCTCTAAGCACTTGAGCAACTAGATCATCATAGACACCTCATCCCCTTTTAATAGTATTGGCTTTCCTATGAACTCAAAAGTGATTTCTCACAAAATGTAAAATGTAGAGTCTTCAATCTTGTTGCCAATAGATGTTCCTTGCATCTAGGGGATATCCTTACAATCCATTAGCCAATCCATTCATTGAACTTTTACCGAAATATACTTGGTGAAAACATTAGTCCAATGAAATATATGTTATTATTAATTACAAAAACCACCTAGGCAGGAGTTGTGCTTTCAAACCCCCGTCTTCAGTGACTGCACACAAAGAAGCAAACACTTGCACCCAACGCGGGCAAGAGGGTTGTCAATCCCCTTGGACTCGTTATTTGCAAGCAAATGAGGTGTGTAGATGATAGTTGATAATTGTAAATTGCAAAATAAATAGAAAACAAATAAATGGCAGCAAGGTAATGAAAGCTTTTGTAAATATATAAGTGAATAGACCCGGGGGCATAGTTTTCCCTAGTAGCATCTCTCATGTAGTAGGCATACGATGGGCAAACAAATTATTGTTATGCAATTGATACAAAAGCGCATAGTTATGCAATATTTATTCACGACAATGATCATGTGTATATAGACATCACATCCATAAGCAAAGAGGCCGACTCTTGCCTGCACCTACTACTATTACTGCACGCCGAGAGCGCTTATATGCTTGCCTCTCTAAGTATTAAGTTCATGACAAACAGAGTAATGCTTGGACAACGATGACATGATGTAGACAAAGAAAACTCAATCAATATGAATCAACCCCATTGTTTTATCCTTAGTGGCAATAATACAATGACGCGTATTGTCCCTTTCTTTCACTGGGATATCGAGCACCACCAGATTGAACCCACTACAACGCACCCCTCTCACTGAAGAAATATCAATCTAGTTGGCCAAACTATTTCAATAGATCGGAGAGATTTACGAAGCTATAATGATCATGAAAATAGGAATCATAATATAATTCAGAGAAGACTCAAATCTTTTTCATGAATAATCTGAACATAAACCCACAATTCATCGTATCCCAACAAACGCACTGCACAAAGTGATTACATTGAATAGATCACCGCGAAGATGCGGTGAACTTTGCATTCAAGATCAAGAGAGAGAGATAGCCATCTAGGTATTGACTACAGACCCGTAGGTCTGTAGGGAACTACTCACACATCACCATGGGAGCATCAAGGTTGATGTAGAGGCCCTCCGTGATTGATCCCCCCTCCGACAGGGCACCGTAACAGGGCTCCAGAGGGGCACACGGCGGAACAGGGACTTGCGGCGGCGAAAAAAGTATTTCAGGAAGCTCTCTAGAGTTTTTGCGAAATATTAGAATTTATAGGCCAGAGAGGGGCATCGGGAGACGCCAGGGGGAGCCACCACACAACAGGGCGCGGCCACCCCCCTGGGTTGCCTCCCAACTAGCTCTATTGTTTTATGCCCCTAGCTAGGCATAATTCATAGTATCAATTATTGTCATCCTTCAAATTGATTCCACAGGTGGCCCTCATAATAGATTCATAAGGTGGTTTAATTCTCTTCCTAGGGAAGTGTTCCATCCCTTTCTTTAGTGGGAATTGGAAGCTTATATTACCATCTTTCATGTCAATAATAGCACCTATAGTTCGTAAGAAAGGCCTACCAAGTATAATAGGACAAGACGGATTGCATTCAATATCAAGACCAATGAAATCCACGGGCACATCATTTCTATTAGCAAGAATAAGAACATCATTTATTCTACCCAACGGTTTCTTAATAGTGGAATCCGCTAGATGCAAGTTAAGGGAACATTCATTTATATCGGTGAGACCTAGCACATCACATAGAGATTTGGGTATTGTAGAAACATGATACATCTCCAACGTATCGATAATTTATGAAGTATTCATGCCATATTCACCTATGTTTACAATACTTTTATATGGTTTTGATGCAGTTTATATGATTTATTTAGAACTAACCCGGACTGACGTTGTTTCAACAGAATTACCGTGGTGTTGTTTTTGTGCAGAAAATGAAAGTTCTCAGAATCGCTCGAAACTTTTTGGTGATTTATTCTGAAGGAAATAAGCCATATAGGAGCAAAGAACCACCGGAGGGGAGCCACACGTGGGGCACAAGCCATCAGGGCGCCCCCCCTAGGTCGCGCCCTGATATGTGGTGGGGCCCACGTGGCTTCGTTGCGCATGATTCCAACGCTAAAAAATCCTATAAATCCCAGAAACCCCCAAAATAAATAGAGACTCTCTGTTCCGCTGCCGCAGCTCTCTGTATCGACGAAAAACCAATCTAGAGACGTTCTAGTACCCTGCCGGAAAGGGAAAACCATCACCGGTGGCCATCTTCATCATCCCGACGGAGGCCATGACAAGGAGGGAGTAGTTCACCCTCGGGGCTGAGGGTATGTACCGGTAGCTATGTGTTCAATCTCTCTCTCTCTCGTATTCTTGAGATGTCACGATCTTGATGTATCACAGGCTTTGTTAATATAGTCGGATCATATGATGTTATTCCCTTGCTACCTTGTTGTGATGAATTGAATCTTTACCTATGAGATCTCGTTATGTTGGATTGAATATTTTGGTTTGAGAACACTTGATGTACGCCTTGCGTGGGATACACGTAGTGACATTGGGGTATTCTATTGATTCACTTGATATATGTTGAGGCATCAACTTGCAGATTCCGGTGACCTTGGGGATCTATGCATAGGGGTTGATTGCACGTTTTCATATCACGTTCTCCGATAGAAATCTTGGGGTGCTCCTTGAAGTTCTTTGTGTTGGATTGAATATGATAGACCTGAAATTGTTTGATGCATGTCACATAATTTACCCACAGATACTTGAGGTGACATTGGAGTATCTAGGTGCATTAAGGTTGATTAATACATACCATTGGTGTTGTTCTAGTACGAACTCTAGGGCTGTTTGTGACACTTATAGGAATTGCCCAAAGGATTGATCGGAAAGAATAACTTTGAGGTGGTTCTACTACCTACACCAATTTCATCTTATTGGTCTCCGCTAGATAGGAACTTTGGAGTGATTCTTTGTTGCACGTTGAGGGATGATCATATGATTCAACTATGTTAGCATTGTTGGAAGATTGCACTAGTGAAAGTATGAACCCTAGGCCTTGTTTCCAAGCATTAATATACCGTTTTGCTTGTTGTTTACTATTTATTACCTTGCTGTTTTTATATTTTCAGATTACAAAAACCTATATCTATCTTCCATATTGCACTTTTATCACCATCTCTTCGCCGAACTAGTGCACCTATACAATTTGCCATTGTACTGGGTGTGTTGGGGACACAAGAGATTTATCGTATTTGATTGCAGGGTTTTTTGAGAGAGACCATCTTCATCCTACACCTCCCACGGATTGATAAACCTTAGGTCATCCACTTGAGGGAAAATTGCTACTGTCCTACAAAACTCTGCGCTTGGAGGCCCAACAAAGTCTACAAGAATAAAGTTGCGTAGTAGACATCAAGCCATTTTCTGGCGCCGTTGCCGGGGAGGTGAGTGCTTGAAGGTATATCTTTAGATCTTGCAATTAAATCTTTTAGTTTCTTGTTTTTCACTAGTTTGGTTTTATAAAAGAAAACTACAAAAAATGGAGTTTAGGTTGCCTCAGTTGCTTCGTCTTTTTAATTTCTTTCGTGAAAATGATGGTTCGGAAAATTGTGCTCAATTGGTAGAGGAAGAATTTATGAAAATACTTAATGAGAATTCCTTGAATGATGAGCATGATTGCAATGTTGCTAGTATGAATTCTCTGAATATCCATGACGCTAATGATATGCAAAGCCACAAGCTTGGGGGTCCTATGTTTGATGAACATGATATTTTTAGTCCTCCAAGTTTTGATGAGCAAATTTATTATGATGATGGCATGCCTCCTATCTATGATGATTATGATGATGACATGTATGCTATAAAGAGTGATAGTAACCATGAAACTTATCATCATGATTTTAATATTGAATGTGGTTATGTCAATCAAGTGTCTCATGATAGTTATTTTGTTGAGTTTGCTCCCACTACCATGGATGAAAAGGAATTTCCTTATGTGGAGAGTAATGAGAATTCTATGCTTGTGCATCATGAAAAGAATGATTTATGTGATAGTTATATTGTTGAATTCCTTCATGATGCTACTGAAATTTATTATGAGGGAGGAACATATGCTTGTAGGAATTGCAATAATATCAAGTTTCCTCTCTATGTGTTCAAAGTTTTGAAGTTATCCTTGTTTTGACTTCCTATGCTAGTTGATTCTTGTTCCCATAAATTGTTTGCTCACAAAATCCCTATGCATAGGAAGTGGGTTAGACTTAAATGTACTTGCCATGTGATCCATGATGCTCTTTTGCATGTTTCAAATACTATTCCTATGTGAGCATCATTGAAATCATCATGCCTAGCTAAAAGGCTTTAAAGAAAACCGCTTGTTGGGAGACAACCCAACACTTTTACTTTTTGTTTTTGTGTGTTCACGTGATTAAGCTACTGTAGTAATCATGTTTTGTGCCTTTTATTTCAATAATGTGCCAAGCAAAGCCTTTGGGATAGTATGGATGCTTGTTGATTTGATTCTATGCAAAAACAGAAACTTTTACGTCCAGAGTCAAAAAAAAATTGAAATTTTTACACAGTATTTATATGAAACTTCTATAAGTTTTCCTAATTTTTTAGACTTTTTTGAGACAGGGAAGTATGGTTATACTACAGATCTTCACAGACTGTTCTGTTTTTGACAGATTCTGTTTTGCATGCATAGTTTGCTTGTTTTAGTGTTCCCATAGCTTATATTCATTGATATAAATTATGGTAATGGTAGAATGCAGTAGGTATTATGTGAGAACAATTATGAATCTTGTCTTGACAATACCTAAGTGAATGGTCTTTATTTATTATACTAACCTATCTCACGAAGTTCCGTTAAGTTTTGTGTGATTGAAGTTTTCAAGTTTTGGGTGAGACACCAATATGAGGAGAATAAGGAGTGACAAGAACCTAAGATCTGGTATTCCCAAGGAACCCCCAAGGTAATATCCAAGGAAGACTCAAGCGCCTAAGCTTGGGGATGCCCCGGAAGGCATCCCCTCTTTCGTCTTCAACACTATCGGTATATCTTACTTGGAGCTATATTTGTATTCGTCACATAATATGTGTTTTGCTTGGAGCATCATTTATTTTGTTAGTATTTGCTTGCTGTTATTTATAATCTTGTTTTTCAATAAAAAGTTCCAAGAACTGCCTTTAGGATGCTTGAATTGCATGTTTGATGTGTGCTGTGTAAAAACAGAAACTTTTGCTATAGTGTTTGAATTTTCATATTTTACTAGAACGTGGAAAGTTTCTGCAATTTTTACACAGTATTTTCATATAAATTATTTATAATTTCCTAAATTTTCATAATTTTTAGAGAAATAGAAGTGCACTTTGTAAATTAATTGCTACAGACTGTCCTGTTTAAACAGATTGCTATCATAGTTTTGTTATCTACTTCTCCGATGGTTTTCATGACTTATTGGTAGATATAAATTGTGGAAATGATAGTATACAGTAGATAATGTTTGAAAATTATTTTGCAACTTGTATTAGCAGTACATAAAGTGTTGATTTATTCTTATGTGCACTAACCTATCTCACGAGTTCTTTCCAAGTTTTGTGTGGATAAAGTTTTTGAGATCTAGGTGAAAATGGGATGTGAGAGGATTGAACGAGATACAAAAGCTCAAGATTGGGGATGCCCAAGGCTCCCCAAGTAAATATTTCAAGAAGTCTCAAGCATCTAAGCTTGGGGATGCTACGCATCCCACCTCTCTTCGTCAATTATCGGTTAGCCTATGTTGAGCCTGCATTTTTATTCGTTCACATGATGCGTGCTATTCTTGGAGTGTATTTTTGTTTTGTTTGTTGCTTGAATAAAATACTCAGATCTTAAAATCTTTATTGAGAGAGAGTCCTCACATAGCTACTTAATTGTTTAACTACTCATTGATCTTCACTTATATTTTTCGAGAGTAGTTTGTTGTTTACTCTTGTGCTTCACTTATATCCTAAGAGTAAATTGTGAATGAATGAAATATCATAAATCTGGAATTATCAATGTGCTATATTATTAGTAGCAAGTTCACATTTGGTTTTAAAAGTAAAATCTATTGAAGTTTAACAATAGCTGTATTGGTCATTTGAGCAATTCATGAATGATTAGTATAAGAAAGAGAACTTTCACATACAAATATATTATCTTGGACATCTTTTATGATTGTGAATACCCATTAATTATTTTCAAACTTGATCAAATAGTTGAAGTTGGACAAGGAAGACAACGTAATGGTTATGTTTGGGTATATTTGCATATAAGTTATATTGTTATGGATCCTCTAACATGTGGTGCTTGCTTAGAACCTTATGCTAGCCAAAACTTCGTACTAAGTAGAGATACTACTTGTGCATCCAAATCCTTGAGCCAAGTTTCTTCCATGAGGGTCCACCATACCTACTTATATATGGTATTTCACTGCCATTCCATGTAAATTTGCATGTGCCACCTCTAAACATTCAAATAAACATCCGCTTTGTGTGCTCGTACCGCTCATGGAGCGACGGGGCAGTCATTATCTTCCATGCTAAGCGGTTTATTCTCAAGATGAGTGTTTATTCACTTGTCATTGCACGAGAGAGGCTGGTAAAAAGGATGCCCAGTCCTGCATAACACAAAAATAAATAAACAAAAACTCACCCTGGAATGTTGATTATTTGGAGGGCAACCGTGGATTCGGCCAGCATGGAATGTGTTTGAATGGTGAAGGGGGAGTAAAAAAATTCAATTCTTCTTGGGAACCGCCAATAATGTGATTAGCATGGAAGATATTGAAAACTCTGTTGTGACGTTGACAGGAAAAGCGCACCACTCAAAATTACTTATTCATCTATGTTTTTAAACAATGAGCTCTGGCACCTTCGTAAATCCCTACTTCCCTCTGCGAAGGGACAATCTATTTATTTCCATGATTACTTACTTTCATCTCGAGTCAACTTCTTATTCCAACCTCAAGCTATTAGTTGGCAAGCACCATGTGGTGGGGAAAGATCCAAACATATATATCAACTCAAATATATTTGATCATGATTCATTATTGTTGACAATTATCTTTATGATAAGTATGTTGGGAGGTGAAACATTAAGACCCTATCTTTTTATGTGTTCAATGGATATTGTTTGTTCTAAAAATATGATTTGAGTATTAGCAATCATAAAAGACTATATGATAATTGAGTATGTGGAGCTCTTACTAGACTTGATGATGCATTGAAATTGTTTGGTGACCAAGAACATAGATTGTTAAGTTTCAAGTGAATGAATTGTTTGAACCATGACATGTGAATTGATTGGTACTCTGTCATGATGATTTTTATGAGAAAAAGTTGTTGATTATGATGCTAGAAAAGTGACTGAAATTATCAATGATCAAAGCTATTCACTATGCTAGCATTCACACTTCATAAATTATTTCTTTTATCATTTACCTAATCGAGGACGGGTAGGAATTAAGCTTGGGGATGCTGATACGTCTCAAATGTATCGATAATTTATGAAGTATTCATGCCATATTCACCTATGTTTACAATACTTTTATATGGTTTGGATGCACTTTATATGATTTATTTAGAACTAACCCGGACTGACGTTGTTTCAACAGAATTACCGTGATGTTGTTTTTGTGCAGAAAAAGAAAGTTCTCGGAATCGCCCGAAACTTTTTGGTGATTTTTTCTGGAGGAAATAAGCCATATTGGAGCAAAGAACCACCGGAGGGGAGCCACACGTGGGGCACAAGCCATCAGGGCGCGCCCCTAGGTGGGGCCCACGTGGCTCCGTTGCGCGTGATTCCAACGCTGAAAAATCCTATAAATCCCAGAAACCCCCAAAATAAATAGAGACTCTCCATTCCGCTGCCGCAGCTCTCTGTATCGATGAAAAACCAATCTGGAGACGTTCCAGTACTCTACCGGAGAGGGAAAACCATCACCGGTGGCCATCTTCATCATCCCGGCGGAGGCCATGACGAGGAGGGAGTAGTTCACCCTTGGAGCTGAGGGTATGTACCAGTAGCTATGTGTTCAATCTCTCTCTCTCTCATGTTCTTGAGATGTCACGATCTTGATGTATCACAGGCTTTGTTAATATAGTCGGATCATATGATGTTATTCCCTTGCTACCTTGTTGTGATGAATTGAATCTTTACCTATGAGATCTCGTTATGTTGGATTGAATATTTTGGTTTGAGAACACTTGATGTACGTCTTGCGTGGGATACCCGTAGTGACATTGGGGTATTCTATTGATTCACTTGACATATGTTGAGGCATCAACTTGCGGATTCCGGTGACCTTGGGGATCTATGCATAGGGGTTGATTGCACGTTTTCATACCACGTTCTCTGATAGAAATCTTGGGGTGCTCCTTGAAGTTCTTTGTGTTGGATTGAATATGATAGACCTGGAATTGTTTGATGCATGTCGCATAATTTACCCACGGACACTTGAGGTGGCATTGGAGTATCTAGGTGACATTAGGGTTGATTGATACGTATCATTGGTGTTGTTCTAGTACGAACTCTAGGGCTGTTTGTGACACTTATAGGAATAGCCCAAAGAATTGATCGGAAAGAATAACTTTGAGGTGGTTCTACTACCTACACCAATTTCATCTTATTGTTCTCCTCTAGATAGGAACTTTGGAGTGATTCTTTGTTGCACGTTGAGGGATGATCATATGATTCAACTATGTTAGCATTGTTGGGAGATTGCACTAGTGAAAGTATGAACCCTAGGCCTTGTTTCCAAGCATTAATATAGCGTTTTGCTTGCTGTTTACTATTTATTACCTTGATGTTTTTTATATTTTCAGATTACAAAAACCTAAATCTACCTTCCATATTGCACTTTTATCACCATCTCTTCGCCGAACTAGTGCACATATACAATTTGCCATTGTGTTGGGTGTGTTGGGGACACAAGAGATTTCTTGTATTTGATTGCAGGGTTGTTTGAGAGAGACCATCTTCATCCTACACCTCCCACGGAGTGATAAACCTTAGGTCGTCCACTTGAGGGAAAATTGGTAATGTCCTACAAAACTCTGCGTTTGGAGGCCCAACAAAGTCTACAAGAATAAAGTTGCATAGTATACATCAAAACGCTAGCACCAAGGTCACACAAAGCATTGCATTCTTAATATTTAAGCTTAATTTTAATAGTAGGTTTTCATTCATCGTGTAATTTTCTAGGTATTGAAGCCTCTAACTCAAGTTTCTCCTCATGAGCTTTTATCATAGCTTCTACGATATGTTTAGTAAATGCTTTATCTTGTTCATAGGCATTAGGTGAGATAACCATGGATTGCAACAAAGAAATACATTCAAATAAAGAGCAACTTTCATAATTAAAGTCCTTGTAATCCAAAGTAGTGGGTGCATCGCCATTTAAAGTTTTGACCTCTCCAAACCCACTTTTTTTTTATTTTTATCAATAAGATCATCACCCTCCAAACAAACGGGACGATTTCTATCTAAAGTTGACTCATCTCCAGTCCCTTTATTATCAACTTCCAGTTTAGTAAATAAAGATTCAATAGGAGAAACACCAATCATTTTAACATCTTCATCATAATTACGATGGAAATTGGGAGGAATTGCTTTTTTTAGGAATTATCCTTAGCTCTCAACCTAGCGGTTCTCTCCTTACTTTCATTAATAGATATTGGGATGGATTTAATAGACTCATTAATATCAAGTTTGGGTGGCGAAGTTTTACTTTTAAGAGTTTCCACATCATGAGAAATTGTATCAATGTTTTTCTTCTACCATAGTATTGAAAATCTTTTGAGAACTAATAAATTCTTTAATCGTGTTCTCGAGATAATTGGGCATCCTCTTATTATTATTGGAAGAAATACCATATGAATTACCATAAGAATTTCTATAATTATTAGAGGAATTACCGGGGTACGGTCTAGGATTGAAATTACCTCTATAAGCATTGTTGTTGAAATTATATCTAGAGACAAAGTTCACATCAATAGCATCATTATTTTGCTCAATCAAAGTAGATAGTGTCACATCATTAGGATCAACTTGAGCATTCTTATTTCCAAACATATTCATAATAGAATCCAACTTATCACTCAAAGTAGAGATTTCTTCAACAGAATTTACCTTCTTACCAGTTGGAGCTCGTTCGGTGTGCCATTGAGAATAATTTGTCATGATATTATCCAGTAATTTAGTAGCTTCTCCTAATGTAATATCCATAAAGGTACCACCTGCAGTAGAGTCTAGAAGATTTCTCGACACAAAGTTAAGTCCCGCATAGAAATTTTGTATTGTCATCCATGAATTCAAGCCATGAGTAGGACAATTTCTAATCATCATTTTAATTCTCTCACATGCTTGTGCAACATGTTCTTGCTCGTGTTATTTAAAATTCATAATTTGGTTTCGGAGAGATATAATCTTAGCAGGAGGGAAATACTTGGCAATAAAAGCATCCTTACACTTATTTCATGTTCCAATACTATTGCGAGGCAAGGATGAAAACCAACTTTTAGCTTTATCTCATAGTGAGAAAGGAAATAATTTCAGTTTAACCACATCATTATCCATATCTTTTTTTATTTTGCATATCACATAATTCAACGAAGGTATTAAGATGCGAAGTGGGATCCTCATTAGGACTTCCCGAAAATTGTTCTTTCATAACAACATTTAGCAAAGCGGCATTTATATCAAAAGATTCCGCACTAGTGGCGGATGGTATTGGCGTGTTAATAAAATCATTATTATTAGTATTTGAAAAATCACACAACTTGGTATTTTCTTGAGACATAGTGGCCAAGCAAGTAAACTAGTAAGCAAACAAGTAAACTAGTTAACTAAGCAAACAGGCAAATATAAGTATTTTTGTATTTTTGATTTTTATATAAAGTAAATATAACAGCAAATAAAAAGTAAACAAGTGAAAGATAATTTATGTGTAGGGACCTGGAGAGAATTTGATGATGTCTCCTCGGCTACGGCGCCAGAAATTCTACCTGCTACTTATGAGCTGCATTGGGATTTTCCCTGAAGAGGAGAGGAGATGCATCACAGTAGAGATAAGTATTTCCCTTAATGAGAACCAAGGTTATCAAACCAATACGAGAACCAAGCAAATTCCTTTCAACATCACCTACACACACAAAACCAAACACTTGCACCCAACATGGGCAAGAGGGTTGTCAAGCCCCTTGAACTCGTTGCTTGCAAGGATTAAATCTTGATAGAGATAGATATTGTAAAAGCAAAATAAAATAAAAGTAAATAATATGCAACAAGGTAACTTTGGATTTTTTTGGATTTATATTTAAGTAGACCCGGGGGTCATAGTGTTCGCTAGAGGCTTCTCTCTTGAAAATAGCATACGACGGGTAAACAAATTACTGTTGGGCATTTGACAAAATTGCGCATAGTTATGTCATGTTATTCATGGCAATGATCATGTATATAGACATCATGTCCATAAACAAGTAAACTAAAATGATTCTGCATCTACCACTATTAATCCACTTCGAGAGCGCTTCTATGCTTGCCTCTCTAGGTAGTAAGTTCATAACAAACAGAGTAATGCTTGGAGCAAGGTGACATGATGTAGACAAAATAAGACAAGCAATATGTTCAGATCCCATAGTTTTATCCTTAATGGCAACAATACAAATACATGTCTTGTCCCCTTCTGCCACGAGGATGTAGAGCACCGCAAGATTGAACCCACTACAATGCACCACTCCCACTAAAGATAAATCAATCTAGTTGGCCAAACCAAACCGATAGATCGGAGAGAAATGTGAAGCTATAATAATCATGCATAATAGAATTCAGAGGAGACTCAATTACTTCCAGTGAATAATCTGATCATAAACCCATAATTCATTGGATCCCAACAAACACACCACAAAAGAAGATTACATCGGATAGATCACCGCGGGAATCACGGTGAACTTTGTGTTGAAGATCAAAGAGAGAGAAGAAGCCATCTAGGTACTAGCTATGGACTTGTAGGTCTGTGGTGGACTACTCACGCATCATCATGGAGGCATCAAGGTTGATGTAGATGGCCTCCATGGTCAATTCCCCCTCCGGCAGAGTACCGGAAAAGATCTCCAGATGACCTCTCATCGGAATAGAGGCTTGCGGTGGCCAAAAAAGTGTTTCGGGTGGCTCTCTATTGGTTTCCCAATTTTAGAGAATTTATGGAGGTAGAATTAGGTCATACGGAGCCACGAGGGGCCCACAAGGCATCAGGGCGCGCCCTGTTGCCTTGTCGTCTCCTCGCGTCGCTTCCTGACTTCTCCCGAAGTTTCCCGTGTCTCTTTTGTCCAGAAAAAAATCGTCAAAAAGTTTCGTAGCATTTGGACTTCGTTTGGTACAGATTTCCTGGAAAACCAAAAACAGGCAAAAAAACAACAACTGGCACTTGGCACTGGGTTAATAAGTTAGTTCCCAAAAAATGATATAAAATAGCATATAATTGCATATAAAGTATCCTAGTTTAATAATATAATAGCATGGAACAATCAAAAATTATAGATACGTTGGAGACGTATCACCTGCTCAAGCTGATATACCTTCTCAACGCCCTACTTCTGAGGAAGGTGAAATCCTTAGCTCAGAGACCCGTGCTCCTCCTACTCAAGATGCTCCAAAGGTCTCGCATCCAATTGTGACTGACCAACAACAGATTTCAGTGGGAAGCCCTGTACCACTCCTGTACAAGATTCGGCCCCAGTGCCTTCAAAAAATGAACATGTAAAGTTGACAACCACCTCTGAAGCACCATCGGTCATGGCACCATTTCCACCTCTCAAATTAACTGTTGATACCACTGCAAGAACTAACGAAGTTGGTCCCTCCGAAAGGAAACCAGTCTGTGCTAGACATCCAGACTCAGTTATATATGGCGATGATTTCCTCTTGCCCGAAGAAGAAATCAAATATCCAAACACTCATGAGTAATTGCCCTTGTTCTTGTCTGGCGCGAGCGCTAATGGTCCTCTGTTCAATCGGAGTGCCCGCCCAAAATTCTTTCAAGATAGTCCATATGATGGGTTGCGTACTTTGGAATCGTCTCACTTCTGGACTAAGGAACATGCTATATATTACTCTCCAGTACTCTATGAGAGCAGGAAAATATTTCCTCACAAATATCTAAACATTCCTGCAATGCGAAACCTTGGCGTCTTCAATCATTCTTTAGGATTCGGATGATTTCTGCCTCACCAAGGCGTTCAAATTCGAGCATCCATGGAACCGAGAAATTCTTCAATTCTATGTCACACTTTATATCTCTGGAGATGAATTCGAGCACAACATTGATGTCATATCAGATGAAGATTTTCGGTGCACAATGGACAAAGAAAAGATTCGTGATACCGGCACTTAACCTTCGAGAACCAGACACTATACCATAAACTCTCCTACACTATTTGTGCACTGCCTAGTATGATCCGGACAAATCCATCTCAGATGTTCTTTGGAATGCCATATATGCAATTTTTGAGCGGTACATCTTCGACATTGAAGATATGTTTCTGCGTATTCTGAAGGATTCTGCTCAGTATCCATTCTGCATCAAAGTCTACGCGCCCTGGATCCAAAAAGTTATCGATCATGCTATGGGCACAGTGTATCTCGCGAAGGCAAGTCACAAAAGCTTCATACCTCTTGTTCGTGATACATTGCAAGTCATGGAAGATTTTACTTCGGGAAAATCACCCTATTCAAGCCAAGACTATCACAAAAAGTTTGAAGGACCAAATCTTCCTTGGCACGAACGAATGTTTTCACCTCAACCACCATATCAGCTTGAAGTCAGTATGCGGACGCAACAACTTCTTCTGCAACATATCGCAGAGGATAGACAAGAAAAAAAGCATCTCGCTTTCGGGCTCAATGCCCTCAAAATCGCACCAGGCTGATGCATCTGATCGCTGATGAAAACAAGAAGAGACTCTGGAAATTGCCTCACAAATTCTTCACCGAGAAACAACTCATGAATGTGAACCTCCAAGAGCTATACGATTACATTGACGAAGGCTTTACTATTGAAGACTTACAAGAGCGCGGTACTCCTCCTCTGCCTGCTCGTGAGACTACAACTGATCTTCTTCATCTAAAGCTTCACAAAATGCTCGATGAGTCTGAAGCCACATCATCCACTTTGAAACCTACCGAAGGAAAAAAAAAATCACGTGTTCCTCCATCGGTTGATCCCAATTTGCCTAGTTCGTCAGCTCAAATCCAAGCCAAGTTGCCTGAAGAAAAATCAACTATTGCAGCTGACGACGAAGAGATTCTCATACCTCCTGTCACATCTCAAGAAGAAGTGACTTCTGATAGCTCCTCTGGGGATGCCTCAGAGTGATCCACGTTAAGTTCCTCAAGCCTCATGTTATTCGTCACCTTTTTGCCACTTGTTGACAAAAAGGGGGAGAATTACATCGAGTTTCCATAGATTTGCCTTTTGTTGTTTCCTTGGATATGTTTTCTCTCGTGTTTGCAACTTCTGATTTATGCTTATTTGTACTAAGTCATAAAACTCTCGGTAACTTCTGTGTTGTAATGTTAATAAGCCCTCCTGCCGCACCATTTCTCTCGAAGTATCTGTTTTGCAGGAGGAATTATTATCGGAAGTTACGAATGATTGCACTATGCTCTCGATGGATTTCATCTCATCAGTGCGAATCATTATCTCGATTGATTGACATTTCCTCCATATACATCAATACTTAT
The DNA here is from genome assembly GCA_039707655.1 of Elymus sibiricus. NCBI lineage: Eukaryota > Viridiplantae > Streptophyta > Magnoliopsida > Poales > Poaceae > Elymus > Elymus sibiricus. The sequence goes on along the minus strand of CM077667.1, from coordinate 119,203,774 downwards.
AGGAGAGTTTATCTCAAATCTATTTCCCTGCATACATTTAGGGGGGTGTCTAATTCATCTTCGAGAAAAGTAACACTTGTTCACTCTTGTTCGAATTACTTTTCACATATCTATCTTTACTTCGATGATCATCTGTTTTGTCAACAATCGTCCAAAAAGGGGGAGATTATTGGTGCAATAATTTGCCTCCTTGTGTTTTGGAGGTTGCTGACATAAATATTAAGGGACTTATGTGTTTGCTAGTGCACACAGAATAACAGGTCCCTGGAGTCATGGGGAGTTTGGTTCAAACTCCGAAGATAATCTCTTGTGTGGAACCGAGGATTACCACCAAAGATTATGCTGACAAGAGTAACCCCCAAAAAATTGCTGACGCAAAGCAATTGATTCGGTGTTTGTATGAAAGAATTGACTGCAGCCTCAGTTGAAGACAAAGTGAAGATGTGTCATTTATTTTGTTGTTCTTCTTTCTCTTTATTGAGTCACAGGAACACCGTACTATTAAGAGGGGTATAGTGTTTGAAACTTTGATTCTCTGATGCTAAACCCAATCCTATGTGAGTGTGAGAGAAATCTCTTTGAGTTCTGAGAATACTTGCTAGCAAGAGACCGTGTTCTTCTTCGCTGCGAGAGATTTGTCTCTGGCTGAGGAGTTAGCATTACTTGTTCCTCAAGTAATGTTACTGTTGCTCTCAAAAGCCGACCGGTGAACATGTCGACTGGCCATTGGTTGGACCACATGTCCAAAATCAGGGAAGGCTATGACTATAAATAGCCACCCCTTACCGGCTTTGTTCGGTGGTTGCTCCATTTGATTCCGAGAAGTTTGTGTGAGCAACCCTCTCTCCAGAGTGATTTGAGTTTAAAATCCACTGAGAGAAAAAACCCATAGCCGAAAAATTAGATAGTGGTTTAGCATCACTCGAATCTAAGTACAGTACGCTCCACCTATTACTCTTGAGAGCTGCGAACTCTCTAGACGGTCAGGTGTCAATCTCTTCAGAGATCAAGAGTAATTGTTGTTCTCAAAGAAGTCTGTAAAGGTTTGGAGATCACCTCGAGCTTCTACCACGAGTAATCGACATTGGTTGACGAACCAATTGTCAAGGAGAATAGGTCGAAGCAAGTTTTCTACCGTGTTAAGTCACAACCCCTCCAACCGGACGTAGTCCTTCTGCAGAAGGGCGAACTGGCCTACCAAATTCCTTGTCGCCATTGAGCATCACCAGTGACATCTACACTCGTCCTTCATTCATTCCGTGTTGTATGATAAGTATTAATCATGTGATTCTCTTCGATGCATGCATTTAATTATTGTTCGCAAGTTAGCATTCGCTCACTGTAGTTTTTTTTCATTCGCTCCGCTGCTGGGTTCTGAGAGTTTAAAGGTTTACAAAGAAATTTTAAAACTCCCATTCACCCCCTCTGGTAGACATACTTCATTCCTACAGTGTCTACCAAAAGTTTGAAATGAAAAAAGGACACATTAGGTTCAAGTGAAAAGATGCCAATGCCAAATATAGAAAAGAAAGAATTTAATGTGACCGTAAGAAAACTTACTACAACCAGCGACAAACACCCTCCAACAAACATTTGACCAGGTCCACTTTAATCCTCAACACCCTTGTGAACCCTTTGAACCCTATCATCTAACAATTTCTTGTGGTGCTTCACTATCTCTCTCATCAAATGGTCAATACACTAGCCAAATCAAGAGAGCTAATCTTTGAAACGTCATGTAGACCATGGAGAAACTTCCAATAGGCATAGTTGTGTGTAGTTGGACAGAAGATAGATGTGAAGAACAGGAACAAAAAGCTACGAATGAGACCATCTTTGCTTTCGTCTTTTTCCATCAGCAAAATAATGTTCCTTATAGGAATGTCTTTCCCATCACATTGGTAATATGCCCGCAGCTTCTCAACTCTCTCCTCGACTAATGGATCATTGGTACTCAGAGGGAATGGTTCAAGTCCAGAATGAATACCAAATACTTGAGTGACCATTTCTCGCCTAAGGTGAATAACCTTCTTCTGACGGAAAATGCCAAAATCCGCATAGTCCATATGATCAAGAACCCATTGCAACAGGTTAATCGTAATGGTGAGGTGCTCAGAGATGAGCAACATGTTCCGTACATCATATTTGTAAACATGACCTATCTTGATGAGAGTTAGATTTTTTATGGCCTTGCTAAACCTAAGAGTGGAGAACCTCGTCTTAAGAGGTACCAAGACTTCATGACCTTTCATCCTTCCAACCATATTGGATCCTTACCAAAAAACACTACAAAAGGAAAACTCATGATTAGTTGATGAATTTACTCGAAAGTATAAACAATAAAAAGAACAAACAAGTGCAACTAGCTACTAATAAGACAAGAAGCAAACTAACACAAAAGGACAGAAAAATGCAGCATCACAATTATGCAAAAAAAGCAACTAAAAAAGAATACTACAATTTTAGTTCCAAATAACCAAGCCACCACCAAAGACAAATAAGAATCACACTGGAAAAGGCAATCTAATACTATAACAAACAACAATTGATTGATACTAAATGTCTAAGAGCAATGCTAGCGACTGGGGCACCAGAACAAGAACAAGACGTGACAAGGCAAACGGTAATAATCATATGCAAGCGGAAACAGAGTAGTCAGCTGGCACAAACACATGCCAAAGAAGAGAAAAAAACTACTGGTAAGTAGAAAATACTCATTACTCCCTCCGTCCCATAACACAATACCTTATTACATCTGACTTGCTCAAATAATCGAATGTAATAAGGTCTTATATTATGGGATGGAGGGAGCGGAAGTTAGCAACAATTCCATCCAATATAGCGTATTCCCCGAGCGGTTTTCTTTCACATTAAGCGAGACGAAAGAAAACTCTCGCGTCTACGATTCCCCCGCGTGGAGGTCTCGCTCCTCGTCGTAGTCCAGTTCTAGGTCGGGCCTGCAGCACATCTGAGACGGCCTTTCCAGAGCCTGGCTCGAAAGGCCCAGTCAACGAAACAGGGGCCCATTTGGCATTCCGGTTTCCCCTTTCTCTCCGCCACAACCCGTACCTCCTCCACCTGACCTCCTGACCTATCTCGTGCTCGGTCGGTCTGGACCTACCCAAAGCTCCAACCCGACCCAATAAAATCTCGCCTACACCCTGCCGCCGCCGTAGCTTAGCGCGCGTCGCCGCCTCACGCCTCTCGCCTCTCGAACGCGTCGAGGCCGCCGCCGCCGCTCCCGTTCTGCCCCGTCGCGCGCCGCTGCCCCGCCCCAGCCGTTTCCACCCCACCCGCAACCTTGGACAGCGGCTTTCGAGGTGCGAGCTCTCTACCCACCCAGTGATTGGTTGCCTGAACCCTAACCTATCAAACCCCCACGAGTTTTGGCCTAGATCCGCAGCCAAAGCCGTTCGAGAGATTGGGCCGAAGCTAGTTGAGTTACTTTCTCAAAGTTCGTTTTTTTCTCTGTCAAATCAACTGCGGTCTGCGGAGACGACCGATTCGTAGAGTAGAGGTACCCGAGTTCGTGGATTTTAGGTTGCAATCCCGTTGGGAACATTTTGGGGTAACTTGCTGGCAGTAGTGAAGAACCTAGTCAGCGGATGGGAGGAGCCATTGTTTCGATCTGTTTATCTCTTTTCATGTTTATATATCTTGTGCAAATTGGAGTGATGCAATTGCACACAAAGCCAGGCCTTCCCAGGATGTTTCATCAGTAGCTCTAATTGGACCTAGTTACGTCCATTGTCTAGCTGACTAAAGTGCTCAGAGGAACATAAGCAGAAGCACAACCCCATGCGCGTGAACAAAGGCATGTGGAATATTGACCAAAATGTCGTCTATCCCGGTTGATTGTTTCACTCATCAATAGCTTTTCGTAAGCAGATTGTATACGGCATATCTGTATTCACAGTGGTCAAACCAAAAGTGGAATTGGGGCATGATGTAATGCGAGGAACATACCAGAATTTGTTATAACAGTTAGTAATCAAATTGCTGTCTTTTAGACTTTTAGTAGCTCGGGCACAAACTTAACATGTCAACAGTCCTTGGTTACTGGTCTCTTAAACATGCATGCTTTGGTGTGTTTGAACTTTCGGATTTATCAAACTTCTAGTAAGACTGATGCATTTTGTTTTGTGAAATCCTTTATGATGTAATAGGTGAATAAGGAGCTTTGAAGTCTGTGTATGAACTAGACACAACAGATATCATGGGTGATAGTTCAAATTCAAATGTGCAGAAGGCTGAGGAACTCAAACTTAGGGCAAACGATGCCTTCAAGGGTAAGGATATGTGTTCTCATCCTGTCGTATGTCTAGATTGTACAGCAACATTTTATCGTCTCATTGTTGTTAATGGGGCCTTACCATTGTACTCCCTCTGTCCCTTTTTACTCGGCGTATAACTCTAGACTTGGATATCACCGGCGGTGGGGGGGGGGGGGGGGGGGGGTGCTCTTGTTTTTTCTACTAATTTGCAATGTCCAAAAAAGCGGAAAGCGTAAGCTATGCAGGAGGCCACAGCTTAAGCGCGCTTAAGTGTTTTTTGAAATTGGCCAGAATCTGAAAGAAATAGTCCCGAACAGACTCTAATAATAAGATAAATGGCATATTTCCATTATTGCGCAAGCAGCCAAGCATAAGTAGTTCAAAAACAGCCAAATTCTGGCCAATTTTTTAAAATACGCTTAATCTACCGCTTAGGGCCAAAGCTAAGCGTTTGGCCATCGTTCAGCACTTAAGGCCTTGTACCATGCTAGATGCTTAGAAAAATAAACCGGGTCCTTCTAAAGCACTAGTGCCTATTTCTATAGGAGAGACGCCTAATTAAGCGTCTACCATGTACAAATAAGCACCGGTGCTTAAAGAAAGTCTGGTTTATTTCTTCAAGCACCTCCCCTAAGCACCTTGCATTGTACAAGGCCTAAGTGCTTGAGCGGCGTTTAAAAATGCTTTATTGAACACTGCTAATTTTCCCTTTGTTATAGTAAAGCTGCATGGATCGGGAGGGCTGGGCCGTTATAAATGGAGATGAATGTGCATGCCGTGATTGGGTAGTCCTCCTCGATTGCCTATTTGGTCTCGTTGTTTCTGGCGAATAGGAAGGAGAGCAGCTAATGCATGCATGCATTTGGTTTCATTGGCGGCAGATGATGTGGGCCAGAATAGGTATGCGCTCAATGAAAAAGGGATCACATAGAGTAATACTGGAAAAATGGAAAAACTAGACACGGACTAAGAAGGACCGGAGGGAGTAGTGGAGTACCATTGCACTAGAAACATGAGACATGTTTGTTCTGTTACCTTGCGACCCGAACACTTAATTTAAGGACCCAATCGGTTGGATCTCTTGTTGTATTTAATTTAATAGCTAAACTTGAGACACTAATTAATTAATAAGTGAAGTTAAGAGGCATATCCAGGTTTAGATCTGTTTTTGTGGCAATAAACTGAACTTGAATGACTATCTTTCACGGCATTATGCTAATATCCAAATGAATCATGCAGGGTCCCTTAATGTTAGGATTTCCTTGATGATTGTTGTTGCCTAACTATTACTATGTCTTCCCTCCAGCAAACAAGTTTTCTCAGGCTGTAGAGCTCTATGACCAGGCTATTGATCTAAATGGTTCAAATGCGGTTTATTGGGCAAATCGGGCATTTGCACATACAAAGCTTGAGGAATATGGAAGTGCTGTCCAGGATGCTACAAAGGCTATTGAGATTGATCCTAAATATTCGAAAGTGAGTATCCATGACCTGGGACCTGCTGCTCGCAAAAGAAATTTAGGTTCTCACCTTTTGCAAAACTTTGTGCCCATAGGGTTATTATAGACGAGGTGCGGCATATCTTGCTATGGGAAAGTTCAAGGAAGCCCTGAAAGATTTTCAACAGGTATGTGTCAATTTGTTTAATTATAATCCACTGAATTATATGACTACTGGATATTGGTGTTCATTTGTGTTTAGTCTACTCCGATTACATTTACTTTTTAGACAATGAGATTCCATATTGGCATTTGCTTTCCCTGCAACTAAGTATTATATGCAATTATATTTTCTTATTAGGTGAAAAGAATCTGTCCTAATGATCCAGATGCTACAAGAAAGTTGAAGGAATGTGAGAAAGCTGTTCAAAAAATTCGTTTCGAAGAAGCAATTTCTGTAGGGGATACAGAAAGGCGCTCTATAGCAGATTCTCTTGATTATCATATAATAGGTATCTGGTCTTTGAATTTCTATATTTTCTGGCACTTCACTTCCTCCAGGTTCGATATATACTGTGTTAATGTGGCCAAAAATGGTACACTAGCATTCTTTCCTTGTGCTAGAGTGATATTATATTGGTTTTAGAGTGCATTCCATATTCAGCTCATGGTTGCTTCTCTTGTTTTTTACTTTCATAGTCTTTTAATGCTCGGCATATTATGCACACAATCTAAGTGAAGCAACAGATGCTGAGAGTGACATAGTCAGTGTTTGTATATTGCGAACATTGCATATTCTATTAGCAAAGTTGAGCTTAAGTTATTAAAATAGCTGATAGGTATTTTGATCTCAGCTATAGTTGAGTTAAAGGAACATTGTTGATATTACAGAAGTTGAACCACAGTATACTGGAGCAAGAATTGATGGGGATACAATAACACTAGATTTCGTCAAGCAGATGCTGGAGGATTTCAAGAAGCAAAAATGTATACATAAAAGGTACAGTTTGTAATTGTCATAGCAATCGTGAATCATTTTGTTTTCCTTATACAAATTTTCTTGGATATTTTTGATAAGCTATAAGTTGGCAACCTGGTATAGGTATGCATTACAGATTGTGTTGCAAACACGGGACTTGCTGCGAGCAGTGCCTTCCCTCGTTGATGTGAATGTCCCGAATGGTTGTCACTTCACGGTCTGCGGTGATGTTCACGGCCAGGTATTTGCCTTAACAAGTGAAGTGTTTCTCTAGACACAGCTTTCCATAACCATTTGGCATGTGCATTTTGAAATTCTTTAATCCTGTGAAGTGTTAACAGAACACTTTATATTCACACATATAGTTAGAATGAGGTCGAAATCACTAGTCTTTATGGCATCTAATTTTGATTGTGATTTCTTTTGTTGTTACCTATTGGAGGGCTTAACGACCTGCTGTTCTATTTACAGTACTTCGATCTGCTAAATATATTTGAGCTCAATGGGCTTCCCTCTGAAGACAACCCTTACCTCTTCAACGGAGACTTTGTGGACAGAGGATCGTTTTCACTTGAAGTCATACTTACTCTCTTTGCATTCAAGTGCCTCTATCCAACTGGTAATTATCTTGAATTATTATTTTGTTCATGGTCATAAATTGAACTAGTCGGTTTGCTGTAGTATGTATTCTACTGCTACATCCTCCTACCAGTTCAGCTTTAATTAAGTGGAACTATGATTTAAGCGTGCCTAGAATTTTCTATAATCAGGTATGTATCTAGCAAGAGGAAACCATGAAAGCAAGAGCATGAACAAAATATACGGTTTTGAGGGAGAAGTGAAGTCCAAGCTGAGTGATACGTTTGTCGAGCTGTTTGCTGAAGTATTTTGTTGTTTACCTCTGGCGCATGTGATCAACAAGAAGGTCTTTGTAGTTCATGGGGGTCTGTTCAGTGTCGATGGAGTAAAGTTATCGGACATTAAGGCCATTGACCGCTTCTGTGAGCCTCCTGAAGAAGGTATTTCTCACTTCACTATTTACAGTTGTCCGTTCTTGAGTGGATATGTGATTTTCCTTCATTCCTTTTTATACCATAAATCTACTCAATGAACTGCTCTTATAAACACCTGAGTTATGGTATGATTGCATTTTTCTTGCTTCTCGTCTGAAGCTATGAACATATCATCGACTCATCGTTGACATCAAAGATGTCGAAGTACCTTGTCTTTGTTCTGCTTCTAGAAACTATTTTTTTTTTCACATTTGCAACCTCGATTTTGATCATTTTGTGCAAGATATGTCCATGGGATTACAACCATTGAATTTCTGATGTCTATATGCTATCATTGTCTTTCTGTTGTGAATCACTAGTCTTCTGCAAAAACATTTACTACTTGTTAACAAAACTTGCTGTGGAAGAAATATAATGCTTTTATGTGTGTGTATATGTATATGTGTTTCAGGCTTTCAGCTATTTGGCAAAGTAAATTCTTGCTTTGTTGTTGACAGGTTTGATGTGTGAAATTCTATGGAGTGACCCTCAGCCTCAGCCTGGGAGAGGCCCAAGCAAACGAGGTGTAGGGCTTTCCTTTGGTGGGGATGTGACAAAGAGGTTTTTAGAAGATAACAACCTGGGTACGCCCCATAACAAATTCTCGTTCTTATTGTTTTAAAACACCAGATATATTAGTGTAGGCTTGTTGGAGCATATTTCTCATTTCTATATAACGTTCTTTTCTTGCATGTTTTCTTCTAATTTGGTTGATTGCCTGGCAGACCTAGTTGTCCGATCCCATGAAGTGAAGGATGAAGGGTATGAAACTATGCATGATGGAAAGCTTATTACTGTCTTCTCAGCTCCTAACTATTGCGACCAGGTATGCGAAATCATGGGGAAAACTACACCGCTTGCATTCGTTAATATTCTCTCTTGAGATATAGTTCTGGCAAGCCATCTGTTTTCCTTTTTCATGTCTGTTACTCATCATAGTATGGATACTGACTGTATGATGCTGTTCTAAATTTCCGATGCAGATGGGCAACAAAGGTGCATTTATTCGGTTCAGTGCTCCAGATTTAAAGCCAGATATTGTTAGTTTCTCAGCAGTGGTATGTCCTTATTGGCCTTTTGCATCTACGCTTCTCGCAAGTAGTTTGATTTGTATGACATCTATAAGCTTCTCACAAATAGTTTTATTTGTATATGACATCTATAAGCTTCTTGTGAAGTGTGTGGATTCTTGTTGAACTTGACTGGCACAGTATATAGTTTGGAAGTTGCATATATCTATTTCAAGCACCTCTTAACTGCTTATGCCCTAGTAATTCATTTGATCAGTTATGCTGAACTTTTCCCTACCCAAATTTGGTTACTTCATGTGCTAATATTAAGGTTATTATTGCAGTCACACCCTGATGTCAAGCCAATGGCCTATGCAAACAATTTCCTCCGGATGTTCCAATAGCAGCCGGCGGGGAACCTGTCTGGCCAATTTTGATATGCAAAACTTTTCTGTGCCCAGCTCATTTTCATACAAGTCTTGCGTTGAGCAGCAAATATTTTGCTACAACAACTTTAGAAGCTGCTGTGACCCCTCCTGTCCTTTGTTAAATTATTATTATGATTTAGGTGTCTGTAGTTGTACATTTGCTTTATCCTCCTGTCCTTGTCCCTGTGATTCCCTTTATATCTCTCCACCCCAGTACATCAGTTCAGTGGGATAATTTTCACCGCGTTGACACCCAAGGATTCATGCCTTTTCGCTCTTGATTGCTTGTGTGGATTGTTGTAATACATTTCATACACAAAATGCTACCTGCAGCATGCAGCGGACTATGATTATTCTGTACTGAGGGTGAGCACAGGATTGTGCAACATACATAGCCTTGTGTCAACGCCACAATGCGGCTTTGTAACACAATTGTTTAGTTTGCTTGCCACTTTTATATCTGCATTGCACTTCATTTTCAGCTGGTCAGTAAGAGATGATCAGGCAGACGCATGTTATCCAAGGACTAAAAGTTGGTAGTTTCCTAGTTTTTTTGAATTTGAACAGTTGGCCTCGACTGTTGTAGTAATCTCACCATCTGAGTTCAAGGCTTATATAATAATGTTCTTAATTATGATAGCAGGGCATGGAAAAACTTGTCCAGATTTTATATTGTTGATGCCAAATGCTAATTTCATGGGTAACTGTGAAAAGAATGGAGCATTTACAGGAATCGGGTTTATCCGGAAAAGACCCATGCACACACGTACTTTTTTCACCTTTGTAGCATCCCTTGAAAAAATAACGTCCTAATATAATTATCACTGGGGTCAAAGTAGAGGCAAATCTTCATCCAAAGTACTCTTTTTCTTTTTTGAATACATCCTTCAAGAAGCACTCGTATTTTTTCTAGCCCCGTACCGCGGTCTTGAGAAACGACGCGGTCGACCCGCTCCTGGCGATGATGGGCTTGTCCGGCAGCCGGATGAGGTTGTAGGTCCAGGCTCCCGCCACCGTCCCGCACACCGGGCCGACGACGTACACCCACACGCCGCCGTACCGACAGGCGACGATCGCCGGCCCAAGGCTCCTCGCAGGGTTCATCGACGCCCCCGTAATCGGTCTGCGCATCCGCTCCGCACAAACAAGAATGCAACATCCGCAGGTCAGGTCACGGGTAAGAAGATCAAGAACACGTCCACGATTTCAGTTTAGTTGCTATATGGAGTAATGCTTTAGATCGGCTTGTACCCGGCAAAGAGCACGTTCAGCACGACGGTGGCACCAACTGCGAGACCAGCCAATTCACCAACCTGCAAGTGCAACAGAAAGCATCGACATTCCAGGGCTATCAGACATCGGCAGAAGTTCATCGTTTCCGATCTCCAAGTGCAAGGCCTTACTGCTCTGTCGTCCGTGGCCACGCCCGAGACGACGAACATGAGGAAGAAGGAGATGATGAACTCGAGCGCCACCGCCTGCGTGCTCGAACCGGACGGCGTCGTCCCGAAGAAGTGCCCGTGTGCGCCGCCGAACGTCAGGCGCAGCGTCAGGCTCGCCAGCGTGGACCCCAGCACCTGAGCCAGCACATAGGATGGCACCTGCAATACATCCACATTTTCAGTCTGCCAACACACTCTGAAAAGGTGGCATTTTTCGGATAATCTACAGTGTTTCCTGCCGATCACATCACATTCATCATCCCAATGGAACATCCCTGCCTGCAAAAAAAATACCTGCTTCCACGGGAAGCGTCGGCAGGTGGCGAAGGCGATGGTGACGGCGGGGTTGAAGTGCGCCCCGGAGACGTGGCCGACGGAGTAGACCATGACCATGACGACGAGCCCCCACACGACGCAGATCCCCGGGAACGTCACCGCGCCGTCCGTGCTCTGGTTCACCACCACGGAGCCGCACCCGGCGAAGATCATGAAGTAGGTTCCCAGAGTTTCCGCAAGGATCTGCTCAAATCTGCGTCAAACGAGCACGATTCTTCCTGCAAATTTTGCTTCATCTACCACGTAAGTACAAAACTACATACTGCAACCACATATATACCTTCTGCATGAATTGGACTGAAATCATGCCGCTGCCGTCGCATCTGCTGCTGTCATTACCGTTGCCCCGGTCTTCTGAATTCTCAGACCTGGCCTCTTTCTCGTCTCGCCCTTCTTCCATGGCTCCAGCGTCGCCTCCGTCGTCCCTCTTAGGTTAGTGACACACGGTCCTCTCCGTTGAGCACAGTACCCTACTTCTCCTTCCTGGTCTCTACTTGATGTCGTTCAAGAGTATGTATATCTCCCAAGGAACCATATATTCTTCTTGGACTGATTACCTACTCTACTTGACTGGATGTGGCTTAGTGCAGCCACTGAAGTAGGCGTGTGCAAAAACATAACCAACTCAACCACCAAGGGCTAAACATGATAAAAATTAGGAGTCTTGGCACAATTTTTCTCGCCTAACTGAATACATCATCAGTAAAAAAAATACAGATTAGTTTTTTCTTTTCTTATATCTATCCACTCAAAGTTATATGAATAATTCGTCTTCAAAAACTACAATGGATCTTCATGCTTGTACCATTCTAAAAATTTGAAAGGAAAAAAAGTTTGCACCTGTTGGTTTGTTCATGTTTTACGTGGTATTTATTTTGGAGACCAAAAATACAACCGATTACCTTTTTTGGACTAGCATTCATGCACGTGCGATCCACGTTTGCACATTGTCAAAGCATCATGTGTCAATAAAATGGGATGATTGATCTCATAAAAAAAAGGATAATGAGTCCGCTCTTTCTTTAGCTCTAAGGAAATAGTGAGAAAGTGTAACTTAAAACACCAAATTATGGTTGTGTGGTAGCAATTTAGAGACAAATTTTCTGTAAATAAAACTTATAAACAACTTCAATATGTGTGGGCAAAACGCGGCATGTTTACAATACATCATACTTCATATCTTATATTACCTCTGTCCCAAATTAGTGTCTAACACTACAAACCTAGGACATGTATCTAGACAAATCTAAGACAATAAATTTGAGAAGGAGGGAGTACTTTTACAATTTACTTTAGATGTCACATTGTTACCTCCCACCCCATAAGACCCCTAGCCGTCAGATCATGGCGGAATGGATGGTTCGTAATCATGCGGAACACCCTACAGTTTCTCTTTTTCTAAGTGTTGACTATTCGAGGCCTCCGTGAATTGAAGGAACTTTGTAGACAGACCACATGATATATGGGAGGGCTTTGGATCAAAGTCTTGGTCACGTGCCCCTAAGGACCAAGCCATAGTAGTTTTCACCGTCGCACGCGTATGACAAGTAATCCTAACCTCAATGCTCCAAAGAGATAACATGGATCTCAAAACAATTTGACTTCGTGTCTTGCATGAAGTTTCTCCTCTCTGTAAGTTCCATGGAAAGTCGAAAGAGCATGTTTGCAAATTTCCGTGTTTGGTTTTCTGAGACCATCTCATCTCCAACAACCACCCAATAATTTGGTGCCCTAAAACTGGTTTTAGGTGTTGAGAGAAAAGGTTTTAAGTTTTCAGGATGTTTTCTGCTTTCTAGTAGACCTACAAATGGTGCCCCAAAATTTAGTCTTCTTCTTCTTCTCTATTCCACAATTGCATATATATTCAAATAAACTATGACACGGTAATTAAAATTTAGCAACATCACAACACACATAATCAACAATACTTCAAATTCAAGTTTATATCAATAATATTTCAAATTCAAGTTTATATCAAAAATATTTCAAATTCAAGTTTGAATATAAGCCTAAAATATAAAAAAAAATTGTGCATCACAAACACAAATAAAAGTGCAGAGAACATGAATGCATGGAGCTGTCAGATATCATTGCCTCCATTGCCATCACTAGTGCTTGCATTCTCTCCATTGGCGCCATTGTTTCCATAGCCACCTATGCATCCTCCCCGCGGACATGCAGCCAAATGAGGGGTGTCCGGTCAGTGTTTGAGGGGCCGGATAGCATATATAGATGTTCTTCGGCTAGAAATGGCTTTTGCCGTATTGAATTCATGCACCGGCTAGATGAAGAGAGGCATCTAGGCTATTTTAGTTCTTACACATGGAATCAATGTAGACCGCAAAATTATTTTTATATTGCATTGGCAGGGTCTTGAACTCAAGACCTGGTTCGAATACCATATTAAAATCATGCACCAGTTGCTTCAAAAGTTCAAACTGATGTGAAGAGACGGACAATATATTTTCAAACACTTTGGATACCATGAGTCTAGTCTAGGCTAATGTCAGCGATCAAGGGGCTCCAGGTGATCCAGTGGCGCGCGAGACACAGGTTCAAACTGAAGCCAGGCCCCGTCGCAAGCCTCAGCGGCCCGCTAGGCTTGTTGGGCCTGAATGGGCTCTTGGCGCCGCGACGTCTACTTAAGCGAGTGCAGCCGGTGGGTGGGGGCAGGCTGGCAGAACGGCTAGAAGCCGAGGCACGGCATGAGCTGGTAGCGATAGGATCAAATCCCCTTCTTCCTCCATTCGAATTGTAGCTCGGATCTCATGTAATTCGCCATGAATGCTTGATTGAGAGTTGTAGTGCTAACAATCTGGCATCAGAGCCGTTCGACCTCTCGGGCCTTCCCGTCCACCAGCGGCATACGAGGTTCGCCGACCGGCAGCGCGCGGCGGCGATGGATCGCATCCCGCCGGAAACGAAGGCCATCTACGATCTCCTGCGCGCCGACTTCGACAAGGTCAGCCGTGAGCGAGACGACTCCACAGCGCAAGCTATCGCGCTGCTAGATGCCAAGCTCGACCTCCTTTCTGGCCGCCTCGACGAGGTCAAGGTTTCGATCGGAGTCGACATCGGCGAGCTGCGGATGGGCCTCGACAAGACGGCGCCCCCAACTGCACCTCCTCCCTCGAGCGACCAGCCACGAGCAGTGCCGGCCACGCCTGGCCAGGCTGCAAGCAGTGGATCCAATGGCCCTGATGGGCACCGCTTCGACAACGAGAACCGGGGGTTGGGGCATAGATTCTATGTTCCACCTCCGGCCAGAGGTACGCACAACGACCAGGCCCTGCAACGTGTACCCTTCTCCTCTCTGGAAAATTTGAGGCAGAATTCTACTGATGTGTTTGGCGTTGGCCTGCGAATTGAGATGCCTCGGTTCGATGGCGCCAACCCCCAGTTGTGGCAGACTCGATGCGAGGATTATTTCAAGTTTTGGGGTACGCCGCAGATTCAGTGGATTTCCTTGGCTACATCTCTGTTTGAAGGACCAGCAGCGAGGTGGCTTGAATCAGTTCGTCGTCGTGCACCATAGGCCACATGGGACGAATTCTGTAGGTTGCTTCAGAGCAGGTTTGGTCGCAATTTACACCAAACAGTTCTGCGGATTTTTTTTCACATCTCTCAGACTGGTACTGTGGAAGACTATGTGAAGAGATTTTCTGAGTTATATGATCAGTTAGCTGCATATGAAAGTAGTCCGAATACAGTTCATTATGTGACTCGTTTCATGGAAGGTTTGAAGCCATCTGTTCGACTCGCTGTTGGAATTCAGCAACCTGTTGATCTTGATACAGCTTATCAGTTGGCCATCCTGCATGAGGAGTTAGGAATGAACTCTGTCAGTTCTTCATCTGCTAGTTCTAGCCGCAGAGCTTCAGCACTGCCCTTGCCACTACCTCCGCAAGTGCCATCTGCCAGTTCTGCGACAGCTCGCATCTATGATGATAAGAAGTTAGCTGAACAATCCAGACGCCCTGTTAGTGATGATAAGTGGGGTGCCTTGCGTGCTTACAGGAGAGCAAAGGGCTTATGTTTCGTCTGTGGGGAATGTTGGAGCAAGGACCATGTCTGTAAACAAGAAATTCAGCTCCATGTGGTGCAAGAAATGTTGGATTATGTGCAGCATCTTCCATCAGATTATGTGGACTCTCCTGTCTCTGACACTGTTTCTGAAGCCAATGCCATGTTTGTGTCTGCAGCTGCTTTGGGTGACACTTCTGATACTCCAGCTCTGACAATGAAGATGAGGATTCACTTACAAGGACATACTCTCACATTCTTAGTGGACTCTGGTAGTACCAACACTTTTCTGGATTGTGCTGTGGCTGAACTTTTACATGGAGTTTCAGATATGCCAGTTTCAATGGTCAGGGTTGCCAATGGTAAACTCATTCCCTGTTCCAAACAGCTCTTGAATGGTAAATGGACTTGTGGTGGCCATAAGTTTGTCAGTAGTTTTAGAATTTTTCCTTTGGGCTCTTATGATGGGATTTTGGGCATAGATTGGCTAGCTGCTCACAGTCCTATGCAAGTGGACTGGTCTGCACATTGGTTGACTTTCCAGCATGAGGGTGTTCCCATCACATTGCTAGGAGAGAATGATGCTCCTTCTGTGTGTACACTGCTCAGTTTGTATGCTATATCAGATGTTGGGACAGAAGCACCACCAGCAGTACCTGTGGAAGTTCAGGCTCTGTTGGAGCAATTTGCATCAGTTTTTGAAGCTCCCATTGGTCTACCTCCTAGAAGACAATATGATCATACCATTCCACTTGTTCCAGGTGCTACTCCTGTATCTCTTAGACCATATAGGATTGCTCCTGCATTGAAAGCTGAAATGGAGAGACAGGTGCAAGAGATGTTAGATAATGGAGTTATCAGACACAGCAACAGCCCCTTCTCCTCTCCTATGATAATGGTGCAGAAAAAGGATACTACCTGGAGACCAGTAGTTGATTACAGACATCTAAATACTATCACTGCTAAGAGCAAGTACCCAATACCTGTCATTGATGAGCTTCTGGATGAGTTAGCTGGGTCTCATTGGTTTTCTAAGCTGGACCTCAGGGCTGGTTATCACCAGATCAGAATGGCACCTGGGGAAGAGTACAAAATTGCCTTTCAGACACACACAGGCCATTATGAGTTTTTGGTTATGTCTTTTGGTCTCACTGGAGCTCCTAATACTTTCCAGTTTGCCATGAATAGTGACTTAAAACCAGTTCTTAAAAGGAATAAGGGCAGAAAATTTGTCATTGTTTTCTTTGATGATATCTTGGTTTTTAGCATCACCTATGAAGAGCATTTGAAACATTTGGAGGAAGTTTTGAAACTCCTTAAACAACAACAGTGGCAAGTAAAATTGCCTAAATGTGCTTTTGCACAACAGCAGATTGACTATTTGGGGCATGTCATCAGTGGGCAAGGAGTTGCTACTGATCCCACTAAAATTGAGACTATTAAAAGCTGGCCAGTTCCTGTTTCTGCTAAAGAGGTCAGAGGATTTCTTGGTTTGGCTGGGTACTACAGAAAATTTATCAAGTTGTTTGGAGTGATCAGCAGGCCTTTGACTAATCTTCTCAAAAAGGGTGTTATCTTTCACTGGACAGAGATTGAATAGCAGTCCTTTGAAGCACTCAAACATGCTCTTGTCTCTGCTCCTGTTTTGGCCCTCCCTGATTTCTCTAAGAAATTTATCATTGAGACAGATGCTTGTGATGTAGGAGTGGGGGCAGTTCTTATGCAAGATGGGCATCCCCTTGCTTATGTCAGCAAAGCATTGGGCCCCAGAAATCAAGCCCTCTCTGTCTATGAAAAAGAATATCTTGCTATCTTGTTTGCTGTGGACCATTGGCGTCAGTATTTGCAGTTATCTGAATTTGTTATTCGAACAGATCAGCGCAGTTTAGCCAGTTTGTCTGAGCAAAGATTACACACAGTCTGGCAACAAAAGGCGTTTACCAAGTTGCTGGGGCTAACCTATACTATTTGTTACAAGAAGGGAACTGAAAATGGTGCTGCTGACTCTTTGTCCCGAAGGCCACACACTGATTCTGAAACCTTGTCTGAAATATTAGCTGTTTCTTCAGTACAACCACTTTGGCTGGAAGAGATCTTGAACAGTTATTCAAATGATCCCTTCTCCACTGGCCTGCTTCAACGCCTTGCTGCTGATTCTGAGGCTGATAAGAAGTTTTCTCTGAAAGCTGGGCTTCTTCGCGTGGATAATTGTATTTGGGTTGGAACTGCACCTTCACTACACCAGAAAATTGTCAGTGCTTTCCATGACAGTCCTGTAGGTGGCCACTCTGGTTTTCCAGTCACATACAAAAGAATTCGTCAGCTCTTTCGTTGGGCAGGCATGAGATCATTTATTAAACAGTTTGTGCATCGCTGTATAACCTGTCAACAAGCCAAGCCCGATCGTACCCCATATCCAGACCTCCTCCAACCATTGCCTGTTCCTAAAATGCCATGGGAAATGGTCACTATGGACTTTGTGGAGGGATTACCTACATCTGGCCGTTACAACTGCTTGTTGGTGGTCATTGATAAACTCTCCAAGTATGGCCATTTTGTTCCCTTGCATCATCCATTCACTGCTCAAACAGTCGCTGAAGCTTTTCTGAATTCAGTTTACAAGTTACATGGTATGCCCATGTCCATTGTTTCCGATCGCGATCGTATTTTCACCAGTACCTTTTGGAAGGAGCTCTTTCATAAGTCTGGCATCTTGCTGCGAATGAGCTCTGCTCGTCACCCACAATCAGATGGGCAAACGGAACGTGTCAACCAACAAGTTGAGTGTTTCCTTCGCTGTTTTGTCAGTGCTCACCCCTCTCGATGGGGTCAGTGGATACCACTTTGCGAGTTTTGGTATAATACCAACTGGCACTCTGCTACGGGTGTCACCCCTTTTGAAATCATCTATGGCCATTCGCCGCGTCACTTTGGTCTGACGACGGATGATACTGTTCAATCTGAAGATCTCCAGCAATGGCTCTCGCAACGTCAGGTCATTATTGACTCTGTTCGTCAACACTTACTGCGTGCTCAACAACGCATGAAGGCTCAGGCTGACAAACACCGCACAGAGCGTGTGTTTGCTGTTGGCGACTCTGTTTTCCTGAAGCTTCAGCCATATTTACAATCCTCCGTGGCTCCGCGTGCAAATCACAAGCTGGCATTCAAGTATTATGGTCCCTTTACAGTCGTTGCTCGTGTGGGAGAAGTTGCTTATGAATTGGCTCTGCCTGCTGCTAGTCGAGTGCACCCCGTGTTTCATGTATCATTGCTGAAGCGGGTTTTGGCACCGGATTGTCAGGTTTTGCCTCAGCTGCCGCTCCCTGACGCTCATTTGCAGATTCCAGAACAAGTGCTGCAGCAACGGGTGGTTCGTCATGGCAATGATTCTGTCGTCCAAGTTCTGGTTAGGTGGAGTGATTCCACTGAAGACATGGCCACATGGGAAGACAGGGAGACCTTGAAGCAGATGTTTCCTCGTGCACCGGCTTGGGGACAAGCCGTGTCTAAGGAAAGGGGGATTGTCAGCGATCAAGGGGCTCCAGGTGATCCAGTGGCGCGCGAGACACAGGTTCAAACTGAAGCCAGGCCCCGTCGCAAGCCTCAGCGGCCCGCTAGGCTTGCTGGGCCTGAATGGGCTCTTGGCGCCGCGACGTCTACTTAAGCGAGTGCAGCCGGTGGGTGGGGGCAGGCTGGCAGAACGGCTAGAAGCCGAGGCACGGCATGAGCTGGTAGCGATAGGATCAGATCCCCTTCTTCCTCCATTCGAATTGTAGCTCGGATCTCATGTAATTCGCCATGAATGCTTGATTGAGAGTTGTAGTGCTAACAGCTAATCATAGCTCGCCGATGGACATTGCTTCCAAACGATACTACTCCTACATCGGTTCACTTCAAATAATACCCCCCGCAAGTGGCGCTGCTGGCAGCAGCAGGCGGCGGCGACTCTGCAGTCTGCGGTGCACATACGACAAGGCGTGGGCGTGGCGTACTCACGCGCTCCTACTACGGGGAGCTTCGAAGAGTAGATATTTTTCTCCTCTGGTGAGTCGAAGATCCTTCCGCATTGTCCGGCTTCTGGAGGGCAGGATTTGCGGGCGACCGGAAGGACGGCACAGCTGCGTTTTTCTTTGACTTGGCGCGGCCACGAGGGAGAAAGCGACGGCAGTGCGGTGCGGCCACGAGGTCAAGGCACAATCACGCCCGCCGGCTCCGGACAAGACACGGCCGCGACGCCGTCCGCTCCTCGACCAGGAACACCGTGTTGACCCCCCGGCAGCGAGGACTTCGCAGCCACCGCCGTGCCGACTCCATCCGCCACGGCGGAGGGCGCTTACCACGGCATGGAACAAGCATCGTATGACCAGTGGAGGTCGACAATCTTCTTGATTTCTGACATCAATTTACATGTGTTCTGTCGCAACAACAGCACAATAAGCTTACAATACGGCCAAGGCGAGGTCACCAGCTGTGGAGGCTACGTATCAGCTGGTTTTGGCCGCCGAACCCTCTCTCTAGCTCTTGTAATCCACACAAATAAATAACACAATTATTGTCACAGCAAGTGAAGCTAATCTGAAGGAACCACACGCTTGGTCTCTCTTTCAGAAACTAATGGAACACCAAGAAGAAGAAGAAATAAGCTACAACAAGAAAGAATCCCGCCCGAGTTAGGTGTTGTTAGCATCAGCTCCTCGTCCTGGAGCTTCCGAGAGTGAGCTCCAGCTCGTCCGATCCAGAGTCCTCGTGGATCCTCTCGCCCTCCCACGCCCTCACCAATCCGGCGGTGGCCTGCTGAGCGCCGCCGTTGGTGCTGCTTCCAAACGCAAACTCGTCAGAAACCACGTCCATCATGTGAACGTCCGGGTGCCGCGCCATGCCGGGGATCACCGGCGAGCACGTGCCGCTCTGGCCCGGCGTGCACATCCTCGACGAGCCGCCGCCCGGGATCGCTTCTTTGAAGACGCTGAATGGGTTGGAGGACATGAGACTGAAGGTGGGCGATGAAGGGCTCGTTGACGAGATCTGGATACCGGCTAGCCATGCCGGGTCAGGAACCATTTGACGCCCGGGGCTCGGCGGGGTGGAGTTCACCACGCAGGGACTGTTTGAACCGTGCCATGGTGGCTGGATCACCGACTCGTCCCAGTCCGTCTTCATGCGAGGTGTGCGAGCGGTCGGTGAGCTCAGTGGAGGAGTCACCGGGGCGCTAATGGAGCCACCGTGAATCAGCAGCGGGGGAAGATGCGGCCGCTTATTCGACGACGTCGAATTGGAGAACGTTTGCAGCCATGGTAGGATGGGAGTTGCATCGACGCCATTTACCATGTTGTTAGAATGCGGGAGGAAGGGCGAGGATGCGCCGCTGGGGAATGAAGAGGAGGTAGGGCTCGCATTGTATGATGCCCGCGGACTCGGCTGGTATGAGGAGCATGGGCTTGGTGACACGGAGCACCCAATCCCATCCATGCGCTCTGCAGGCCTGCATCCCTGTGAACAAGAAACGAACACCTTATTAGTTTGTGGTCCATGTTTTCTCCGACTATAGATGAAAGTAAACCAGGCGTGGTATTTCTGACGCAAAATTGCTACCTAGTCAACAACATTTTATCTTGGTACAGGGCACCCCATTTCACACCAAGCCTTGAAGAACTGAGAGAGCAGGGGAGAATCTCTGCCTACTTAGCACTACATTGCAAGTAGTAGTACGCATATAGACAAGTAATGTATGATAGATAACCATGGCACAGCTCATGGCGCAAATGTTAAACGTGTTATCATGGCAGGTAGCGTCATAGCCATTTGCCAAAATTCGACTTGTGTGTAGACAATATGGTCAAACATCATCATGCCGACAGTGAATCGCGCCATGCGACTCCGTGGGATTGTTTGAAGCATTGCTGCAACCATGGCATGAAG
The DNA here is from genome assembly GCA_039707655.1 of Elymus sibiricus. NCBI lineage: Eukaryota > Viridiplantae > Streptophyta > Magnoliopsida > Poales > Poaceae > Elymus > Elymus sibiricus. Next base: position 119,182,869 of record CM077667.1, on the reverse strand, counting down.
ACGTAGCAGGCAATACAATAATTCAGCAGCATACTAGAGTTGTTTCAGCGTGTTTCTCGCCCACAGATCTTACGAGCCGAACACGAATCCGGATCTACCAAATGCTTAGCATCGCGATAGTATTTGCAGGGAAGCAGAGCACGGCACGAATACAAGACGCTCAATTCGTCATAGCGCTAGGATTCCCCTCGAGAATCTTAGCTTTTCTTTTCCCCGGCGGCAGCAGCAGCTCCCCGATGCCCCGAAATTCCACGAACGCGCCTACCAGCCACCCACCCACCCCGCACTCCAGTCCGCCACACCCGTGCACGGACCAGACTGGCGTCTCCCACCACACCACCCTTTGCCCATCGCTACCCACGTGCAACCCACCCCCACGGAGATGGAGGAAAATTAAAATAGGAAAAGTACGACTGGACGCCACACGGTTCACACCGTGCTGCAGGCGCCCAAGCACCAGCTGCCCCTCGCCGTACCACGTCGAGATCCACTGCGCGCGCCGCCTCCGCCGCCGGGAACCCGCGCTCGACGAGCTAGCTCGCTCGCTAGCTAAACTGCGCTGCTGGCCTCCCGTGGAGGAGCGAGGCGAAGGGGTGGATCGATCGGTCGTGGCGGAGATCCAGCCTTGCGGTTGGGGGAGAGAGCGGAGAAGGCGTGGTACGAACCTTGCGGTAGGTGGTGCCGTCGGGCTCGACGACCCAGCCGGCCTCGTTGCAGAGGGCCTTGAGGACCTCGTTGTTGTCGCAGTGCTTGGGGAGCTTGTACCCGCCGTGCGCCCGCAGGCCGGAGAATATCTTGGCGGCGATCGCGCGCCGCCGCCGCTCCCTCCGCTTGTTGTTCTCCCGCTCCCGCCACGTCGGCATCCTGCCGCCCGCTCCCCCCGCCGCCCCGAAGTCCGCTCCTCCTCCTCCTCCGCCGCCTCCCCCCGTCGCCATGCCGGGTCAACCCTCCGCAGCACGCACAGTTCGGCTCCGCCGCCGAGCTCGAAGCAAGGAGGGAGGGAGAACGGGTCGCCCTCTCGAGGGGGCGAAGGAGCGAGAGCAGATCACACGGAAGAAGAGAGAGAGAGAGAGAGAGAGAGGGAGGAGGTGGGTGGGGGAGCAGTGGCGTGAGCTTTGAAAAGCCCCGGCTCGCGACGCGGCCCGCACCGCCCCTCGATTTCCTCCTATTTACGCCCCTGCCACCGCGGGGGCGCGGTCAACAGGCCTGCGGCCGGAGGGGCAGAGCGCCGCACCGCACCGCACAGGGCGAGGCAGCGAAGTGTGGCGTGGGGCGGGGGGGCAGCCCACGAAGCGTGTTGCTCCGCGGCGGGGGCGGTCCACGTCAACCGAGCGCTGCACGTGGGCGCCCACGGGCCGTGGGGCCCACGGGCCGTGGGGCCCGCGGCCCGGGCCGGGGCAGCCCGTGGAGGAGGTGGGGCACGTGAGCCTGTTGCTTTTCGGGGCCACGCACTCGTTTTCTTTCTTTTTTTTCTCCTTTGCTCGGCTCGCACCGCCCGTTCCGGAGATAAATTGATTGATTTGTTTGTTTATTTTGCGGCGTGTTTTTTAGCCCCGCCTCGACGCGCGGGGGAGGAAAGAATACGACGGACGCAGCGCGAACAGGAACAGTGGACGCTGGGCTGGGGCTGGGGCTGGGGCTGGGGGAAGGGACGCACGGGGAGCACGGGTGGGGCTCGGAGGGGTCGAAACGTGGCGGCCGAGGCTCCACGGGCATCTTCCTTTGCCCGCGTGCGTCGCAGGGGCAGCCGGGGACGGAACGGGCTACTGCTTTCTCTACACGGCGTCACCGTGCGGGGAGACACGGAATAAAGCGTGGAGTCAAACAACATGAATTCTTTTTCGAAAAAAAAGTTTACTAGGTTCAGCACATCTTTAACGTTGACCCGCAAATTTGCTCCCGCATGCAATTGAAATAAAGGTTTAAATAACCGGACGAATGACACACAAACATAATGATTTTCATTTAAATAAGAGGAAAATGTTTATATTCTGACATATTTTAGTTAGACCCGACTATAAACCTAGACTAAATTGACGGCCGGCGCCCGTTCCCCATCTACGGCCGACCATGAGCCTAGAAAAATGAAGTCCCGCCATCTCCACAACCATGAGCACCGAGAAGCTATCCGCCTCCACGGTGCCGCCGAACAACTAATCGGCCGACGTTGTTGAGCCCACCAAGCTTGGCTTCAACGGGAGGGGACGAGCGATGGCCTTTCTAGGACCCGAGCGCCGGTGACCTCACATGCTCTACTCATCCTCGTTGCCGGCTTTGTGGTCGTGGCGGCGGGGTACGGTTGTGGCGGAGCTGTAGATATCCTCCTCGTCGTCGCTCTTGTCGAACACCTCATCTGCCGCCTCGTCCATCTCCCTGTACGAGGTTTCTAACTCCACCCGAGCGGTACCGCGAGTAGTCGCGGCAGATCTCGTGGGTGGAGCAAGAGGACTCGAGCGGCGCCTCCTGCTCACGCACATCCACGTCCGGCGTGATGACCGTGTCGACGTTGAGTAGCTCCTTCGCGCCTGGTGTTGTCGAGGAGGCAAAGGTTGTAGGCATGGTCGACCTGCGCCTCTGCTCATCCAGCACCATGTCCGTGTAGTGCGCATGAGCCTCGCCAATGGTGATGCCAGCATGCACCGCCCAGGTGGGCGGCGTCGGCTCGTCGTCGGCCGCGTCATCCATCGGACTTCGTCCGTCTGCGGCCTGCCAACCGGCTACAATGGCGGCGATTTCTTTTTTCTGCTTGGATGAGAGGCTGTCACAGATGACTTTGGAGCTCGAGAAGGCCATGGCGAGTGTCGTGCAGAGAGGAGGGAGAAGGCGGAGGATGATGGATGCGGATATGACCGGGCCTGCGGTTTATGTAGCAGGGGGTGGCAGGACAACTAGAAACGCGATTAATGGCGGGCGACACACTGAAGGACGAGTGACGCCGGCTCGTCGTCCTCGGCAACCGCACACATCTTTAATGTAGGCAGGCGAACGGACGAGTTGCCGTTTGAACGTGAGACAGTCGCATGCGCTGGGAAGCGATGATGGCGACACTCTCAGCCGGCACGACAATTCAATGTGTGAGCGCTGTGAAAGGTCGCGTTGTTCCGAGCCGCATGAATGCGACACTCACTCGTGCTCCAGGGTGGTGCTGACCTTTTTGGACAGGAACGTGCGCGGCCGCAGATGGGATTTTTTGTGTGGGTCAAGATAGTCAGGAGCGGGCGTGGAAGCAGTCCGGACGTCCGCAAAACCTTCCCCAAGTTTTTCATTGGTTTTAGTTTGCAAAGGAAAATGCGTCCGGATCAACCTGTGGATCAACGCAGGATCGCGTTGGATCGAAAAACACAAAGTTTGAGATGCCCTTACCGTCAAGAATCTCAATAAACGTAGGTCCTTGGTTAAGACACACAGCAGTTCGTTCGTACGAATGTATAGGGCGAGTCGATATGTTATCCTATATTTTTCTCGGCTAAGCTTTTGAGGAACAAACTCCAGTCTTTGCATAATGAGACTTGATATCAACAACTAGGTGCCCATATGATGACGTTGCTTAATTTTTCATCGAAAATTCTTGACACGCTTTTTTTCATTATTAACTCGAACGTAGCTGAGATGGTTAGATTTTTTTATGGTGGAAATGAAACTGGTGCTCGTATTTTCTGAATTTATTTCAAACTTTCCGGCAATGTTCGTTCAGTGAAAGAATATGTTTTCATCGACCACGAGGCACCTCTCGTGACTATGTCAATCTCAAGATGTGACGTGGGCTTCGTATCTCATAAGTACTGATAGGGGTAGAGTGTGTGCGCGTCCATTTATAAGGGATGAGTTGTATGTACATGTATGTGGCCATCTGCGATTGTACCGTGTTTAAAATATATCTGGATTTTTTGGGGTTCAAAAAAACATCCATTTATAAGGGATGAGTTGTATGTACATGTATGTGGCCATCTGCGATTGTACTGTGTTTAAAATATATCTGGATTTTTTGGGGTTCAAAAAAACATAGAAATATATACCTATAAATATGATTCCTACACATTGTCATCTTTTAATTAGACCTACTTTGGTTTTGGTTTGTAGAATTTATTTTAGTAATATTACAGGATATGATACAAAATTTCAATTTGATTCATAGGAACTACTAGCCATACCTGCGCGGCACGTTCGCACCCCGTCGATCATTGTTTTTTATAGGTGGTATCTTTGTTATATGCAATAAATTTTAAATTTAAATAACAATGCCATGTGGTTAAAGTTGTGTTCTAAAAAAGAAGTAATGCATAGAAGCAAACCTGAAATGATACATATATTGTCATGATATGTCAGCACATCTTAAACAATAGGAAGTACATATTTACACTTTTCTCATAAAACCATACGCCATACATTTATTTTTGGTCTACATCATTCTACCTTTATTTCTGGTTTACATCATTTCTGATGATAACTTATAAAAATAAGACAACATTGGTTAGAATTAGTCATATAATTCTCAAATTAAACACTAAATTTAATCAGCACGTCATAAAACCTAAGTTGGCAAAGAGTTTGCCGACCCATCTCCCTCAGAGGCTTGGGCGTCCGAGACCTGCAGCGCTGCGGAATTGTGCTGTGGACGCGTTGGCTATGGTTGCAACGCACGGACCCCTCGAGGCCCTGGAGCCACTTCCATATCCCGCATGATCCCGACGTCATTGCCATCTTGAGGGCATCCACTACCTGGCACATTGGCAATGGTACCAACTGCATATTCTGGCACAAGTAGACCGAAACGATTCTGCATCTACTACTATTACTCCACCAATCGACCGTTATCCAGCATGCATCTATGGTATTAAATTCATGACAAACGGAGTAATGATTTAAGAAAGATGACATAACATTGACAAAGTAAGACAAGCAATATGTTCAGACCCCGTGTTTTATTCTTAATGACAACAATACAAATACGTGCCTCGCGACCCCTTCTGTCACAAGGTGAGGACACCATAATGTTGAACCCACTACCATGCACCACTCCCTCTGATGATCTACTCATCTACTTGGCCAAAGCAAACACATAGATCGGAAAGAATACATAGCTATAACAATCACACATAATGAAGTTCAGATTTGACTCAATTACTTTCAATGAATAATCTGATCATAAACCCACAATTCATCGGATCCCAACAAACACACCACAAAAGAGGATTACATCAATAGTTCTTCGAGGAGAACATTGTATTGAAGATCAGAGAGAGAGAGAGAGAGAGAGAGACATCTAGCTAATCACTATGGACCCGTAGATCTGTGGTGGACTACTCACGCATCATCATGGAGGTAGCAAGGTTGATGAAGATAGCCTTCGTGATCTATTCCTCCTTCAGCAGAGTACCTACGGAGGCCTTCAGATGGAATTGCATAAGAATAGAGGCTTGCAGCGGCGGAAAAATTGTTTTGGGTCTCCATATGGTGGTTTTGGCATTTTATATAAGTGGAATTAGGTCAAGCGGACCTACATGGGGCCCACAAGCTCACACGACGTGCCCCCTTGGAGGCGCGCCGTCTGAGCTTGTGGCTCTCTCGTGTGACGTCTGGCCTCCCCCCGATGCTCCTAGTGTCCCTTTTGGTCCAGAGAAAATCACCGTAAAGTTTCGTTCCAACACTGGTAGAAAACAGGGCTTTCGTCCTAGCCGGATTGGAGCAATAGTCCCGGTCGCGTTACGAACCGGGACTAATGTAAGCATTAGTCCCGGTTCGAGCGGCTAGGACGCCGGACGGGGCTCAACAGGCATCAGTCCCGGTTCGAATGGGACCTTTAGTCCCGGTTGGAGACACCAACCGGGACTAAAGGGTATCACCACCTTTAGTCCCGGTTGGTGTCTCCAACCGGGACTAAAGGTCTATCTTCCAACCGGGACTAAAGGTCTATCTTTAGTCCCGGTTGGAGACACCAACCAGGACTAAAGGGTCTCACCCCCTTTTTCCAGTTTTTTTTGTTTTTTGCTTTATTTATTTTCTTTTGTTTGTACTTACAGCGAAATATTTAGAGTTTTTGAGTGAATCTTTTTGCTTTAGGTCACAAAAATTATAAACTTTCTGTTAGTGCCAGTAGTTTTCAAATTTGAATAGTTTAAATTTGAATTCTTTGAAATTTGTGTGAATCACTAGTTTGTGAATAACTTTACTTTGAAAATAGATTTTTGAGTGATTCTTTTTCTTGCTATTTAATATTAGTGTGTTTTATCATTATATTCAATTTGGTAATTTTTAGGTTATTTTAAATAGGTGTTTTAATCAAAACATATTATGTTTAGCTCTTTTAGTTTTATAGCTCAAAAAAATCAATAAATGCATAAAAAATAGCGAATGAAGTGGGAAAGGGTTGAAAATTGATGATATGGCTTTTAATGGTGCATGTTGAACGCACAAAAAGTCTGGAGTTGAAATAAGTTTAAAAAAATGAAATGCCTTTGTAACACATGAGTTTTCGTCCGAAACCCTGATACTTCGAAAGATATTGTCGAGTTTGTACACAAAGTGCATCCAGTTTTTGCCGTAACCATCTCAACTTTTTCGCACATGCTATGTGGGTGAAATGATGATATCATGCCAAGTTTCACGCTTTTCAGAGTTCATTTGTAGTGCTTTTCAATTTCAGGATCATTTAGCTAAAAAAATCAATAAATACATGAAAAATAGAGAATGAAGGGGGAAAGGGTTGAAAATTGATGATGTGGCTTTGAATGGTGCATGTTAAACGCACAAAAAGTCTAGAGTTGAAATAAGGTTTAAAAAATGAAATGCCTTTGTAAGAGATGAGTTTTCGTCCGAAACCTTGATACTTCGAAAGGGATTGTCCAGTTTGTACACGAAGTGCATCCAGTTTTTGCCGTAACCCTCTCAACTTTTTAGCACATGCTATGTGGGTCAAATAATGATACCATGCCAAGTTTCAACCTTTTCAGAGTTCATTTGTAGTGCTTTTCAATTTCAGGGTCATTTAGCTCAAAAAAATCAATAAATGCATGAAAAATAGCGAATGAAGTGGGAAAGGGTTGAAAATTGATGATGTGGCTTTGAATGCTGCATGTTGAACGCACAAAAAGTCTGGAGTTGAAATAAGTTAAAAAAAATGAAATGCCTTTGTAACAGATGAGTTTTCGTCCCAAACCCTGATACTTCGAAAGATATTGTCGAGTTTGTACACAAAGTGCATCCAGTTTTTGCCGTAACCATCTCAACTTTTTCGCACTTGCTATGTGGGTGAAATGATGATATCATGCCAAGTTTCAACCTTTTCAGAGTTCATCTGTAGTGCTTTTCAATTTCAGGGTCATTTAGCTAAAAAAATATCAATAAATGCATGAAAAATAGAGAATGAAGTGGGAAAGGGTTGAAAATTGATGATGTGGCTTTGAATGGTGCATGTTAAACGCACAAAAAGTCTAGAGTTGAAATAAGGTTTAAAAAATGAAATGTCTTTGTAACAGATGAGTTTTCGTCCGAAACCCTCGTACTTCGAAAGAGATTGTCCAGTTTGTACACGAAGTGCATCCAGTTTTTGCCGTAACCCTCTCAACTTTTTAGCACATGCTATGTGGGTGAAATGATGATACAATTGCAAGTTTCAACCTTTTCAGAGTTCATTTGTAGTGCTTTTCAATTTCAGGGTCATTTAGCTCAAAAAAAATCAATAAATGCATGAAAAATAGCGAATGAAGTGGGAAAGGGTTGAAAATTGATGATGTGGCTTTGAATGGTGCATGTTGAACGCACAAAAAGTCTGGAGTTGAAACAAGTTTAAAAAAAGGGTTATGAAAAAGTAAAACGGCTATAACTTTTGCATACGATGTCGAAAAAAAAGTTTAATATATTAAAATGTTCAGCACGAGAAACCGGTTTCGATGGCAACCGCCATCGAATAAATATTAGTGTTACTAAATAATTATTCAATAAATATTAGTGTTACTAAATAATTATTGTTTTTTAGAATAATAGTTTCAAACTCAAATGGTGAAACGTGTGACATCATGCTCAAGGGCTTAATAGGATTGATATGATACATATAACATAAATTAATTGAATAAGTAGTTTATTTTTTTAAAACGTTTTTAATTCTTTTAGATATTTGAAATTCAAAAAGAATAAAAATTTAGTTTTTAAAAATTAATTTTATTTTTTTAAAAATAAATAAATGATGTCATATTTGGATTCCTCACATTTTTCTGATAATAATGGATATATTATTTGTCGAATTTCGATTTACAGATTTAAAGATATTAATTATGCCATATTAAATGAATAAATGGCAAAAAATGAATAAAATAATATTATTACTTATTTTATTTTCATTGAAATTCAATATTATTATTACTTATTTTATTTTGAACTTTTTATTATTTTGGTTTTTTTGTTTTTGAGAATTTTTGAGTTTTTTTGAAATTTTTGCCTTTTTTGAAGTTTTTTGGAGTTTTTAAATTAATCATTGTTGTTTGTTAATCATTGTTATTTAATTTAATAATTGTTTGGAATTCAAAAAATTAAATCATGTGACATCAAGACCTAAGGGTTAATAGGATTGATAGCTTACTATTGTCAAGAAAACAACAAGTGCAGACTTGGAAACTAGGGGAGATAGAACTCGAAAGTTAAGCGTGCTGGGGTTGGAACAGTGAGAGGATGGGTAACCGGCCGGGAAGTTAGACGATTTGGAATGAGTGATGGGTGACCGGCCAGAAAGTTAGACGATTTGGAATGAGTGCTCCACACTGGAGCAGTGAGGAGGGGTGATTAGAGATTAAATTGTCAAATAATTCAAGAGCAGTGAGGAGGGGTGATTAGAGATTAAATTGTCAAATAATTCAAAGATTTGAAAATCAAGAAAAAAATAAAAAAAAATGTCGAAAAAAATTAAAAAAAATTATTTTTTTAAAAAAAAATACCTTTAGTCCCGGTTGGTAACACCAATCGGGACTAAAGGTCCTCCAGCCCCCGTTCCAGAAAGCTGTCACGCGGAGCCCCTTTAGTCCCGGTTCGTAATCCAACCGGGACTAAAAGTGGAGGCCTTTAGTCCCGATTGCTTAGTCCCGGTTGGAAAACCGGGACTAAAGGCCCTTACGAACCGGGACTAAAGGCCCGTTTTCTACTAGTGCAAGTGGACTTCGTTTGGTAGTGGTTTCCCGCGAAACAAAAAGTAGGCAAAAAACCGGTACTGACACTTGGCACTAGATTAATAGATTAGTTCCCAAAAATAATATAAAATGACCCATGAAGTATATAAGATTGATAATATAATAGTATGAAACAATAAAAAAATAGATACGTTGGAGACGTATCACTCACCGCATGATGAATATGGAAACACTGCAACAGACGGATCTTTGACCACGGTCGGCCATTGGTCTCTCAACTCACCACCACCATCAAAGACGAGGCGCGCCTTTAGGCCAAGGCCGGCACCACGGGGATAAAGAACATCATTCCCGAGAGTTAGCCTTTTTGTGTTTGGGGCATGAGAAACCCCTTTGATCTGTTTGCTTCTACACCCATGACCATGCGTCTAGCGCACTTGGCTACGTGAGTCTATGTAATCTCATACTGACATTCTTCTTCTATCAATGAAAATATATGCAACCTTTGTGTATTCACGGAAAAATAAAACCTGAATAAAATATCTCGTTTGTTTAATTTTATCCATAACAATGACATACATTAGTACACCATATTTTAGACATCTTTTGTTTAAAACAATGCAACAACATATGAACTTGAACTGCACTGAAAACAGACCTAAAAATACCAGAAATATTTTGACCCAAAATACCCACGGCAGCCCATTAGAGAGCCCGCTCGAGTAGCTAAAAATCAAAATAAGTAAATAGTTTCTATGGGTTGAGATAACTTGGATGTGAGCTTACGACTGGAAATGGCCCATTAACGTTGCAAGGCCTTCTCGGCACTACGTGTTATCGTCAGGCGTTAGGCCAAATCGGAAGGTTCGTGTCGGTCACAGAAAGATAAAATCGCCACCCGAGCTAACCCTAGCTCATTTATCTCTTCTACCCTTTCGTTCCCGTCGAGAGAGGCAACGTCGGAGGCCACACACTCCTCATATGCTTTGATGGAGGCACAGTGGTTGTGCTTGTCAGAGCAGCATGTCGTGGACTAAGTCCGACACACTCCTCCATTGAGCATGGCCACTGGCAGTTTTCCTTTTAGGCGACAGCGACGAGTGTCAGATGGAGGTCGAGCAAGCTTCCGTCCATGAGCAAGGCAGCGGCATTGTGCACATCGCTCTTGTTGGAGGCGACAGTGTTGCGGCATCCCTGGCGGTGTCCTGGATTAGGGGGTACTAGCCTAGTTGGCCCATGCTCCTCGGATTGAACCGTTGGGCCTGCATTCTTCCCAAGATGGACTCTACAAGTTGTACAAGACTGCATCTACCGAAGGCTTGACGTATACTCCAAGACTTCTCCTACCGCCTCTATGCCAAGATACTGACCTTTATAACCCTAGATACCCTACCCGGCGTGTATATAAGCCGTAGGGTTCAGCCCGTATAGGGGACATCAACACAATATCATTCGCCTAGCCCTAGAGTTAGAACACATTTGACGATCTCGAGGTAGATCAACTCTGTACTCGATACTTATCCATCAATATAAACCAGAGCAGGATGTAGGGTATTACCTCCATCAAGAGGGCCCAAACCTGGGTAAACATCGTCTCCTTGCTCTTGTTACCATCTGTCCGAGATCCACAGCTCGGGACCCCCTACCCCGAAGTCTACCGGTTTTCACACCGACACTGGTGCTTTCATTGAGAGTTCCACTGTGAGATCAACAAAATGATCGATGGCTCATCTGCAGGTCAACTGCGACAACGAGAACATTTACGTCCCCGGCCAACTTTTCGTGTTCGGCAGCATGATCTTCTGCGCCGATTGGACCGGCCATCTGGCCTTTGTCGAGAGCTACGCCCTAGATCGGATTGTGACCTTTGGAGGCCTGGAATACACCGCGGATTCCCACGGAGAACACATCCTGTCAGGATGGTTGCCCGGCCGGGTGGGGAACGTTGCATGGGAAACAAAAAAATTCCTACGCACACGCAAGATCTATCCATGGAGATGTATAGCTACAAGAGGGGGAGTGTATCTACATACCCTTGTAGATCGCTAAGCGGAAGCGTATATAACGCGGTTGATGTAGGCGTACTCTTCACGATCCAATCATGATCCAATCCGATCCAGCGCCGAACGGACGGCGCCTCCGCGTTCAACACACGTGCGGCTCAATGACGTCTCCTCCTTCTTGATCCCGCAAGAGAGGAAAGAGAAGTAGATGGGATCTCAACCAGCACGACGGCGTGGTGGCGTCGCGGTACCGGCAGGGCTTCGCCAAGCGCCTCCGGAACGACGTACAAGGAAGAAACGGGACAGACGGGAGGAGGGTCGCGGCCGTGGGAGGGTCTTCAGCCCCCTTGCGCCTCCCCACCTTTATATAGGCGTGGAAGGGGCTGGTGGCTTGCCCTCCAAGCCCCTAGGGTCGTTGGTCAAGTGGGGAGGAAGGAAATACCTCCTTTCCTTCCCCACCGATCACTATCCCCCCTTTTTAGGGATCTCGATCTTATCCTTTCGGGATATGATCCTATTCCTTTTAAGGGGGGATCTTGATGCGCCTAGACCAGGGGTGTGGGGACTTTCCCCATTACCGATGTTCATGTTTGTCTAAAAAATAACATGTTCATGTGGGTCCACATGCAGGTGGGCCCCACTCCGGAACCTTCTAGAACCTTCCCGGTACAATACCGAAAAATCCCGAACATTTTCCGGAACCCTAAATATGACTTCCCATATATAAATCCTTACCTCCGGAGCTCCTCATGACGTCTGGGATCTCATCCGGAACTCCGAACAACATTCGGTCACCAATGTACATATCCCAATACTACTCTAGCGTCACCGAACGTTAAGCGTGCGGACCCTACGGGTTCGAGAATCATGTGGACATGACCGAGACACCTCTCCGGTCAATAACCAATAGCGGGACCTGGATGCCCATATTGGCTCCCACATATTCCATGAAGATCTTTATCGGTTGAACCACGCTGCCAAGGATTCAATCAATCCCGTATGCAATTCCCTTTGTCTAGCGGTATGTTACTTGCCCGAGATCCGATCGTCGGTATCTCCATGCCTAGTTCAATCTCGTTACCGTCAAGTTTCTTTACTCATTCCATAATACAAGATCCCGCGACTAACTCCTTAGTCACATTGCTTGCAAGCTTCTTGTGATGTTGTATTACCGAGAGGGCCCAGAGATACCTCTCCGTCATACGGAGTGACAAATCCCAGTCTCGATCCACGCCAACCCAACAGACACCCTCGGAGATACCTGTAGAGCACCTTTATAATCACCCAGTTACGTTGTGACGTTTGATACACACGAGGCATTCCTCCGTTGTCGCGGAGTTGCATGATCTCATGGTCATAGGAACAGATACTTGAGATGAAGAAAGCAGTAGCAATAAACTAATACGATCAAATGCTATGCTTACGGTTGGGTCTTGTCCATCACATCATTCTCCTAATGATGTGACCCCGTTATCAAATGACAACTCATGTATATGGTTAGGAAACCTTAACCATCTTTGATCAACGAGCTAGTCTAGTAGAGGCTCACTAGGGACATAGTGTTGTCTATGTATCCACACAAGTATCTGAGTTTCCGATCAATACAATTATAGCATGGATAATAAACGATTATCATGAACAAGGAAATATGATAATAACCAATTTATTATTGCCTCTAGGGCATATTTCCAACAGTCTCCCACTTGCACTAGAGTCAATAATCAAGTTCACATCACTATGTGATTAACACCCAATGAGTTCTGGGGTTTGATCATGTTTTGCTTGTGAGAGAGGTTTTTAGTCAACGAGTCTGCAACATTCAGATCCATGTATACTTAGCAAATCTCTATGTCATATTGTAGATGCTGTTGGGGAACGTTGCATGGGAAACAAAAAATTTCCTACGCACACGCAAGATCTATCCATGGTGATGAGCATCTACGAGAGGGAGAGTGGATCTACATACCCTTGTAGATCGCTAAGCGGGAAGCGTTAAGAAACGCGGTTGATGTAGTCGAACGTCTTCGCGATCCAAATCGCTGAGCGTCCCGTGATCCAATCACGATCTAGTACCGAACGGACGGCACCTCCGCGTTCAGCACACGTACAGCTCGATGACGATCTCCGCCTTCTTGATCCAGCAAGAGGGAGCGGAGAGGTAGATGAGTTCTCCGGCAGCACGACGGCACGGCGGCGGTGGTGGTGGAACTATTCCAGCAGGGCTTCGCCTAAGCACTGCTGAAAACTAGAGGACTTGATCTATTGGGGAGAGAGGGCTGCACCGTGGCTTAGGGTTTTCTTGTGTTGCTACCCTCTCTCCCCTCTAGTATATATAGGAGGGAGGGGAGGGGCTGGCCGGCCAAGGGCTCTTCCTAGGAGTCGGCCGCAAGGAGGAGGAGGTGGAGGAGTCCACCTCCAATCCTACTCCTATTAGGTTTCCTTCCCTTCCCCACTTGGACTTTCCTTTCCCACAATTCCAGCCGCATAGGCCCACTTAGGCTGGTCGCCCAGCCCACCAGGGGCTGGTGCGCCACCCTAAGGCCCATGTGGCCCTCTTGGGGTGTGGTGGGTCCACTTGGTGGACCCCCGGAACCCATTCGTCACACCCGGTACACTGCCGGAAATGCCCGAAACTTTTTCGGAGTTCAAACACCACTTTAAATAAGGTTCCCTATTTAAACTTTTTCGATGGTGCCCTATTTAAAGTGAATGTAGCTGTCTCTAATGCATAACCCCAAAACAATAGTGGCAAATCAGTAAGAGACATCATAGATCGCACCATATCAAATAAGGTTCGATTACGACGTTCGGACACACCATTACGCTGTGGTGTTCCAGGCGGTGTTAATTGTGAAACAATTCCACACTGTCTTAAGTGACTACCAAACACATAACTCAGATATTCTCCTCCTCGGTCAGATCGTAGGAATTTAATCTTCTTGTTACGATGATTCTCAATTTCACTCTGAAATTGCTTGAACATTTCAAACGTTTCAGACTTGTGTTTCATTAAGTAAATATACCCATATCTACTTAAGTCATCAGTGAAGGTGAGAAAATAACGATATCCACCGCACACCTCAATGCTCATTGGACCGCACACATCAGTATGTATGATTTCCAACAAGTCACTTGCCCGTTCCATTGTTCCAGAGAACGGGGTTTTAGTTATCTTGCCCATGATGCATGGTCCACATGTGTCAAGTGATTCAAAATCAAGTGACTCCAAAAGTCCATCAGCATGGAGCTTCTTCATGCGTTTTACACCAATATGACCTAAACGGCAGTGCCACAAGAAAGTGGTACTATCATTATCAACTCTACATCTTTTGGCATCAGTGTTATGCACATGTGTATCATCACTATCGAGATTCAATAAGAATAAACCCCTCACATTGGGTGCATGACCATAAAAGATATTACTCATATAAATAGAACAACCATTATTCTCTGATTTAAATGAGTAACCGTCTCACAATAAACAAGATCCAGATATAATGTTCATGCTTAACGCAGGCACTAAATAACAATTATTCAGGTTCATCACTAATCCCGATGGTAATCGAAGAGCGAGCGTGCCGACGGAGATCACATCAACCTTGGAACCATTTCCCACGCGCATCGTCACTTCGTCCTTTGCCAGCCTCCGTCTATTCCGCAGTTCCCGTTTTGAGTTGCAAATGTGAGCAACCGCACCGGTATCAAATACCCAGGCACTACAACGAGAGTTGGTAAGGTACACATCAATAACATGTATATCATATATACCTTGTTTGTTGTTGGCCGCCTTCTTGTCAGCCAAATACTTGGGGCAGTTCCGCTTCCAGTGACCAGTTCCCTTGCAATGAAAGCACTCAGTTTCTGGCTTGGGTCCAGCCTTGGGTTTCTTCACGGGAGGGGCAAATGCTTTGCCACTCTTCTTGGAGTTACCCTTCTTACCCTTGCCATTCTTCTTGAAACTAGTGGTTTTATTGACCATCAACACTTGATGCTCCTTCTGAATCTCAGACTCAGCGACTTTCAACATTGCAAACAGCTCGGCGACTGACTTGTTCATCCCGTGCATGTTATAGTTCAACACGAAGCTCTTGTAGCTAGGTGGCAATGATTGAAGAACTCTGTCAGTGATCGCCTCTGCTGGAAGGGGCATCCCCAATTCAGCCAGACGGGTGGAATACCCAGACATTTTGAGTATGTGTTCACTGACAGACCCGTTCTCCTCCATTTTGCAAGCATAGAACTTATCGGAGGTCTCATACCTCTCGATCCGGGCATTCTTCTGAAAGATAAACTTCAACTCAAGGAACATATCATATGCTCCATGACGTTCAAAACGTCTTTGAAATCCCGGTTCTAAGCCATACAACATTGCACATTGAACCATTGAGTAATCATCAGAACGCGCCTGCCAGGCGTTCACAACGTCTGGAGACTCTACTGGAGCGGGTGGATCACCAAGCGGTGCATCAAGGACATAAACCTTTTGGGAAGCCGTAAGGATAATCCTTAGATTACGGGCCCAGTCCACAAAGTTACTTCCATCATCTTTCAACTTAGCTTTCTCTAGGAACACATTAAAATTCAGGGGTGCTACTGCGCGAGCCATTGATCTACAACATAAATTTTGCAAAGACAACTTAGACTATTGTTCAAGATAATGAGTTTAGTTAATCATATTACTTAAAAAACTCCCTCTCAAATTGACATCCCTCTGGTCATTCGAGTGTCACATGATCCAAATTCACCAACTCAAGTCTGATCATCACGTGAGTTGAGGTGGTTTCAATGGTGAACATCTTCATGTTGATCATATCTACTATATGACTCATGTTCGACCTTTCGGTCTCTTGTGTTCCGAGGCCATGTCTGTACATGCTAGGCTCGTCAAGTTTAACCCGAGTGTTCCGCTTGTGCAACACTGGCTTGCGCCCGTTGTATGCGAACGTAGAGTCTATCACACCCGATCATCACGTGGTGTCTCGAAATGACGAACTTTCGCAACGGTGCACACTCGGGGAGAACACAATTTTATCTTGAAATTTAAGTGATGGATCACCTTATAATGCTACCGTCGTCCTAAGCAAAATAAGATGCATAAAAGGATTAACATCACATGCAAATCATAAATGACATGATATGGCCATGAACTTGTGCTTTTGATCTCCATCTCCAAAGCACCGGCATGATCTCCATCGTCACCGGCATGACACCATGATCTCCATCATCTTGATCTCCATCAACGTGTCGCTATGAGGTTGTCGCGCCGAATGTTGCTTCCACGACTATTACTAACTCATAGCGATAAAGTAAAGCAAAACGGCGAAAATAATTAAAGACAACCCTATGGCTCCTGCTGGTTGCCGTACTCATCGACATGCAAGTCGTGATATTCTATACAATACATGATCATCTCATACATCACATATATTTCATCATGTAATTGGCCATATCACATCACAACATACCCTGCAAAAACAAGTTAGACGTCCTCTAATTGTTGTTGCAAGTTTTTCGGCAGTTAGACGTCATCTAAATCAGAGAATAATGGTTGTTCTATTTATATGAGTAATATCTTTTATGGTCATGCACCCAATGTGAGGGGTTTATTCTTATTGAATCTCGATAGTGATGATACACATGTGCATAACATTGATGCCAAAAGATGTAGAGTTGATAATGATAGTACCACTTTCTTGTGGCACTGCCGTTTAGGTCATATTGGTGTAAAACGCATGAAGAAGCTCCATGCTGATGGACTTTTGGAGTCACTTGATTTTAAATCACTTGACACATGTGAACCAGCAAGAGGTTGATCCAGCAAGAGGGAGCAGAGAGGTAGATGAGTTCTTCGGCAGCGCGACGGCGCGGCGGCGGTGGTGGTGGAACTATTCCAGCAGGGCTTCGCCTAAGCACTGCTGAAAACTAGAGGACTTGATCTATTGGGGAGAGAGGGTTGCACCGTGGCTTAGGGTTTTCTTGTGTTGCTGCCCTCTCTCCCCTCTAGTATATATACGAGGGAGGGGAGGGGCTGGCCGGCCTAGGGCTCTTCCTAGGAGTCGGACGCAAGGAGGAGGAGGTGGAGGAGTCCATCTCCAATCCTACTCCTAGTAGGGTTCCTTCCCTTCCCCACTTGGACTTTCCTTTCCCACAATTCCAGCCGCATAGGCCCACTTAGGCTGGCTGCCTAGACCACCAGGGGCTAGTGCGCCACCCTAAGGCCCATGTGGCCCTCTTGGGGTGTGGTGGGTCCACTTGGTGGACCCCCGGAACCCATTCGTCACTCCCGGTACACTGCCAGAAATGCCCGAAACTTTTCCGGAGTTCAAACACCACTTTCCTATATATCAATCTTTACCTCCGGACCATTCCGGAGCTCCTCATGACGTCCGGGATCTCATCCGGTACTCCGAACAACCTTCGGTCACCAACATACATAACTCAACTATACCGAAACGTCACCGAACCTTAAGTGTGCAGACCCTGCGGGTTCGAGAACTATGTAGACATGACCGAGACAGCTCTACGGTCAATAACCAATAGCGGGACCTAGAAGCCCATATTGGTTCCTACATATTCTACGAAGATCTTCATCGGTTGAACCTCTACGTCAAGGATTCAGTTAATCCCGTATGCTATTCCCTTTGTTCTTCGGTATGTTACTTGCCGAGATTCGATCGTCGGTATCTCTATACCTAGTTCAATCTTGTTACCGTCAAGTCTCTTTACTCGTTCCGTAATACAAGATCCCGTGGCTAACACTTTAGTCACATTGCTTGCAAGGCTTTGTTGTGATGTTGTATTACCGAGTGGGCCCCGAGATACCTCTCCGTCATACGGAGTAACAAATCCCAGTCTCGATCCATGCCAGCTCAATAGACACCTTCGGAGATACCTGTGGAGCATCTTTATAGTCACCCAGTTACGTTGTGACGTTTGATACACACAAGGTATTCCTCCGGTGTCAGTGAGTTGCATGATCTCATGGTCATAGGAACATATACTTGACATGCAAAAAACAATAGCAATAAACTGACACGATCATATTCTACGTTCATAGTTTGGGTCTTGTCCATCACATCATTCTCCTAATGATGTGATCCCGTTATCAAATGACATCTCATGTCTATGGCTAGGAAACCTTGACCATCTTTGATCAACGAGCTAGTCTATTAGAGGCATACTAGGGACACCGTGTTGTCTATGTATCCACACATGCAATTGAGTTTCCAATCAATACAATTATAGCATGGATAATAAACGATTATCATGAACAAGGAAATATAATAATATACTTTTATTATTGCCTCTAGGGCATATTTCCAACAGATGCTCCTACTATGCCCCACTTGGAGCTATTCCAAATGTTTGCTCCACTATACGTATCCGGTTTGCTACTCAGAGTCATCCGGATCGGTGTCAAAGCTTGCATCGACGTAACCCTTTACGATGAACTCTTTATCACCTCCATAATCGAGAAACATTTCGTTAGTCCTCCAGTTACTAAGGATAATTTTGACCGTTGTCTAGTAATCCACTCCTGGATCACTCTTGTACCCCCTTGTCAGGCACGCGGCAAGGCACACATCAGGTGCGGTACACAGCATGGCATACCATATAGAGCCTATGGCTAAGGCATAGGGGACGACTTTCGTCCTTTCTCTTTCTTCTGCCGTGGTCGAGCTTTGAGTCTTACTCAACTTCACACCTTACAAATCAGGCAAGAACTCCTTTGAGTGATCCATTTTGAAATCTTTCAAAATCTTATCAAGGTATGTACTCATTGAAAGTCTTATCAGGCATCTAGATCTATCTCTATAGATCTTGATGCCCAATATTTAAGTAGCTTTAGCCAGGTATTCCTTTGAAAACTCCTTTCAAACAACCCTTTATGCTTTCCAGAAATTCTACATTATTTCCGATCAACAATGTGTCATCCACATATACTTATCAGAAATTCTATAGTGCTCCCACTAACTTTCTTGTAAATACAAGTTTCTTATAAACTTTGTATAAACCCAAAAGCTTTGATTACCTCATCAAAGCGTATATTCCAACTCCAAGATGCTTGCTCCAGTCCATAGAAGGATCGCTGGAGCTTGCATACCTTTTAGCATCCTTAGGACCGACAAAACCTTCTGGTTGTATCAGATACAACCTTTCCTCACGAAAACCGTTAAGGAAACTCTGTTTTGACATCCATCTATCAGATTTCATAATCGAAAAATGCAGCAACTGCTAACATAATTCCAACAGTCTTTAGCATCGCTACGGGTGAGAAAGTCTCATCGTAGTCAACTCTTTGAACTTGTCGGAAACCTCTTTGTGACACACTGGCCCCGTGTCGCTCCCCCCGCGGAGCGGCCTGGGCGCGAAACCCTAGCCGCCGCAGGCCGGATCCCCCACCACCCCTTCCTCCGCCGCCGCCGGTGAGAGCCGCCGGGCAAAGCCCGCACTGCATCGGCAGCGGCGGGCCTTCTCTCCCTTTTGACTAGTACCAGCGGCGGGCTGCTCCCCTGGGCAGAGGAGGCGCTCGGCGACGCGGGCGCTGGGCGCGAGCACGGTGTGGCCGGCGCGCGCGGACCGAGGGCTGCTGTGGCAAGGGCGCGCGTGGATCTGGCGTGCCGCGGCCGTGGCAGAGGATATGGCGGGCGGCTGGACGTGGGGGCGGCGGATGAGAGCTACGCGGAGGCGCGCGGGCGCTACGGGAGCGTGGTGAGCAGGGGCCATGCCCGATCTGGGCAGATCTACTTGTGCGGCGTGCTCTTGGCCTCCTCGGCGCAGATCTATCGGGGTAGCTAGCCGGCGAACTCCTAGGCGCGGCCTGAGGGCGAGAAGTGAAACAGTGCTTGTACGCCTTGGAGTTAGATATGCAGGAAGAGCTGGCTGGGCCACGGGTTTGGGTGGATGTGGCTGCCGGTGAAAGCCGTGATACGTCTCCAACGTATCTATAATTTATGAAGTATTCATGCCATGTTTACAACAATTTTATATGATTTTGGTATGATTTTATTAGAACTAACCCGGACTGACGCTGTTTTAAGCAGAACTACCATGGCGTCGTTTTTTGTGCAGAAATAAAAGTTCTTGGAATGGGCTGAAAATTTACGGTGATTTTTTATGGACCAAAAGAGACCCCCAAAGCATCGGAGCGGGGCCAGGAAGTGATCGAGGAGGTCACAAGCCTGGGGGGCGCGCCCCCCTGGCTTGTGGGTCCCTCGAGCACCCCCCCTGACGTGATTCCAACGCCAAATATTCCTATAAATACAGAAACCCCCGAAAAGAAACCTAGATTGGGAGTTCCGCCGCCGCAAGCCTCCAGAGCCACGAAAAACCAATCGGGAGCCCGTTCCGGCACCCTGTCGGAGGGGGAAACCATCACCGGAGGCCATCTTCATCATCCCGGCGGTCTCCATGACGAGGAGGGAGTAGTTCACCCTCAGGGCTGAGGGTATGTACCAGTAGCTATGTGTTTGATCTCTCTCTCTCTCTCGTGTTCTTGAGATGGCACGATCTTGATGTACCGCGAGCTTTATTGATATAGATGAATCATATGGAGTTTTCCCCTCTCTACTTGTGATGAATTGAGTTTTCCCTTTGAAGTTTACTTATCAGATTGAGTCTTTAAGGATTTGAGAACACTTGATGTATGTCTTACGATGGGATATCCGTGGTGACAATGGGATGTTCTATTGATCTACTTGATGTATATTTTGGTGATCAACTTGCGGGTTCCGTGACCTTGGGAATCTATGCATAGGGGTTGGCACATGTTTTCGTCTTGACTCTCCGGTAGAAACTTTGGGGCACTCTTTGAAGTTCTTTGTGTTGGATTGAACATGATGAATCTGAAATTGTGTGATGCATATCGTATAATCAAGCCCATGGGTACTTGTGGTGACATTGGAGTATCTAGGTGACATTAGGGTTTTGGTTGATGTGTATCTTAAGGTGTTATTTTAGTACGAACTCTAGGGCTGTTCGTGACACTTATAGGGATAGCTCATAAGATTGATCAGAAAAGATAACTTTGAGGTGGTTTCGTAACCTACAATAATTTCTTCGTTTGTTCTCCGCTATTTGTGACTTTGGAGTGAACTCTTTGTCGCACGTGAGAGATTTACATATGATTCAACTATGTCAGTATTGTTGAGAGAACTTGCACTAGTGAAAGTATGAACCCTAGGCCTTGTTCCTAAGCATTGCAATACAGTTTGTGCTCACTTTTATCATTAGTTACCTTGCTATTTTTATATTTTCAGATTACAAAAACCTATATCTACCATCCATATTACACTTGTATCACCATCTCTTTGCCGAACTAGTGCACCTATACAATTTACCATTGTATTGGGTGTGTTGGGGACACAAGAGACTTTTTGTTATTTGGTTGCAGGGTTGTTTGAGAGAGACCATCTTCATCCTATGCCTCCACGGATTGATAAACCTTAGGTCATCCACTTAAGGGAAATTTTCTACTGTCCTACAAATCTCTGCGCTTGGAGGCCCAACACGACTCTACAAGAAGAAGGTCGTGTAGTAGACATCATGCTCTTTTCTGGCGCCGTTGCCGGGGAGGTGATTGCTTGAAGGTATATCTTTAGATCTTGCAATTGAATCTTTTAGTTTCTTGTTTTATCACTAGTTTAGTCTATAAAAGAAAACTACAAAAAAATGGAATTGAGGTTGCCTCATATGCTTCATCTTTTTAATGTCTTTCGTGAAAATGATGGAAAGGAAAATTGTGCTCAAGTGTTAGAAAAAGAAGTTATTAAAATGTTTGGCACTAAATCTTTGTATGATGAGCATGATTGCAATGTTGTTGGTATGAATTCCCTGAATATTCATGATGCTAATGATATGCAAAGCCACAAGCTTGGGGATGCTATGTTTGATGAATATGATATTTTTAGTCCCCCAAGTTTTGATGAGCAAAATTATTATGATGATGACATGCCTCCTATCTATGATGATTATGATGATGACATGTATGCTATAAATAGTGATAGTAACCATGAAACTTGTCATCATGATTTTAATATTGAATGTGGTTATGTCAATCAAGTTTCTCATGATAGTTATTTTATTGAGATTGCTCCCACTACTATTGATGGGAATAAATTTGCTTATGTGGTGAGTAGTAAAATTTCTATGCTTGTAGATCATGAAAAGAATGCTTTAGGTGCTAGTTATATTGTGAAATTACTTCATGATGCTACTGAAAATTATTATGAGGGAGGAACATATGCTTGTAGGAATTGCAATAATATCAAGTTTCCTCTCTATGTGTTCAAAGTTTTGTAGTTATGCTTCTTTTGCCTTCCTATGCTAGTTGATTATTGCTCCCATAAATTTTTTGTTCACAAAATCCCTATGCATAGGAAGTGGGTTAGGCTTAAATGTGCTAGTCATATGCTTCATGATGCTCTCTTTGGGTTTCAATTCTTATCTTTTATGTGAGCATCATTGAAATCATCTTGCCTAGCTAAAAGACATTAAAGAGAAGCGCTTGTTGGGAGACAACCCAATATTTATCCTTACTGTTTTAGTGTGTTCACATGATTAAGCTACTTTATAATCATCTTTTATAGCTTTTGTTTCAATAAAGTGCCAAGTAAAGCCTTTGGGATAGTGTGGATGATAGTTGACTTCATTCTGTGCAAAAACAGAAACTTTTGCTCTCAGTCCAGGAATTTTTTAAATTCACTGGAACGTGATTTTGATCTGAATTTTTTACACATGATTTATATACAAATGTCCTAGATTGTCCTAATTTTTCAGAATTTTTAGAGACAGGGAAGTATGGTTATACTACAGATCTTCACAGACTGTTCTGTTTTTGACAGATTTTGTTTTGCATGCATAGTTTGCTTGTTTTAGTGTTTCTATAGCTTATATTCAGTGATATAAATTATGGGAATGATAGAATACAGTAGGTATTATGTGAGAACAATTATGAATCTTGTCTTGACAGTACCTAAGTGAATGCTTTATCTTTACTACACTAACCCTCCTCACGAAGTTCCGTTAAGTTTTGTGTGATTGAAGTTTTCAAGTTTTGGGTGAGACACCGATATGAGGAGAATAAGGAGTGAAAAGAACCTAAGCTTGGGGATTCCCAAGGCACCCCCAAGGTAATATCCAAGGAAGACTCAAGCGCCTACGCTTGGGGATGCCCCGGAAGGCATCCCCTCTTTCATCTTCAACACTATCGGTATATCTTACTTGGAGCTATATTTTTATTCGTCACATAATATGAGTTTTGCTTGGAGCGTCATTTTATTTTCTTGTTTTCTGTTAGGTGTTATTTATAATCTTGGTTTTCAATAAAAAGTTCCAAGAATTGTCTTAGGATGCTTGCATTGCATGTTTTGATGTGTGCTGTGTAAAAACAGAAACTTTTGCTGTAGTGTTTGAATTTTCATATTTTACTGGAACGTGGAAAGTTCCTAAAATTTTTACACAGTGTTGTCATATAAATTTTATAGCATGTCCTAAAGTTTCAAATTTTTTTGAGTTACAGAAGTACACTGTTTTCATAAATTTCTACAGACTGTTCTGTTTGGACAGATTGCTGTCATAGTTTTGTTATCTACTTATCCTATAGTTTCCATAGCCTATATTGGTAGATATAAATTGTGGACATGATAGTAAACAGTAGATGATGTTTGATAATTATTGTGCAACTTGTCTTGGCAGTACATAAAGAGTTGATTTATTCTTATGTGTACTAACCTATCTCACGAGTTCTTTTCGAGTTTTGTGTGGATGAGGTTTTTGAGAATAGGTGAAACCATGATATGAGAGGATTGAACAAGATACAAAAGCTTAAGATTGGGGATGCCCAAGGCACCCCAAGTAAATATTTCAAGAAGTCTCAAGCATCTAAGCTTGGGGATGCTTCGCATCCCATCTCTCTTCGTCAACGATCGGTTAGCCTATGTTGAGCGTAAAGTTTTATTCGTTCACATTATGCGTGCTATTCTTGGAGTTATATTTTTGTTTAGTTTGCTGTTTGAATAAAATACTCAGATCTGAAAATATTTATTGAGAGAGAGAGAGTCCTCACATAGCTACTTAATTGTTTGACTACTCATTGATCTTCACTTATATGTTTTGAGAGTAGCTTGTCATTTCCTCTCATGCTTCACTTATAACTTTTTGAGAGATGAAAATTTTATGCTCTTGTACTTCACTTAAATTTGTTTGAGCTTGTCGAAAAAGAAATAGCAATATATGAAACTAGTCCCAAAGTGATAGATATCCAAGGAGGATATAATAAAAACTTTCATGAAGATCATGGGACAAATTAAACTTGATTCTTTGTAATAGTTTTGAAACATGATGATAGTAATATGTGAGTCATGTTAGTGAGTAATTATGCTTTAGTAGGAATATTGGTGTTAAGGTTTGTGACTCCCCATGCAAGTACGAAAGTCAATAGTTATGCAATGAAGTTACATCCTACTTGTGGTTCATTATTCGGTGTTAGTTATGTTCAATGCTCACTTATGTGAATTTTCGTTTCTTTGTTTGGTTGCTTCCCAATCTATTTGCTAGCCTCCATTTGTACTAAGTAGAAATACAACTTGTGCATCCAAAATCCTTAAACCAAGTTTTGCCTTATGAGTCCACCATACCTATCTATATGCAGTATTTCCATGCCTTTCCAAGCAAATTTGTATGTGCCATCTCTAAATTTTCAAAATAAATTTTCTCTTTTGTGTGCCCGTACCGCTCATGAAACGGTGGGGAGTATCCAATATTTTCTCCATGCTAGATGTGTTATTCTCAAGATGAGTGTTTATTCACTTGTCATTGCACGAGAGTGCGGCGGTATAGGGATGCCCATTCCCGAAATGAAGAAAAAAAATATTTACTTTATGTTGTCAAATAATAAATTCCTTGGAAAGTGTTGGTATGGAAGGCAACCGTGGATACGGCCCGCCATGGAAAGTGAAAGTTTGGTGGAAAAAGGAATAAACTTTATTTTCTGTTTGGGAACCGCCTATGATATATCTAGCATGAAAAGTATTGTGAGCTACTTTGTCGTTTTCGTTGACAGGAAAAGCATGCCACTCAAAATATTTTTCTCTCTCAACTTAAACCTTGAGCTCTGGCACCTCTACAAATCCCTACTTCCCTCTGCGAAGGGCCTATCTATTTACTTTATGCAATTTTTATTTTTGCTTTGAGTCTCCATCTTCTCTTATAAGCACCAATTAGGGGGCACTATGATCGTACTTGAGCATTGGGCATAGCTGATATTTGAGTGTGTTTCATGAATGGATCAATGATTGAGCATGACGGGCTAGGGATAACTTTCTTTAGTGTTGATATTCTGAAAGACATGGTTGCTTGTTGACATGTTTGAGTATTGAAGTCATTATGTTAAAACGACTATTGCTTTGAATCATTTGCAAAGCCAAATGTCCATGCTATACAAAGAAGAAAAGAATATGATGAATATGTTAGGAAGCATTCACACTTCAAAAATTATTTCTTTTATCATTTACCTACTCGAGGACGAGCAGGAATTAAGCTTGGGGATGCTGATACATCTCCAACGTATCTATAATTTATGAAGTATTCATGCCATGTTTACAATAATTTTATATGATTTTGGTATGATTTTATTAGAACTAACCCGGACTAACGCTGTTTTCAGCAGAACTACCATGGTGTCATTTTTTGTGCAGAAATAAAAGTTCTCGGAATGGGCTGAAAATTTACGGTGATTTTTTATGGACCAAAAGAGACCCCCGAAGCATCGGAGCTGGGCCAGGAAGTGACCGAGGAGGTCACAAGCCTGGGGGGCGCGCCCCCCTGGCTTGTGGGTCCCTCGAGCACCCCACTGACGTGATTCCAACGCCAAATATTCCTATAAATACAGAAACCACCGAAAAGAAACCTAGATCGGGAGTTCCGCCGCCGCAAGCCTCCAGAGCCACGAAAAACCAATCGGGAGCCCGTTCCGGCACCCTGCCGGAGGGGGAAACCATCACCGGAGGCCATCTTCATCATCCCGGCGGTCTCCATGACGAGGAGGGAGTAGTTCACCCTCGGGGCTGAGGGTATGTACCAGTAGCTATGTGTTTGATCTCTCTCTCTCGTGTTCTTGAGGTGGAACGATCTTGATGTACCGCGAGCTTTATTGATATAGATGAATCATATGGAGTTTTCCCCTCGCTATCTTCTTGTGATGAATTGAGTTTTCCCTTTGAAGTTTACTTATCGGATTGAGTCTTTAAGGATTTGAGAACACTTGATGTATGTCTTGTGATGGGATATCCGTGGTGACAATGGGATGTTCTATTGATCCACTTGATGTATGTTTTGGTGATCAACTTGCGGGTTCCGTGACCTTGGGAATCTATGCATAGGGGTTGGCACATGTTTTCGTCTTGACTCTCCGGTAGAAATTTTGGGGCACTCTTTGAAGTTCTTTGTGTTGGTTGAACATGATGAATCTGATATTGTGTGATGCATATCGTATAATCAAGCCCATGGATAATCGTGGTGACATTGGAGTATCTAGGTGACATTAGGGTTTTGGTTGTTGTGTATCTTAAGGTGTTATTTTAGTACGAACTCTAGGGCTGTTCGTGACACTTATAGGGATAGCTCATAAGATTGATCGGAAAAGATAACTTTGAGGTGGTTTCGTACCCTACAATAATTTCTTCGTTTGTTCTCCACTATTTGTGACTTTGGAGTGAACTCTTTGTCGCACGTGAGGGATTTACATATGATTCAACTATGTCAGTATTGTTGAGAGAACTTGCACTAGTGAAAGTATGAACCCTAGGCCTTGTTTCCAAGCATTGCAATACCGCTTTTGCTCACTTTTGTTACTTGCTACCTTGCTGTTTTTATATTTTCAGATTACAAAAACCTATATCTACCATCCATATTACACTTGTATCACCATCTCTTCGCCGAACTAGTGCACCTATACAATTTACCATTGTATTGGGTGTGTTGGGGACACAAGAGACTCTTTGTTATTTGGTTGCAGGGTTGTTTGAGAGAGACCATCTTCATCCTACGCCTCCCACGGATTGATAAACCTTAGGTCATCCACTTGAAGGAAATTTGCTACTGTCCTACAAAACTCTGCGCTTGGAGGCCCAACACGAGTCTACAAGAAGAAGGTTGCGTAGTAGACATCAAGCTCTTTTCTGGCGCCGTTGCCGGGGAGGTGAGTGCTTGAAGGTATATCTTTAGATCTTGCAATTGAATCTTTTAGTTTCTTGTTTTATTACTAGTTTGGTTTTATAAAAGAAAACTACAAAAAAATGGAATTGAGGTTGCCTCATATACTTCATCTTTATAATGTCTTTCGTGAAAATGATGGAAAGGAAAATTGTGCCAAAGTGTTAGAAGAAGAAGTTATTAAAATGTTTGGCACTAAATCTTCGATTGATGAGAATGATTGCAATGTTGTTAGTATGAATTCCTTGAATATTCATGATGCTAATGATATGCAAAGCTACAAGCTTGGGGATGCTATGTTTGATGAAGATGATATGTTTAGTCCCCCAAGTTTTGATGAGAAAATTTATGATGATGATGCCATGCCTCCTATCTATGATGATTATGATGATGACATGTATGCTATAAAGAGTGATAGTAACCATGAAACTTGTCATCATGATTTTAATATTGAATGTGGTTATGTCAATCAAGTTTCTCATGATAGTTATTTTGTTGAGATTGCTCCCACTACTATTGATGGGAATAAATTTGCTTATGTGGTGAGTAGTAAAATTTCTATGCTTGTAGATCATGAAAAGAATGCTTTATGTGCTGGTTATATTGTGAAATTCCTTCATGATGCTACTGAAAATTATTATGAGGGAGGAACATATGCTTGTAGGAATTGCAATAATATCAAGTTTCCTCTCTATGTGTTCAAAGTTTTGAAGTTATGCTTGTTTTGCCTTCCTATGCTAGTTGATTCTTGCTCCCATAAATTGTTTGCTCACAAAATCCCTATGCATAGTAAGTGGGTTAGACTTAAATGTGCTTTCCATGAGATTCATGATGCTCTTTTGCATGTTTCAACTACTATTCTTTTATGAGCATCATTGAAATCATCATGCCTAGCTAAAAGGCATTAAAGAAAAGCGCTTGTTGGGAGACAACCCAACACTTTTACTTTCTGTTTTTGTTTGTTCACATGATTAAGCTACTGTAGTAATCATGTTTTGTGCCTTTTATTTCAATAAAGTGCCAAGTAAAGCCTTTGGGATGACTCACAAGATGAGTAGAATTGATGCTGAACCAAAACAGAAACTTTTGACTCCAGTACAGGAATATTCATTTTTTACTAGAGCATGATAATGATCTGAAGTTTTTACACAGTCTTGATATACAAATTCTTCAGGTTTTCCTAATTTTTGAGAATTTTTAGAGACAAGGAAGTATGGTACACTACAGATCTTCATAGACTGTTCTGTTTTTGACAGATTCTGTTTTGCATGCATAGTTTGCTTGTTTTAATGTTTCCATAGCTTATATTTAGTGATATAAATTATGGGAATGATAGAATACAGTAGGTATCATGTGGGAACAATTATTAATCTTGTCTTGACAGTACCTAAGTGAATGATTTATCTTTATTACACTAACCCCTCTCACGAAGTTCTGTTAAGTTTTGTGTGATTGAAGTTTTCAAGTTTTGGGTGAGACACCGATATGAGGAGAATAAGGAGTGACAAGAACCTAAGCTTGGGGATGCCCAAGGCACCCCCAAGGTAATATCCAAGGAAGAATCAAGCGCCTAAGCTTGGGGATGCCCCGGAAGGCATCCCCTCTTTCATCTTCAACACTATCGGTATATCATACTTGGAGCTATATTTTTATTCGTCACATAATATGAGTTTTGCTTGGAGCGTCATTTTCTTTTCTTGTTTTATGTTAGGTGTTATTTATAATCTTGTTTTTCAATAAAAAGTTCCAAGAATTGTCTTAGGATGCTTGCGTTGCAAGTTTTGATGTGTGCTGTATAAAAACAGAAAGTTTTTCTGTAGTGTTTGAATTTTAATATTTTACTGGAACGTGAAAAGTTTCTAAAATTTTTACACAGCATTGTCATATAAATTTTATAGAATGTCCTAAATTTTCATAATTTTTTGAGTTACAGAAGTACACTGTTTTCATAAATTGCTACAGACTGTTCTGTTTGGACAGATTGCTGTCATAGTTTCGTTATCTACTTATCCTATAGTTTCCATAGCCTATATTGGTGGATATAAATTGTGGAAATGATAGTATACAGTACCTAATGTTTGAAAATTATTATGCAACTTGTCTTGGCAGTACATAAAGAGTTGATTTATTATTATGTACACTAAGCTATCTCACGAGTTCTTTTCAAGTTTTGTGTGGATGAAGTTTTTGAGAATAGGTGAAACCATGATATGAGAGGATTGAACGAGATACAAAAGCTCAAGCTTGGAGATGCCCAAGGCACCCCAAGTAAATATTTCAAGAAGTCTCAAGCATCTAAGCTTGGGGATGCTACGCATCCCACCTCTCTTCATCAACAATTATCGGTTAGCCTATGTTGAGCCTAAATTTTTATTCGTTCACATGTTGTGTCCTATTCTTGGAGTGCTATTTTTTTTTCTTTTGCTTGCTGTTTAAATAAAATACTCAGATCTGAAAATATTTATTGAGAGAGAGAGAGAGTCCTCACATAGCTACTTAATTGTTTGACTACTCATTGATCTTCACTTATATCTTTTGAGAGTAGCCTGTCATTTCCTCTCATGCTTCACTTATACCTTTTTGAGAGATGAAAATTTTATGCTCATGTGCTTCATTTAAATTTGTTTGAGCTTGTCGAAAAAGCAATGGCAACATATGAAACTAGTCCCAAAGTGATAGATATCCAAGGAGGATATAATAAAACTTTCATGAAGATCATTGGACAAATTAAACTTGATTCCTTGTAATAGTTTAGAAACATGATGATAGTAATATGTGAGTCATGTTAGTGAGTAATTATGCTTAGTAGGAATATTGGTGTTAAGGTTTGTGATTCCCTATGCAAGTACGAAAGTCAATAGTTTTGCAATGAAGTTACATCCTACTTGTGGTGCATTATTCGATGTTAGTTATGTTCAATGCTCACTTATGCGAATTTTCGTTTCTTGGTTTGGTTGCTTCCCAATCTATTTGCTAGCCTCCATTTGTACTAAGTAGAAATACTACTTGTGCATCCAAAATCCTTAAACCAAGTTTTGCCTAATGAGTCCACCATACCTACCTATATGCGGTATTTCCATGCCGTTCCAAGCAAATTTGTATGTGCCATCTCTAAATTTTCAAAATAAATTTTCTCTTTTGTGCGCCCGTACCGCTCATGAAACGGTGGGGAGTATGCAATATTTTTCCATGCTAGGTGTGTTATTCTCACGATATGTGTTGATTCACTATCATTCACGAGAAAGTGGCTGGTATTCGGGATGCCCAGTTCCATGCTCAAAATTCAAATCAAAATATAATGAAACAAAACTCCCCCAGGATTGTTGTTTGTATGGACGGTACCCGTGGATTCGGCTCGCCGTGGAGTGTGATTGATTGGTGGAGGGGGTGTAAA
The DNA here is from genome assembly GCA_039707655.1 of Elymus sibiricus. Classification (NCBI taxonomy): domain Eukaryota; kingdom Viridiplantae; phylum Streptophyta; class Magnoliopsida; order Poales; family Poaceae; genus Elymus; species Elymus sibiricus. The sequence continues at coordinate 119,152,144 of CM077667.1, read as the reverse complement.
AACTTTATTTTCTGTTTGGGAACCGCCTATAATGTTAGCATGGAAAGTATTGTGAGCTACTTTGTCATTTTCGTTGACAGGAAAAGCATGCCACTCAAAATATTTTTCTCTCTCAATTTAAACCTTGAGCTTTGGCACCTCTACAAATCCCTACTTCCCTCTGCGAAGGGCCTATCTATTTACTTTATGCAATTTTTATTTTTCTTTGAGTCTCCATCTTCTCTTATAAGCACCAACTAGGGGGCACTATGATTGTACTTGAGCATTGGGCATAGCTAATATTTGAGTGTGTTTCATGAATGGATCAATGATTGAGCATGATGGGCTAGGGATAGCTTTCTTTAGTGTTGATATTTTGAAAGACATGGTTGCTTGTTGACATGCTTGAGTATTGAAGTCATTATGTTAAAACTAGACTATTGCGTTGAATCATTTACAAGTCCAAATGTCCATGCTATACATAGAAGAAAAGAATATGATGAACATGTTAGGCAGCATTCCACATCAAAAATTCTGTTTTTATCATTTACCTACTCGAGGACGAGTAGGAATTAAGCTTGGGGATGCTGATACGTCTCCAACGTATCTATAATTTTTGCTTGTTCCATGTTGTTATATTATCATTCTTGGATGTTTTACAATCATTTTACTACAACTTTATATTATTTTTGGGACTAACCTATTAACCTAGAGCCCAGTGCCAGTTTCTGTTTTTTCCGTGTTTTTGAGTTTTACAGAAAAGGAATATCAAACGGAGTCCAAACGGAATAAAAATCTACGGTGATTTTTTATGGACCAGAAGAAGCCCAGGGAACATTGGAGTTGGGCCAGAAGAGCCATGAGGCCACCACAAGCCTGGGGGGCGCGCCCCCCCTAGGGCGCGCCCCCCTGGCTTGTCATCGCCTCGTGGCCCACCTTGACTTGTTTCCGACGCCAAAAATTCCTATAAATATAGAAACCCCCGGAAACAAACCTAGATCGTGAGTTCCGCCGCCGCAAGCCTCTATAGCCACGAAAAACCAATCGGGAGCCCGATCTGGCACCCTGTCGGAGGGGGAAACCATCACCGGAGGCCATCTTCATCATCCCGGCGGTCTCCATGACGAGGAGGGAGTAGTTCACCCTCGGGGCTGAGGGTATGTACCAGTAGCTATGTGTTTGATCTCTCTCTCTCTCTCATGTTCTTGAGATGGCACGATCTTGATGTACCGCGAGCTTTATTGATATAGATGAATCATATGGAGTTTTCCCCTCTCTATCTTCTTGTGATGAATTGAGTTTTCCCTTTGAAGTTTACTTATCGGATTGAGTCTTTAAGGATTTGAGAACACTTGATGTATGTCTTGCGATGGGATATCCGTGGGGACAATGGGATGTTTTATTGATCCACTTGATGTATGTTTTGGTGATCAACTTGCGGGTTCCGTGACCTTGGGAATCTATGCATAGGGGTTGGCACATGTTTTCATCTTGACTCTCCGGTAGAAACTTTGGGGCACTCTTTGAAGTTCTTTGTGTTGGATTGAACATGATGAATCTTAAATTGTGTGATGCATATCATATAATCAAGCCCATGGGTACTCGTGGTGACATTGGAGTATCTAGGTGACATTAGGGTTTTGGTTGTTGTGTATCTTAAGGTGTTATTTTAGTACGAACTCTAGGGCTGTTCGTGACACTTATAGGGATAGCTCATAAGATTGATCGGAAAAGATAACTTTGAGGTGGTTTCATACCCTACAATAATTTCTTCGTTTGTTCCCCGCTATTTATGACTTTGGAGTGAACTCTTTATCGCACGTGAGGGATTTACATATGATTCAACTATGTCAGTATTGTTGAGAAAACTTGCACTAGTGAAAGTATGAACCCTAGGCCTTGTTTCCAAGCATTGCAATGCCGTTTTTGCTCACTTTTGTTACTTGCTACCTTTCTGTTTTTATATTTTCACATTACAAAAACCTATATCTACCATCCATATTACACTTGTATCACCATCTCTTCGCTGAACTAGTGCACCTATACAATTTACCATTGTATTGGGTGTGTTGGGGACACATGTTATTTGGTTGTAGGGTTGTTTGAGAGAGACCATCTTCATCCTACGCCTCCCACGGATTGATAAACCTTAGGTCATCCACTTGAGGGAAATTTGCTACTGTCCTACAAAACTCTACGCTTGGAGGCCCAACACGAGTCTACAAGAAGAAGGTTGCGTAGTAGACATCATGCACCTATACAATTTACCATTGTATTGGGTGTGTTGGGGACACAAGAGACTTTTTGTTATTTGGTTGCAGGGTTGTTTGAGAGAGACCATCTTCATCCTACGCCTCCCACGGATTGATAAACCTTAGGTCATCCACTTGAGGGAAATTTTCTACTGTCCTACAAAACTCTGCGCTTGGAGGCCCAACACGAGTCTACAAGAAGAAGGTTGTGTAGTAGACATCAAGCCACGCTCCGACTGTGGCCGGAGCAGTCGATGGCGGTGCCTATGGGCACCGTTCCCTTGTTGGAGGCATCGATTTTGCAGTCCATCCCTTCCCCTGCCTGACATTTCTTCGGGGGAAACCCTAGATCCGGTCTTTCGGGTCGGACGATGACGATGCTATGGGCTTTGCTTGGTGTCGCGTCTCCTCTTGAGGACATCGTCTTGAAGATCGACTCGGCCAGAGGGACTCGGTGCTCGTGTAGGTGGTTGGCGACGGCTTGTGTAGCATCTCCGGGAGAGCAGCAGATGCACCCTCCACATGCAAGTGCGTCAGGCGAGTTATGTCTGCCAACCTCGCGGGATTGAAGCGGCATATGTTTGCTCTATCGGACATAGCGTTCCTCTTTGATGTCGTCGAGTTTTGCGGATTTGCTTGCAGCAACCCGGATTGATACAACGGTTTTGGGTGTGCACTTTGGTAGCGGCGAAAGCGCTCGAGTGCCCGGCCGGGTGTGTTGTGGGGTATTGGCCTTCTGACGTGTTGTATGTATTGCGGTGCTTTAGGCCTAGTCTTGTTAGGCGCTGCTTAGGTTTTCGCCCGGTTTTCCTTGATAAACTGAGCAACCCCTTTTCATTTCTTATTTTTTAGCACTCGCCTTTGCGGTGCATTCCTCCTCGGGGGTGTTACTTGTAATACCTCTTTCTAATCAATGAATTTGGCATCTCTCCTGCCAATGTTCAAAAAGTCAAGTCGAGCTTTATAAATGGTGACATTTACCATCAGCGTCTGTCTTCTTCTTAAAAGATCCATTTGTACTTAACGGCCTACCGTTCATCGGGCAAGTCTACCAAAGTCCATACTTTGTTTTCATACATGGATCCTATCTCGGATTTGATGGCTCCTAGCCATTTGTTGGAATCTGGGCCCACCAGCGCTTCTTCATAGCTCGTAGGTTCACTATTGTCTAACAACATGACCTCCAAGACAGGATTGTCGTATCGCTCGGGGCGGTACGTGTCCTTGTTGACCTACGAGATTTGGTAGTAACTTGATCTGAAGCTTCATGATCATCATCATTAGCTTCCTCTTCAATTGGTGTACACGCCGCAGAAACATCTTTCTGCGTCGTGCTACCATCCAACTGAAGTGATGGTTCAATAACCTCATCAAATTCTACCTTCCTCCCACTCAATTCTTTCGAGAGAAACTCTTTCTCAAGAAAGGACCCGTTTTTAGCAACAAACACTTTTCCCCCGGATCTGAGATAGAAGGTATACCCAACTGTTTCCTTAGGGTATTCTATGAAGACGCATTTGTCCGCTTTGGGTTCGAGCTTATCAGGTTGAAGTATTTTCACATAAGCATCGCATTCCCAAACTCTAAGAAATGACAGCTTAGGTTTCTGCCAAACCATAATTCATATGGTGTCATCTCAACGGATTTAGATGGTGCCCTATTTAAAATGAATGTAGTTGTCTTTAATGCATAACCCCAAAATGATAGTGGCAAATCGGTAAGAGACATCATAGTACACACCCATATCGAATAGAGCACGACTACGACGTTCGGACACACCATTACACTATGGTGTTCCAGGTGGCGTGAGTTGTGAAACAATTTCCACATTGTCTTAAGTTGCATACCAAACTCGTAACTCAGATATTCACCTCCACGATTATATCATAGACATTTTATCTTCTTGTTACGATGATCTTCAACTTCACTCTGAGATTGCTTGAACTTTTCAAACGTTTCAGACTTGTGTTTCATTAAGTAAATATACCCATATCTACTCAAATCATCAGTGAAGGTAAGAAAATAACGATATCCACCGCACGCTTCAACACTCATTGGACCGCATACATCAACATGTATCATTTCCAATAAGTCACTTGCCCACTCCATCATACCGGAAAACGGGGTCTCAGTCATCTTGCCCATGAGGCATGGTCTGCATGTCTCAACCGATTCGAAATCGAGTGAGTCCAAAGATCCATCAGCATGGACTTTCTTCATGCGCTTTACACCAATATGACCTTAGCGGCAGTGCCACAAGTATGTGGTACTATCATTATTAACTTTGCATCTTTTGGCATCAATATTATGAACATGTGTATCACTACGATCGAGATTCAATAAACCATTCACATTGGGTGCATGACCATTGAAGGTATTATTCATGTAAACAGAATAACCATTATTCTCTGACTTAAATGAATAACCGTATTGCAATAAACACAATCTAATCATGTTCATGCTCAATGCCAACACCAAATAACATTTATTTAGGTTCAACACTAATCCCTAAGGTAGAGGGAGCGTGCGATGGTGATCACATTAACCTTGGAAACACTTCCAACACACATCGTCACCTCGCCCTTAGCTAGTCTCCGTTTATTCCGTAGCTTTTATTTCGAGTTACCAATATTAGCAACTGATCCGGTATCTAATACCCAGGTGCTACTAGGAGTACTAGTAAGGTACACATCAATAACATGTATATCAAATATACTTTTGTTGACGTTGCCATCCTTCTTATCTACCAAGTATTTGGGGTTGTATGCGAACATAGAGTCTATCACACCCGATCATCACGAGGTGCTTCGAAACGACGAACCTTCGCAACGGTGCATACTAGGGGAGAACACAATTTATCTTGAAATTTTAGTGAGGGATCATCTTATAATGCTACCGTTGTCCTAAGCAAAATAAGATGCATAAAAGGATTAACATCACATGCAAATCATATAAGTGACATGATATGGCCATCATCATCTTGTGCTTTTGATCTCCATCTCTAAAGCACCGGCATGATCTCCATCGTCACCGGCATGACACAATGATCTCCATCATCATGATCTCCATCATCGTGTCATCATGTGGTTGTCGCGCCAACTATTGCTTTACAACTATTGCTAACTCATAGCGATAAAGTAAAGCAAAAATGGCGAAAATAATTAAAGACAACCCTATGGCTCCTGCTGGTTGCCGTACTCATCGACATGCAAGTCATGATAATCTATACAAAAACATGATCATCTCATACATAACATATATCACATCATGTCATTGTACATATCACATCACAACATGCCCTGCAAATACAAGTTAGACGTCCTCTACTTTGTTGTTGTTGCAAGTTTTACGTGGATGCTATGGGCAACTAGTAAGAACCGTTCTTACCTACGCAAAGCTACAACGGTGATATTCAAGTTGCCTTTTAACCTTCTACAAGGACCGCCTCGATCGAATCCAATTCAACTAAAGTGGGAGAGACAGACACCCGCCAGCCATCTTTATGCAACAAGTTGCATGTCAGTCGAGGGAACCGGTCTCTCGTACGTGGACGAGTAAGGTTGGTCCGAGCCGCTTCATCCCACAATACCGCCGAATCAAGATAAGACTAAGGAGGTAAGCAATCTGAACATCAACGCCAACAAACTCTTTTGTGTTCTACTGGTGCATATCATCTACGCATAGACCTGGCTCTGATAGCACTGTTGGGGAACGTTACATGGGAAACAAAAAATTTCCTACGCACACGCAAGATCTATCCATGGAGATATATAGCCACGAGAGGGGGAGTGTATCTACATACCCTTGTAGATCGCTAAGCGGAAGCGTATATAACGCGGTTGATGTAGTCGTACTCTTCATGATCCAATCGTTATCCAATCTGATCCAGCGCCGAACGGACGGCGCGTCCGTGTTCAGCACACGTGCGGCTCGATGGCGTCTCCTCCTTCTTGATCCAGCAAGAGAGGAAGGAGAAGTAGATGGGATTTCAACCAGCACGACGGCGTGGTGGAGATGGTGGCGTCGCAGTGCCGGCAGGGCTTCGCCAAACGCCTCCGGAACGACATACGAGGAAGAAACGGGAGAGACGGGAGGAGGGCCGCGGTCGTGGGAGGGTCTTTAGCCCCCTTGCACCTCCCCACCTTTATATAGGCGTGGGAGGGGCTGGTGGCTTGCCCTCCAAGCCCCTAGGGTCGTTGGTCAAGGGGGGAGGAAGGAAATCCCTCCTTTCCTTCCCCACAGATCACTATCCCCTCTTTTTAGGGATCTTGATCTTATCCTTTCGGGATATGATCCTATTCCTTTTAAGGGCGGATCTTGATGCGCCTAGACCAGGGGTGTGGGGACTTTCCCCATTACCCACGTTCATGTTTGTCTAAAAAAACACGTTCATGCGGGTCCATATGCAGGTGGGCCCCACTCCGGAACCTTCAAGAACCTTCCCGGTACAATACCGAAAAATCCCGAACATTTATCCAGAACCCTGAATATGACTTCCCATATATAAATCTTTACCCCTGGACCATTCCGGAGCTCCTCGTGACGTCCGGGATCTCATCCAGGACTCCAAACAACATTCGGTCACCAATGTACATATCCCAATACTACTCCAGCGTCACCGAACGTTAAGCGTGCGAACCCTACGAGTTCGAGAATCATGTGGACATGACCGAGACACCTCTCCGGTCAATAACCAATAGTGGGACCTGGATGCCCATATTGGCTCACACATATCCACGGAGATCTTTATCGGTCGAACCACGCTGCCAAGGATTCAATCAATCCCGTATGTAGTTCCCTTTGTCTAGCGGTATGTTACTTGCCCGAGATTCGATTGTCGGTATCTCCATACCTAGTTCAATCTCATTACCGGCAAGTCTCTTTACTCGTTCCGTAATACAAGATCCCGCGACTAACTCCTTAGTCACATTGCTTGCAAGCTTCTTGTGATGTTGTATTACCGAGAGGGCCCAGAGATACCTCTCCGTCATACGGAGTGACAAATCCTAGTCTTGATCCACGCCAACCCAACAGACACCCTCGGAGATACCTGTAGAGAACCTTTATAATCACCTAGTTACGTTGTGACGTTTGATACACACAAGGCATTCCTCCTGTGTCAGGGAGTTGCAAGATCTCATGGTCATAGAAACAAATACTTGACATGAAGAAAGCAGTGGCAATAAACTAATACGATCAAATGCTATGCTTACGGTTGGGTCTTGTCCATCACATCATTCCCTAATGATGTGACCCCGTTATCAAATGACAACTCATGTCTATGGTTAGGAAACCTTAACCATCTTTGATCAACGAGCTAGTCTAGTAGAGGCTCACTAGGGACATAGTGTTGTCTATGTATCCACACAAGTATCTGAGTTTCCGATCAATACAATTATAGCATGGATAATAAACGATTATCATGAACAAGGAAATATGATAATAACCAATTTATTATTGCCTCTAGGGCATATTTCCAACAATCTCCCACTTGCACTAGAGTCAATAATCTAGTTCACATCACTATGTGATTAACACCCAATATCTTTTATAATGGACTAACCGACGCTTCTAGGGACCACCTAGATAGTTTTGCTGGTTGTGTTTTCAGGGAACAAACTGTTGAACAAGCTGAACTACTATTGAATAATATATTGAGCAATGATAATGATTGGTCTATTCCCAAACCACCTCCAAAGCCAACTCCGAAGAAAAGAGGTATTCTATTTCTCAGTCCTGAAGATATGCAAGAGGCAAAGAAATCTATGAAAGAAAAAGGTATTAAAGCTGAAGATGTTAAGAATCTACCACCTATTGAAGAAATACATGGTCTTGATAACCCGACACAGGTAGTAGAGGTAAATTCCCTCCGTAGATTTGATGAAGGTGATATTCCTTATAATAAGTCTGCTAGCCAATGCTTGGATGAGTTTGATAACTTTATTGTTAAGCAAGAAAATTTCAATGCTTATGTTAGTAGACAATTGAAACATAATGCTTACATGCTTGATCGCTTAGGTGATTATATGAGTAGAACTGTTAATAATCTTAAGCTTATTAGTAAACATGCTTCCATGGTAACTACTCAAGTAGAACAAGTACTTAAGGCACAAAATGATTTGCTTAATGAGATGAATGGTAAGAACAATGATCATTCTGTTAGAGTTGTGACTAGAGGTGGTAAAATGAGTCAGGAACCTTTGTATCCTGAGGGCCATCCTAAGAGAATTGAGCAGGATTCTCAGAGAATTAATACTGATGCACCTAGTCGTCCCAGTAATAAAAGGAAAAAGAATGATGATAGGACTTTGCATGCTGCTAGTGAACCTGTTATAGATACACATGAGAATCCAAATGATATTTCTATTTCTGATGCTGAAACACAACCTAGTGATGAACATTAACTGGGTGATAATATTAATGATGATGTTCATGTTGATGCTCAACCTAGCAATGATAATGATGTGGAGATTGAACCTGCTGTTGATCTTGATAACCCACAACCTAAGAATAAAAGATATGATAAAAGAGACTTTGTTGCTAGGAAGCATGGTAAAGAAAGAGAACCATGGGTTTAGAAACCCATGCCCTTTCCTCCTAAACCATCCAAGAAAAAGGATGATGAGGACTTTGAGCGTTTTGTTGAATTGCTTAGACCTGTATTTTTGCGTATGCGCTTGACTGATATTCTGAAAATGTCTCCTTATGCTAAGTATATGAAAGATATTGTGACAAATAAAAGAAAGATACCGGAAGCTAAGATTTCCACCATGCTTGCTAATTATACTTTTAAGGCTGGAATACCAAAGAAACTAGGAGATCCCGGAGTACCTACTATACCATGCTCTATTAAAAGAAATTATGTTAAAACTGCTTTATGTGACCTTGGAGCTGGTTTTAGTGTTATGCCTTTCTCTTTGTATCATAGACTTGATTTGAATAAGTTGACACCTACTGAAATCTCTTTGCAAATGGCTGATAAATCAACCGCTTTACCCATCGGTATTTGTGAGGATGTGCTTGTCGTAGTTGCAAATGTTACTATCCTAACGGACTTTGTTATTCTTGATATTCCCGAGGACGACAGTATGTCGATCATCCTTGGTAGACCTTTTTTGAATACTACAGGGGCTGTTATTGATTGCAACAAGGGCAATGTCACTTTTCATGTTAATGGTAATGAGCATACGGTACACTTTCCAAAGAAACAACCTCAAGTTCATAGTATCAACTCCATTGGAAAAATTTCAACGATTATTATTGGAGATTTTGAATTCCCTCTCCCTACTGCCAAAAAGAAATATGATATACTTATTGTTGTGGACATGCATATCCCCGTTGAGGTAACTGATATGTCTCCATCGTATCTACTTTTCCAAACTCTTTTGCCCTTGTTTTGGACTCTAATTTGCATGATTTGAATGGAACTAACCCGGACTGACGCTGTTTTCAGCAGAATTGCCTTGGTGTTATTTTTGTGCAGAAATAAAAGTTCTCGGATTGACCTGAAAATTTACGGAGAATTTTTGGAATTAATAAAAAATACTGGCGAAAGAATCAACCGGAGGGGTCCACCACCTGGCCACAAGCCAGGGGGCGTGCCCCCCCTAGGGCGCGCCCTGTAGGCTTTTGGGCCCCCTGGAGCTCCTCCGACCTCAATTCCAACTCTATATATTCCTATTCGGGGAGAAAAAAATCAAGAAGAAGAGTTCATCGCGTTTTACGATACGGAGCCGCCGCCACCTCCTGTTCTTCCTCGGGAGGGCAGATCTGGGGTCCGTTTTGGGCTCTGGAGAGGGGAAATCGACGCCATCATCATCACCAACCATCCTTGATCACCAATTTCATGATGCTCTCCGCCGTTCGTGAGTAATCTCATCGTAGGCTTGCTGGACGGTGATGGGTTGGATGAGATTTACCATGTAATCGAGTTAGTTTTGTTAGGTTTTGATCCCTAGTATCCATTATGTTCTGAGATTGATGTTGCTATGACTTTGCTATGCTTAATGCTTGTCACTAGGGCCCGAGTGCCATGATTTCAGATCTGAACCTATTATGTTTTCATGAATATAAATGTGTTCTTGATCCTATCTTGCAAGTTGTAGACACCTATTACGAGTTATGATCCGCATCCCCCAGGGTGACAATAACTGGGATTCTTTCCGGTGATTACCGTAGTTTGAGGAGTTCATGTATTCACTAAGTGCTAATGCTTTGGTCCGGTTCTCTATTAAAAGGAGGCCTTAATATCCCTTAGTTTCCATTAGGACCCCGCTGCCACGGGAGGGTAGGACAAAAGATGTCATGCAAGTTCTTTTCCATAAGCACGTATGACTATATATGGAATACATGCCTACATTACATTGATGAATTGGAGCTAGTTCTGTGTCACCCTATGTTATAACCGTTGCATGATGAATGCCATCTGACATAATTATCCATCACTGATCCATTGCCTACGAGATTTTCACATATTGATCTTTGCTAAGTTACTTTTCCGTTGCTACTGTTACAATCACTACAAAACTGCTACTGTCACTTTGCCATTGTTACCGTTACTTCCATACTGCTTTGCTACTGAATACTTCGCTACAGATACTAAGTCTTTCAGGTGTGGTTGAATTGACAACTCAGCTGCTAATACTCAAGAATATTCTTTGACTCCTCTTGTATCGAATCAATAAATTTGGGTTGAATACTTTACCCTCGAAAACTGTTGCGATCCCCTATACTTGTGGGTTATCAAGACATTTTTCTGGCGCCGTTGCCGGGGAGCATAGCTCTATTCTCTGAGTCACTTGGGTTTTATATCTGTTGATCACTATGAAGAATCTGAAAGACCCAAAAACCAAGATCTATCCCTCTACTACGAGGGGAGGTAAGGAACTGCCATCTAGCTCTGCACTTGATTCACCTTCTGTTATGAGTATACTTGCGACACCACCACCTGCTATTGATTCTGATATGTCGCAAGTAGTTGATGATTCCACTTCTGCTATGCATGATGCTTATGATGATACTTTGCTTGATACTACTGTGCCACAGGGTGAATTTCTTGATGAACAAATTGCTAGAGTCAATGCTGAAACTGATGATATTTATGAAACTGTGAAATTATTGAAACTGAACACTATGAGACACCTGCTAGACATAGCTCTCCTAGATATGAATTGCCTAATATACCTAAGGGTTATGTTATGGATGGAGAGGTAGCTAGGGACTTTCTTGCTTGTAAAGATAGAGATGATCTTAAGAAATTACTATGCAAGTGGAAAGAAAATACTTTGAATGCTAGAATGCAATATGATCCTAAGTTTGCTACTTCACCTATCTTTGTTACTGATAAGGATTATGAATTCTCTGTCGATCCTGAGTTAATTAGTTTGGTTGAATCTGATCCTTTCCATGGTTATGAATCTAAAACTGTTGTGGCACATCTTACTAAATTGAATGATATAGCCACCCTATTTACTCACGAGGAAAAAATTCGTTATTACTATATTCTTAAGTTGTTTCCTTTCTCATTAAAGGGTGATGCTAAGATATGGTTTAATTCCCTTGCTCCTGGTTGTGTGAGTAGTCCCCAGGATATGATATATTACTTCTCTGAAAAATATTTTCCTGCCCATAAGAAACAAGCTGCCTTGCAGGAAATATTTAACTTTGTGCAAATTGAAGAAGAGAGTCTCCCACAAGCTTGGGGGAGGCTTCTCAATTACTTAATGCTTTGCCTGATCATCCTCTCAAGAAAAACGAAATACTTGATATCTTTTATAATGGACTAACCGATGCTTCTAGGGACCACCTAGATAGTTGTGCTGGTTGTGTTTTCAGGGAACGAACTATTGAACAAGCTGAACTACTATTGAATAATATATTGAGCAATGATAATGATTGGTCTATTCCCGAACCACCTCCAAAGCCAACTCCGAAGAAAAGAGGTATTCTATTTCTCAGTCCTGAAGATATGCAAGAGGCAAAGAAATCTATGAAAGAAAAAGGTATTAAAGCTGAAGATGTTAAGAATCTACCACCTATTGAAGAAATACATGGTCTTGATAACCCGACACAGGTAGTAGAGGTAAATTCCCTCCGTAGATTTGATGAAGGTGATATTCCTTATAATAAGTCTGCTAGCCAATGCTTGGATGAGTTTGATAACTTTATTGTTAAGCAAGAAAATTTCAATGCTTATGTTAGTAGACAATTGAAACATAATGCTTACATGCTTGATCGCTTAGGTGATTATATGAGTAGAACTGTTAATAATCTTAAGCTTATTAGTAAACATGCTTCCATGGTAACTACTCAAGTAGAACAAGTACTTAAGGCACAAAATGATTTGCTTAATGAGATGATTGGTAGGAACAATGAACATTCTGTTAGAGTTGTGACTAGAGGTGGTAAAATGACTCGGGAACCTTTGTATCCTGAGGGCCATCCTAAGAGAATTGAGCAAGATTCTTAGAAAATTAATACTGATACACCTAGTCGTCCCAGTAATAACAGGAAAAACAATGACGATAGGGCTTTGCATGCTGCTAGTGAACCTGTTATAGATACACATGAAAACCCAAATGATATTTCTATTTCAGATGTTGAGACACAATCTGGTAATGAACACGAGCCTAGTGATAATATTAATGATGATGTTCATGTTGATGCTGAACCTAGTAATGATAATGATGTGGAGATTGAACCTGCTGTTGATCTTGATAACCCACAACCTAAGAACAAAAGATATGACAAAAGAGACTTTGTTGCTAGGAAACATGGTAAAGAAAGAGAACCTTGGGTTCAGAAACCCATGCCTTTTCCTCCTAAGCCATCCAAGAAAAAGGATGATGAGGATTTTGAGCGCTTTGTTGAAATGCTTAGACCTGTCTTTTTGCGTATGCGCTTGACTGATATTCTGAAAATGTCTCCTTATGCTAAGTATATGAAAGATATTGTGACAAATAAAATAAAGATACCGGAAGCTGAGATTTCCACCATGCTTGCTAATTATACCTTTAAGGGTAGAACACCAAAGAAACTAGGAGATCCCGGAGTACCTACTATACCATGCTCTATTAAAGGAAACTATGTTAAGACTGCTTTATGTGACCTTGGAGGTGTGTTAGTGTTATGCCTTTCTCTTTGTTTCGTAGACTTGATTTGAATAAGTTGACACCTACTGAAATCTCTTTGCAAATGGCTGATAAATCAACTGCTTTATCCATCGGTATTTGTGAGGATGTGCCTGTCGTAGTTGCAAATGTTACTATCCTAACGGACTTTGTTATTCTTGATATTCCCGAGGACAACAGTATGTCGATCATCCTTGGTAGACCCTTTTTGAATACTGCAGGGGCTGTTATTGATTGCAACAAGGGCAATGTCACTTTTCATGTTAATGGTAATGAGCATACGGTACACTTTCCGAAGAAACAACCTCAAGTTCATAGTATCAACTCCATTGAAAAAAATTCAACGATTATTATTGGAGACTTTGAATTCCCTCTCCCTACTACCAAAAAGAAATATGATATACTTATTGTTGGGGACATGCATATCCCCATTGAGGTAACCTAGTGTTATTCGAAAATTCTCCGGTTCCGTGTCATTCGAAAAAAGTTTGTCAATAAGACTTGATCAACCTTATTGATGGATTCTTTTTGATGAGCATGAGATGGATGAATTTAGAAAGCACAACCTTCTGTATTCAACTTTTATTTTCTGTTCTTTAGATTTAATTTAGTAAAAATGCTATTATTTTTCTGTTTTCTGATTTATCCGTGCAATAAAAAATGACCTCAAAATAAAAGTCCTCCAAATGCCCTGAAAATGTAGTATGATTTTTTCTGGAATATTTCAGAATTTTTGGCACTGAGAACACATCAGGGGGTTGCACCAGTGGGCCACAAGCCTGCAGGGCGCGCCCACCCCCCCTAGGCGCGCCCCCTGGCTTGTGGGTCCCACGTAGGGCCCCCTCACTTATTCCACCACCCATCCATTTCGTCTTCCTCCAGAAAAAAATCCCACCATTGCTCAAACCCGTGTTCTAGCTCATCTTGCTGCCATTTTCGATCTCCTTGTGCAAAGCTCCATTTGCAAAACTGTTTTGGGGGATTGTTCTTCGGTATGTGACTCCTCCAATGGTCCAATTAGTTTTTGTTCTAGTGCTTTATATATTGCAAATTTTTGCTGCTGTGGTGACGTTGTTCTTGAGCTTGCATGTCAAATTTGTATGGTCCCAAGTAGTTTTGATGCATGATATAGCCTCTAGGCACTTGTGGGATTAGTTGCTATAAGTTTTGTTGAGTTTTGTTCACCTTTATTGTGAGTCACTAAAAATTCAGAAATTTCTCTAAGAAAAGAAAGATGTTGAGGAGAATATACCAAGGTGGTTCCTCGAGCAAGAAGACCCCGAGACTCGCGATACGTGAGCCCGACTTTGAACCACCGAGGGAAGCTCAAGTGCGGCCTTGTGAATGGCCGTTGGATCAATTCATGGTCCATGCCGGATTCAAGGAGGAATTTTACGCGTACATACGAAATGCTGACCTTGAAGATTTCGTCTCTGACCAATGCAAGCAATATTATCAACTCACTGATTCCTTCGTGCGGAGGTTTGAATTTTCATCCAGGCGTAATACGAATTCCATTCTATTTAATCTTTATGATGAATCTTACACTATGGACCTAGAGGATTTTAACCGTGCATGCAAAATTCCACAATGGGGCAGCCATAGTGATCCTCACAAAACTGAATCTAATGATTTTCTTGCTAGCATCACTATGGGAGAAACTAGAAACATTACACAGGCTACCTTGGGGAGCATTCATTTTCCCGCCATACATTATTTTGCTCTCTTCATAGGTAAATGTATTAACGGTAAACATGATCATAGCCACCTTTGCGTACCTGATCTTAGTATTCTTAAGAGTGCGGTCATGGGTGATAGACGATATAACTTGGGAGCTATTATTGCTAGGAGGCTACATAAAAATGCTAAGGATGGATATTTCTTTGGTGGGATTTATGCCACTCGTGTAGCTAATTATCTTGGGGTACCCATAAGGGGGAATGATATTGAGTTACCACCTACTTTTCTTGATTATGAGGCTATGGTGCGCTACCAGTTTCTTGAGAGGAACGAACAGTCCTTCCTGTACGGACTAATTTTCGATAGACAGCGTGCTGTCCATATTACCCTTCCTGCTCCTGCCTTCCTTAACTTTCAGGAAAAACGGAGACACTTTATAACCAGAGAAGAGGCAAACGAGTACAAGAGAGAGGCGGAAGCCGCTCGCCTCCGCGTTGCAGCCATTCAGGCAGTAGCTGTTGCAGCCCAGTACAACCCCAACTATGACTTTGGATATTATCCGGGCCAGCCATGGCCCTAGACCAACTTAGGCCAAAAGCCTAAGCGTGGGGGAGTACGTATTTCTCACTGAAATTACATTCATGTTCACACACTCATCTTAGTAGTCGGTGCTTATACTTTTTCATTGAATCATCCATGGTATTTTATTTCTTCTTTCCGCATTCTTCTTGTGTTCTTAATCAACCTTAAGAAAACCCAAAAAGATTTCTCGTTCTTCTTTTGCTTGTTGGGAGCTCTCCCATGTAAATAGTTTTTCTCATTCTTGTTTTGAAATTTCTTTTCTTTGGGTCGTAAGGAGAAGACCACAATGAAAATGTTGAAGTGGCTCTCATATGCATTATTGTTTATCTTACAGAGAGCCCATATTACCTTGCCTTCTCCTTTGAGTTATTGTTTGCAGATTCCAGCTTAGTCCAATGCACGTGCACTCTCTTTATTATTCACACCGTTCGGTCGTGCAAGTGAAAGGCAATAATGACGATATATGATGAAGTGATTGAGATGGAGAAAAGCTGGTATGAACTCGACCTATTTTGTTTTTGTAAATATGATTAGGTCATCGTTCTGGATTCAGCTCATTATGGATGAAACACGTTTGCAATGAAAATTAGAGATTATAGTTACTCATGCCATGCTTAATTAGCTAAGAGTATATAATGGTTTGTCTTGAGTGCCAACATGCATTTTAAAATGGTTGTGATGCAGTATGATAAGATGGTATCCTCCTCTGAATGATTCAAGTGGCTTGACTTGGCACATGTTCACGCATGTAGTTGAAACAAAATCAACATAGCCTCCACGATGTTTATGTTCATGGTGATTTATATCCTACTCATGCTTGCATTCAATGTTGGTTAATCTCAATGCATGTTTATGAGTGTTGTCGCTCTCTAGTTGGTCGTTGCCCAGTCTCTTGCTAGCCTTCACCTGTACTAAGCGGGAATACTGCTTGTGCGTCCATTTCCATAAACCCAAAGTTGTTCGATATAAGTCTGTTGGGGAACGTTGCATGGGAAACAAAAATTTTCCTACGCACACGCAAGATCTATCCATGGTGATGAGCATCTACGAGAGGGAGAGTGAATCTACATACCCTTGTAGATCGCTAAGCGGAAGCGTTTAATAAACGCGGTTGATGTAGTCGAACGTCTCCGCGATCCAAATCGCAAGTCGTCCCTCGATCCGATCACGAACTAGCGCCGAACGGACGGCACCTCCGCGTTCAACACACGTACGGCTTGATGACGCCTTCACCTCCTCGATCCAGCGAGCGATGATGAAGTAGTGGTTGAGTTCCAGCAGCACGACGGCGTGGTGATGGTGGTGAGGAACAATCTCTGCAGGGCTTCGCCAAGCGCTACGGAGATTATGACGGAGGAACTAGAGGGTTAGGGTTGCCGCACACGGCTTGGGGAAATCTTGATGTGTCCCGTGTGCTAGCCCTGCCCCTCTATTTATATGTTGAGCCTTGGGGTCTAAACTTGGAGTAAAAGCCTCCTCCAGGTCGGTTTTGCCCGCACAAGGTCGGTTTGGCCCGCAGGGAAAGAGTCCAACTCGGATCCCTGCCGAACCGTGCACAGCCGCACACAAGCGGTAGTACCGCTTCACACAAGCGGTAGTACCGCTTGGGCGGTAGTACCGCTTCACACAAGCGGTAGTACCGCTTGGGCGGTAGTACCGCTTCACACAAGCGGTAGTACCGCTTACGCGGCAGCAAAACTACTTTTTGCACTTTCCAATACCTTGTGGGCTTTTATCCTTTGGCCCATATAAAGTGTTGCTGTACCCGAACACTTCGGCAAACATCCGGAACCCCTTCCGGTGAACTCTGGAACTCTTCCGGAGATCGAAACACTATTATCACATATATCAATCTTTACCTCCGGACTCTTCCGGAGATCCTCGTCATGTCCGGGATTTTATCCGAGACTTCCGAACAACTTTCGGTCACCAACATAATAACTCAATTATACTAATCGTCACCAAACGTTAAGTGTGTAGACCCTGCGGGTTCGAGAACTATGTAGACATGACCGAGACACCTCTACGATCAATAACCAATAGCGGGACCTGGATGCCCATATTGGCTCCTACATATTCTACGAAGATCTTTATCGGTCGAACCTCTATGTCAAGGATTCAGTTAATCCCGTATGCTGTTCCCTTTGTTCTTCGGTATGTTACTTGCCCGAGATTCGATCGTCGGTATCACTATACCTAGTTCAATCTCGTTACCGGCAAGTCTCTTTACTCGTTCCGTAATACAAGATCCTGTGACTAACTCTTTAGTCACTTTGCTTGCAAGGCTCAATGTGATGTTGTATTACCGAGTGGGCCCTGAGATACCTCTCCGTCATACGGAGTAACAAATCCCAGTCTTGATCCATGCCAACCCAACAGACACCCTCGGAGATACCTGTAGAGCACCTTTATAGTCACCCAGTTACGTTGCGACGTTTGATACACACAAGGTATTCCTCCGGTGTCAGTGAGTTGCATGATCTCATGGTCAAAGGAACAGATACTTGACATGCAGAAAACAATAGCAATAAACTGACACGATCAAATGCTACGTTTACAGTTTGGGTCTTGTCCATCACATCATTCTCCTAATGATGTGATCCCGTTATCAAATGACATCTCATGTCAATGGCTAGGAAACCTCAACCATCTTTGATCAACGAGCTAGTCAACTAGAGGCTTACTAGGGACACAGTGTTGTCTATGTACCCACACATGTATTTGAGTTTCCAATCAATACAATTATAGCATGGATAATAAACGATTATCATGAACAAGGAAATATAATAATAACCAATTTATTATTGCCTCTAGGGCATATTTCCAACAGTCTCCCACTTGCACTAGAGTCAATAATCTAGTTCACATCACTATGTGATTTACATTGTAATGAATCGAACACCCATGCAGTTCTGGTGTTGTTCATGTTTAGCCCTTGGAAGAGGTTTAGTCATCGGATCTGCAACATTTAGATCCGTGTGTACTTTGCAAATATTTATGTCGTCCTCCTTGATGTAATCGCGGATGGAATTGAAACGTCGTTTTATGTGTCTGGTCCTCTTGTGAAATCTTGGTTCCTTGGCTAGAGCAATGGCACCAGTGTTATCACAAAACAGAGTCATTGGGTTAAGCGCACTAGGCACTACTCCAAGATCTGTCATGAACTCCTTCATCCAGACACCTTCCTTCGCCGCCTCCGAGGCAGCGATGTACTCCGCTTCGCATGTAGAATCTGCTACCACGCTTTGCTTGGAACTGCACCAGCTAACCGCACCCCCATTAAGAATAAATACGTATCCGGTTTGCGACTTAGAGTCATCCGGATCAGTGTCAAAGCTTGCATCGACGTAACCCTTTACGACGAGCTCTTGATCACCTCCATAAACGAGAAACATGTCCTTAGTCCTTTTCAGGTACTTCAGGATATTCTTGACCGCCGTCCAGTGTTCCATTCCTGGATCACCTTGAAACCTTCCGACCATACTTATGGCAAGGCTGACATCGGGTCTTGTGCACAGCATTGCATACATGATAGAGCCTATGGCTGAAGCATAGGGGATGACACTCATCTTTTCTCTATCTTCTGCAGTCACTGGGCATTGAGTCTTACTCAACTTCACACCTTGCAAAACAGGCAAGAACCCTTTCTTGGACTGATCCATTTTGAACTTCTTCAAAATCTTATCAAGGTATGTGCTTTGTGAAAGTCCTATTAAGCGTCTCGATCTATCTCTATAGATCTTGATGCCTAATATGAAAGCAGCTTCTCCTAGGTCCTTCATTGAAAAACTCTTGTTCAAATATTCCTTTACGCTTTCCAGCATTTCTATATTGTTTACAATCAGCAATATGTCATCCACATATAATATTAGAAACGCTATAGAGCTCCCACTCACTTTCTTGTAAATACAAGCTTCTCCGTAAACTTGTATAAACTCGAACGCTTTGATCACCTCATCAAAACGAAGATTCCAACTCCGAGATGCTTGCACCAGTCCATAAATGGATCGCTGGAGTTTGCAAACTTTGTCAGCATTCTCTGGATCGACAAAACCTTCTGGTTGCATCATATACAACTCTTCCTTAAGGAAACCGTTAAGGAACGCTGTTTTGACATCCATCTGCCAAATTTCATAATCAAAAAAGGCAGCTATTGCTAACATGATTCTGACGGACTTAAGCATCGCTACGGGTGAGAAGGTCTCATCGTAGTCAACTCCTTGAACTTGTGAAAAACCCTTTGCCACAAGTCGAGCTTTATAGACGGTGACATTACCGTCCGCGTCCGTCTTCCTCTTAAAAATCCATTTGTTCTGAATGGCCTTACGCCCTTCAGGTAATACTTCCAAAGTCCATACTTTGTTTTCATACATGGATCCCATCTCGGATTTCATGGCCTCTAACCACTTCTCGGAATCCGGGCCCATCATCGCTTCTCCATAGCTCGTAGGTTCATCGTTGTTTAACAACATGACCTCTAAGACAGGGTTGCCGTACCGCTCAGGAGCAGTACGCGTCCTTGTCGACCTACGAGGTTCGATAGCAACTTGATCCAAAGCTTCATGATCATCATCATTAACTTCCTCTTCAGCTAATGTAGGCTCCACAGAAACAACTTTCTGCGCTGCGCTACTCTCAGGTTGAATTAAAGGTTCAACAACCTCATCAAGTTCTATCTTCCTCCCACTCAATTCTTTCGAGAGAAACTCTTTCTCAAGAAATGTTCCGTTTTTAGCGACAAACACTTTGCCTTCGGATCTGAGGTAGAAGGTATACCCAACTGTCTCTTTTGGGTATCCTATGAAGACGCATTTCTCCGCTTTGGGTTCCAGCTTTTCAGGCTGAAGCTTTTTGACATAAGCATCACATCCCCAAACTTTAAGAAACGACAGTTTTGGCTTCTTGCCAAACCAAAGTTCATATGGCGTCGTCTCAACGGATTTCGATGGTGCCCTATTTAAAGTGAATGCAGCTGTCTCTAATGCATAACCCCAAAACGATAGTGGCAAATCGGCAAGAGACATCATAGATCGCACCATATCCAATAAGGTTCGATTACGACGTTCGGACACACCATTACGCTGTGGTGTTCCAGGCGGTGTCAATTGTGAAACAATTCCACACTGTCTTAAGTGACTGCCAAACTCATAACTCAGATATTCTCCTCCTCGATCAGATCGTAGGAATTTAATCTTCTTGTTACGATGATTCTCAACTTCACTCTGAAATTGTTTGAACTTTTCAAATGTTTCAGACTTGTGTTTCATTAAGTAAATATACCCATATCTACTTAAGTCATCAGTGAAGGTGAGAAAGTAACGATAACCACCGCGCGCCTCAATACTCATCGGACCGCACACATCAGTATGTATGATTTCCAATAAGTCACTTGCCCGTTCCATTGTTCCAGAGAACGGTGTTTTAGTCATCTTGCCCATGAGGCATGGCTCACATGTGTCAAGTGATTCAAAATCAAGTGACTCCAAAAGTCCATCAGCATGGAGCTTCCTCATGCGTTTTACGCCAATATGACCTAAACGGCAGTGCCACAAGAAAGTGGTATTATCATTATCAATTCTACATCTTTTGGCATCAATGTTATGAACATGTGTATCATTACTATCGAGATTCAATAAGAATAAACCCCTCACATCGGGTGCATGACCATAAAAGATATTACTCATATAAATAGAACAACCATTATTCTCTGATTTAAATGAGTAACCGTCTCGCAATAAACAAGATCCAGATATAATGTTCATGCTTAACGCAGGCACCAAATAACACTTATTTAGGTTCATCACTAATCCCGACGGTAATCGAAGAGCGAGCGTGCCGACGGCGATCACATCAACCTTGGAACCATTTCCCACGCGCATCGTCACTTCGTCCTTTGCCAGCCTCCGTCTATTCCGCAGTTCCTGTTTTGAGTTGCAAATATGAGCAACCGCACCGGTATCAAATACCCAGGCACTACAACGAGAGTTGGTAAGGTACACATCAATAACATGTATATCATATATACCTTGTTTGTTGTTGGCCGCCTTCTTGTCAGCCAAATACTTGGGGCAATTCTGCTTCCAGTGTCCAGTTCCCTTGCAATGAAAACACACTGTTTCTGGTTTGGGTCCAGCCTTGGGTTTCTTCACGAGAGGAGCAACTGCTTTGCCACTCTGCTTGGAGTTACCCTTCTTACCCTTGCCATTTTTCTTGAAACTAGTGGTTTTATTGACCATCAACACTTGATGCTCCTTCTGAATTTCAGACTCAGCGGCTTTCAGCATCGCAAACAGCTCGGCGACTGACTTGTTCATCCCGTGCATGTTATAGTTCAACACGAAGCTCTTGTAGCTAGGTGGCAATGATTGAAGAACTCTGTCAGTGATAGCCTCTGGCGGAAGGGGCATCCCTAACTCAGCCAGACGGGTGGAGTACCCAGACATTCTGAGCACGTGATCACTGATAGACCCGTTCTCCTCCATCTTGCAAGCATAGAACTTATCGGAGATCTCATATCTCTCGATCCGGGCATTCTTCTGAAAGATAAACTTCAACTCCTGGAACATCTCATATGCTCCATGACGTTCAAAACGTCTTTGAAGTCCCGGTTCTAAGCCATACAACATTGCACATTGAACTATTGAGTAATCATCAGAACGAGCCTGCCAGGCGTTCACAACGTCTAGAGACTCAACTGGAGCAGGTGGATCACCAAGCGGTGCATCAAGGACATAAGCCTTCTGGGAAGCCGTAAGGATAATCCTCAGATTACGGGCCCAGTCCACAAAGTTACTTCCATCATCTTTCAACTTAGCTTTCTCTAGGAACGCATTAAAATTCAGGGGTGCTACTGCGCGAGCCATGATCTACAACATAAATATAGCAAAGACAACTTAGACTATTGTTCTAGATAATGAGTTTAGTTAATCATATTACTTAAAAAACTCCCACTCAAATTGACATCCCTCCGGTCATTCGAGTGTAACATGATCCAAATCCACCAACTCAAGTCCGATCATCACGTGAGTTGAGGTGGTTTCAATGGTGAACATCTTCATGTTGATCATATCTACTATATGACTCATGTTCGACCTTTCGGTCTCTTGTGTTCCGAGGCCATGTCTGTACATGCTAGGCTCGTCAAGTTTAACCCGAGTGTTCCGCACGTGCAACATGGCTTACACCCGTTGTATGCGAACGTAGAGTCTATCACACCCGATCATCACGGCGTGTCTCGAAACGACGAACTTTCGCAACGGTGCACACTTGGGGAGAACACAATTTATCTTGAAATTTAAGTGAGGGATCACCTTATAATGCTACCGTCGTCCTAAGCAAAATAAGATGCAAAAAAAAAAAAGATTAACATCACATGCAAATCATAAGTGACATGATATGGCCATGAACTTGTGCTTTTGATCTCCATCTCCAAAGCACCGGCATGATCTCCATCGTCACTGGCATGACACCATGATCTCCATCATCTTGATCTCCATCAACGTGTCGCCATGAGGTTGTCGCGCCGACTGTTGCTTCCACGACTATTGCTAACGTTTAGCGATAAAGTAAAGCATTACATAGCGCTTAATGATTGACACGCAGGTCATACAATAATTAAAGACAACTCTATGGCTCCTGCCAGTTGCCGTACTCATCGACATGCAAGTCGTGATATTCTATACAAAACATGATCATCTCATACATCACATATATCTCATCATGTAATTGGCCAACATGCATTTTAAAATGGTTGTGATGCAGTATGATAAGATGGTATCCTCCTCTGAATGATTCAAGTGGCTTGACTTGGCACATGTTCACGCATGTAGTTGAAACAAAATCAACATAGCCTCCACGATGTTTATGTTCATGGTGATTTATATCCTACTCATGCTTGCATTCAATGTTGGTTAATCTCAATGCATGTTTATGAGTGTTGTCGCTCTCTAGTTGGTCGTTGCCCAGTCTCTTGCTAGCCTTCACCTGTACTAAGCGGGAATACTGCTTGTGCGTCCATTTCCATAAACCCAAAGTTGTTCGATATAAGTCTGTTGGGGAACGTTGCATGGGAAACAAAAATTTTCCTACGCACACGCAAGATCTATCCATGGTGATGAGCATCTACGAGAGGGAGAGTGAATCTACATACCCTTGTAGATCGCTAAGCGGAAGCGTTTAATAAACGCGGTTGATGTAGTCGAACGTCTCCGCGATCCAAATCGCAAGTCGTCCCTCGATCCGATCACGAACTAGCGCCGAACGGACGGCACCTCCGCGTTCAACACACGTACGGCTTGATGACGCCTTCACCTCCTCGATCCAGCGAGCGATGATGAAGTAGTGGTTGAGTTCCAGCAGCACGACGGCGTGGTGATGGTGGTGAGGAACAATCTCTGCAGGGCTTCGCCAAGCGCTACGGAGATTATGACGGAGGAACTAGAGGGTTAGGGTTGCCGCACACGGCTTGGGGAAATCTTGATGTGTCCCGTGTGCTAGCCCTGCCCCTCTATTTATATGTTGAGCCTTGGGGTCTAAACTTGGAGTAAAAGCCTCCTCCAGGTCGGTTTTGCCCGCACAAGGTCGGTTTGGCCCGCAGGGAAAGAGTCCAACTCGGATCCCTGCCGAACCGTGCACAGCCGCACACAAGCGGTAGTACCGCTTCACACAAGCGGTAGTACCGCTTGGGCGGTAGTACCGCTTCACACAAGCGGTAGTACCGCTTGGGCGGTAGTACCGCTTCACACAAGCGGTAGTACCGCTTACGCGGCAGCAAAACTACTTTTTGCACTTTCCAATACCTTGTGGGCTTTTATCCTTTGGCCCATATAAAGTGTTGCTGTACCCGAACACTTCGGCAAACATCCGGAACCCCTTCCGGTGAACTCTGGAACTCTTCCGGAGATCGAAACACTATTATCACATATATCAATCTTTACCTCCGGACTCTTCCGGAGATCCTCGTCATGTCCGGGATTTTATCCGAGACTTCCGAACAACTTTCGGTCACCAACATAATAACTCAATTATACTAATCGTCACCAAACGTTAAGTGTGTAGACCCTGCGGGTTCGAGAACTATGTAGACATGACCGAGACACCTCTACGATCAATAACCAATAGCGGGACCTGGATGCCCATATTGGCTCCTACATATTCTACGAAGATCTTTATCGGTCGAACCTCTATGTCAAGGATTCAGTTAATCCCGTATGCTGTTCCCTTTGTTCTTCGGTATGTTACTTGCCCGAGATTCGATCGTCGGTATCACTATACCTAGTTCAATCTCGTTACCGGCAAGTCTCTTTACTCGTTCCGTAATACAAGATCCTGTGACTAACTCTTTAGTCACTTTGCTTGCAAGGCTCAATGTGATGTTGTATTACCGAGTGGGCCCTGAGATACCTCTCCGTCATACGGAGTAACAAATCCCAGTCTTGATCCATGCCAACCCAACAGACACCCTCGGAGATACCTGTAGAGCACCTTTATAGTCACCCAGTTACGTTGCGACGTTTGATACACACAAGGTATTCCTCCGGTGTCAGTGAGTTGCATGATCTCATGGTCAAAGGAACAGATACTTGACATGCAGAAAACAATAGCAATAAACTGACACGATCAAATGCTACGTTTACAGTTTGGGTCTTGTCCATCACATCATTCTCCTAATGATGTGATCCCGTTATCAAATGACATCTCATGTCAATGGCTAGGAAACCTCAACCATCTTTGATCAACGAGCTAGTCAACTAGAGGCTTACTAGGGACACAGTGTTGTCTATGTACCCACACATGTATTTGAGTTTCCAATCAATACAATTATAGCATGGATAATAAACGATTATCATGAACAAGGAAATATAATAATAACCAATTTATTATTGCCTCTAGGGCATATTTCCAACAAAGTCCACCATACCTACCTATATGCGGTATTTACCTGCTGGTCCAAGTAAATTCGCATGTGCCAAACTCTAAACCTTCAAATAATACTCTGTTTTGTATGCCCGAATCGCTCATGTAGTGACTAGGGGCTGTTAGTATCTTCCATGCTAGGTGGGTTATTCTCACGATACGTGTTGATTCACTATCATTCACGAGAAAGTGGCTGGTATTCGGGATGCCCAGTTCCATGCTCAAAAATCAAATCAAAATATAATGAAACAAAACTCCCCCAGGATTGTTGTTTGTATGGATGGTACTCGTGGATTCGGCTCGCCGTGGAGTGTGATTGATTGGTGGAGGGGGAGTAAAAACTTTACTATTCTGTTTGGGAACCGCCAAAAATGTATCTAGCATGGAACATACCGAGATCTCTTAGTTGTTATGTTGACAATGAAAGCATACCGCTCAAAATTATTATTCATCCCTGTTTTAAAAGCTCGAGCTCTGGCACCTCTGTAAATCAATGCTTCCCACTGCGAAGGGCCTATCTATTTTACTTTACAGTTGAGTCATCCTCCTCTTATAAAAAGCACCAGTTAGAGAGCACCACCGTCATTTGTATGCTTTGTTATTAATTGATATTGAGTATGATTGTGACTGGATCTCTTTTACCATGATTTACAATGTCTAGTCAGTCCTTGTTCTTCAGAGGTGCTCTGCATTTATGTTTTGCGGTCTCAGAAAGGGCTAGCGAGATACCATTATATCATATTGTATCATGATTGTTTTGATAAAATTGTTGTCATCCGAGATTTATTATTATTGCTACTAGTTGATTATGCCATTGATATGAGTAAATGTGAGACCTAAATGTTATTGTGAATGTGGTTAGTCTATAATCTTTGCTGAAAATCTGAACATCAGTTAGACATATTTACAACAACAAGATCAAGCAGAGTTTGTAAAAGTTTTTTTTTGTCACTTTCAGTTTGTCAACTGAATTGCTTGAGGACAAGCAATGGGTTAAGCTTGGGGGAGTTGATACGTCTCCATCGTATCTACTTTTCCAAACTCTTTTGCCCTTGTTTTGGACTCTAATTTGCATGATTTGAATGGAACTAACCCGGACTGACGCTGTTTTCCGCAGAATTGCCTTGGTGTTATTTTTGTGCAGAAATAAAAGTTCTCGGATTGACCTAAAAATTTACGGAGAATATTTTTGGAATTAATAAAAAATACTGGCGAAAGAATCAACCGGAAGGTGTCCACCACCTGGCCACAAGCCAGGGGGCGCCCCCCCAGGGCACGCCCTGCAGGCTTGTGGGCCCCCTGGAGCTCCTCCGACCTCAATTCCAACTCTATATATTCCTATTCGGGGAGAAAAAAATCAAGAAGAAGAGTTCATCGTGTTTTACGATACGGTGCCGCCGCCACCTCCTGTTCTTCCTCGGGAGGGCAGATCTGGGGTCCGTTTTGGGCTCCGGAGAGGGGAAATCGACGCCGTCGTCATCACCAACCATCCTTCATCACCAATTTCATGATGCTCTCCGCCGTTCATGAGTAATCTCATCGTAGGCTTGCTGGACGGTGATGGGTTGGATGAGATTTACCATTTAATCGTGTTAGTTTTGTTAGGGTTTGATCCCTAGTATCCATTATGTTCTGAGATTGATGTTGCTATGACTTTGCTATGCTTAATGCTTGGCACTAGGGCCCGAGTGCCATGATTTCAGATATGAACCTATTATGTTTTCATGAATATATATGTGTTCTTGATCCTATCTTGCAAGTTGTAGACACCTATTACGAGTTATGATCCGCATCCCCCAGGGTGACAATAACTGGGATTCTTTCCGGTGATTACCGTAGTTTGAGGAGTTCATATATTCACTAAGTGCTAATGCTTTGGTCCGTTTCTCTATTAAAAGGAGGCCTTAATATCCCTTAGTTTCCATTAGGACCCCGCTGCCACGGGAGGGTAGGACAAAAGATGTCATGCAAGTTCTTTTCCATAAGCACGTATGACTATATATGGAATACATGCCTACATTACATTGATGAATTGGAGCTAGTTCTGTGTCACCCTATGTTATAACTGTTGCATGATGAATGCCATCCGACATAATTATCCATCACTGATCCATTGCCTACGAGCTTTTCACATATTGATCTTTGCTAAGTTACTTTTCCGTTGCTACTGTTACAATCACTACAAAACTGCTACTGTCACTTTGCCATTGTTACCGTTACTTCCATATTGCTTTGCTACTGAATACTTCGCTACAGATACTAAGTCTTTCAGGTGTGGTTGAATTGACAACTCAGCTGCTAATACTGAAGAATATTCTTTGGCTCCCCTTGCGTCGAATCAATAAATTTGGGTTGAATACTTTACCCTCGAAAACTGTTGCGATCCCCTATACTTGTGGGTTATCAGTAACCTAGTGTTATTCGAAAATTCTCCGGTTCTGTGTCATTCGAAAAAAGTTTGTCAATAAGACTTGATCAACCTTATTGATGGATTCTTTTTGATGAGCATGAGATGGATGAATTTAGGAGGCACAACCTTCTATACCCAAGTTTTACTTTCTGTTATTTAGATTAAATAAAGTAAAAATGCTATTATTTTTCTGTTTTCTGAATTATCCATGCAATAAAAAATGACCTGAAAATAAAAGTTCTCCAAATGCCCTGAAAATATAGTATGATTTTTTCTGGAATATTTAAGAATTTCTGGCACTAAGAACACATCAGGGGGCTGCACCAGTGGGCCACAAGCCTACAGGGGCGCCCACCCCCTGGGTGCGCCCCCTGGCTTGTGGGTCCCACGTAGGCCCCCTCACTTATTCCAGCACCCATCCACTTCGTCTTCCTCCAGAAAAAATCCACCATTGCTAAAGCCCGTGTTCTAGCTCATTTTGCTGCCATTTTCGATCTCCTTGTGCAAAGCTCCATTTTCAAAACTGTTTTGGGGGATTGATCTTCGGTGTGTGACTCCTCCAATGGTCCAATTAGTTTTTGTTTTAGTGCTTTATATATTGCAAATATTTGCTGCTGAGGTGACCTTGTTCTTGAGCTTGCATGTCAAATTTGTATGGTCCCAAGTAGTTTTGATGCATGATATAGCCTCTAGGCACTTAGTTGCTATAAGTTTTGTTGAGTTTTGTTCACCTTTATTTTGAGTCACTAAAAATTTCAGAAATTTTTCAGAGAAAGAAATGATGAGGAGATTGTTAAGAGGCTCTTCAAGCCGGGGCTCTAAAGAAGATGAAAATGAGGTGAAGAAGACGTCCAAATACAATCTTCCTCGCGTCGCGGAGGTTCGGCCATGTGAATGGCCAAGTGATGCATTCTTGAGGGCGGCCAGAATTTATGAAGATTTCTATTATTTGGCAGAGAATGCAGGCATCACCGACTTCCTCAACGATAAGTGTGACTAGTACCTCCTACTCACTAATATCTTCGTGCAAAACTTTCACTTTTATCCTAGGAAGGATCCTCCCATGGTAGAGTTTTACTTGTATGATGTGCCTAAGAAGATGACACTTTACGATTTTTGTAATGTTTGCAAAATACCTTATGAGGGCAGCATCAGTGAACCACGTCCTAGAAACATGGAGGACTTTATTGCCGCAACCACTGTGGGGGAAGAGAGAGGGGTGTCAAAGGCAAGAGCAGCTAGTTTACATTTTCCTGTTCTACGCTATTATTCATTATTTACGGGCAGATGTTTAGTTGGTCGTGGGCAGAGTGGAGGCCTTAGTGCTCCCGTCCTCGCCATTCTGCGCCACGCTTTACTTGCTGATAGAACTTTTAGTCTGGGCGCTATGGTGGCCCAACGGTTGAACTTAAACCGTTCGAAGGGCCCCATATTCGGAGGTATCTATGCATCTCGTCTAGCCAAACACTTTAAGATACCCATTAGGCTTGACGAGGAAGAGGAAATGCTGCTACCCACAAGATATTTAGACTATGACAGTATGGTAGCACATGATTTTATTCGGAAGGATAATGATAGGAGGCTGCTTTACAACTTAGTATTTAGTCAGGGTACTTGTGAGATTATTGCTCTGCCTGCTTCTTCTTTTTTCGATATCCATTCAGGCAGGTACACTATTATGCCCGAGGACATCTACAGATATTGGGGTCTGTCGCAACCCCCAGCACCTGAGCCGGCACTAGCCCTTGATCCATATCAGGATCCAGTTTTTCAGTGGGAGCCACAGGAGCTCGCCAACCAGTGGAACCCTCAGGACCCTCCGGAGTATCCAGGAGATGGTTATTTTCAGCCATGGCCCTAGACCAACTTAGGCCAAAAGCCTAAGCTTGGGGGAGTACGTATTTGTCACCGACATTACATTCATGTTCACACACTAATCTTAGTAGTCGGTGCTTATACTTTTTCATTGAATCATCCATGGTATTTTATTTCTTCTTTCCGCTTTCTTCTTGTGTGCTTAATTAACCTTGAGAAAAAATAATAGTTCTAGCTTTACCTTTTAGTTTGTTTAGTTGTAGCATTAAAAGAAAACCCAAAAAGATTTCTTGTTCTTCTTTTGCTTGTTGGGAGCTTTCCCGTGTAAATAGTTTTCCTTTCTTCTTTGGGTCGTAAGGAGAAGACCACAATGAAATGTTGAGTGGCTCTCATATGCATTATTGTTTATCTATCAGAGAGCCCATATTACCTTGCCTTCTCCTTTGAGTTATTGTTTGCAGATTCCAGCTTAGTCCCATGCACGTGCACTGTCTTTATTATTCACACCGTTCGGTCGTGCAAGTGAAAGGCAATAATGACGATATATGATGAAGTGATTGAGATGGAGAAAAGCTGGTATGAACTCGACCTATTTTGTTTTTGTAAATATGATTAGCTCATCGTTCTGGATTCAGCTCATTATGGATGAAACATGTTTGCAATGACAATTAGAGAATATAGTTACTCATGCAATGCTTAATTAGCTAAGAGTGTATAATGGTTTGTCTTGACAGCCAACATGCATTTTTAAAATGGTTGTGATGTAGTATGATAGGATGGTATCCTCCTCTGAATGATTCAAGTGGCTTGACTTGGCACATGTTCACGCATGTAGTTGAAACAAAATCAACATAGCCTCCACGATGTTTATATTCATGGTGATTTATATCCTACTCATGCTTTCATTCAATGTTGGTTAATCTCAATGCATGTTTATGACTGTTGTCGCTCTCTAGTTGGTCGCTTCCTAGTCTCATGCTAGCCTTCACCTGTACTAAGCGGGAATACTGCTTGTGCATCCACTTCCATAAACCCAAGGTTGTTCGATATGAGTCCACCATACCTACCTATAGGCGGTATTTACCTGCCGTTCCAAGTAAATTTGCATGTGCCAAACTCTAAACCTTCAAATAATATTCTGTTTGTATGCCCGAATCGCTCATGTAGTGACTAGGGGCTGTCGATATCTTCCATGCTAGGTGGGTTATTCTCACGATGAGGGTTTATTCACTTGTCATTCACGGGAAAGTGGCTGGTAATCGGGATGCCCAGTTCCATGCTCAAAAATCAAATCAAAATATAATGAAACAAAACTCCCCCAGGATTGTTGTTTGTATGGACGGTACCCGTGGATTCTGCTCGCCGTGGAGTGTGTTTGATTGGTGGAGGGGGAGTAAAAACTTTATCACTCTGTTTGGGAACCGCCTATAATGTATCTAGCATGGATGACGGCGAGATCTCGCGGTCATTATGTTGACAATGAAAGCATACAGCTCAAAATTATTATTCATCCCTGTTTTAAAAGCTCGAGCTCTGGCACCTCTGCAAATCAATGCTTCCCTCTACGAAGGGCCTATCTATTTTACTTTACTGTTGAGTCATCCGCCTCTTATAAAAGGCACCAGTTAGAGAGCACCACCGTCATTTGTATGCTTTGTTATTAATTGATATTGAGTATGACTGTGACTGGATCTCTTTTACCATGAATTACAATTTCCAGTCAGCCCTTGTTCTTCAGAGGTGCTCTGCATTTATGTTTTGCGGTCTCAGAAAGGGCTAGCGAGATACCATTATATCATAGTGTATCATGATTGTTTTGATAAAATTGTTGTCATCCGAGATTTATTATTATTGCTCGCGTTGATTATGCCATTGATATGAGTAAATGTGAGACCTACATGTTATTGTGAATATGGTTAGTCTATAATCTTTGCTGAAAACCAGAACATCAGTTAGACATATTTACAACAACAAGATCAAACAGAGTTTGTAAAAGTTTTTCTTTGTCACTTTCAGTTTGTCAACTGAATTGCTTGAGGACAAGCAATGGGTTCAGCTTGGGGGAGTTGATACGTGTCCATCGTATCTACTTTTCCAAACTCTTTTGCCCTTGTTTTGGACTCTAATTTGCATGATTTGAATGGAACTAACCCGGACTGACACTGTTTTCAGCAAAATTGCCTTGCTGCTATTTTTGTGCAGAAATAAAAGTTCTCGGATTGACCTGAAAATTTACGGAGAATATTTTTGGAATTAATAAAAAATATTGGCGAAAGAATCAACCAGAGGGGGTCCACCCATTGGCCACAAGCCAGGGGGGCGTCCCCCCTAGGGCGCGCCCAGGTGGCTTGTGGGCCCCCTGCAACTCCTCCGACCTCAACTCCAACTCCATATAACCCTATTCGGGGAGAAAAAAATCAAGGAGAAGAGATCATCGCGTTTCACGATACGGAGCCGCCGCCACCTCCTGTTCTTCCTCGGGAGGGTAGATCTGGGGTCCGTTTTGGGCTCCGGAGAGGGGAAATCGACGCCGTCGTCATCACCAACCATCCTTCATCACCAATTTCATGATGCTCTCCGCCGTTCGTGAGTAATCCCATCGTAGGCTTGCTGGACGGTGATGGGTTGGATGAGATTTACCATGTAATCGAGTTATTTTTGTTAGGGTTTGATCCCTAGTATCCACTATGTTCTGAGATTGATGTTGCTATGACTTTGCTATACTTAATGCTTGTCACTAGGGCCCGAGTGCCAATATTTCAGATCTGAACCTATTATGTTTTCATGAATATATATGTGTTCTTGATCCTATCTTGCAAGTTGTAGACACCTATTACGAGTTATGATCCGCATCCCCCAGGGTGAGAATAACTGGGATTCTTTCCGGTGATTACCGTAGTTTGAGGAGTTCATGTATTCACTAAGTGCTAATGCTTTGGTCCGGTTCTCTATTAAAAAGAGGCCTTAATATCCCTTAGTTTCCATTAGGACCCCGCTGCCACGGGAGGGTAGGACAAAAGATGTCATGCAAGTTCTTTTCCATAAGCACGTATGACTATATATGGAATACATGCCTACATTATATTGATGAATTGGAGCTAGTTCTGTGTCACCCTATGTTATAACCGTTGCATGATGAATGCCATCCGACATAATTATCCATCACTGATCCGTTGCCTATGAGCTTTTCATATATTGATCTTTGCTAAAGTTACTTTTCTGTTGCCACTGTTACAATTGCTACAAAACCGCTACTGTTACTTTTGCTACCGTCACCGTTACTTCCAAACTACTTTGCTACTAAATACTTTGCTGCAGATATTAAGTCTTTCAGGTGTGGTTGAATTGACAACTCAGCTGCTAATACTCGAGAATATTCTTTGGCTCCCCTTGTGTCGAATCAATAAATTTGGGTTGAATACTCTACCCTCAAAAACTGTTGCGGTCCCCTATACTTGTGGGTTATCAATAAGCAAATAGGCCGACTCCTGCCTGCACCTATTACTATTACTCCATCCATCGACCGCTACCCAGCATGCATCTAGAGTATTAAGTTAAACAGAGTAATGCTTGGAGAACATTGACATGATGTAGACAAAGAGAATTCAATTAATATGAACTAACCCCATCGTTTTATCCTTCATGGCAACAATACAAAGACATGTCTTGTTCCTTTCTGTCACTGGGATATAGAGCACCGCCAGATTGAACCCACTACAACGCACCCCTCTCACTGAAGAAATATCAATCTTGTTGGCCAAACTATTTCAATAGATCGGAGAGATTTACGTAGCTATAATGATGATGCAAATAAGAATCATAATATTCAGAGGTGACTCAAATACTTTTCATGAATAATCTGAAATATAAACCCACAATTCATCAGATCCCAACATACACACCATACAAAAGAATTACATCGGATAGATCAAAGCGAAGATGTGATGATCATTGTATTGAAGATCGAAAGAGAGAGAGAGAGAGATAGCCATCTAGGTACTAACTATGAACTCGTAGGTCTATGGTGAACTACTCACACATCATCATGAGGGCAACAAGGTTCCTGAAGAGGCCCTCCGTGATCGATCCCCCCTCCGGCAGGGTGCCGGAACGGAGCTCCAGATGGGATCGCGGTGGAACAGAGACTTGCGGCGACGGAAAAAGTGTTTTGGGATGCCCTCTAGTGTTTTAGGAATATATGTGAATATATAGGCCAGAGAACGGGGGTAGGAGGGCCACCAGGGAGGGACAAGCCATCAGGGCGCGGCCACCCCCTGGGTGCACCCTGTTGTCTTGTGCCTCCTCGTGCGGCCTCCAGTCTTCTCTCGAAGCTTCCGGGTCTTCTTTTGGTCCAGAAAAAATCATTAAAAAGTTTTGGGGCAATTGGACTTCGTTTGGTACTGTAAACCTGAAAAGTAAAAAATACGCAGAAAACAACAACTGGCACTGGGCACTGGGTCAAAAGTTGGTGCTCAAAAATAATATAAATTGGTAATTATTACTCAAAAAGTATCCTAGAATGATAATATAATAGCAAGGAACAATAAAAAATTATAGATACGTTGGAGACGTATCAGCATCCCCAAGCTTAATTCCTGCTCGTCCTCGAGTAGGTAAATGATACCGACAGAACTTTTGATGTGACATGCTACCCAATATGTAATCTTTTGCAGGTATGCTCATTGAGAAACAATGAATTAACAAACATCAACATAGTAATATTTATAAGCGCAAGCAATAAAATCATCAATGTTTCAAAGTATACGATCCTAAAAGAATGTTTACCCTCCATTCATTCTATCATATTAGCAAGGCATGGCTCCGTCTTCACCACATTAATACAAATGTCAAGCACCACGATTTCCAAGTCAGGCAATTGGATCGTACTTTTTCAATGGGCATCAACCTTTTATTCTTCACGCAATACATGAGTGTGAACCATGGACATAGCATAAAGGCGCAATAGAATATGGTGGTAGATATCAAAGGAATAAAAAGTGGAGAAGAAAGTCTCGCATCAACTAGGCGTATCAACGGGCTAGGGAGATGCCCATCGATAGATGTCAATGCAAGGAGTAGGGATTTCCATGCAAATGATGCACAAGAGCTATAAGTGTATGAATGCTCAACTGAAGCTAAGTGGGGTGTGCATTCAACTTGCTTGCTCATGAAGACCTCGGGCATTTGAGGAAGCCCATCACCGGAATATACAAGCCAAGTTTATAATAATGAAAAAATAATTCCCACTAGCATATGAAAATTACATAACATGAGCCTCTCTATATGAAGAACAAGGTGCCACTTTGAGGCACAAGTTTGGTAAAGGATAGTAGCAAAGTCCCTTCTCTCATTTTCTCTCATTTTCATTTTTTTCATTTTTTTGTTATTATGTTGGGCTCACCCCCCCCCCCCCATTTTTATTTCCTCACTGGGACAATGCTCTAATAATGATGATCGTCACACTTTTATTTACTCACAACTCAACATGAAAACTCGATATGAAGAACTTATGAAATAACATGACTCAATATGAATGCCTCTGGCAGTGTACAAGGATGTGCAATGATCTAGCATGGCCTGTATAAAAAATATGATGAACCATGGCTTTGCCACAAATACTATGCCAGCTCTATATGATCATGCAAAGCAATATGATGATGAATAAACTAGTCATATGATGTAACCGTGGAATTTGCATGGCAATATATCTCGGAATGGCTATGGAAATGCCATGATAGGTAGGTATGGTGGCTGTTTGAGGAAGATATAAAGAGGCTTATATGTGACAGAGCGTATCATGTCATGGGGTTTGGATGCACCGGTGAAGTTCGCACCGATCCTTGAGGTGAGAACGAGCGATGCACGACACCGAAGAGGCTAGCAAAATATGAGGTGGTGAGATTGCGTATGTCCACGGGTTCACATTAGTCATGAAGAACTCATATACTTATTGCAAAGTTTTATTAGTTTTATCGCAAATCAAAGCACTACTCACATGCCCCGAGGGAGGAGGTTGGGAGGAGTTAACCATCGCACGCCTCCGACCCGAAACAACACTATGATTTTAACGAGGAATATAAATGCTCACACATCCCCACCATGCCTTTTTAATATTTATACAAACGGGAAATTAACACCTCTTAATACCGATATATGAATCAACAATGATGCACTTACACCTTTTTCATATTACCACATCAATATCATTAACCCACAATTTCTCTTTTATGTGCTACATGATGGTTTTGATTATTCACTCATTGAATCCCTATTATTTTTGGACTAGTCTTATGACCCATGCAAATTACCGTCACTATTTATTAACTCTCAAACAAATATAAGTGAAGAACGAGAGTGCAATTATTTGTATAAAATCAATACGCCACCGTGCTCAAAAAGATATAAGTGAAGTACTAGAGCAACTGCTAAGCTTGAAAGATATAAGTGAAGCATAGAGAGTATTCTAATAAATTATGATGAATGTGTGTATCTCTCAAATAGGTGTGTCCAAAAAATGATGATTGTGGCAAACTAAAAATAAAAATCAAACAAAAACAAACAACGCTCCAAGCAAAACTCATATCATGTGACAAAAAAATATAGCTCCAAGTGACATACCGATGGATTGAGATGAAAGAGGGGATGCCTTCCGGGGCATCCCCAAGCTTAAACGCTTGTGTCTTCCTAGAATATTTCCTTGGGGTGCTTTAGGCATACCCAAGCTTAGGCTCTTGCCGCTCGTTATTCCTTCGTCCATCGTGATAACAGGCAAAACTTGAAAACTTCAATCACACAAAACTCAACAAAACTTCTTGAGATCCGTTAGTATAAGAAACATATCAAATACTTTAGGTACTGTTATAAATTGATTCATTTTTCATTATTGCATAATAGGTACTATATTATAAATTCTGCATGGCTTATACCCCCCGATACAATCGATAGTTTCATCAAAACAAGCAAACTATGCAAGCAAAAACAGAATCTGTCTAAAACAGAACAGTCTGTAAAGATCTGTAGAAAACCTATACTTATATAACTCTAATTTTTTTGAAAAAATAGGAAAACCTGAAGAATTTCTATGTAAATACTTTGTAAAAAATTCAGATCAAAAAGACGTTCCAGTAAAATCAGAGAAATTCTGCACTGGACGCTAAAGTTTCTGTTTTTGCACCATATCAATTTTACTCATCTTGTGAGTCATCCCAAAGGCTTTACTTGGCACAAACGCTAATTAAACCATAAAAACATAATAATTATAGAGGCAATAATCATGTTATCACACACAAACAGAAAGTGAAAAGAAAAAATAAAGATAACTATTGGGTTACCTCCCAACAAGCGCAATTGTTTTATGCCCCTAGCTAGGAATAATGCATAGTTTCAAGTATTGTCATCTTTGACATCAAGCTCCTTGATAGCACTATGGTTGTTAGGAACAATAGGAGGCTTGAAAATAGGGTCTTTTATCAGGTTTATAAAGTTGGGATGCACACTAATCATTTTGAGATCTTCGTTTCTCTTGCTAGGTGGAGTACTAATGCTCTTGGGAATATAGATGAACATGGGGCTTTTATTTCGAGAAGTACTAGCATTTGCCTTTGAGGCTGTGAAAGCGGAGCCTAATTTATCAATGACTTCCTCCATTTTATCAATCCTATTCAAACTTTGTTCTTCCCTCTCATCAATAATTGTGTCCTTCTCCTTTAAAGTTTTCAAAGTCGTTCCTACCCGTGACCCAAATTGAGTGATATGATTATGAAGTTTTTTTATCCAACTCCTCAATTTGTTCACTAGTAATCATTTTCTTTTCAATAGCATCAATCCTTTGCATAACATGTTCCAAAGTCAAAATAGTTTCATTAATGATAATAGGTGGTGCTCCTACAAGATTTTCAATAGCATTATAAGCATCCAAAGTGTGACACATTAAGAAATTGCCACCGGTAATTGTGTCAAGAATAAACTTATACCAAGCTATCACACCCGCATAAAAATTACGAAGCAAGGTAGTGGTGGATTGCTTATGATTTAATTTATTTTGAGCATTATAAATCCTATACCATGCATCTTTCAAATTTTCTCCTCCCCTTTGTTTGAAATTTAGTACCTCATTATCGGGAGCAACCAGAACACAAGAAGAACTAGACATAGTAACAAGCAACAAGCAAAATAACAACAAGCAAATATAATTATTTTTGTATTTTCGTTTTTTATGAAGCAAACTAAATATAACAACAAATAAAAAGAAGAACAAGTGAATGATAATTTATGTGAAGTTACTTGATAGTTGGTGATGATATTCCCCGGCAACGACGCCAGAAATCCTTCCTAATACTTGTGATCTGCATTGGGTTTTCCGTGAAGATCAAACTTCAGTTAAGAAACCAAGGTTTATCGAACCAATAAGAATATCAATTCACAACCGTCTTCAGCGGCTGCACACAAAAGAGCAAACAATTTGCACCCAACGCGGCAAGAGGGTTGTCAATCCCCTTGATCTCGTTATTTGCAAGCAAGTGAAGTGTGTAGATAATAGTAGATGATTGTAAATTGCAAAATAAAATAAAAGGTAAATAATGGTATCAAGGTAATGATAGGTTTTGTAAAGATATAAGTGAATTGACCCGGGGGACATAGTTTTCCCGAGCGGCATATCTCATGTAGGCAACATACGGCGGCTATATAAATTACAGTTGGGCAATTGATAAAAAAAAGCGCATAGTTATGTGATATTCACGGCAATGATCATGTATTTATAGGCATCAGTTCCATAAGAAAATAGGTTGACTCCTGTCCGCACCAATTACTATTACTCCACCCATCGACCGCTATCCAGCATGCATGTAGAGTATTAAGTAAAATAGAGTAATGCTTGGAAAACATTGACATGCTGTAGACAAAGAGAATTCAATTAATATGAAGTAACCCCATTGTTTTATCCTTAGCGGAAACAATACAAAGACGTGTCGTGTCCCCTTCTGTCAATGGGATATAGACCACCGCCAGATTGAACCCACTACAACGCACCCCTCTCACTGAAGAAATATCAATCTAGTTGGCCAAACTATTTCAATAGATCAGAGAGATTTACGAAGCTATAATGATCATGCAAATAAGAATCATAATATTCAGAGGTGACTCAAATACTTTTCATGAATAATCTGAAACATAAACCCACAATTCATCGGATCCCAACAAACACACTATACAAAAGAATTACATCGGATAGATCAAAGCGAAGATGTGATGATCAATGTATTGAAGATCGAAAGATAGAGAGAGAGATAGCCATCTAGGTACTAACTCTGAACTCGTAGGTCTATGGTGAACAACTCACACATCATCATGAGGGCAACAAGGTTGCTGAAGAGGCCCTCCGTGATCGATCCCCCATCCGGCAGGGTGCCGGAATGGAGCTCCAGATGGGATCGCGGTGGAACAGAGACTTGCGACAGCGGAAAAGGTGTTTCGGGACGCCCTCTAGGTTTTTTGTAATATATGTGAATTTATAGGCCAGAGAACGGGGGGTAGGAGGGACACAAGGGAGGGACAAGCCATCAGGGCGCGGCCACCCCCCTGGGCGTGTCCTGTTGGCTTGTGCCTCCCTCGTGCAGCCTCCGGTCTTCTCCCGAAGCTTCTAGGTATTCTTTTGGTCCAGAAAAAATCATAAAAAAGTTTCGGTACAATTGGACTTCGTTTGGTACTGTAAATGTGAAAAGTAAAAAACACGCACAAAACAACAACTGACACTAGGCACTGGGTCAATAGGTTAGTGCTCAAAAATAAGATAAATTGGTAACTTATTGCTCAAAAAGTATCCTAGAATGATAATATAATAGCATGGAACAATAAAAAATTATAGATACGTTGGAGATGTATCAACCGGCGTCGTAGCGCGCCAAAATCATACCCACGCAGGCGTATGCTGCCAGAGTTCGATGAAGAAGTAGCCGTCGACGCGCGTGACCGGCCACCTAGAGGTCGGGACAGGCCAGTATGGGAAATCCTCAATACCCGACTGGCTCCACGCTGATATGGCATGGACCCCGTGGATTACCTAGACCCTCACGACGTTTGACGTCACATTGAGGCAAACCGAGCGCCTCCTCGGTCCATCTATGACTCAAGAGGAAGTGCGCCAACCGGGACCGACGGCTACGAAACCTGGTTAGACAGGAACGGCCATGCCCGAGATCAAGCCTACGAACGACTCTCCCCCGACCTCCGACGGGATAGTACCCGGTTCCGAGGTCCAGCCCGCCCGATCTACTTTACAGGAATGGTAATGGAACATCAGTTTCGAGAAGGGTTTAAGCCCATCAACATAGAATCATACGATAGTACCATAGACCCAGAAGTGTGGATCGAAGATTTTCTACTCCACATACACATGGCTAATGGAAATGACCTCCACGCCATCAAATATTTACCGCTCAAGCTAAAGGGGTCGGCTAGGCATTGGCTTAACAGCCCGCCTCCTCACTCTATTGGTAGCTGGGAAGACCTTGAAGATGCCTTTAGGGCAAATTTCCAACGCACCTACATCCGACCTCCAGACGCCAACGACCTCATTCGTGTCACCCAGCAGCCAGGCGAATCTGCTCGGAAGTTCTCGAATAGATTCCTTACTAAAAAGAACAAGATCATAGACTACTTCGACGTTGAAGCCATCGCTGCATTCAAAAACAACATCCGAGATGAATGGCTTGCCCGCCAGCTCGGCCAAGACAAGCAGTGGACCATCGCAGCCCTTACTTCGCTGATGACCCGCTTTTGTGCGAGAGAAGACATCTGGCTCTTACGAAGCACCCACAATGGTGAGGCAGGCATTTCGGAGACACACGACGCCAATGGAAAGCCTCGACGCAATAAAAACAAGCGCACACATAAAAATGGTAGGAGCGACACTGAGGACACTGTAGTCAATGCAGGATTCATCGGACCTAGATTTGGACAGAAATGGAAACCCTTTAAAGGGAATAAGGATGAACCTAGTCAACTTGACAAGATGCTGGATCGATCGTCCCAAATCCACAGTACTCAGGACAAACCAGCAACCCACACTAATAGGAATTGTTGCGTCTTCAAACAAGCTCGCAAGGTAGCGATGGAGGGTCAAAGTAAAACAAAAATCGCAGTGAAGACGAGGATGAGCCTCGGGGGCCTAATAATGGAGGCCAAAAGAAGTTTCCTAATGAGGTAATAGAGGTGAATATGATCTATGTTACCCACATCCCCAAGAGAGAGAGGAAGCGCGCACTTGGGACATCTACGCATTAGAGTGAGTCGCCCCGAAGTTCAACCCGTGGTCGGCTTACCCAATCACATTCGACATACATGACCATCCGACCAACATCAGGCATGGCAGATCAGCTGCACTTGTCCTGGAC
The DNA here is from genome assembly GCA_039707655.1 of Elymus sibiricus. Classification (NCBI taxonomy): domain Eukaryota; kingdom Viridiplantae; phylum Streptophyta; class Magnoliopsida; order Poales; family Poaceae; genus Elymus; species Elymus sibiricus. The sequence continues at coordinate 119,110,989 of CM077667.1, read as the reverse complement.
CCAATTGTCGATGGTTTCCATCTGACGCGCGTCCTTATGGACGGAGGAAGCAGCCTCAACTTAATCTCTGAGGACACGGTTAGGAAGATGGGCATTGACTCATATCGGATCAAGCCAAGAAGCACTACTTTTAAAGGGGTCATGCCATGTGTTGAGTCTTGTTGCATCGAACACGTGTCACTGGAGGTCGTCTTCGGATCACCCGAGAACTTCAGATGTGAGGAGTTAATCTTCGACATTGTCCCCTTTCGAAGTGGATACCATGCGCTCCTAGGGCGCACATCGTCCGATCGCTTCAATGCGGTCCCGCACTATGCTTATCTCAAGCTCAAAATGCCAGGACCCAGCGGTGTTATCACAATCAATGGTAACAAGTAACGCTCCCTCCGTACTGAGAAACAGACCGCGACCTTCACAGCCGAGGTGCAGTCATCCGAGGACGCGACCCGTGAGGGTAAACACACTTCTAGCTCTTCAAAGCATTCATGTGCCACACAAGTCAACCTCGGACACATACCCCCACACCCTAAATAGGGGTGCAGGCTCCTCGCGCGCTCCCCTTGGAAGGGACACTACGTCCCCAGGGTGCACAACTCCGCACTAAAAATGTTGGGCCGCCGAGGAGCCAAAATTTATGAAAAAACTGGATCGTCTAGACCGAGGAACGGCTAAGCTTCGAGCTTCCATACCGGCAAGGTCCTGTCAAAGATCTAGCCAGGAAAGTATACCCACATGGCTTCAAGCACAAAACGGACATCTGGAGACCTCTTAAAAGGACTCGGCCAACGAGCGCTTTAAGCACATGCAAGGCCGAGGTTGCATATAGTCCATCTCAGTCCTCGCCATCAACGAGGATAAGTTGGTCAACAACATGGAGACATAGAAGTGCGGCAGGAAGAGGCCCGGGCTCATAAACCCGATGTTAATATCCGCCCTATTTTTATATGCTCCTTCATTTAACTTTATACATTGTATCTTTTTAGTTTCTCCCGTTATAGCTCGACATGTAAAGCTTGAAGTTATAAAATAAAGAAATCATGCCCCTCAAGGTTCTTATTGTATTTCTGTACAAGCACTGCTTGTGAGCTACAAGAACGTCTTCAAGATACAACTGCTAAAGGGCTTCGTTTCCCTGTTTTGAAGTACAAGTCCGAAGTACTCGGCGCCTCGGATGTTGCACTATATCCATCAGTTTTGAACCTAGATTTCGGTCAATAGTTGGGCTGCTTGGCTCCTATGTGTACCCCTTACGTTCCCGAATAAATTCGGCTAAGGGTATAACGAGAGAACCACTGCGATAGTGCCGCCAGGTTAATTGGCAGAGAGCCTCAGTGGAGAAAGTCGAAAACTGACTACCTATGTAAGCGAAAACTGGTCGGCAATCCGAAGACCACGTTAAGCGACGTGTCATTAGGGATCACCCATGTTAAACGAAGGGCTTATTTATAGTATAAGCCGGTGTGTGTAACGGTGTAGGCCTCGGTTGCCTATAGCCGACCACTTCAATCAAACTCCTATGACTAAGTGAAAGTTATAAATCCATTATAGTCTGATTGCCTAGTTCCTACAAGCACAAACCGCCTTTGGGTACCGAGACGTCGACTAAGGGTCAGAGCTGCCTCAAGGAACACCCTATGTATATTCTACATTGGGGCAGAAGCCGACGACTAGCCACTTTCAGTTCAACACGGTCGCACAAGAGGAAAATCAATTAAAGTAACACACATATATGAGGAAATCTAACAACAAACTCATTAAAACAAAAGATGATTTTTTTACATCCCATGTACTTCGGCACTCCGAAGTACTACAACTGATACAAAGTGTCTTTTGGACACATGGCCTCGGTAGCCCGGGCGCCCTCTTCCACCTCGGCGAAGAATTGCTCCGTGTGCGCTACATCCCTACGGAGGGCCCCACAACACAAACCACCGCTTCAACCTTCCAAAAGTGCATACTCACACAGGCGTACGCCCGCAGTGCTCCCTCGAAGCACGCAGATTGCTTCCAGCGATCCACCTGCGGGCCGACAACCTGCAACCGGGCCAGGAGGCCGAAGAGGCTGGACGACAGAACTTTGGCGGGCCACAACTTGATGCAGAGATCCTGGAGAGCAGGCCTCGCCACGCGGACTAGCTCTGCCAGCTGCGTCATTCGATGGTTCAGTAGCTGCAACGACGGAGAGTCCGAGAACTGCCACCAGAATGTCTTCTCCTCATGGCCCTCCAGTTGTCCGAAGTGCTGGACGGCGTCCATTACACACTTAGGAAGATCCGCGAAGACCTTTGCGGAATGCCACAGCTGGGTGAGCTCGATGCACCCTTCGCTGCCAAACACACACTGCAATAAGTACGACTTACCCGCGCCTATTTGCTCCACTTGCCGAAGCACCCCTCGGTCGGTTCGGGTCGCGATCTGGAGCTCGAAGTGCGCAAGCTAGAGCTTCTGCAACTCTTCTTTCGCTTGCTTCTCCTCAGCCTGAAGTTTATCCCGTGCTTCAAACACACCCTCCATGGTCTCCTCGATCTCCACGACTCGCGCCTGGTCCTTCTCCCTAGCCACCTCCTCGGCAGCTTGGGCCTTCTCCTCCTTCGCGCCCGCAACCTTTTGCTGCTCCGCCTCCTGCCGAGCCTTCTTGCGCTTGGCCTTGAGCCCTTCAAGCTTGACCAAGGCCGCTGTCATTCAAACAGTTTGGCATCAACTCCTAACTCAACAACAAACATGATACACTTCTAGCATTCAAAGAACAAGAAGTACTGATCATTTACCTTGAGACTGCTCGAACCGTTGGTTCATCAGGTCGAGGGCTTTTTCGGACCTCTCGAGCTTCCGGTTTACCTCCGCTATCTCCTCGGAGACGGAGCCCGAAGCCGAGGTAGAAACCTGCAAGCAAACAATTTTTCACATAAAGCCCCATGACCAATTTATTAACCTCGGACGCATGCCTTGCGTCTTGGGGTCTACGCATCAAGCTCCTACTTCTATTCGATCCCAACGCCGGTTCCTCAAAACCGGCCTTGGGCTTGGGGGCTACTCACTTACCAGTTCGTTTAGAAGGCCATGAGAACATGTCCTTAGATAGATACATGGAATTGCAAATTAAAAACAAAGCCAAAATTATTTTTGTACAAAGGTAAAAGAATACCTAGAAGCTCGTAACGAGCCCTTGAATACCTCGTGCAATCCGGCACCGCGAACCGGAAGCCTTGCAGCACCGCGCCTATCAAGGCACGGTGCCCTTCCTTGAGGGAGGAGCCATTCAAGGTCTCCTCCATATCCTCGGTCCACCCCACGCTAGCCCGCCCTTGGGCAGGAGGAGGGGGTGGCAAAATCTCGGACCCAAGCACATGGGTGCTGGACAGAGTGGTCTCTGGCCTCGGCGCTGGAGCCGGGGTGGACTTCGGCTGGGCCGATGTTTGGCCGAGCGTTTTCTGGGCGACCTCGGGGATCTTATCCCCTTGGCCCTGCTGGACCGAGGCGTCAACCTCGGTCATGACGATCGACCCTCCGACCCCCGTAGTGTCTGTTGGAAATATGCCCTAGAGGCAATAATAAATTAGTTATTATTATATTTCCTTGTTCATGATAATCGTTTATTATCCATGCTATAATGGTATTGATTGGAAACTCAAATACATGTGTGGGTACATAGACAACACTATGTCCCTAGTAAGCCTCTAGTTGACTAGCTCGTTGATCAAAGATGGTTAAGGTTTCCTAGCCATTGACATGAGATGTCATTTGATAACAGGATCACATCATTAGGAGAATGATGTGATGGACAAGACCCAAACTATAAACGTAGCATATGATCGTGTCAGTTTATTGCTATTGTTTTTTGCATGTCAAGTATCTGTTCCTATGACCATGAGATCATACAACTCCCTGACATCGGAGGAGTACCTTGTGTGTATCAAACGTCGCAACGTAACTGGGTGACTATAAAGGTGCTCTACAGGTATCTCCGAGGATGTCTGTTGGGTTGGCATGGATCAAGACTGGGATTTGTTACTCCGTGTGACGGAGAGGTATCTCAGGGCCCACTCGGTAATACAACATCACAATGAGCCTTGCAAGCAATGTGACTAAAGTGTTAGCCACGAAATCTTGTATTACGGAACGAGTAAAGAGACTTGCCGGTAACGAGATTGAACTAGGTATAGAGATACCGACGATCGAATCTCGGGCAAGTAACATACCGAAGAACAAAGGGAACTTCATACGGGATTAACTGAATCCTTGATATAGAGGTTCGACCGATAAAGATCTTCGTAGAATATGTAGGAGCCAATATGGGCATCCAGGTCCCGCTATTGGTTATTGATCGTAGAGGTGTCTCGGTCATGTCTACATAGTTCTCGAACCCGCAGGGTCTACACACTTAACGTTTGGTGACGATTAGTATAGTTGAGTTATTTTGTTGGTGACCGAAGGTTGTTCGGAGTCCCGGATAAGATCCCGGACATGACGAGGGTCTCCGGAAGAGTCCGGAGGTAAAGATTAATATATGTGATAATAGTGTTGTGATCTTCGGAAGGGTTCCGGAATTCACCGGAAGGGGTTCCGGGTGTTTACCGAAGTGTTCGGGTGCAGCAACACTTTATATGGGCCAAAGGGGTAAAGCCCACGAGGTATTGGAAAGTGCAAAAGGAAGTTTTGCTGCTGCCTTAAGCGGTACTACCGCTGGTAAGGCAGTACTACCGCGTAAGCGGTACTACCGGTTGTGTGAAGCGGTACTACCGCTCAAGCGGTACTACCGGTTGTGTGAAGCGGTACTACCGCTCAAGCGGTACTACCACTCGTGAGCGGTACTACCGCTTGTGCGCGATACTGCAGGGATCCGAGTTGGACTCTTTCCCTGTGGGCCAAACCGACCTTGTGCGGGCAAAACCGACCTGGAGGAGGTTTTTACTCCAAGTTTAGACCCCAAGGCTCAACATATAAATAGAGGGGCAGGGCTAGCACACGGGACACATCAAGATTTCCCAAGCCGTGTGTCGGCAACCCTAACCCTCTAGTTCTCCCGTCATAATCTCCGTAGTGCTTGGCGAAGCCCTGCAGAGATTGTTCCTCACCACCATCACCACGCCGTCGTGCTGCCGGAACTCATCTACTACTTCACCATCGCTCGCTGGATCGAGGAGGTGAAGGCGTCATCAAGCCGTACGTGTGTTGAACGCGTAGGTGCCGTCCGTTCGGCACTAGTTCGTGATCGGATCGAGGGACGACTTGCGATTTGGATCGCGGAGACGTTCCACTACATCAAACGCGTTTCTCAACGCTTCCGCTTAGCGATCTACAAGGGTATGTAGATTCACTCTCCCTCTCGTAGATGCTCATCACCATGGATAGATCTTGTGTGTGCGTAGGAAAATTTTTGTTTCCCATGCAACGTTACCCAACAGTGTCAACCTGGAAAGTTGGAGCAGTAGTCGCCTCCCTAAGCCCATCATGAACCGGCGGAGGACTGAAGGGGTCCGGGGTCCCGCTGGCGGATGGCAGCCCACTTGAGGAGTCGCTTGGGCGCATGACGTGGCTTGAGACTACGTCGGTATTTCCCCAAAGAGGAAGGGATGATGCAGCACAGCGACGGTAAGTATTTCCCTCAGTTATGAAACCAAGGTATCGAACCAGTAGGAGGATCACCACCACCTAATAAACAACACCTGCACACAAAGAACAAATACTTGCAACCCGACGCGAAAGAGAGGTTGTCAATCTCTCTACAGTAAAAATATAGATTAGGATATGATAGATTGGAGAGATAGATCTCTCAAGAACACAAAAATTGGCAAATAAAAGTGCAGCAAGGTATTTTTGTGTTTTTGGAATAATTGATCTGAAAACAAAAGAGGCAAAAAGATAGATTAGAAAGCAATATGTTGGAAAAGTAGACCCGGGGGCCGTAGGTTTCACTAGTGGCTTCTCTCATGAGTATAGCACACGGTGGGTGAACAAATTACTGTTGGGTAATTGATAGAAGATCAAATAATCATGATGATATCCAAGGCGATGATCATTATATGGGCATCACGTCCAAGATAAGTAGACCGACTCCTCCCTGCATCTACCACTATTACTCCATAGATCGACCGCTATCCAGCATGCATCTAGTGTATTAAGTTCATGGGAAAATGGAGTAATGCAATAAGAACGATGACATGATGTAGACAAGATCTATTCATGTAGGAGAGGCACCAATGAGGATGATGAACCCCTCCGTGATGGTGTTAGATTGGATCTCGAGGCTGTGGAACTTGCGTCGACTGGATGTGTTTTTCGTCGACTCCCTTAGGGTTTCTGGAATATTTGGGAATTTATAGGCATCGGAGGCAGTGGAGAGGGGCCCCGAGGAGGGCACAACCCATTAGGGCGCGCCCTGGTGGGTTGTGGTCTCCACGGCCCACCTCTCCGACACTTCTTTGGCCCACTGGGTGTCTTCTGGTCCAAAAAAAATCTCCAAAAAGTTTCGTCGCGATTGGACTCCGTTTGGTACTGATATTCCGCGAAGTAAAAAACAAGCAAAAACAACAATTGGCACTTTGGCACTATGTCAATAGGTTAGTCCAAAAAAATTGTATAAAGTTGCTATAAAATGATTGTAAAACATCCAAGAATGATAATATAACAGCATGGAACAAGCAAAAATTATAGATATGTTGGAGACGTATCAGCATCCCCAAGCTTAATTCCTACTCGTCCTCGAGTAGGTAAATGATAAAAACAGAATTTTTGATGTGGAATGATGCCTAACATGTTCATCTCATATTCTTTTCTTTGTAGCATGGACATTTGGACTTTTGATGATTCAAAGGAATAGTCTAGTTTTAACATAATGACTTTAATACTCAAGCATGCCAACAAGCAACCATGTCTTTCAAAATATCAACACTAAAGAAAGTTATCCCTAGCCCATCATGCTCAATCATTGATCCATTCATGAAACACACTCAAATATTAGGTACACCCAATGTTCAAGTACGATCATAGTGCCCCCTAGTTGGTGCTTTATAAGAGAAGATGGAGACTCAGAGTAAAAATAAAAATTGCATAAAGTAAATAGATAGGCCCTTCGCAGAGGGAAGTAGGGATTTGTAGAGGTGCCAGAGCTCAAAGTTTAAATTGAAAGAGAAAAATATTTTGAGTGGCATGCCTTTCCTGTCAACGAAAACGACAAAGTAGTTTACAATACTTTCCATGCTATATATATCATAGGCGGTTCCCAAACAGAAAATAAAGTTTATTCCTTTTTCCACCATTCTTCCACAATCCATGGCTTGCCGTATCCACGGTTGCCTTCCATACCAACACTTTCCAAGGAATTTATTATTTGACAACATAAAGTAATTTTTTTCTTTTTTCATTTCGGGAATGGGCATCCCTATTACCGCCATAATCTCATGCAATGACAAGTGAATAAACACTCATCTTGAGAATAACACATCTAGCATGGAAAAATATTGGACACCCCCTACTGTTTCATGAGCGGTATGAGCACACAAAAGAGAAAATTTATTTTGAAAATTAGAGATGGCACATACAAATTTGCTTAGAACGGCATGGAAATACCGCATATAGGTAGGTATGGTGGACTCATAAGGCAAAACTGGGTTTAAGGATTTTGGATGCACAAGTAGTATTTCTACTTAGTACAAGTGGAGGCTAGCAAATAGATTGAGAAGCAACCAACCAAGAAACGAAAATTCACATAAGTGAGCATTGAGCATAACTAACACCGAATAATGCACCATAAGTAGGATGTAATTTCATTGCATAACTATTGACTTTCGTACTTGCATAGGGAATTACAAACCTTAACACCAATATTCCTATTAAAGCATAATTACTCACTAACATGACTCACATATTACTATCATCATGTCTCAAAACTATTAAAAGGAATCAAGTTTAATTTGTCCAATGATCTTCATGAAAATTTTATTACATCCTCCTTGGATATCTATCACTTTGGGACTAGTTTCATATATTGGCATTGCTTTTGACAAGCTCAAACAAATTTAAGTGAAGCTCGTGAGCATAAAGTTTTCATCTCTCAAAAAAAGTATAAGTGAAGCATGAGAGGATTTCTTAAAAATTTACTAACTGTCAAAATAATCTAAGTGAAGCATGAGGGTATTTCTACAAAAATTTCCAAGCACACCGTGCTCAAAAAGATATAAGTGAAGCACTAGAGCAATTCTAAAGCTCAAAAAGTTTAAAGCATATAGAGCAATTCTAACAAATCATAGCATAATTTTGGCTCGCTCAAATAGGTGTGTCCAGCAAGGATACAAGTGACAAACTAACAAGCAAAGCAAGCAAAGACTCAAATGATACAAGATGCTCCAAGCAAAACTCATGATATGTGACGAATAGAAATATAGCTCCAAGTAAAATAACGATGGTTGTTAGAAGAAAGAGGGGATGCCACTCGGGGGCATCCCCAAGCTTAGTTGCTTGGTTCTCTTTGGATATATCTTGGGGGTGCAGTAGCATCCCCAAGCTTAGGCTCTTTTCACTCCTTATTCCTTCATCCATCGTGATCTCACCCAAAACTTGAAAACTTCAATCACACAAAACTTACCACAATCTTCGTGCGATCCGTTAGTATAATAAAGCAAATAACTACTTTAAGTACTGTTGCAAACCCATTCATATTTTATTATTGCATTATACCTACTGTATTTTAACTTTACCATGGCTCATACCCTTCAGTATAACCCATAGATTCCTCAAAACAAGCACACAATGCAACAAAAACAGAATCTGTCTTAAACAGAACAGTCTGTCTGTACTCTAACCATACTTCTATAACTCTAAAAATTCTGAAACATTAGGACGATGTAAAGAATTTGTATAGCAACACTTTGTTAAAATGTCAGCTCAATATCACGCTCCAGTAAAAAATGAAAACTCGAACACCGGAGGCAAAGTTTCTGTTTCAGATTCAGCATTGTTTCTACTCATCTTATGAATCATCCTAAAGGCTCTACTTGGCACAAACACTAAATAAAACATAAAAACACAATCATAAAAGAGGCATAATTGTGTCAACACACAAAAAACAGAAAGAAAAAGAAGAAAATAAATTTATTCATTGGGTTGCCTGCCAACAAGCGCTATCGTTTTATGCCCCTAGCTAGGCTTAACGCATAGTTTCAAGTATTGTCATCTTTGGCTTTCAACTCTTCAATCACACAACTTGATTTCTTCAAGAATTTAGCATGCATATTCTCAATGACAACATTTCTAGGAAAAAGACCAAAAAAATTATTCTTGTAAATAGGGTATATTTCTATTTCAACAAAGTCGGGATGAATACTAATCATTTTAAGATCTCCCTTGTGGCCACTAGGTGTAGCAACTTTGTTTTTAGTGACTTGCGTGGTTTTGCAAGTTTTCACGGGAGTTTTTTCAATAGTTTTGACAGAAGAAAAAGCCGAACCCAAGTTACTAGAAATTTCTTCTAATTTATCAATCCGGTAAGGACTCTCTTCTATCCTTTCGTTAACTACGGCCTCTTTTTCCTTTAACAATTTAAAGGTGTCTCCCGCTTTTGACCCAATTTTATTAGCAAGATTATGCATTTTCTTATCCAAATTTTCAAGATGTTCTTTGGTAATCATCTTCTTTTCAATAGCATCGAGCCTCTCCATAACATGTTTGAGAGTTAAAGTTGTTTCATTGATCGTAAGAGGTGGTGATCCCACTAAACTTCCCATAGAATTAAAAACGTCCAAAGATGGACACATCAAGAAATTCCCACCGGTAATCGTATCACGGACGAATCTATACCAAGTGGTGATGCCCACATAAAAACTGCGAAGAAGAACAATGGTAGATTGCTTATGGATAGACCTATTATGAGCATCGCAAATCCTATACCAAGCATCTTTTAGGTTCTCCCCTCCCCTTTGCTTAAAATTAAGAACTTCATTATCGGGAGTACACGCAATAGAGGAACAACTAGCCATAATGACAAGGCAAGAGATCTGACAAGAAAAAGGCAAACGAAAAAGAGGGCGAATAAAATGGCAAATTGGGTGAAGTGGGGGAGAGGAAAACGAGAGGCAAATGGCAAATAATGTAATTGCAAGGAGATGAGATTTGTGATTAGGAACCTGGTAGATGATGATGGTGTCTCCTTGGCGCCAGAGATTGGCACGTAGAAGAGACCGCTTCCTCCCCGGCAACGACGCCAGAAATTCCTTTGACGTGGCTTGAGACTGCGTCGGTATTTCCCCAAAGAGGAAGGGATGATGCAGCACAGCAACGGTAAGTATTTCCCTCAGTTATGAAACCAAGGTATCAAACCAGTAGGAGGATCACCACCACCTAATAAACATCATCTGCACACAAAGAACAAATACTTGCAACCCGACGCGAAAGGGAGGTTGTCAATCCCTCTACGGTAAAAAGATAGATTAGGATATGATAGATTGGAGAGATAGATCTCTCAAGAACACAAAATAAAAAGGGCAAATAAAAAGTGCAGCAAGGTATTTTTGGGTTTTTGGAATAATAGTTCTGAAAACAAAAGAGGCCAAAAGATAGATCGGAAAGCAATATGTTGGAAAAGTAGACCCAGGGGCCATATGTTTCACTAGTGGCTTCTCTCATGTGTAGAGCACACGGTGGGTGAACAAATTACTGTTGGGCAATTGATAGAAGATTAAATAATCATGACGATATCCAAGGCGATGATTATTATATAGGCATCACATCCAAGATAAGTAGAACGACTCCTGCCTGCATCTACCACTATTACTCCACACATCGACCGCTATCCAGCATGCATCAAGTGTATTAAGTTCATGGAAAAACGGAGTAATGCAATAAGAACGATGACATGATGTAGACAAGATCTATTCATGTAGGAATAGACCCCATCTTGTTATCCTTAATAGCAACGGTACATGCATGCCTTCCTGCCCCTTCTGTCACTGGGAGAGGACATAGCAAGAACGAACCCATCACAAAGCACCTCTTCCCATGGCAAGAAAAATCGATCTAGTTGGCCTAACTAAACCAAAGATTCGAAGAAGAAATACGAGGCTATAAGTAATCATGCATATAAGAGATCAAAGAAGACTCAAATAATATTCATGGATAGAAACTGATCATGAACTCAAAATTCATCGGATCCCAACAAACACACCGCAAAAGTTTACATCAAATAGATCTCCAAGAGACCATTGTATTGAGAATCAAAAGAGAAAGAGGAAGCCATCTAGCTACTGCCTACGGACCCATAGGTCTATGGTGGACTACTCACGCATCATCGGAGAGGCACCAATGAGGATGATGAACCCCTCTGTGATGGTGGTAGATTGGATCTCGAGGCTCTGGAACTTGTGGTGGCTGGATGTGTTTTTTGTCGACTCCCTTAGGGTTTATGGAATATTTTGGAATTTATAGGCATCAGAGGCGGTGGAGAGAGGCCTCGAGGAGGGCACAACCCATCAGGGCACGCCTGGGGCCTCTGGCACGCCCTGGTGGGTTGTGGTCTCCATGGCCCACCTCTCTGGCACTTCTTTGGCCCACTGGGTGTCTTCTGGTCCAAAAAAATCTCCAAAAAGTTTCGTCGCGATTGGACTCCGTTTGGTACTGATATTCTGCGAAGTAAAAAGCAAGCAAAAACAGCAACTGGCACTTTGGCACTATGTCAATAGGTTAGTCCAACAAATGATATAAAGTTGCTATAAAATGATTGTAAAACATCCAAGAATGATAATATAACAGCATGGAACAAGCAAAAATTATAGATACGTTGGAGACGTATCAGCGCACCTTCGGCGGACTGCGAAAAGACGCTCGTATGAGCTCACTCCTACTAAAACACAAATCTAATGAAGCGTGGAACATGGAAAAGAATGTCGTACCCTCGGGGTGCCGATTTTTTCCTCCCCACAACGAGGGGATCATCTTAGGACTCGTCGGAGAGCACGATCTTCCCCGACGGCTTGCCGGCGGCCCCGGCCGAGGTTCTCTTCAACCTCTTTTGGCCCTTGGGCCACGCTCTGGCTTTGGCATCCTCCGATGCCGCCCTCTTCCCTTTAAGGGGAGGGTCATCCTTCTCCTCATCCTCCTCCGCATCTACGTGGATGGCGGAGGTGTGGGTCTCCTCGGACTGGGTAACTGAGGTCTCCCGCTTCCGAAGACCTGCTCTGCCCCTCTAGGACTTTGGCCCCTTGGGGACCACCACATGCGGATCCTTGACTAGGAGCACCGTGGGCAGAGGAGTTCTCGCCTCCTATGGAAATGGGGTCGGGCACTGCATGGCCTGCATCTTGGCTGACCATCTCTGTACATATCGAGAAAAAGGATTCATCAAAATCTGTATCGCCATGGGAAGAAATAAGAATATAAACGTGTGTGTTAGAACGCTTACTAATGGGGCTTCATGGGCGGCCTCGAAGCCGAGGTCTTGCCCCTCCTCAGGGATCTTATCCTTGGGCAGCTCGAGTAGCCGTGTCCACATGCCGGCCAGGTTGGTGTGGAAAAAGCGAAGGACGGCCCCAACTTCCTCTGGTTTATACTCCCACATCGGTTTGGCCCGAAGTTGAAGCGGGAGGACCCGACGGTTTAGCATGACATTGATCACCTCGGGGAACGGGAGGTCCTTCTCGATGGACCACCACTTGGTCTACTTGATTAGTGCCTCCACCTCGTTGCCCCCCCAGGCGACGCATTTCTTCGTCCAGGACTTGAGCTTCCTTGGGGGCCTGGCCGAAAAGGATGGGACTTTGGTTTGGCCGGGGGTGACCGGCTCGGTGATGTAAAACCACTCGCGCTGCCATTCCTTCACCATCTTGATGAAGGTGCCTTGGAACCGGTCAGCATTCTAATTCTTGTTGACCATGGCCCCTCTACACTCCGACAGATCGGACCCGCTGGACTTCGGCTTGACCCCGAAGGTCTTCAGCCAAAGGCCAAAGTGCGGCCGGCAAAGGAGGAAGGCCTCGCAGACCGTGATGAAGGAGGCGAGGTGAAGGATGGAGTTTGGGGCCATGTGGTGGAAGTCGAGCACATAATAGAACATCATCCCGCGCACGAATGGGTGCAGCGGGAACCCCAGGCCTCGGATGAGGTGGGAGACGAAGACTATCCGCTCCCCTACGTTGGGAGTGGGCACTTGTTGGTTGGCGTCAGGAGCGCGGGCGCCAATGGTGGCGGAGAGGTACCCCGCAACATGCAGCTCCAAGATGGTGCCCTCTCTCACGGAGGAACCACCCCAATAACCTTTGAAGGTATCGGCCATGGATGGATGGGGGAGCTTGGGTTTGCTAGAAAATAGGGGTGCGAGATTGAATTTGGGTGCTGGAGCTAGACGAAGCAGTAGGCGGGGGGAATGAGAGCGTGGTCGCTTGCACCATTCTATTTTTACTCTTATAGGCTGTTGAAGGCCAAGAGTTCCCCTTACCACGCCGATAAACATGCCACTCCCACAGAAGATGCCATTGGCCATATGGGGGAAAACAAAATCTTGATGATATCCCTAAGAAAACGGGCACGATCTCCACCTCGATGGGACGTGCTGGTAAAAAGGTTGCCTCGGGCCGTGATTCAGGGTAGGTAGTAACTGCTCGACCCATCATGGGGTGCGCCGCTTCAATAAAGTTGTCAGGCTAGGTGGCACTATTCACACCTATGTGGTCGGCATTCGAGGCTAAGTTACCCCGCTTCTTCGGGTAAAGTACAAGCTTGGCTAGGTCTTGTTTCTAAGGCGTTGCTTCTTTTGATAGCGGATTGGGAGTTTGGAACCCGTGAAGGGGAACTCGTCTGTCAAGCCAAGGACTTCGGATCCGAGGTTATCTTCATTAAGGGAATCGTCCTCGATGTAGAAGACCAGTTCGGGGGCTACTAACGGTGTCCTGGACTAGGGGGTACTAGCCTAGTCGGCCCATGCTCCTCGGATTGGACTGATGGGCCCTCATTCTTCCCAAGATGGACTCCGGAAGCTGTACAAGACTGCATCTGCCGAAGGCTTGACGTATACTCCAAGACATCTCCTACCAAGATACCGACATTTGTAACGCTAGATATCATGCCTTGCATCTGCCGAGACTGCATCTGCCGAAGGCTTGACGTATAAGCCGTAGGGTTTAGCCCGTATAGGGGACATCAACACAATATCATTCGCCTAGCCCTAGAGTTATAACACATCTGACGAACTCGAGGTAGATCAACTCTGTACTCGATACTTATGCATCAATATAAACCAGAGCAGGACGTAGGGTATTACCTCCATCAAGAGGGCTCGAACCTGGGTAAACATCGTCTCCTTGCTCTTGTTACCATCTGTCCGAGATCCACAGCTCGGGACCGCCTACCCTGAGGTCTGTCGTTTCACACCGACAATCCCCGCCCTTGCGCAGCGGTGCTATGCGAGCCCCGAAGGGAAAGTGACGATGAAGCGCATTAGGTAAGTTCTTCATCCTTATTCCTTTGTGCGATTGATTCTTATCCTTCACAGTTGGAAAGATAGATTAGATCTAATGAAATAATTTATATCCTATGCATTAAATAAAGTTTTTATGAAAATTGAGGTACATGTCTCTTATAAAATGCTAGAGAGGTTGATTTTTTATATAACGAACCGCTCATAGCAAGCAGTAAAATGACATTGGGGTTGGGGTGACATTAAGAACAATATTGTTAGGGAATACTATAACCGTCTACTGATGCTCAAGTAAAGATGATAACTGAATTCCTTATTGAGTTATCTAGATTTTATCAAAAAATACGCTGCCGTGTGTGGTTGAGGTGATTTGGACTTTTTGTCTTAATATGCTTGCAATGTAGAACATGCCAGCTTGATGCAGGTACACAACTTTTGTCAACTGCAACCTCTAGCTACACCTACATACCAATTAATTCTTTAGGATTAGTTGCCTAAGACAAGCTGCATATGTACCGACGAGTCAATTCGTGGTCATTTGCGTGGGATGCATGGTAACCTCACAGAACACTCTGAATGCCATCAAGGAAGTTGGATATCATGCCCCCTGACCCGTGCTCGATGGTAGGTGGTAGGAAAGTGGGAAAGGAGGGATCCAGGAGTGGATTGAGCCATCACCAACCGCTAGGTCACGCTCGACCTCTCCGGCGAAGGCTGACACCAGCTAGAGACCCTCTCGTGTCAGTCGCCAGACCTCCCTCTCCTATTTCCTATGTCTTTATCCTTCATCTCCTTCCTTCCCTGTCCTGCCTCTCATCTTCTCTTTCCTATGGGGACCGATCCATGGGGTCCCCCTTTGCATGCAAGTCGCGGGGCGCCATCGGAGAAGCTTGCCTCTGTGTCCGCACGCCTTTGTTTTGGCGGGATCCATGATTAGGAGGGTGGAAGAGACGTAGGAGGAGGGATGATACGTCTCCAACGTATCTATAATTTTTCATTGTTCGATGCTATTATATTATCATTCTAGGATACTTTTTGGGTGTTTATTTACCAATTAATATTATTTTTGAGTGGTAACCTATTAGCCTAGTGCCCAGTGCAAGTTGCCATTTTCAGCATGTTTTTGGCTTTTCAGGTTACAGTACCAAACGAAGTCCAATTGCCATGAAACTTTAATATGATTTTTTCTGGACCAAAAGAAGACCTGAAAGCTTCAGAGGAGGCCGGAGGCCCCACGAGGGAGGCACCACACAACAGGGCGTGCCCTGGGGGTGGGTCACGCCCTGATATGTGGTGCCCCCTCGGGCGTCCTCCGATGCCCCTCTCCGGGCTATGAATTCTCTAAAATCCCAAAACCCTAAGGAGCCTCCCAAGACACTTTTCCGCCGCCACAAATCTCTGTTCCGTCGTGTGCCCATCTGGAGCCCGTTTCCGGTGCACTGTCGGAGGGGGGATCAATCACGGAGGGCCTCTACATCATCCTTGCTGCTCCCATGGTGATGTGTGAGTAGTTCACCACAGACCTACGGGTCCGTAGTTAGTACCTAGATGGCTATCTCTCTCTCTCTCTCTCTTGATCTTCAATACAATGATCATCGCATCTTCGCTTTGATCTATCCGATGTAATTCTTGTGTCCGGTGCGTTTGTTAGGATCCGATGAATTGTGGGTTTATGTTCAGATTATTCAAGATACAAGATTGGAGTCTTCTATGAATTCTATTTGATTCTTATTTTCATGATAATTATAGCTTCGTAAATCTCTCTGATCTATTGATTTGCTTTGGCCAAGTAGATTGATTTATCTTCAATGAGAGGGGTGCATTGTAGTGGGTTCAATCTGGCGGTGCTCTATATCCCGGTGACAGAAAGGGACAACACATGTCTTTGTATTGTTTCCACTAAGGATAAAATGATGGGGTTAGTTCATATTAATTGAATTCTCTTTGTTTACATCATGTCATCGTTCTCAAAGCATTATTTTGTTTTACTTAATACTCTAGATGCATGTTGGATAGCGGTCGATGTGTGGAGTAATAGTAATAGGTGCAGGCAGGAGTCGGTCTGTTTGCTTATGGGCGTGATGCCTATATATACATGATCATTGCCATGAAGAAAGATTGCATAACTATGCGCTTTTCTATCAATTGCCCAACAGTAATTTGTCTACCCACCGTATGCTTACTATATGAGAGATGCCACTAGGGAAATCTATGGGCCCCGGGTCTATTCACTTTTAAATTTACAAAAACTTTCAATACCTTGCTTCCATTTATTATATTATATTTTATTTTGCAATTTACAATTATCTACTATCATCTACACACTTCATTTGCTTGCAAATAACGAGACCAAGGGGATTGACAACCCTCTTGCCGCGTTGGGTGCAAGTGTTTGCTCTTTTGTGTGCAGTCGCTGAAGATGGTGGTTGACCGTTACTCATATTGGTTCGATAAACCTTGGTTCTCTACTGAGGGAAATGCTTATCCATATTGTGCTGCATCACCCGTTCCTCTTCACGGAAAACCCAACACAGATCATAAGTAATAGGAATGATTTTTGGCGCCGTTGTCGGGGAGTATCATCAACCAACTATCAAGTAACTTCGCACAAATTATCATTCACTTGTTATTGTTTTTATTTGCTGTTATATTTAGTTTGCTCCATAAAAAACAAAAATACAAAAATATTTATCTTTGCTAGTTACTAGTTTACTTCTTTGCTTGCTAGTCTACTTGTTTGCTTGTTTCGCTTGCTTGAAAGTTGCTATCATGTTTGAATTTGAGAAAGTTATTGTTGAGAGTGCTAGCGAAGATAGTGCTAGTGACTCGAAGGAGGAGAGACCAAAATTTATTTATGCTACTCATGATCCTCCTAAAAATCAAGTTCCTAATAGTAATACCCACACGGTCCTAAAATCTAAAATCTATGATGTAGGTAGTGGGAACATCATTGGAAAACATGTTATTCAAGAATTTTTTGAGTGCTCGGGAGCTATTCCTTTTACTAAAGGAACCATACTTGATGCGACAAATTGTTATTTGGATGCTATTACCATGCTAATATTGAAGCTAGAAAGAAAGTTTGTGCTCCTCCATCCTATGCGTCAAAAGATATTTTTGGGACTTCCGAGTATACGTAATCCTAAGATTAAGAAAATTACCACCATTATCCTTATGCATGAATTTGATTATATAGTGCGGGAAGCGAGAGGCATATTTTCTTTCTATAGAATATAATCTGAAGCTCCTCCTATATAAGTGATCCTACATAATAAAGATGCTTTGCGTATGTTGGAATCTAGTAATTGCCAAGGTTTTAGTGAGAATATGAGGAGGAATATCCCTCCCGAAGAATTAACACGAGCTTTATTCCTCCACACTTATGATAAATTTGAATGGATTGCTAAAGGAATTAATGAAGGGTTTAGTGAAGATTGGCATGAAAATACTATTAGGGAACCTATAAATGATGAAATTCATGTCTTATATGAAGATCCCTATGATGATGGTGATGTTAGTGATGATATTATAAATCCTTTTTGAGCACTTGAGACCTTCAACTAGATTTGAGAAAGGTGATTTGTTAAGTGAGATTTTGGAAGATCTGGTCTTGAAGGACATGAAGGGTGATGTCTACTACGCAACTTTATTCTTGTAGACTTTGTTGGGCCTCCAAGCGCAGAGTTTTGTAGGACAGTAGCAATTTTCCCTCAAGTGGATGACCTAAGGTTTATCAATCCGTGGGAGGTGTAGGATGAAGATGGTCTCTCTCAAACAACCCTGCAATCAAATACAAGAAATCTCTTGTGTCCCCAACACACCCAATACAATGGCAAATTGTATAGGTGCACTAGTTCGGCGAAGAGATGGTGATACAAGTGCAATATGGATGGTAGATATAAGTTTTTGTAATCTGAAAATATAAAAACAGCAAGGTAGCAAGTAACAAAAGTGAGCAAAAATGGTATTGCAATGCTTGACAGCAAGGCCTAGGGTTCATACTTTCACTAGTGCAAGTTCTCTCAACAACACTAACATAGTTGAATCATATGTAAATCCCTCACGTGCGACAAAGAGTTCACTCCAAAGTCACAAATAGCGGAGAACAAACGAAGAAATTATTGTAGGGTATGAAACCACCTCAAAGTTATCTTTTCGGATCAATCGTATGAGCTATCCCTATAAGTGTCACGAACAGACCTAGAGTTCGTACTAAAATAACACCTTAAGATACACATCAACCAAAACCCTAATGTCACCCAGATACTCCAATGTCACCACGAGTACCCATGGGCTTGATTATATGATATGCATCACACAATTTCAGATTCATCAGGTTCAATCCAACACAAAGAACTTCAAAGAGTGCCCCAAAGTTTCTACCGGAGAGTCAAGACGAAAACATGTGCCAACCCCTATGCATAGATTCCCAAGGTCACGGAACCCGCAAGTTGATCACCAAAACATACATCAAGTGGATCAATAGAACATCCCATTGTCACCACGGATATCGCATCGCAAGACATACATCAAGTGTTCTCAAATCCTCTAAAGACTCAATCCGATAAGAAAACTTCAAAGGGAAAACTCAATTCATCACAAGAAGATAGAGAGGGGAAAACTCCATATGATTCATCTATATTAATAAAACTCGTGGTACATCAAGATTGTGTCATCTCAAGAACACGGGAGAGAGATCAAACACATAGCTACTGGTACATACCCTCAGCCCCGAGGGTGAACTACTCCCTCCTCGTCATGGAGACCGCCGGGATGATGAAGATGGCCTCCGGTGATGGTTTTCCCCTCCGGCAGGGTGCCGGAACGGGCTCCCGATTGATTTTTCGTGGCTACAGAGGCTTGCGGCGGCGGAAATACCGATCTAGGTTTCTTTCTGGGGGTTACGGGATTTATAGGAGTACTTGGCGTTGGAATCAAGTCAGGGGGACTCCCGAGGGGCCCACAAGCCAGGGGGGCGCCCTAGGGGGGGGCGCCCCCTAGGCTTGTGGTTGCCTTGGGACTCCTCTCTGGTATCTTTTTGCTCCAGTATTTTTTATATTTTCCTAAAATATTCTCCGTAAATTTTTATTCCGTTTGGACTCCGTTTGATATTCCTTTCTGCGAAGCTCAAAAACAAGGAAAAAACAGAAACTGACACTGGGCTCTAGGTTAATAGGTTAGTCCCAAAAATAATATAAAATAGAATATTAATGCATATAAAACATCCAAAACCGATAATATAATAGCATGGAACAATCAAAAATTATAGATACGTTGGAGACGTATCAGCATCCCCAAGCTTAATTCCTGCTCGTCCTCGAGTAGGTAAATGATAAAAACAGAATTTTTGATGTGGAATGCTACCTAACATATTTATCCATGTAATATTCTTTATTGTGGCATGAAAGTTTAGAACCATAAGATTCAAAACAAAAGTTTAATGTTGACATAAAAACAATAATACTTCAAGCATACTAATAAAGCAATCATGTCTTCTCAAAATAACATGGCCAAAGAAAGTTATCCCTACAAAATCATATAGTCTGGCTATGCTCCATCTTCATCACACAATATATTAAATCATGCACAACCCCCGTTTTAGCCAAGCAATTGTTTCATACTTTAGTGTTCTCAAACTTTTTCAACTCTCATGCAATACATGAGCGTGAGCCATGGACATAGCACTATAGGTGGAATAGAATATGGTGGTTGTGGAGAAGACAAAAAAGAAGGAGATAATCTCACACCAACTAGGCGTATCAACAGGCTATGGAGATGCCCATCAATAGATATCAATGTGAGTGAGTAGGGATTGCCATGCAACGGATGCACTAGAGCTATAAGTATATGAAAGCTCAAAAAGAAACTAAGTGGGTGTGCATCCAACTCGCTTGCTCATGAAGACCTAGGGCAATTTGAGGAAGCCCATCATTGGAATATACAAGCCAAGTTCTATAATGAAAAATTCCCACTAGTATATTAAAGTGACAGTTTAGGAGACTCTCTATCATGAAGATCATGGTGCTACTTTGAAGCACAAGTGTGGAAAAAGGATAGTAGCATTGCCCCTTCTCTCTTTTCTCTCATTTTTTTTCTTTTGGTGGGCATCTTTGGCCTTTTTTTTATTTGGGCTTCTTTGGCCTCTTTTATTTTTTGTAAAGTCCGGAGACTCATCCCAACTTGTGAGGGGATCATAGCTTTCATCATCCTTTCCTCACATGGGACAATGCTCTATAATGATGATCATCACACTTTTATTTACTTACAACTCAAGAATTACAACTCGATACTTAGAACAAAATATGACTCTATATGAATGCCTCCGGCGGTGTACCGGGATGTGCAATGATCTAGCGTAGCCATGAAAACATCATGCTAACTATCTTACGATCATGCTAAGAAATATGACAATGATGGTGCGTGTCATGATAAACGGAACGGTGGAAGTTGCATGGCAATATATCTCGGAATGGCTATGTAAATGCCATAATAGGTAGGTATGGTGGCTGTTTTGAGGAAGGTATATGGTGGGTTTAATGCACCGGCGAAAGTTGCGCGGTACTAGAGAGGCTAGCAAAGGTGGAAGGGTGAGAGTGCGTATAATCCATGGACTCAACATTAGTCATAAAGAACTCACATACTTATTGCAAAAGTCTATTAGTTATCAAAACAAAGTACTACACGCATGCTCCTAGGGGAAGGGTTGGTAGGAGTTAACCATCGTGCGATCCCGACCTCCACACAAAGGAGGGCAATCAATAAATAAATCATGCTCCGACTTTGTCACATAACGGTTCACCATACGTGCATGCTACGGGAATCACAACCTTTAACACAAGTATTTCTACCAATCCAAAATTACTCACTATCATGTCTCTAATATTACCATATTTATATCTCAAAACAATCATAAGGAATCAAACTTCTCATAGTATTCAATGCACTTTATATGAAAGTTTTTATTATATCTCTCTTGGATGCCCATCATATTAGGACTAAATTCATAACCTAAGCAAATTACCATGCTGTTTAGAGACTCTCAAAATAATATAAGTGAATCATGAGAGTTCAACAATTTCTATAAAATAAAGCCACCGTCGTGCTCTAAAAAGATATAAGTGAAGCACTATAGCAAAAGACAAACTACTCCAAAAAGATATAAGTGAAGATCAATGAGTAGCCAACAATTAAATAACTATGTTAAGACTCTCTCATCTAAGAATTTCAGATCTTAAGTATTTTATTCAACAGCAAGCAAAAGAAAAATAGCACTCCAAGAATAGCACGCATCATGTGAACGAATAAAAATTTAGGCTCAACATAGGCTAACCGATAATTGTTGATGAAGAGAGGTGGGATGCGTAGCATCCCCAAGCTTAGATGCTTGAGACTTCTTGAAATAATTACTTGGGGTGCCTTGGGCATCCCCAAGCTTGAGCTTTTGTATCTCGTTCAATCCTCTCATATCATGGTTTCACCTATTCTCAAAAACTTCATCCACACAAAACTCGAAAAGAACTCGTGAGATAGGTTAGTACACATAATAATAAATCAACTCTTTATGTACTGCCAAGAAAAGTTGAATAATAATTTCAAACATCATCTACTTTTTACTATCATCTCCACAATTTATATCTACCAATATAGGCTATGGAAACTATAGGATAAGTAGATAACGAAACTATGACAGCAATCTGTCCAATAAGAACAGTCTGTAGAAATTTATGAAAACAGTGTACTTATGTAACTCAAAAAATTATGAAAATTTAGGACATGCTAAATAATTTATATTATAACACTGTGTAAAAATTTCAGAAATGTTCCACGTTCCAGTAAAATATGAAAATTCAAACACTACAGCAAAAGTTTCTGTTTTTACACAGCACACATCAAAACATGCAATGCAAGCATCCTAAGACAATTCTTGGAACTTTTTATTGAAAAACAAGATTGTAAATAACACCTAACATAGAACAACAAAATAAAATGACGCTCCAAGCAAAACTCATATTATGTGACGAATAAAAATATAGCTCCAAGTAAGATATACCGATAGTGTTGAAGACGAAAGAGGGGATGCCTTCCGGGGCATCCCCAAGCTTAGGCGCTTGAGTATTCCTTGGATATTACCTTGGGGGTGCCTTGGGAATCCCCAAGCTTAGGTTCTTGTCACTCCTTATTCTCCTCATATCGGTGTCTCACCCAAAACTTGAAAACTTCAATCACACAAAACTTAACGGAACTTCGTGAGATGGGTTAGTGTAGTAAAGATAAATCATTCACTTAGGTACTGTCAAGACAAGATTCATAATTGTTCCCACATGATACCTACTGTATTCTATCATTCTCATAATTTATACCACTAAATATAACCTATGAGAACACTAAAACAAGCAAACTATGCATGCAAAACAGAATCTGTCAAAAATAGAACAGTCTGTGAAGATGTGTAGTATAACCATACTTCCCTGTCTCTAAAATTTCTTAAAAATTAGGACAACCTGAATAATTTGTATATGAAGACTGTGTAAAAATTTCAGATCATTATCACGCTCCAGTAAAAATGAAAATCCCTGTACTGGAGTCAAAAGTTTCTGTTTTGGTTCAGCATCAGTTCTACTCATCTTGTGAGTCATCCCAAAGGCTTTACTTGGCACTTTATTGAAACAAAAGCTATAAAACATGATTACTACAGTATCTTAATCATGTGAACACACTAAAACAGTAGGGATAAATATTGGGTTGTCTCCTAACAAGCGCTTTTCTTTAATGCCTTTTAGCTAGGCATGATGATTTCAATGATGCTCACATAAAAGATAAGAATTGAAACATGCAAGAGAGCATCATGAAGCATATGACTAGCACATTTAAGCCTAACCCACTTCCTATGCATAGGGATTTTGTGAGCAAACAACTTATGGGAACAAGAATCAACTAGCATAGGAAGGTAAAACAAGCAAAACTTCAAAACTTTCAACACATAGAGAGGAAACTTGATATTATTGCAATATGTAGAAGCATAAGATCCTCTCTCATAATAATTTTCAGTAGCATCATGAACAAATTCAACAATATAACCAGCACATAAAGCATTCTTTTCATGATCTACAAGCATAGAAATTTTACTACTCTCCACACAAGAAAATTTCTTCTCATGACTAATAGTGGGAGTATCATAAAAGAATTGAATACTACAAATTGGTTCCACATTAAAAGAGTAATATTCAGTAAAAGGATATTCATAATTATGACAAGTATCATAATAGTAATCATCACTCTTTTTCATCGCATAAGTATCATCACAATAATCATCATAAGTAGGAGGCATGCAGTCATTATAACAAATTTGATCACTCAAAGTAGGGGGAATAAAAAGATCATCTTCATTAAGCATAGCATCCCCAAGCTTGGGACAAACATTAATTGCAGCAAATAAATTCTCAAACATGTCATTTTCATCAAACATAGCATCCCCAAGCTTGTGGCTTTGTATATCATAAACATAATCACTCTCATCATTAATAGTATGAATAGCACCGATAGTATAGCAATTATTATCATCATCTTCCAAGTTGGTGCCATAAATATTTTCAAGATTATAAGAAGTATCATTATCTTCCCAATCATAATTATCACAACAAGCAATAGGCATAACAAAATCATCCTCAAGTGTATCATCTTCCACAACTATTTTTGATTCATTCTCATGAGGCCTATCAATAATGGGAGCAACATTATTTGGGAGAGATACCTCTTTACCTTTACTTTTCCTTCTTTTCTTCTTCTTCACCACATTATGTGTGGGTTTATTTAATTCCTCCAAGCTTCTTTTTGAAGAGGTTGGTTGAATAAAAAGCTCCTCCTCGTTACCTGATTCATCATAAGAAAAAATAGGAGGATATTGGGAAACCTCTTCCCCTTCATTAGTATTCTCTTCATCTTCTATTTGTTTTCTTGACTTTAAGTAATTGGCAATATAAGGATTCTCAAGGTAATTTACCACGCAATACATATTGATTTCATTTAGATCAAAATTAATCATTTTCATGAGAACCCAAGCTGGAACATCCTTAGTTTTATGTTTCATTTCTTCATACCCCAAAAATAGACTAAGTTCATTATGATGCTCAAGGGTAATGAGGTTATCACAATTTTTGGACACAATTCGATCATGAAATAATTCACATTGGAAATTAAAATGACCACTTTCATTGCAAAGTTCATAAGGACGGCGAGAAATATTAAGTCTTTCAGCACAAACATATAGCCTCTCTTGCAACCATTTAGTTTCTAAATACTTATGCCTCTTACAAAATATATCTTCCCTTTTAGGCATGTCTTCACAAACTCTATGCACTCCACAAAAATTGACATGCTTATAAGAAATCTTTTTATCATGACTAGTGCAATCATCATTAGTACTATGGATATTCAAAGAATTCATACTAACAACATTGCAATCATGCTCATCACTCAAAGATTTAGTGCCAAATTTTTTTAACTTCTTCTTCTAACACTTGAGCACAATTTTCCTTTCCATCATTTTCACGAAAGACATTAAAAAGATGAAGCATATGAGGCAACCTCAATTCCATATATTTTTTGTAGTTTTCTTTTATAGACCAAACTAGTGAAAAACAAGAAACTAAAAGATCTAATTGCAAGATCTAAAGATATACCTTCAAGCACTCACCTCCCCGGCAACGGCGCCAGAAAAGAGCTTGATGTCTACTACACAACTTTATTCTTGTAGACTTTGTTGGGCCTCCAAGCGCAGAGTTTTGTAGGACAGTAGCAATTTTCCCTCAAGTGGATGACCTAAGGTTTATCAATCCGTGGGAGGTGTAGGATGAAGATGGTCTCTCTCAAACAACCCTGCAATCAAATACAAGAAATCTCTTGTGTCCCCAACACACCCAATACAATGGCAAATTGTATAGGTGCACTAGTTCGGCGAAGAGATGGTGATACAAGTGCAATATGGATGGTAGATATAAGTTTTTGTAATCTGAAAATATAAAAACAGCAAGGTAGCAAGTAACAAAAGTGAGCAAAAACGGTATTGCAATGCTTGAAAACAAGGCCTAGGGTTCATACTTTCACTAGTGCAAGTTCTCTCAACAACACTAACATAGTTGAATCATATGTAAATCCCTCACGTGCGACAAAGGGTTCACTCCAAAGTCACAAATGGCGGAGAACAAACGAAGAAATTATTGTAGGGTACAAAACCACCTCAAAGTTATCTTTTCCGATCAATCGTATGAGCTATCCCTATAAGTGTCACGAACAGCCCTAGAGTTCGTACTAAAATAACACCTTAAGATACACATCAACCAAAACCCTAATGTCACCTAGATACTCCAATGTCACCACAAGTACCCATGGGCTTGATTATACGATATGCATCACACAATTTCAGATTCATCAGGTTCAATCCAACACAAAGAACTTCAAAGAGTGCCCCAAAGTTTCTACCGGAGAGTCAAGACGAAAACATGTGCCAACCCCTATGCATAGATTCCCAAGGTCACGGAACCCGCAAGTTGATCACCAAAACATACATCAAGTGGATCAATAAAACATCCCATTGTCACCACGGATATCCCATCGCAAGACATACATCAAGTGTTCTCAAATCCTTTAAAGACTCAATCCGATAAGAAAACTTCAAAGGGAAAACTCAATTCATCAGAAGAAGATAGAGAGGGGAAAACTCCATATGATTCATCTATATTAATAAAACTCGCGGTACATCAAGATTGTGTCATCTCAAGAACACGAGAGAGAGAGATCAAACACATATCTACTGGTACATACCCTCAGCCACGAGGGTGAACTACTCCCTCCTCGTCATGGAGACCGCCGGGATGATGAAGATGGCCTCCGGTGATGGTTTCCCCCTCCGGCAGGGTGCCGGAACGGGCTCCCGATTGATTTTTCATGGCTACAGAGGCTTGCGGCGGTGGAACTCCTGATCTAGGTTTCTTTCTGGGGGTTACGGGATTTATAGGAGTACTTGGCGTTGGAATCAAGTCAGGGGGACTCCCGAGGGCCCACAAGCCAGGGGGCGCGCCCTAGGGGGCGCCCCTAGGCTTGTGGCTGCCTCGGGACTCCTCTCCGGTATCTTTTTGCTCCAGTATTTTTTATATTTTCCAAAAATATTCTCCGTAAATTTTTATTCCGTTTGGACTCCGTTTGATATTCCTTTTCTGCGAAGCTCAAAAACAAGGAAAAAACAGAAACTTGCACTGGGCTCTAGGTTAATAGGTTAGTCCCAAAAATAATATAAAATAGCATATTAATGCATATAAAACATCCAAAACCAATAATATAATATCATGGAACAATCAAAAATTATAGATACGTTGGAGACGTATCAAAGGGGTCCAACACTTGAAACTATGCAATATGCCCAGCTAGGGGCGTAAAACAATAGCGCTAGTTGGGAGGCAACCCAATTGTTAACTTTATTTTTGCTTTTTTACTTTTTGTTTGTGTGTGATAATATGATTATTGACTCTATAATGATTGTGTTTTTATGTTTAAATTAGTGTTTGTGCCAAGTAAATCCTTTGGGAAGACTTACAAGATAAGTGGAATTGATACGACGCAAAAAATGAAACTTTAGCGTCCAGTGCAGAATTTTTATGATTTTACTGGAACCTCTTTTTGATCTGAATTGTTTACACAGTATTGCTATACAAATTCTTCAGGTTGTCCTAATTTTTCAGAATTTTTTGAGATACAGAAGTATAGTTTCTTTACAGATCTTTACAGACTCTTCTGTTTTAGACAGATTCTGTTTTTGCTTGCATAGTTTGCTTGTTTTGATGATGCTATGGATTATATCGGGGGGTATAAGTCATGGAGAAGTTAGCATACATTACCTTATGCAATAATATAATATGAATCAATTTATAACATTACCTAAAGTATTTGATATGTTTATTATACTAACGGATCTCATGAGTTTTCTGTCGAGTTTTGTGTGCTGAAGTTTTCAAGTTTTGGGTGTTATCGCGATGGACGAAGGAATACGGAGTGGCAAGAGCCTAAGCTTGGGGATTCCCAAGGCACCCCAAGGTAATATTCTTGGAAGACTCAAGCGTCTAAGCTTGGAGATGCCCCGGAAGGCATCCCCTCTTTCGTCTCAATCAATCGGTATGTCACTTGGAGCTATATTTTTATTCATCACATGATATGAGTTTTGCTTGGAGCGTCGTTTGATTTAGTTTGCTTTTTTTTAGTTTCCCACAATCATTGTTTGCTGCACACACCCACTTGAGAGAGACACACTATCACCATGATTTATTAGAATACTCTTTGTGCTTCACTTATATCTTTTGAGCTTAGCAGTTGCTCTAGTACTTCACTTATATCTTTTAGAGCACGGTGGTGTATAGATTTTGTAGAATAATTGCACTCTCGTTCTTCACTTATATTGTTTGAGAGTTAATAAATAGTGATGGTAATTTACTAGGGTTATAAGACTAGTCCAAAAATAATAGGTATTCAATGAGTGCATAATCAAAACCACATGTAGCACACAAAAGAGAAATCATGGTTAATTATATTAATGTGGTAATGTGAAAGAGCATGAGTGCATGATCATTGGTTAATAAGAGTATCGTGAATTAGAGGTTGTTAACTTGCTATCCATCCAAATATTTTTATAGCATGGTGATGATGTGTGAGCATACAGATTCCTCGTTGAAATCATAGTGTTGTTTAGGTCGGAGGCGCGCGATGGTTAACTCCTCCCAACCTCCTCCCTAGGGGCATGCGAGTAGTGCTTTGCTTTGAGAGAGCTAATAAAATGTTGCAATAAGTATGTGAGTTCTTTATGACTAATGTGAATCCATGGATATACGCACTCTCACCTCCACATATTTGCTAGCCTCTTCGGTAGCGTGCATTGCCCATTCTCACCTCGAGGATCGGTGCAACCTTCGCCGGTGCATCCAAACCCCATGACATGATACGCTCTGTTGCACATAAGCCTTATTATATCTTCCTCAAAACAGCCACCATACCTACCTATCATGACATTTCCATAGCCATTCCGAGATATATTGCCATGCAACTTCCACCGTCACATCATATGACTTGTACTTTCATTGTCATATTGCTTTGCATGATCATATAAGCTGACATAGTATTTGTGGCAAAGCCACCGTTCATCATTACCATAGATATTACGCTTGATCATTGCACATCCTGGTACACTACCAGAGGCATTCATATAGAGTCATACAGTTTTTCATGTTGAGGTGTAAGTAAATAAAAGTGTGATGACCATCATTATTAGGGCACTGTCTCAGTGAGGAAAGGATGATGGAGACAATGATTCCCCCACAAGTCGGGATGAGACTCCGGACGAAAAATAAAAGAAAAAAGGCAAAAGAAAAAAGAGAGAAAAAGAAAAAGGAAGAAAAAAGAAGAAAAAAAGGGAGAAAAAGAAAAATGAATAAATGTGAGAAAAGAGAGAAGGGACAGTGCTACTACCTCTTATTCCACACTTGTGCCTCAAAGTGGCACCCATGTTCTTAATATAGAGAGTCTCTTGTTTTGTCACTTTCATATGGTAGTGGAAAATTTTCATTATAGAACTTGGCTTGTATATTCCGATGATTGGCTTCCTCAAATGCCCGAGGTCTTCATGAGCAAGCAAGTTGGATGCACACCCACTTACCTTCAGTTGAGCTTTCATACACTTATAGCTCTAGTGCATCCGTTGCATGACAATCCTTACTCCTCGCATTGATATCTATTGATGGGCATCTCCATAGCCCGTTGATACGCCTAATTGATGCGAGACTTTCTTCTCCACTTTTTACCCCTTTGAAACCTATCACCATATTCTATTCCACCTTTATGCTATATCCATGGTTCACGCTCATATATTGCGCGAGTAATAAAAAGCTGAAGCGTGTTAAAAAGTAGGATCCAATTGCCTAACTTGACACCGTGGTGCTTGACATTTGTATTTATGTGGTGAAGACGGAGCCATGCTATTCTAATATGATAAAATGAATAGGGGGTGAACATTCTTTAAGGATCGTATACTTTGAAACTTGATTATTATGTTTCTTATGTTTATAAATATTACTATGTTGATGTTTATTAATTCATCGTTTCTCAATGATCAAACCTGCAATAGATTACATGTTGAGTAGCATGTCACATCAAAAAATCTATTTTTATCATTTATCTACTCGAGGACGAGCAGAAATTAAGCTTGGGGATGCTGATACGTCTCTAACGTATCTATAATTTTTGATTGTTCCATGCTATTATTTTATCATTCTAGGATACTTTTTGGGTGCTTATTTACCAATTAATATTGTTTTTGAGCACTAACCTATTAACCCAGTGTCCAGTGCCAGTTGTTGTTTTCTGCATGTTTCTGGCTTTTCAGGTTTACAGTACCATACAAAGTCCACTTGCCACGAAACTTTAATATGATTTTTTTGGACCAAAAGAAGACCTCCAAGCTTTGGAAGGAGGCCGGGGGCCCCTCGAGGGAGGCACCACACAACAGGGCGCGCCCTGGGGGTGGGTCGCGCCCTGATATGTGGTGCCCCTCTCGGACGTCCTCCGATGCCCCTCTCTGGCCTATAAATTCTCTAAAATCCCCAAAACCCCAAGGAGCCTCCCGAAACACTTTTTCCGCCGCCGCAAGTCTGTGTTCCACCGTGTGCCCATCTGGAGCCCTGTTCCGGTGCACTGCAGGAGGGGTTATCGATCACGGAGGGCCTCTAGATCATCCTTGCTCCTCCCATGGTGATGTGTGAGTAGTTCACCATAGACCCACGGGTCCGTAGTTAGTACCTAGATGGCTATCTCTCTCTCTCTTGATCTTCAATACAATGATCATCGCATCTTCGCTTTGATTTATCCGATGTAATTCTTTTGTGTTGTGCGTTTGTTGGGATCCGATGAATTGTGGGTTTATGTTTAGATTATTCACGATAAAAGATTGGAGTCTTCTCTGAATTCTATTTGATTCTTATTTCAATGATCATTATATCTTCGTAAATCTCTCTGATCTATTGATTTGCTTTGGCCAAGTAGATTGATTTATCTTCAGTGAAAGGGGTGCGTTGTAGTGGGTTTAATCTGACAGTGCTCTATATCCCTGTGACAGAAAGGGACAAGACACGTCTTTGCATTGTTGCCACTAAGGATAAAACGATGGGGTTAGTTCATATTAATTGAATTCTCTTTGTTTACATCATGTCATCGTTCTCAAAGCATTATTCTGTTTTACTTAATACTCCTGATGCATGCTGGATAGCGGTCGATGGGTGGAGTAATAGTAAAAGGTGCAGGCAGGAGTCGGCCTATTTGCTTATGGACGTGATGCCTATATATACATGATCATTGTCGTGAATAAAGATTGCGTAACAATGCGCTTTTCTATCCATTGTCCAAGAATAATTTGTCTACCCACCGTATGCTTACTATATGAGAGATGCCAATAGGGAAAGCTATGGCCCCCGGGTCTGTCCAGAAAATGAGAAACTCCGGAGTTATTGCATTGGATTATATCCAAACGTCTAAGAATCTGGCAGATCCTTTTACTAAGGGTCTTTATGGGGAAGGTTGCATGGGAAACAAAAACTTTTCCTACGCACACGCAAGATCTATCCATGGAGATGTATAGCAACAAGAGGGGGAGTGATTCTACATACCCTTGTAGAACGCTAAGCGGAAGCATTAAGAAACGCGGTTGATGTAGTCATACGTCTTCGCGATCCAATCACGATCCGTCCCGATCTAGTGCCGAACATACGGCACCTCCACGTTCAGCACACGTACAGCTCGATGACGTCTCCGCCTCCTCGATCCAGCGAGCAAGGGCGGAGAAGTAGATGAGTTCTCTGGCAGCACGACAGCATGGTGGTGGAGCAATCTCAGCAGGGCTTCGCCAAGCGCAGCCGCAGATGCAATCGGAGGAGAAAACGATCTAGGGAGAGAGGGAGGGCCGCGCCTATGGCTTGGGGTGCGGCTGCCCTCCTTCTCCCTCTCCTCCAAGGGAGGGCTGGCCGGCCAAGTGGGGAGGAGTCCACCTCCCACAAGGGAGGTGGGCGCCCTAGGGGAGGAGTCCCTCCTCCCCAAGGCACCTCCCCCACCTACCACCAGGCGCATGGGCCTTTAGGAGTTGGGCGCCCAGCCCACCAGGGGCTGGTGCGCCTCCCTCTACAGCACATGTGCCCCCCGGGGTGGGTGGACCCCCCGGGTGGACCCCCAAAACCCTTTCGGCACTCCCGATACAATACCGGAAAAAACCAAAACTTTTCCGGAACCTGAATACCACTTTCCTATATATGAAGCTTTACCTCCAGAACTCCTTGTGATGTCCGAGATCTCATCCGGGACTCTGAACAACATTCGGTCACCAACATATATAACTCAACAATACTATACCGTCACCGAACGTTAAGCGTGCGGACCCTACGGGCTCGAGAATCATGTAGACATGACCGAAACACATCTCTGTTCAATAACCAATAGCGGGACCTGGATGTCCATATTGGCTCCTACATATTCCACAAAGATCTTTATCGGTCGAACCACGATGTCAAGGATTCAACCAATCCTGTATGCAGTTCCCTTTGTCCATCGGTATGTTACTTGCCCGAGATTCGATCGTCGGTATCTCCATACCTAGTTCAATCTCGTTACCGGCAAGTCTCTTTACTCATTCAGTAATACAAGATCCCATGACTACCTCCTTAGTCACATTGCTTGCACGCTTCTTATGATATTGTATTACCGAGAGGGCCCAGAGATACCTCTCCGTCATACGGAGTAACAAATCCCAGTTTCGATCTATGCCAACCCAACAGACACCCTTGGAGATACCTGTAGAGTACCATTATGATCACCTAGTTACGAAGTGATATTTGATACACACAAGGCATTCCTCCGGTGTTAGGGAGTTGCATGATCTCTTGGTCATAGGAACAGATACTTGACATAAAGAAAGCAATAGCAATAAACTAAATGATCAAATGCTATGCTTACGGTTGGGTCTTGTCCATCACATCATTCTCCTAATGATGTGATCCCGTTATCAAATGACAACTCATGTCCATGGTTAGGAAACCTTAACCATCTTTGATCAACGAGCTAGTCTAGTAGAGGCTTACTAGGGACACGGTGTTGTCTATGTATCCACACATGGATAATAAACGATTATCATGAACAAGGAAATATGATAATAACCACTTTATTATTGCCTCTAGGGCATATTTCCAATAGTCTCACACTTGCACTAGAGTCAATAATCTAGCTTTACATTGTAATGAATCTAACACCCATAGAGTTCTGGTGTTGATCATGTTTTGCTCGTGAGAGAGGTTTAGTCAACGGGTCTGCAACATTAAGACCCGTATGTACTTTGGAAATGGTTATGTCCTCCTCCTTGATGTAATAGCGGATGGAATTGAATAGGTGCTTTATATGTCTGGTCCTCTTGTGAAACCTGGTCTCTTTGGCTAGAGCAATTGCACCAGTGTTGTCACACAAGAGAGTCATCAGATCCAGTGCACTAGGCACAACTACGAGATCAGTCATGATCTG
Organism: Elymus sibiricus; assembly: GCA_039707655.1. Lineage (NCBI taxonomy): Eukaryota > Viridiplantae > Streptophyta > Magnoliopsida > Poales > Poaceae > Elymus > Elymus sibiricus. The sequence continues at coordinate 119,077,997 of CM077667.1, read as the reverse complement.
CTTCATCCAGACTTCTTCCTTCGCTGCTTCCAAAGCAGCTATGTACGCCGCTTCACATGTAGAATCTGCTACCACGCTTTGCTTGGAACTGCACCAGCTTACCGCTCCTCCATTCAAAATAAATATGTATCCGGTTTGAGACTTAGAGTCATCCGGATATGTGTCAAAGCTAGCATCGATGTAACCCTTTACGACGAGCTCTTGATCACCTCCATAAACGAGAAACATTTCCTTAGTCCTTTTCAGGTACTTGAGGATATTCTTGACCACTGTCCAGTGTTCCACTCCTGGATCACTTTGAAACCTTCCAGCCATACTTATGGCAAGGCTGACATTTGGTCTTGTGCACAGCATTGCATACATGATAGAGCCTATGGCTGAGGCATAGGCGATGACACTCATCTTTTCTCTATCCTCTGTAGTCGCTGGGCATTGAGTCTTACTCAACTTCACATCTTGCAGGACAGGCAAGAACCCTTTCTTGGACTGATCCATTTTGAACTTCTTCAAAACCTTGTAAAGGTATGTGCTCTGTGAAAGTCCTATTAAGCGTCTTGATCTATATCTATAGATCTTGATGCCTACTATGTAAGCAGCTTCTCTGAGGTCTTTCATTGAAAAACTCCTTAAGGAAACCATTAAGGAACGCTGTTTTGACATCCATCTGCCAGATTTCATAATCGAAAAATGCAGTTATTGCTAACATGATCCTGACGGACTTAAGCAACGCTACGGGAGAGAATGTCTCATCGTAGTCAACTCCTTGAACTTGTGAAAACCCTTTTGCAACAAGTCGAGTACTATAGACGGTGACATTACCGTCCACGTCCGTCTTTTTCTTAAAGATCCACTTATTCTGTATGGCCTTACGATCATATGGTAAGTCCTCTAAAGTCCACACTTTGTTCTCATACATGGATCCTATCTCGGATTTCATGGCCTCTAGCCATTTGTTGGAATCCGGGCCCACCGTTGCTTCTTCATAGCTCGTAGGTTCACCGTTGTCTAACAACATGACCTCTAAGACAGGATTGCCGTACCACTCACGGGCTGTACGAGTCCTTGTCGACCTACAAGGCTCAGTAGTAACTTGATCTAAAGTTTCATGATCATCATCATTAGCTTCCTCTTCACTTGGCGCAGCTGCCGCATAAACATCTTTCTGCGTCATGCTACTCTCCAACTGAAGTGACGGTTCAACAACCTCATCAAGTTCTGCCATCCTCCCACTCAATTCTTACGAGAGAAACTCCTTCTCTAGAAAGGATCCATTCTTGGCAATAAAGACCTTGCCTTCGGATCTGAAATAGAAGGTGTACCCAACTGTTTCCTTAGGGTATCCTATGAAGACGCATTTGTCCGCTTTGGGTTCGAGCTTATCACGCTGAAGCCTTTTCACATAAGCGTCGCAGCCCCAAACTTTAAGAAACGATAGCTTAGGTTTCTTGCCAAACCATAATTCATTCGGTGTCGTCTCAACAGATTTTGATGGTGCCCTATTTAAAGTGAATGCTGCATAACCCCAAAACGATAGTGGCAGATTAGTGAGAGACATCATAGATCGCACCATATCTAATAGAGTACGATTACGACGCTCGGACACACCATTACGCTGTGGTGTTCCAGGTGGCGTAAGCTGTGAACAATTCCACACTGTCTTAAATGTATGCCAAACTCATAACTCAGATATTCTCCACCACGATCAGATCGTAGAAACTTTATCTTCTTGTTACGATGATTCTCTACTTCACTCTGAAATTGCTTGAACTTTTCAAACATTTCAGACTTGTGTTTTATTAATTAAATATACCCATATCTACTCAAATCATTAGTGAAGGTAAGAAAATAACGATACCCACCGCGTGCCTCAACACTCATTGGACCGCACACATCAGTATGTATGATTTCCAACAAGTCACTTGCCTACTCCATTGTACCGGAGAACGGGGTTTTCGTCATCTTGCCCATGAGGCATGGTTCGCATGTATCAAGCTATTCAAAATCAAGTGATTCCAAAAGTCCATCAGCATGGAGCTTCTTCATGCGTTTTTACACCAATGTGACCTAAGGGGCAGTGCCACAAGAAAGTGATACTACATTATTAACTTTGCATCTTTTGGCATCAATGTTATGAATGTGTGTATCACTACTATCGAGATTCAACAAGAATAAACTATTCACATTGGGTGCATGACCATAAAAGATATTACTCATATAAATAGAACAACCATTATTCTTTGATTAATTAAATGAATAACCGTCTCGCAATAAACAAGATCCAGATATAATGTTCATGCTCAACGCAGGCACCAAATAAGAATTATTTAGGTTTAAAACTAATCCCGATGGTAATTGAAGAGCGAGTGTGCCGACGGCGATCACATCAACCTTGGAACCATTTCCGACGTGCATCGTCACTTTGTCCTTTGCCAGCCTCCGTCTATTCCGTAGTTCCTGCTTCGAGTTACAAATATGAGCAACCGAACCGGTATCAAATACCCAAGCACTACTACGAGAGCTAGTAAGGTACACATCAATAACATGTATATCAAATATACCTTTGTTGATGTTGCCAGCCTTCTTATCAGCCAGGTACTTGGGGCAATTCCGCTTCCAGTGGCCAGTCCCCTTGCAATAGAAGCACTCAGTCTCAGTCTTGGGTCCAGCATTGGGTTTCTTCACGGGAGCGGCAACTTGCTTTCCATTCTTCTTGAAGTTTCCCTTATTTCCCTTGCCTTTATTGAAACTAGTGGTTTTATTCACCATCAACACTTGATGATCTGTTTTGATTTCTACTTCCGCGACTTTCAGCATCGCGGTTAGCTCGGAGATTGACTTGTTCATCCCTTGCATATTATAGTTCATCATGAAGCCCTTATAGCTAGGTGGCAGTGACTGGAGAACTCTGTCAGTGACCGTCTCAGGTGGAAGCTCAACTCCCAACTGATTCAAGCGGTTGTAGTACCCAAAAATTCTGAGTATGTGCTCACTGATAGAACTATTCTCCTCCATCTTGCAGGCAAAGAACTTATCGGAGGTCGCATACCTCTCAATCCGGGCATTTGCTTGAAATATTAACTTCAACTCCTGGAACATCTCATATGCTCCATGGCGTTCAAAACGCTTTTGAAGTCCCGATTCTAAGCCGTACAACATGGCGCACTGAACTATTGAGTAGTCATCAGAACGCGCCTGCCAGATGTTCACAACATCTATAGACGACACTGGAGGGGGTGGCGCACCGAGCGGTGCATCAAGGACATTAGCCTTTTGCGAAGCCGTTAGGAAAATCCTCAGATTACGGACCCAGTCCGCATAGTTACTTCCATCATCTTTCAACTTAGCTTTCTCTAGGAACACATTAAAATTCAGAGGAGCTACTGCGCGAGCCATTGATCTACAACATAATTTTGCAAAGACAACTTTAGACTATCTTCATGATAATGAGTTCAATTAATCTATTACTAAAGAACTCCCACTCAAATCAACATCCCTCAGGTTGTCTAAGTGTGACATGAGCCAAATCCACCAACCCAAGTCCGATCATCACGTGAGATGAAGTGGTTTCAATGGTGAACATCTCCATGTTGATCATATCTACTATATGACTCATGTTCCACCTTTCGGTCTCCTATGTTCTGAGGCCATGTCTGTACATGCTAGGCTCGTCAAGGTTGACCCAAGTATTCCGCGTGTGTAAATCTGGTTTACACCTGTTGTATGCGAACGTAGAGTCTATCACACCCGATCATCATGAGGTGCTTCGAAACGGCGATCCTTCGCAACGGTGCATACTCAGGGAGAACACAATTTTATCTTGAACTTTTAGTGAGGGGTCATCTTATAATGCTACCGTCGTCCTAAGCAAAATAAGATGCATAAAAGGATAAACATCACATGCAAAACATATAAGTGACATGATATGGCCATCATCGTCTTGTGCTTTTGATCTCCATCTCCAAAGCACCAGCATGATCTCCATCATCGTTTCGTCATGTGGTTGTCGCACCAACTATTGCTTCTACAACTATTGCTAACTCATAGCGATAAAGTAAAGCAAATGGCACAAATAAATTAAAGATAACCCTATGGCTCCTGCCGGTTGCCGTACTCATCGACATGCAAGTCATGATAATCTATACAAAAACATGATCATCTCATACATCACATATATCACATCATGTCATTGGCCATATCACATCACAACATGCCCTGCAAAAACAAGTTAGACGTCCTCTACTTTGTTGTTGCAAGTTTTACGTGGATGCTATGGGCAACTAGTAAGAACCGTTCTTACCTACGCAAAGCCACAACGGTGATATTCAAGTTGCCTTTTAACCTTCTATAAGGACCGCCTTTGTCGAATCCGATTCAACTAAAGTGGGAGAGACAAACACCCGCCAGCCACCTTTATGCAACCAAGTTACATGTCAGTCGGCGGAACCAGTCTCTTGTGCGAGGGCAAGTAAGATTGGTCTGGGCCGCTTCATCCCACAATACCACCAAATCAAGATAGTACTAAGGAGGCAAGCAATCTGAACATCAAAGCCCACAAACTCTTTTGTGTTCTACTCGTGCATATCATCTACGCATAGACCTAGCTCATGATGCCACTGATAGGGAACGTTGCATGGGAAACAATTTTTTTCCTACGCACAAGCAAGATCTATCCATGAAGATGTATAGCAATCAGAGGGGGGGTGCATGTACATACCCTTGTAGATCACTAAGCGGAAGCGTTAAGAAACGTGGTTGATGTAGTCGTACGTCTTCACGATCCAATCACGATCCGTCCCGATCTAGCGCCGAACGGACGGCACCTCCGCGTTCAGCACACATACAGCTCAATGACGTCTCCGCCTCCTCGATCCAGCTAGTGGGGGCAGAGAAGTACATGAGTTCTCCAGCAACACGATGGCGTGGTGGCTATGGTGGTGGAGCAATCTCAGCAGGGCTTCGCCAAGCGTTGTCGCAGATGCGATCGGAGGAGAAAACGATCTAGGGAGAGAGGGAGGGATGCGCCTATGGCTTGGGTGCGGCTGCCCTCCCTCTCCCTCTCTATTTATAGGAGGAAGGGCTAGGTAGGGCGCAGCCCTAGCCCCTCCTCCAAGGGAGGGCTGGCCGGCCAAGTGGGGAGGAGTCCACCTCCCACAAGGGAGGTGGGCGCCCTAGGGGAGGAGTCCCTCATCCCTAAGGCACCTCCCCTACCTACCACCAGGCGTAGGGGCCTTTAGGGGTGGGGCTCCCAGCCCACCAGAGGCTGGTGCGCCTCCCTATAGCCCATGTGGCTCCCGGTGAAAGGACGTGGATGTCGCCTAGAGGGGGGGTGAATAGGTACTTTAAAATAATTATGGTTTAGGCTTGAACAAATGTGGAATAAAACTAGCGTTTAATTTGTCAAGCACAAAACCTAAAACAACTAGGCTCACCTATGTGCACCAACAACTTATGCGAAGCAAGATAACAACTAAGTGATAGCAAGATATATAACAAGAAACAATATGGCTATGACAAAGTAAAGTGCACAAGTAAAGGGCTCGGGTAAGAGATAACCGAGGCACGTGGAGACGATGATGTATCCCGAAGTTCACACCCTTGCGGATGCTAATCTCCGTTCGGAGCGGTGTGGAGGCACAATGCTCCCCAAGAAGCCACTAGGGCCACCATAATCTCCTCACGCCCTCGCACAATGCAAGATGTTGTGATTCCACTAAGGGACCCTTGAGGGCGGTCACCGAACCCGTACAAATGGCAACCCTTGGGGGCGGTCACCGGTACCCGTACACTTTGGCAACCCTTGGGGGCGGTCACCGGTACCCGTACAAATTGCTTGGGGTAATCTCCACAACCTAATTGGAGACCCCGACGCTTGCCCGGAGCTTTACACCACAATGATTGAGCTCCGAGGCACCACCAACCGTCTAGGGCTCCAAGGCACCCAAGAGGAACAATCTCTAGGGTGCTCAAACACCCAAGAGTAATAAGCTTCTCAAACTTCACTTCCACGTATCACCGTGGAGAACTCAAACCTATGTACCGAATGCAATGGCAAGGGCACACGGAGTTCCCAAGTTCTTCTCTCCCAAATCCCACCACAACAACTAATGCTATGGAGGAAAATGAGAGGAAGAACGAAGAAGAACACGAAGAACTCCAAGATCTAGATCCAAGGGGTTCCCCTCACATAGAGGAGAAAGTGATTGGTGGAAATGTGGATCTAGATCTCCTCTCTCTTTTCCCTCAAGAACTAGCAAGAATCATTGGAGGGATTGAGAGTTAGCAAGCTCAAAGAAGGTCAAAAATGGGGGGCAAACTCGAGCTCAAAGGATGGGGACCATTGGGGAAGAAGACCCCCTTAAATAGGTCCCCACGAATCTGCCCGTTATGTGCAGAATAACACAGGAGCGGTACAACCGCTATGCGCACCGGTACAACCGGTCAAAGCAGACAAAACCTACCTGTAGCAAAAGCAATAAGCGGTACAACCACCCAGGGAACCGGTAGTACCGGTATAACCACAACAACCGGCCCACAACCGCCCAAGAACCGCTCCAAAACAGAAACCAGTCCGGTGGTAGAGCAGTACATGGCCGGTACAACCTTCGGACCAAATATGGAGCGGTACAACCGCTCCAAACAACGGTTGTACCGGTCAACCGGTACAACCTCTCTATGGGGCGGTACAACCTCTCTATGTAAAACCGGTAAGACTAAAACAGCCATAACTTTTGCATACGAGCTCCGATTTGAGCAAACTCAAGCTTGTTGGATAAAGGACAACAAGAGCTATCCAACAATGACTATTTAAATTAAGAACAAGCAATGGAGAATAAATGCCACTAGGATAAGGAAGATGACCTTCCCAATAAATATCCGGCAAAATCTCCAACACCGAAAACACAATATGATGCATACGAAATCTGTTTTCGATGAGCTTGAACTTATCACGATGAAGACCATAAGCTCAAAATCTCACATAGAGAAAAACCAAATAAGGATCAAGAAAGATGATGATGCAAGGATGCAAATGGTTTGAGCTCTCAATGAACGATACGATCAAGCTACTCACTTGAGAGCCCCCCTTGATAGTACGACAATCGATCCTATAACCCGGTCTCCCAACTACCACCATGAGACCGGTAAAATAGAAAACCTATCAAGGGAAAACCTATACCTTGCACATAGTCCACTTGAGCAAGATGATGACGATCTTGACTTCCTCAAGATGGACCACCTTTCTTGATTGTGTTGGCTCGATGAAGACTAGTTGATTGCTCCCCCATACTCCACTATGGGTGAGCCACTCTTCGTCACACCTTCACAAGTCCATTGTCACCACAATGGACGGCAAGCTTCAAGGATGATCTCTTCGTGATGCTCCACTTGAACTTGCACACCGCAATCTTGATGACGATCACCACTTGATGTCATCCTCCATGGGTTGTATGAGATCTTCCTCTTGACGCAAGCCCATGGAAACATACCTAACCCCACACAGAACTCTCACGTAGACCATGGGTTAGTACACAAAGCGTAATGGACAATGCTTACCATACCATGAGATCACTTGATCCCTCTCGGTACATCTTGTACGCTTTGTGTGTTGATCAACTTGATTCACTCTTTGACTTAGTCTTGATCAACCTTGTATCTTATCTTATCTCTTCATAAAGATGATGTCTTGAAGGTAAACATGAATGTTCCCACAATCTTCTTCTTCAAGACATGCTTGCAAAAAGCTCAACTCTCACATGACCAATCTTTGGATAAAACCTTGAATACCACCTCGGTCACCATATAAACTCCTTGAAACCAACAGATGGACTTCAAGAAGTACCTATGGACAAATCCTTCGAATATAACTCAAGGCAACCATTAGTCCATAGGGATTGTCATCAATTACCAAAACCACACATGGAGAAATGTGCTCTTACACCCGGGGTGGGTGGACCCCCCCGGTGGACCCCCGGAACCCTTTCGGCACTCCCGGTACAATACCGGAAAAACCCGAAACTTTTCCGGAACCTGAATACCACTTTCCTATATATAAATCTTTACCTCCGGACCATTCAAGAACTCCTCGTGACGTCCGGGATCTCATCCGGGACTCCGAACAACATTCGGTCACCAACATATATAACTCAACAATACTATACCATCACCAAACGTTAAGCGTGCGGACCCTACGGGTTCGAGAATCATGTAGACATGACCGAGACACCTCTCTGGTCAATAACCAATAGCGGTACCTGGATGCCCATATTGGCTCCTACATATTCCACGAAGATCTTTATCGGTCGAACCACGATGTCAAGGATTCAGTCAATCCCATATGCAGTTCCCTTTGTCCATCAGTATGTTACTTGCCCGAGATTCGATCGTCGGTATCTCCATACCTAGTTCAATCTCGTTACCAGCAAGTATCTTTACTCGTTCTGTAATACAAGATCCCGTGACTAACTCCTTAGTCGCATTGCTTGCAAGTTTCTTGTGATGTTGTATTACCGAGAGGGCCTAGAGATACCTCTCCGTCATACGAAGTGACAAATTCCAATCTCGATCCATGTCAACCCAACAGACACCCTCGGAGATACCTGTAGAGTACCTTTATGATCACCCAGTTACAAAGTGGCGTTTGATACACACAAGGCATTCCTCCGGTGTCAGGGAGTTGCATGATCTCATGATCATAGGAACATATACTTGACATAAAGAAAGCAATAGCAATAAACTAAACGATCAAATGCTATGCTTACGGTTGGGTCTTGTCCATCACATCATTCTCCTAATGATGTGATCCCGTTATCTAATGACAACTCATGTCCATGGTTAGGAAACCTTAACCATCTTTGATCAATGAGCTAGCCTAGTAGAGGCTTACTAGGGACACAGTGTTGTCTATGTTTCCACACATGTATCTGAGTTTCCGATCAAAACAATTCTTGCATGGATAATAAACGATTACCATGAACAAGGAAATATGGTAATAACCACTTTATTATTGCCTCTAGGGCATATTTCCAACAAGTCTATCACGTAATGTGATAGATAATGCATCGCAGGAGATCGGTCAGAGACCCACAATATGAGTTGTTCACAGTGGTAACCTATTCTATGTGATCGGAGATCCCGTGAATTAGATGTGGAAGACAAGCTGTTTGTCACTGGGAGGATAGTATCCTTACCATTAATAATACCACTCCATGAAGATGCAATACTTTCCTAATTTGCATGGCAGGTTGTATATATCTTAATGTGTTCTAAGTGACTTACTTAAGCAGAGATGTTGTCCCACAGAACATCTTTTGAAGAACACACCTATATGAGTCTGATTGTTACACGTCGCAATCTATGAGAGTAGGGTGCTCTCTAGCAAACTCATGAAAGGCCTGGGAGTATGACGCATAAGCTCCACCTGCGGGGAAGTCCCACGGTAGCCCAGTATCGGTCAAGGCTTTGTGTGAAGCTAGATTCGCAGAAAACATGCAGTTCAAGGCCTAGTCCACTGTTCAAGTTACTTTCTAGTGTAGCATAGAGTTCTAGGTGGAAGTTCAACTTAACAGTATCCACTGCAGTACCGGTATATAAACAGTGTCTTGGAACCAAAGGCAAATTTTGTGTGCCTCTGGGATCTGGTGGGGGATTGCTGGAATTTAATCTATTTATGGGCCAACCCAATAGCCTTTTTCAGAATTCCTAATAAACCCTAAAGGCCCACTTAGCCCATTCATGCAAAGCAAGAGGTGGGGCTAAAGTTTAGTCCCATACCGCTTAGCTAGTAGGTGTTAAACCTCCTTATAAGGGAGGTTGTTTCTCCACATGTATGAGGATGAGAACAAGAGAGACATTCACGCGCGCTCCTCCTTCGTCGCCCGCCTCACCATGCCACGCCGCGCCGCAGGTTGCAGGAATGAGCCGAGCCGATGTCTATTTTTGCCATGCACGACTGGCATACGAAAGGTCACTCGGGAGCTGAAAAGTTTTGTTGTAGTGGAGAATGAATACGAATGCTGCACCCTTTGGGTGCTGCCTGTTCGTTTCGTCTCCCTCTTTTGCTTCACCTCCCGTCGCGGCCTATTCACCTCCTTCTCCTGTGCCTATAAAAGGGAGGTCACTCCTCTCCAGAGAGACACATCAGAACATCATCTTCCTCTCGCCACCGAGTTCCAATCTCTGAGCTGCTAGGTTCTTCCCCATCCCGGCTTGCGGCGTGCACCGTAGGTTGGGACAATAGGCCTCCAAAACCCCACCACTTTGAGTCATGTACGGGAGAAGGGTGATAAGGTTTTTGGGGAGCGCTCTGCGCGACTACTGACTTCTTCATCACGGACGCCACGGACGCTGATGACCACCTCCCAGACGACGACTTCTTCCCCGACGTCAACAACCTCTTCGACGACATGGTCGGTGACGATGTCAACGCCAATGTTAACATTGTTGCCACTGCTCGGTATGTGTTTGTGTCTTTTCTATTCGAGGTCCTACTAGAGTTTTTTGGTCTAGTTTTTTCTCTACATATGTTTCGGTCCAGTTCACATGTTCACATAATATTTTCTTACTATCCTTTAGAGCAACTCCAACGCGACGACCCATTTCGCCCGCGCATGTCCATTTGGTTCGCCGCGGACAAAGACGATGGCCCAACGCGCCGACCCATACCCAAATCGTGTCTGTCCCCAGTCCGCGCCGACCCATTTCAGGCCCAATTTTGGGCCGGATTTGCTTCCTCGCGGACACGAACCGGACGCGCCGCGCGTCCTCACCGCGTCCGCCTCGGGTCCACATGTCGGCCACACAACTACCACCCGCGGTCGTATTAAAGGCGACCACTAACCTCGGGCCCACATGGCAGCAGCTGGAAACTGTCGGTCGTCGTCCGTTTTAATCCAAACATGCGGCGGGGCCATCCTCATCCACTTCCCCTTCCCGTCCACATCTGGCCACTTTTGCTCCCCCGGCGGCGACCAGGAAACCCTAGCCAGCCAGCACCATCTTCCCCCATGGGCTTTTTCAGCAAGGGCAAGGGCAAGCAAGCTCACCACGGGCGCAAGCTCATCCCGGACGCCGGTGCCACCTCACCGCGGTGCGCCACCGCGGGAGTGCGAGCGCCTGTACATCCCAGTCCACCAAGCTCGGTGCCACTGGCAGTACAGGCAAGCTCTGCCCTACCTAGATGTCAACCTCCCCCATTGTTGTCATCTCGACCCTTGCCGCATCCCCGTCCCAGCAGTGCCGCGGTCTACGCACGCGCACGCGGAGGAGGTCTGCCGACGGCGCGAGCTCCTCACCCCCGAGCAGTGGCGGGATCCTACGTATGCGGCCAACTCCCCTAACTGGGAGGTTTGGTTTGCCCTGGAGCACGAGCAGGAGCGCCTCCAGGGCGTCCAGTTCGATCCGGCCGTCCCACCGCCGCCCCCTGAGGTGAAGCCAGAGGAGCAGGAGGAGGAGGCTGCCTACCAGGTCGCCCTCGAGGAGGCACTGGCCTACGCCATCGATCAGAGCATGCGTGAAGAGGACGCGCACTGGGAGGGCCTCGACGAAGCCCTCGCGTTGTCCGCGGCGGGCGACTACGTTTTGCCTCCTCCTCCAGCTCCGCCGGCACCTCCGGCGCTTCACGAGCCCAAGGTCGAGGCGGAGGAGCGCCAGCTGGAGCGCTACCAGTGGACCGGCCAGCTCTGGGAGTGGGTGTCCGCGCCTCCCATCTGGCTTCAGGCCACGCCGGAGCAGAAGACGGCGTGGAAGTTGCGCGTGCTGGCGGTGGAGCGCGCCGAGGGCGAGGCGCAGATGAAGCTAGAGCACCGGTGGGCGCAGGAGGAGGAGGAGGAGCGTCGGGAGCGGGAGGCGGAGGAGCGAGCCCGTCAGCCTGCGCCCCAGCCACCGGCGCTGCCGGCGCAGAACGCTGCTCAGGCGTGGGAGGCGGTGTTCCCGTGGGCTGGGCTGGCACCGGAGCTCATCGACCTCACCGCCCCCGACGACGATGAGGACGATGACGCATAGGGCGGGCCGAACGCCCGAAACTTTTTTTAATTATGTTTAATTAAGTTTTATGTGGACTTTGGCCGGCTTTGACCGGTATTTTAATTATGTTTAACATCGTTGTTTGGGCAGTCTTTTTTTTAAGTGCGAGTTTGAAATTTGGATCGACGCCTGCGTTCGGCAGACTAGCCGACCCATTTGCAAAAGCGGACACCAGCATCCGCTCAGCCGATCCAAACGGACAAAAAGCGGACAAACCGCGCGTCCGTTTGGGTCGCTCGGTTGGAGTTGCTCTTAGTTTGCCTCATAAGTCTTGTTCATCTTATTGTGGCATACTGCCCCCTACATTGCATGACTAGTGTTGTTTCTCTTACTATAATCTTGTTATATCTACTGTTTATTTCTTTTAAATTATTCGGTAAATTGCTCATTTCTCCAACAGCGTCATGCTAAGACTACCCACAGTGGGAGTAACATAGGTAGTAACATAGATGCCACCTAAGCAAAAAATATGATGTGTCAGCTAATTAATGAGAAGAGAGAGAAATTGAGTAACATACTGTGTTACTACTACTATGAGTAACATAACACATACCAAGACAAGATGAGTCTATAAGCTAATAAATGAAAGGCTCAATGTTCCTACCCCTATGTTACTTCCCACTGTGGAGGTAGTAACTTAGACTAGTAACATATGCATGTTACTACTCTATGTTACTTCCCATTGTGGGTAGTCTATAAGGCCAACTCCAGCGCACGACCCCAAACGGACGTCCGTTTGGCCCGGATTCTGTCCGTTTGGGGCGGGCAATGGGGTTGTGTCCGGGCCTTTTCTGGGATGCGGTGGCCGTGCGCCCAACGCGCGGACGCATCCTTTGGCCCCATCCTGTCCGCCTTCTTTTCAAACGCCAATATTCGAATAAAACCACGGCCCGTAGTTCATGCCAGCGGCCCTAGTTCACGCCGGCAACACAGCCAGCCTACACGTCCCTCGCCGGCAACACAGCCAGCGGCCGGCAACACAGCCAGCCTCCAAAATGAATAGTTTTGTTGCCGGCAACACAGCCAGCGGCCGGCAACACAGTCAGCCTCCAAAATGAATAGGTTTATCGCCGGCACACAGCCAGCGGCCGGCATCCATGCCAGCCTTCAAAAAGAACGGCCACAGCCGAACAGACCACCTAGTTCAGGCCGTCGGCGTCGAACATCTCCTTCTACCGGGCCTCGAACCAGCTCCTCGTCTTCTCGCTCATCTTGCTCAAGTCGACGCTCATGATCGCTAGAGCCACCTCCTTTGCTTTGGTTGCTGCATTGGCGGCCTCGATGTCGAGCTGCCTCTGCCTGGCGACGGCATTGGCGGCCTCGATGTCGAGCTGCCTCTGCCGGGACGCCTCCTCCATGTCGATCTTCCTCTTCTTGTCCGCCTCCTCCATCTCAAGCTTCTTCGTTTGAAGCTCCAGGTATTGCTTCATTTGCTCCTCCTTGCCTTGTCGCTTTCTCTCGTCCCTAACTTCTTTTTGAGACATCATGCCGTGCAAAGTCTCATGCAAGGCAAAGGATGCCGCATCACGCTTGTCGTCCATCTTGGAGTTGGTCTTGCCCCTCGGCCTCTTCGAGGCCTCACCATCTCCACCTCCGGCCAACGCGACCGTCTTCTTGCCTCTCTTCCTTTGAAGTTCGCGGTATTGATCTTTGAACTTAGGGCAATTGTTGATGAGCGTCCAACAATGCGTAAGAGTGAATGGCTTGCCATTGTGCCGGGCCTTGAATGCTTCCAAAGATTGAAATGCCTACACGATCAACAACAATTGGACATGCAAACATAGAGAAGGCCGAAGTCTCGGCCGTATGAACGAAAGATAAGAGACCATACCATGTCCCTAATGCCGAGACCACTCACGGGGCGTGCTTCAACGCTTTCAAGTGCGGCACAATACTTGTTGCATTCTTGTTGGATGAACAACCACCTCTTTTGAATCGAGTTGATGCTACGATCGCTCGTAAATTTGTAGGGCGGAAACAACTTTCTTTCATGGAATGTTTTGTGAACTCTCGTCCAAAAAACAAGTCCCTTTTGTTGCGCACCGATCCTCGGATCTTGGCCAACCTCCATCCAACTATCGCAAATCAACTTGTCCTCAGCTTGTGTGTATGATCCCGTACGAATGTTCTTATTCCTCTTTTGTGCTTCCGCTCTTTGGGTGAGCTCAACGATGAACAATGGCTCGCCCCCAATATCGACGCCTTCCTCTTCTTCGTCATCACCTTCACCTTCGGAATAGATGTCATCATCTTCATGCCACGAGTCACCATGGTCGTCGGCCTTAAAGTCTTCATCGGCAACGTACTGGCCGCAGCCATCCTGACTCTGGGTCTCCTCCGGATCGAAGGCATCGCCATGCCCACCCATCTGGAAGGCCTCGCCACGGCCCTCGTAGATGACATTCTCCATGAACTCGTTGTAGTCGGGGTCCTCGACCGTCGACGTTGGTGTTGGCATTCCGCCGAACAGGACGCGGGGCGACAGCATGGTGGCCGTAGACGGCGGCCGTGCTTGCTTTCTTTGCATCTCGACGGACGGGCGGCCGCCGCTGCTGGACCCCGACGTGACGTTGAGGTCGATGACGGCCGAGGGGCGCGGGGTGGACGGCGCCATCACGCCAACGTCCGACGACCCCGAGAAACGGGTCTGGCCTTCGTACCTTGGCAGCAATGGGGTGGTCCTCGATGTCGGCGAGGGGCACTGCGGAGGCCGAGCGACCGACGAGCCTGTGCTCGCCGGGCCAACGGGAGCTGCCGGGAAGCTCGTCGGACGGCACAGCCCAAGCATGAGGAGGGCGTGCGCTTTGTTGACGATGGCCTCCTTCTCGTCGACGTTGGCCTTGTGCCGCGCGGCCTCCAACGCAGCGCGCTCGGCGGCGAGCATGGCCGCGGCGTTCTTGCCCTTCTGCGCCGCCTGCCGGTTCCTCCTCTTGGCCGATTCCGCGTCCAACTTTGCGAGCTCCGCCGGCGTGAGTTTCGACCGAGACTTCTTCGGACCCTTGGCCGCCTTCTTCTTCGCCTTTCGGGGCGGGTCGACGGCCTGGCCGCCGGAATTCGGCGGGTCATCGGCCATGGCGGGAGGTCGGTGGGCGAAGGGGAAATCGGGACGTGGGAGGGTTTTGGGGGGAAAGGGAGGGGAAATGGCGCGAAATGGGGCGCCGGGGCGGGTGCTTTGTGTCACCGACGAGCGGGCCAGGGGAGGACAAGCGCGCGCGTCCCGCCCGTCCGCGCGCTGTCCGTTTCACCCCAAAGGCGGCCCAAACTTGGACCGGGGATGGATCAAAAGCGAACAGAAAACGGACAAAAGTCCGTTTGCGCCCGCGCGCTGGGCCGTCTGATATGTCCGTTTTGCCCCAAATGGACGCATCCGGACATGATGGGGTCGTGCGCTGGAGTTGGCCTAAGGAAAGGGTTTACTCCTGTTTTGCAAACGATGAAAGTAATGCGGCAGCTGACGTCGTAGAGTCGTGGCGTGGAGTCGGGCGGCACGCAACGCCTAGCGCGGGCGCCCAGGTGTGTACGCGCACTGTAGCGCGACCGGCGGGGGCGGACGGTGGGCATCGGTATCGCCACACATCCGCGCGGCGGGCGACGGTGACGCCGAGGGGACAGGCGCGGGTACGCGCGTGCGTAGGGAGGGAGCGGGCGTGGTCCCCGCGGGGACAGGGGGCCGCACAGTGCACGTGAGCCGAGCGCCCCGTCCCCATCCCCATCCCGCGCACGGAGCCGCACCGTTTTCTTTTCTTTTCCCCCCAACATGCCACCACGTGATCACGGAAACCCGAGGCCCCTCGAGCCCACGCCACGCCCCCCGCTCCGCTCATCCCCTGCGCCACCGCGGCCACACCGCCGTCCGTGCCGCGCCCGTGTGGCCACCCACCCCATTCGTGCCGTGCCAGTCCGCAACACAAGTGCCCAGCTTCAGCTTCAGGGAGAAAAATACTGGCCAAAAATACTAAACAGATGTACGATAATCGTACCACTGTAATTCCGTTATTTTGAGGCACGGCGGTACGGGAGGCCTGCGTTTGCCGCGGCGAAAGCTGGAGAAAGGGTACCGCCGTACGGAGGCAACTTTATTTACTCGAGACTGACAGTGTTGTGGCCATGATCGGCTGCTGGCAGACGTGCTTATTTAGTCTGGTCTGGAGT
The DNA here is from genome assembly GCA_039707655.1 of Elymus sibiricus. Lineage (NCBI taxonomy): Eukaryota > Viridiplantae > Streptophyta > Magnoliopsida > Poales > Poaceae > Elymus > Elymus sibiricus. The sequence goes on along the minus strand of CM077667.1, from coordinate 119,061,827 downwards.
TATTGGGTCATGTGATGTTCGTGTCGCCTTCAGTCGCCTGCCGTCCCTGACAAACCCGCAGCAATCTCATGCGGACCGTATGACCGACGTCCAATCCGTCCAACCACACACCTGCAGACAGCCAGGGGAGGGAAGCCAGCTGGGACTGATGGAGTGGCAGTAGCCTCGGACGCTTTGCATCTGCGGACGCTCGCGGGCTCCCGTTTCTCGGTCTGGCTGACTGAATAATAAATAAGCAAACAAACCACAGGACTACATGATGCCCAGAGAGTTGAGATCTAGCACTGCATCTGCACTACGTACAGTAGTAGATTAAAAGCTGGGTGTTTCAGGCTTGGTGCGCAGTTACCTCGAAGCAGCGGAGAGGAGCAAGAAACCGAGCATCTGATCATCAGTGGCGTGCACCGCGGCACCAAAAAAAAAAAAGGTCCAGTTCGGATCACCACGATGAGAACGACCCCTCTTTGAACGGCTCTCGGTTACTTGTGCAAAACTAACATGGCGACGTTTAAGGATGCTGGATGTATTACAGTTACAGCTTACAGGGGGACGTATCTCCTTGCGAGAAAAGGTGGTAAGAAAGAAAGTGACGGTGCATTCCTCAAAAAGGGGCTCCAGCTTTCTACTGGCTCCCATTACCCACCCGCGTGCGCATCCAGAATTCCAGGTTTTTGGTGGATAAGGAGGTCCGATGCCAATTGGAGCTTCATGAGCACATGAACGGCACTGCCTCGATTATACTAACAAAAGCACTGCCGGCCAAGCGCATACGTGGTCAGGCATTTTTAAATTCCTGATGACTGATCGATGACGAAGGGAGGGAGACCAGATTTTTTCGAGGTGCAGGGTTTTTTTTTTTTTTCGAAACGGAGGCAAAAGATTTGCCTCATCCATTAAATAAGGAGGGGAAGAGTTTTACAGAGTACATATTGTCGTGACCGACACCCGAAAATCGGCATGCTAACTACTCGCGTACAATAATATTCCCTAGCTTCTTTGCGCCCGCCGTAACCCAAAGGTTTGCCTCAAGCATTACATTTTGCAGAAGAATAGGAGGCGGCGTGCTCTTGTGGCTAAACACCCTGGCGTTTCTTTCATTCCAGATAGTCCAGGAGATAAGCATGGTTAGTGAGGCCATCGCACGCCTGTTGGGGTTCCGCCTGTCGGTTCTTTTATCCCACCATCGCATGAGGGAGTCTTCTAAGTTCCAATCGGAGGTGTCAATGTGTACTAGACCGAGCTTAACAATCACCAAGCGCCAAAGCCTAATGGTGTAGCGGCAGTTGACAAAAAGATGAATGCCCGACTCTTGCTCCCTTTTGCAAAGCTGGCAGAGCCCACAGTTCTCCCAACCACGCCGCTCCAAGCGGTCGGCAGTCCAAATCCGATCTTGCAAGGCGAGCCAAGCGAAGAATTTGACCTTTGGGGGGGCCCATGCTTTCCATACCATGTAGTGAATCGATGAGTGCGTGAGGCCAAGGAATTGCGCCTTGTAGGCAGAGGCCGCCGAGTAGGTACCATCCGTCGTGTGTTTCCAAACAATGTCGTCCTCAAGCTGGTCATCGAGGTGAAAGTTGCTCACGAGCGACCACAGGGAGAAGAACTCGTGGATGTGGGCGGCAGAGACAACTGTGTCCAACTTGATGTTGGTCATCCATGCATTTGCACGCAGGGCTTCCCGAACCTTCCACCCCTTTCTCTTGGACGCCAGAAAAAATAAGCGGTGCAACATCCTTGGGCTTGCGGCCAAACAACCACGGGGAGTCCCAAAAAGGCGTTTTTGCACCGTTCCCGACGCTGATCGTGTTTGAGGCATAGAAGAAGTCGACGTCTTCCTCGTTGCAAGGGTTTCCCAACCCCACCCATGGCCTGCTCGGTTCTTTCCATTCGTACCAAAGCCACCTTAGCCGTAAGGCCCTAGCGAACTTGTCGGTGTTGAGGACGCCAAGGCCACCATAGCATGTAGGTCTGCAGACCACCTCCCAGTTGACCTTGCATTTCGCCCCAGTTGTCTTGTTGGCGGCAGACCAGATGAAGGCTCTCTCCAGTTTGTTTAGGTTGTGCAGAGTACCCTGCGGCACGATAAGAGGTGTGATGGAGAAGACCGCTTGAGAGGAGATGACCGATCTGACGAGGGCGGTGCGGCCGATGGTGGTGATGGACTGCCCCTCCCAAGAAACCAATTTCCCAGCCGCCTTGTCTTCGAGGTACTGAAAATCAGCCTTCCGAAGTTGTCTCACCGATAACGGAAGGCCCAGATATTTTATTGGGAACGTGGCGCGGGAAGCTGGGATGCGACGAAGAATACGCCCCAAAGGAAGGTGGTTGCATCGAATGGGCACAACCGAACTCTTGCGGAAGTTCGTGCAAAGACCTGTCACCTCACCGAACCCTTTTAGAATGAGAGCGAGGTTGTCAATGTCTCCCTGAAACGGGGCCATGAAGATGGCCGCATCATCCGCGTACAAGGAGGTTCTCATCTTGACGCCACGGCCACGAATCTTGTGGAGGATGTCTTTTGTAGTTGCGACGTTAAGGATTTGTTGGAGGGGGTTAATTGCCAAGACGAACAGCAGTGGCGAAATTGGGTCCCCCTGACGGAAGCCATGTCCATGCTTGATGGGGCTGCCAGGGAGTCCATTTAGGAGGACGCGTGAAGAGGACGATGATAGCAGGGCAGCAATCCAGTTCCTGAATGGCATTGGCCTGTAGCAACGTAATGAACATCACGTGGAAGCCAGACTGATGCTGGACTATTTGCCGGGCGAACCGCCTTCCGGGGGACGATCTGCCTCTCCGTGAACATCAATCAGGTCGAGTTACTTCGCTGCACTGCAATGATCAGTAAACAGCAAACGCACTGGGAATCGGGTGCTGTAGTGCCCATGCTGCAAGTGTCGGCGGCGTCAACGTCGAATATACTCGTGCTAAGCTAAATAACACACGCAGATGAAGAAAACCGCAAATCGTAAATGATACCAACCACTAGTACGTAGTAGTTTTGTTTGTCAATATAATGGTCATGAACACACACTGGAGCAGGTGCAATGAACTGGGAGACACAAGCAACGTCGAACAAGCATGTCTTAGAATTGTCAGACACAAGATGCCCAAGCGAAAAGGACCTTGACAAATATGCAGGGCTGACCAAGGGGAAAGAACCATCGTGTTATCAGCTTGTTTGATACCAGTCACCGTCAACTGCCAGGCAAACTCCCTGTGCATCATGAGGCGTGTCTACCAAACTGAATTAATCTGTCAGACATAACAGGAAAATTTGTACCAAACTGTACCATAAACCAGAGCCATGCTGGAACACTATCTTACCAAAGTTGAACAATCAAGCAAGAACAGAGTATCATAGAGAAAAAACAAAGAAAATATCACAGAGAAAAAAACCTAACAAGATCAGCAGTCCAACTTTCAGATATTGTCTGAATGAAACATGACCATCAGCTATCTGCTCAGAATAAATGTGGCCATCACTCCATTACTTGCTTCAGTTCATGTTTACAATGCTTGGGGTTCAAAAGGAAAAAGAAGTGTGAGGAAATGAACCTAAGTCTACCTGACATATACATAGTACCTCCACTGATTACAAAATACCCTCAAAGTACTTAATTGCTTAGATTTATGGTGTCCTTGAGAAGTTTGCGAACACTAGCTTTTACTTCAGCAGTAACCTGCAGTTCCTGAGGGCATGCATCCAAAACAAACAAAGCAAGGATCCTCACAGTATCTGACAGGATCACTTTATCATACCTAGGCACCTCCTGGTTAACAAACTGGCATGAACTTTTTATCTTGCAAGAGCTGCATATCTGAAAGAGAACAACATATATTGTGAACCATTGTTCTAGGACCAAAGTTACCGAGTTGAAAGTCACATACCTGATCTTCTCGCAAGTTGAAGAAAGCTCGTAATCTTTTGGATGCAAAAACTGTTCTTCGCTCAACAGATGGGCAGCCAAACAGTGCTACCTTCTTCAGGTCACTCCCCGACAACCATCTGGAGTAACAGGCAAAAGGTTCAGCAACAGATGAATCAAGTGATTAGTAAAGGTTCTACCATGTTATTTCCACCTTTTACCTTCGGCTAATAATATAAAACACATAAGTTCACACAAATACAGAAAAAGAACTATGCAGCTACCTTTTCACATTATTCAGAGATAAAACAAAGGCAGCAAACTGGGGAACAAGATCAATTGTTTCCAAAGATGTTGATGCAATATGCCCTAAAGGCCCAAAAGCATGATTAACCTTTCCATAGCAGCATCCATAGCACTGAAAATTGAACAGAAAGAGTTCCCACTTTCAAAAACAATTGATCCTCTGCAAGTAATTAATCCACTAGTTTGTCTCAAGATGCTGTTCTCTACAAAAGTACCTAAGAATAGACCATATGTCCGTATAAATGGAACAATGAACTCAATTACATAAAATAGAAGCATGTATGTTCTCCTCCAGCAGGCCAGCACACTGACCGACAAGGGTTATAAGAACTAGCTTATAGATGGTATTTCAAATATAAATGAGCATGAATTTGGTTTTTGCATTAATCTAGTCGCTTGAAAGGATCAGTTGTCGACTGATGCCTTCAAATTTACAATTTACAACTACCAAATTCAATCTCTCTGGAGCAAAATTCAGCAATTCACTGCTAGAATCAGGTCGTGATGCCTTGTCATGCCAAAGACTCCAGCAAAGTCAAGGTTAGAAACAATGAAAATGCCAGTGCAATCCACAAGATAAATCTCATATTCAGAAACCCCAGACCATTCAATTTCCAATTCAAGTCAAGCTACGTGATACACACTGCTACTTCTCCTGGATATTACCCGAAAATATACTTTGTCAGGTCCAAGGAAATCAGTAATACAATTTATCCACCATTCCAGGACAAACTTACTACAATGCTTTCTCGAAACGTTCTTAAATACAAGATGGACTGCCAGTGACAACCGACAGCCTGAAACCACAGCCAATTGACTCTCCAAATCTGCAAGTTTTATGAAAACTAAATAGCATTCATGATCTCTCGAAGCATCCATCTGGCCTCACTGTCAAGGATGCTAGAACACTAAGGTCACAAGGAATACGAGAATAGGAACTCACTTGGCGACGACCTGGTGATCGTTGCCGAACCGCTCGGCCGCGGCCTTGACAGCGTCTGGGGACACTACGTGCGGAGCATCCGAGAGATAGGGTCCCGGCAGGTATCGCCCATCGTGAAGCCGCCGGAGCAGCGCTGCCGCATCCTCCCGCCACGGCTGCCTTGGTTTCGGCCTCGGCTTCGGCTGCCGAGAATCATCACCGGACCCCGGCGGCGGAGGGCGAGGCTTAGGAATGGGCCGGGGCGTGAAGAGGGAGGAGAGTTTCGGAGCGGCGGCGGCGGCGGAGAGACGGCGGGAGGCGGTGAATGCCATGCCCGGGTTTAGGGCTTGTGAGCCTGAGATGGGGAAGAGGGAGACATCTTCAGCTGTTGTTCCTAACCGTCCGATCAACATTTTATGGCGTAGATCTCGCAATTTTTCATGTCTGATGTGAAGTCAATATAGGTTGGAGGACCCACTTTCTGTTTCCGATTTCCAAAAATTCAGCATATGATGCCGATTAGAATTTTTGGGGGGACCATTTTACAGATATTTTTACAAAAAAATAAATTTAAATGAATCAGTTCACCTTTTGTATTTTAGGTAAAGAAGTCTTATGTTCTACTCAATTCAATGTTTAATCGACCAATTCACAATTTGATAAATAACCTGATTGAACCAATCAATATCTTATCTCCAAAAAGGAAAAAAAAACAACTAATAAAGATCAAAATAGATAACACAGGTTTTGCTAACATGAATTTTGCCGAGAACTGGTTCTTTAGAAAGGTCTCAACGACATCCCCAAACTAATAAAGATCAAACTAACAAAGATTATTCATTTTGGTTTCTTAGCTTCCACTGATCGAATCGACGTTCCCATCGGCTCCGACACCCTCCGGGGGAGTTGTGTGACTGCGGCGGTGTGTCAATTTGGGCTTCGATGGTGGAGATGGGTAGGTTTTGGAGTCCAGGGAAGGTAGACGATGGTGGGGCGACGACCTCTCCGTTGAATAAAACCCTCCTGGCTCTGTACCCGCTTCGATGGTATGTTGTTTGCCATCGACAGTGAGCGAGTGGAGGTGGGTCTTTGCCACCCGAATCTTCATTTTGACTATGTGATATGTTGGTTCCTTTGCAAGGTGAAGAATGTTCATCCTTCCCAATGCCACTACGCGGCGGTTTCTTTATTTGCAACAGAGCTCCAGTTGATCCAATGACCTCGTCGTCATACCTAAGGTGTATTTATCGGTCTAATTCCGGACAACCCAAGTGACTCAAGCAGCTTAATAAACCTCACGGATGATTCCCTGAGCGGAGTCCTTATAGCGGTGATGGTTGATGGTTGTTGATGCGGCGAAGTTCTTTCTAGCGTGGGTGGTTCTGGTCGGAGATCGTGTTTTGTGTAGGATCATGGTTCTGGTAGGATCCTTACGTGAATATAACCGTTTTTTTATTTTATAAAAATGAAATAAGCGGCCTTCAACGCGTGAACTGCAATAGGCTTTGTATGCAGCCATATATATACTATATACTAAAGCGGGAAGCTTTCCTCTTTTCTGGTTTTTTTGACTTTTTTTCTTATTGCTACAATTCAATTATGTGTTCAGTAGTGAACAGTGAACGTAAAAGTGTCAAACTGTGAATGGTACTGCATGTCAACAGTAGCCAACAATGAACAATGTTTTGGAGAAAAAAATACACACTACCTCAGATAAAAACCGAGATATTTTTGTAGGTTAAGATTTATGATTTTTCTAAATATTCTCCACCGGCGTACCGATGGAGAGCCTCCTCGATCATCTCCCGCTCCTTTTCGGTGATTGTGCTATCGAGGCGCAAAACTGTAAATCGGAACAGTACATTTTCATGAACAGTAACATGTAAAAGTGTCAAACTGTGAATGGTACTGCATGTCAACAGTAGCCAACAATGAACAATGTTTTGGAGAAAAAAATACACACTACCTCAGATAAAAACCGAGATATTTTTGAAGGTTAAGATTTATGATTTTTCTAAATATTCTCCACCGGCGTACCAATGGAGAGCCTCCTCGATCATCTCCCGCTCCTTTTCGGTGATTGTGCTATCGAGGCGCAAAACTGTAAATCGGAACAGTACATTTTCATGAACAGTAACATGTGTGGAAAATAAGTTCTTTGCTAAAAAAATTATGCCACGACAACAGTGATAAGTGCAGCAACATTTACACATACAAAATCAGACAATATACCAAATAAATCCAGAACTCCTAACCGGAATAATAGCCCAAATAAACCAAAACAACAATAAACCAGAATAGTAAACACGAATAAACAGGGATAATAACCAACATACCATGCAAAATATCAGAGCTCATGGGCAAAATGTTCGACGTTATGGTGACACCAAGTAGCAAATCACTGGAAACCCATTTATTGCTATTTCGAAGTGCAAGCCATAGAGCATATGGTGAACATAGATCTTTTAGATCCACTGCCATTAGGTAGCGATATGCATCCATGTCCAACTAAATAGTCTTCTTCGTCCTCTTTAATACCAAGTAACAACTGATGCCCACAAAGTAATCTTCTTGCAACCCCAGCATAAGCAAATTTGCTTCGTAGAATAATGAAATGCCTCAATCACAAAAAAACGAGATATAGACAGACAAAAAATAATCTGCTAGCAACCCCACCATAAGCAAATTTGCTTCGTAGAAAAATGAAATGCCTCAATCACAAGAAAGCGGGATAAACACTTACATTCTATACGAAAAATACGAAATAGATGGCACCGACAACGGTCTTTGTCATTCTATGCAAAAAACAAGAGAAGCATTTCTACAAACAAGGACAAAAGTAGGAACTACAAAGGATGTAAACACTTCATAAGTAAACCTATTGCAGCAATGAACTTTACTAAAACGAACCTCCACCTCCTATCCTTCTTATAAAATCCAAAAAAAAAAAAATACACACTACCTCAGATAAAAACCGAGATATTTTTGTAGGTTAAGATTTATGATTTTTCTAAATATTCTCCACCGGTGTACCGATGGAGAGCCTCCTCGATCATCTCCCGCTCCTTTTCGGTGATTATGCTATCGAGGCGCAAAACTGTAAATCAGAACAGTACATTTTCATGAACAGTAACATGTGTGGAAAATAAGTTCTTTGCTAAAAAAAATACGCCACGACAACAGTGATAAGTGCAGCAACATTTACACGTACAAAACCAGACAATATACCAAATAAATCCAGAACTCCTAACCGGAATAATAGCCCAAAACTATATACTAAAGCGGGAAGCTTTCCTCTTTTCTGGGTTTTTTGACTTTTTTTCTTATTGCTACTATTCAATTATGTGTTCAGTAGTGAACAGTAAATGTAAAAGTGTCAAACTGTGAATGGCACTGCATGTCAACAGTAGCCAACAATGAACAATGTTTTGGAGAAAAAAATACACACTACCTCAGATAAAAACCGAGATATTTTTATAGGTTAAAATTTATGATTTTTCTAAATATTCTCCACCGGCGTACCGATGGAGAGCCTCCTCGATCATCTCCCGCTCCTTTTCAGTGATTGTGATATCGAGGCGCAAAACTGTAAATCGGAACAGTACGTTTTCATGAACAGTAATATGTGTGGAAAATAAGTTCTTTGCTAAAAAAAATACGCCACGACAACAGTGATAAGTGCAGCAACATTTACACGTACAAAACAAAACAATATACCAAATAAATCCAGAACTCCTAACCGGAATAATAGCCCAAATAAACCAAAACAACAATAAACCAGAATAGTAAACACGAATAAACAGGGATAATAACCAACATACCACGCAAAATATCAGAGCTCATGGGCAAAATGTTCGTCGTTACGGTGACACCAAGTAGCAAATCACTGGAAACCCATTTATTGCTATTTCCAAGTGCAAGCCATAGAGTATATGGTGAACATAGATCTTCTAGATCCACTGCCATTAGGTAGCGATATGCATCCATGTCCAACTAAATAGTATTCTTCGTCCTCTTTAATACCAAGTAACAACTGATGCCCACAAAGTAATCTTCTTGCAACCCCAGCATAAGCAAATTTGCTTCGTAGAATAATGAAATGCCTCAATCACAAAAAAACGAGATATAGACAGACAAAATATAATCTGCTAGCAACCCCACCATAAGCAAATTTGCTTCGTAGAAAAATGAAATGCCTCAATCACAAGAAAGTGGGATATAGACAGACAAAGTATATTTTACAATACAATTAAGAAATAATATAGCACTGATTTTGCTTCCCTTATTGAATGGCATCGGGCGTCACATGTTGAAGAAATTTCACAAGGACAAAAAGGACAAAACACTAATGATGTACCATGGACCACAAACTAAAAAGTGATTTTCGATTGGTTGCACCATACCTTGAATAGTCTGTTTTACACCGCACATGTATTATTTAACTCTTTGCCATAAATAATCGTTGTTCGTTCTAAGTTTTTTGAACAAGGATGGTTCGTTCAAAACTTCAATCGCATGATCTGTAAAACACTTACATTCTATACGAAAAACACGAAATAGATGGCACCGACAACGGTCTTTGTCATTCTATGCAAAAAACAAGAGAAGCATTTCTACAAACAAGGACAAAAGTAGGAACTACAAAGGATGTAAACACTTCATAAGTAAACCTATTGCACCAATGAACTTTACTAAAACGAACCTACACCTCCTATCCTTCTTATAAAATCCGAACAAAACAAAACAAGTCCAACCGACAAAACGTGAAGACAGACCTGCATGCAATAAAACTAAAATTGAATTATTTATCTAAAATATAAATGAGGCTTGCCACGGGCGCGGCGTGCGCCGCGCATCTTTGGCGCTAGTACAAACCATGTGCACTGCATCAGCAGTATCAAGCAGAACCGGATCCTCTGGCATTACGCGTGCCCCTTCGGGTTAACAAAAAAAAAGATCTGTCTGGCTGTCTCGCGCACAGACAAGAGGTTCAAGTTTTATTACTTTCAGCGCAAGCAACATATGATTAGAGATGCCAATTTGTGAGCCTGGCCCGCCTGTCAGCCAGCCATTGCTTAGCAAACCGAACCGAGCGGGATTAACCAAATCCAGCTGGCGTCTCCCTCCTGCATCCTGGCAGGGCAGAGCACCCTCTGTCATCCACCATGAGAAGGATTATCTGCCAAGAGTGTACGCACAAGACACAGACACACATAGAGGTGGCGAAGAAGCCACAATCTTCGACGCATGCATATGCATGCAACGCGGCCAAGCCGCTGCAGCGGCAACGGCAACCGCAAAGGCTTGGCTTGAAAGGCAGAGCCACCGTTTCCCCGATGGAGCAGACCAGACAAGAGAAGCCAGCACCAGTTGCTCAAGGAAGACGGACCAATTGGCCGTGCTGATCAGCTAACTTGATTAGTCTAATGCTACGAGCTGTACTGACGCGCTGAGCCATTAGAGTAGAGTATCATCCTCCATCACACGGTTCCGCCCGAAGGAGAAAGATCACGAGGGGCTCTGGTTGGTTGGTTAGTTAGTACTCCACTGAACATGGAGCATGCTTGGTTGCTTGCTTGCAACTTGTAGGAGGACTTCAGAGTTTACACCTCCAAACAGCAACTGTCTGAACATTGCAAAAGCGACAGATGCGAACCGTAGAATGAGGGCGAAACGGAGAGTTGAAAAGGCTTCGAGTTGACCAACTGGCCGGCAGGCTGCAGCCGTGCAAAACCGTGTCCCGATCGAAGACATTGCCGGATATCAGCAAATGAAAGCATAGTCAACCCGTGGGCCCCAGAAATCTAAGGCTGAACCGGCCAGCCAGCCGTTACGATCTACCGCGATGCGATTTGGCGTTCTTGCATGCACGCACTGCCGGCCTTGGTAGGAATAGGAATAGGATTCTGAGCTGAAAGCAACCGCAGGTAGGACAAGGGCCAGCTGGTGTCTCGCACGCGCAGCTGCAGCTTGCGGCATCTCCGCGCTCCCGGGTCGCTGAATCCTACCACTAGTTTTACAGCTGAGCCTGAGCGCAGCAGGAACGGTTCACCCGCCGGCGGCTAGCTTCACCGTTTACCTCTTCTTTACCCACGGTCGATCCTAGGTAGTAGTAGGCGGTACGTGGGTACAGTATATCATTGACTCGACTCCCTGCTTCCACGGGGCGCACTGCGGCTTAGCTAGCACTACTAAAGTCTCGCACGCCCACACACGCACGCCCGCCTCGGTCCGGCTGAATCTCAGTCTTCGTTTGGAGGAAGCAATAAAGGGTTAACAGTAGTATGCTCAGTACAATTCGCAGCCGAGGAAGGTGTGGCGTGAGAGCGATGTGCATGTTGGCACATTGGAACAGCAATTTCACAGGGCTTATGATCTCCAAATTGCTCTCCTCTGCCTATAAATACGCTCCAAGGTTTGCTCCCATTCTCCTCGCAAAACCAACACACTCAGGCGCACACACACACACAAAGACTCCGTTAAGCCATATATAAGATCGGTCCACGGGTTTTTGTCAGCTAGCCATGGCTTCGCCGCGCGCGGTTGCGATCGTCTTCTCGTTCCTGGTCCTGGCGGCGGCGTCGCCCTCGCCTCTCGTGCGAGCCAGATTGATGCCGGCCGATGGCGACGCAGTGCGCGCCGAAGAGACCGCGGCGCCGGAGGTTACCGGCTCAGTGGGAACAGCGTCGTCCTTGCAAGAAGCGCTCGTTCAGAGGCCCCCGCTGCCGCTGCCGCGGCTCATGTCGCCGCCGACGATGACCGTCTTCACGCAGCGCAGCAGTAGGGTGCTCGGATCGGTGCCGAGCCCGGGCGTTGGCCACTAGCCCGTGTTCTTTCCTGCATATATACATATATATTTAGTTTGATGATTCGTGAGAGCTTGATTTCCACATCTAACTAAGTTTGTGGAGCTTGTAACGTGAGGGTCGCTGTTCTGATTACAAGGTTGATTAACCGATTATTAAGTTGAATCTTCTTATTAGATGATGGAATTCTCTCATCACACTGATCAGCTCAGATTGAGACGTGATTGGCATGCTTTGTTCATGGCGTCAAATGGAGGAATTCCTTCGAGCTCGAGCAAGACGTACGTACGTACTCCTACGTCCTGACTGGACGTCTGCGTTGAATTTCCCGCGTCGCGCCAATGGATCGATCACTTGCCGGATAAGACTTCCCGTTGCGTGCATTGTTCTCGATGCATGCGTTTGTAGTGATTGACCTGAAATGGCAAAGTGACGGCACCATGAGATGCCAGACCAACCGAAGGGTCCCTCGACGTACATCCCGGAATGCGGAAGGTGGTCGAGTACAGGGGTCCTCTTCAGTCCGTCGCTTAGTGGGTTGGACGAACGCCTCAGAGAACTGATTTTAGTAGCTGTATCCATCCATCCCTTTTGTTTTGTGCCTGTCTATTTGGCTACAATGATATCGTTCTCCATAAGCATATAAGGCTATATTTTATAGGTTATCTGCGGGTCCTCCCATTGGTTGCAACCTTGGTTTGTGCCTTGGCGGTCTCATTCCCGCCTAGTGGATGCTGGGGGTTTTCATCCTACATTATACGAATGATACCATAATCTTTATGAAGCATCTTTAGGGAGCATTACATGTAAAAGATGATCGTACCACGCGTTTTTCGAAGGATTCCTGGTTTGGGGCTTTACAATATCCATCTTTTTACAATATTATGCAACACAAAGATACTTTTATGAGCAAAATAATGACGACGCCTCTTTTAAATATCAGGTTCAGGAGAGCTTTGAACGAGGATAAATGGACCGGCTGGTTACATGTATACTACTCAACGGGGAGTAACTTAGACTAGTAACATGCATACGTTACTAGTCTATGTTACTACCTCTATAGTGGGGAGTAACATATGTGTGTGATGTTATGCAACACTTTCTTTATTATGTCGTAGACTCATCTTTTTTTTGGTATATGTGATGTTCCTCATAGTGTGAGTAACCAGCTATGTTACTCTATTCGCAAAAAAAAAACCCAGCTATGTTACTCAAATCATCCATCTCCTCATTAAATCATTGTCACACAAGCAAATTTGTTGAGTTGGACCCTACTTACTATTGAAGTTACTCCCACTATGGGCAGTCTTAGCACAAAGGTAGATGTGAGGTCACCTTAACCAATGAGCTAGACATGTTTCATTGGAAGTTGAGGTCTTCTAGTGTGTTTTCTGTTAAATCTATGTATATGGATTTAATTAATTCCAGATCGGTTTTTCGTTCAAAGCATATATGGAAAACTAAAATTTCACCAGAGATTAAAATTTCTATGTGGTTTGTGCATATGAGGTTATTCTCACTAAAGACAATCTGGCAAGGCAAAGGTGGTAGGGTAGAAAACAATGTTGTTTCTATGACCAGGAGAAAACATTACATTATTTGTGTTTATTCCTTGCCTGCTTGCTAAGTTAGTGTGGCATACGGTTCATGTGGCTTTTAACTTGCCTCCGCCGAGTGAGTATCAGGGGATACGTGAGCTTAGATGCTCCCGTGATACGAGCTCCCGTGAGACGTTAGATCTGAGATCCAACGAACAAGGACAGAGCTCCTGCAACTTTGTAGCAAAACCCTCAAGAATCTGATATTTACGCGCAAGTCAAATAGCATGGCTGTCATCCTTAGGTCTAAGATCCAACGGCCCGCGGGCTCCCGTATCATGGTAGCACATAAGCTCTTGTATCACCTGATATTTTCCCGCCTCCGCCTACTAATATATCAAATATGTTTGGCAACTAGTTGAGTGGGGTTGAGCCTAAGACAAAGGAATGATTGCCTGTGGGTGTTTGTGCTTTACTTTGGGCGTTATGAAACTATTGGAATGATTGTATTTTTAATAGAGTAAAGGTACACAATTTTTGTAGGTTATCTTCCGAGATACAAGATGGGTCAGTATATGGTTCTTACTTCATCATGCGGAAGTGCGGGAGTTTATGAACTATAGGTGCAACAAAAGAGAGATGATAGTACAACCGATTTGGATGATGATTCAATAGTGCGCTATGTGTGTGACATGTGTTTCTATTTTCGTCGGTTGTGGCTTTTTGTGAACTTCAGACTCACAGCTGAATATGTATATGAATATATGCCCCCCGCCGATTTGCGCCGCAACAGTCGTCGAGTCCTTCTCTGCTAGCCTCGTCGACATGGCGTACAAGTTGTGTGCAGGTCCCCGTCTACGCATTCCCGGTGCTGGCAACACCGACGCGTGCCTTCGTCCCCGATGTGTTCCCAGGTCTGGCAAGCCTGGAGCGACGCATCGTCAACATCGACTTCGTCCGTCTACGCATGCCCGGTGCTGGTAACACCGATGCGTGCCTTCGTCCACGACGTGTCCCTGGACCTGGCAATACCGGCGCGACGCGTCTCAACTTCGTCTTCTTCCCGACGCGCCACTACTTCGACACCACTGCACCCATGACTAACTCGGCGCCTCCTTGCGCCCGCGGCTCCACGGCGACTTCCTCGACACCGGCTACCCCGATTCAACATCGACCAAGGCATTCTTCGCATGGCTACCTCGACCACGGCTACACCACCCTACGCTCTCGGCTACCTTGACATCGGCACAAAGGGCTACCGCCTTGCTTGAGCAACCTCGTCGGTTTCTACTCCAGCCACGACTTCCGCAATGCATCGACTGTTACGACTGTGGGGGGATGACCGTCGGCTTACCTTCGGATTCTTCTGCAGTCTCACCATCTGCGTCGCTACCGTTGTAACTGTAGGGGGATGTTGAGTATATTGATTATTAGGAAATATGAGATAGACTAGGATTTGTCCTGCCTTGTCTTGTACTCCAAGTTGGTCATTGTACTCCTATATATATGCTCACGAGGCTCAAGCAATACAACAACTATTCCACCAAATCCCTCTCTCCTTCTAACATGCATGATGGTGTAGATACCGGTTTCTATATGTTAGAACAACTTTCGGGTCAGAGAACTAATTTTATATAAAGGTAAAATATTCTACTCTGGTCGATCCAAGGAGGCAAAGACCAATAAAAAACTATTTGGTCGTCAACTAATGTGTTTTCCATATCGATGCATTGTCATCCCCATTCACAATCGCAAACTCCTGAATAAGGAGCGGAAAGGGGTTGATGTTCGGTTTAGGAAATAGTTCAATGGTTGGAATGATAAGCTTGTGTTCTATGGGGGAGCAGATTGTACTGATCCACACTGTAATCACAAATTTGGGTTATGATGCCATTTTTTGAGGCACCAAAAGGGGTGCAGAAAAGAATGTATTGATACAAATCTAGATTCCACTCAAAGAATAATAATACAAATCTAGTGTTTTAAGGAAATATGATAAGCATAAACATAAATATTGTTAACTAAGTGAAGTATCATCTCAACACCAAAAGACCAATTTGTACTTAGAATGAAGAGCCTTAGAGCATCTACAACCGGACCTGTCAAAACCGGCACCCTATAGGCCCGTTGGCCCATCCGTACGCGTCCACGAGCAGTCCTCAAATCGTTGTGTCCATAGCCATGTATCTCATATCCGGCACCCTATATCCATACTAAATATAACTCGTACTACGTAAATCATTAAACAGACAAATTCGACAGGAAACGAACATATAAACCGACAATGAACGGACGTAATTCACATATAAACATCACCAAAAGTTCACCACAGTTCAACCGTCCGACAAATCCTAACTAGATTTAGTAGTACAGGCTAGATTATTGAAATGGAGAGAGGGACGAGCTTCACCACTTCCTCGCCAACCCTTTGCCCTTCCAGTCACCGGCCCTGCTGTAGGCGTCCGTGACGGAGGTGGGTCGTTATCGGAGCCGCCGTCATCGTCGGAGGAGGAGATGATGATGTAGCCTTTCAAGTGTCGGACAATGCGGTCCTGCTTCCGCTTGAGCTTTTCCACCCCCGCCGCCTCCGCCGCCTCCCGCACGGACTGCTCAATGCCGAGCCGGAGCGCCTTGGCGTTTATCCTCCGGAGCCGCCGGGCGTCCGGCTCCGCCGTTGTAAGTGACCGACGTTGCACCCACTGGAGGAGCCACTCCTCCTCGTCGAGCACCGCCATCATCTCGTGACAGCGGCAGGAGGACTGCGTGGCTGCGTCCAACGTGGGCCCCTTTCTCTTGCCCTCTGCCTATTGCGGACGACAACACATGCCCCCAATTCCGTAGTGCGCATCCGCGGTGCTAGCGATGCGGGCACTAAAACTCACCGCTACCCATGCGGAGTAGCAACTGGAGGGGGAGGAGGCCGACGGACGGGCGACACCACTTGAGCTGCCCTCGCCGAGCCACGCGTGGGGCGGGAAGGACCAGCTCCGGCGTCGCCTCTGCAGCCGCGGGTGACAGACGGCGTCGCACCAGATCCGGAGTTGTCGTCCATGTCCACCCGCGAGTGCTGCAACACGACGCCGAGGGCTAGCTCGTCCTCGTCACCGGCAGCATCACTGAGGAATGCACTCCAGTAGTTTTTGTGGCCGGAGCCCTCGGATTGGCTCCCGGTGCTGGACATGCTCGTCGAAGATCGGAAGTTGACAGATTGTAGAAAGGCTGTAGAAAGGGGGAGTAGAGTGGAGTGAAGTGAGGCTAGGGTTCAGTTCGGATGGGTTTTTTGGGGGTCATGGTGGGCCAGAGGTGGTCCGGGCTAACATGGCAGACACGCCCGGGCGCGCCCACACCGCCTCATATCCACCCTACACTTGTGATGGATATGAGGGGTGCCAATCAGCCCAGGCGTTTGAGTCTGGTTTGAGGTGGCCGGGTGGGTCGGGTATTTTTGACTGGTCCGCCCTCTCGGCCGTTTGAGACCGGTTTTAGGCGCCCGGTTATAGATGCTCTTATACAATAAATAAATGTTTACTCCATGAGGGGTTGTCTAGGTAGAATGAGTCCAGGGTCACCTCATTTGGTTCAAGGGGTACCCAGTGAGCCCGAAGTGACGAGGTCGGGGAACCAAAATGTTGGTGGTGGAAGGTTAGTGTTTTTTTGGTGGTGAAAGGTCTCCCCCTTGACGATGAAGGCAACCAAGTAAAAATTGACGAGCACTTCCCTAAGTTCTAGTATGCTACCAACCGAGTGGACAACTTTATTTATGTGGACGACTTCGTGGAGGAAACCGTTGAAGACATTCCTTTCGAGGAGGATAATGAAGACGAGTCTGATGAGCTGTGAGCTCAAAAACCAATGATTTAAACTAGCCTCGGGATGTCGAGTATAAGTTGTAAAAACATTAAGTCCGACCGATGGTGGTGGTGGTGCTACTTAAATTTTATCCTAGTCAAGTACTTTTGCTTAATTGGATTTGCTATGTCTTTTTGACTGTTTCCCCTTTGAGTCTTTTACGTTGGTTTCCTTCGTCCTTTTCTCTTGCCAACCACGCTGAAGGACTGCAGGCAGGTTGGGGACAATGTTTTTGCTGTAGCCTCGGAGTTAACTTACTTTGATTTTTTTGCTAAGATTGAGAGCAAAAAAGTTGGGAGCATGCTAGAGGCGATGCACCCGATGGGGTGTAAGCGATTTCCAACTGTGTTGAGTATCTTATTGGCCTAGCCCTTGGTCCTGGTATAGCCTCGGAGTGTGGCATGGCCTCCAAGAGCACTACAACTCTCAAAGTAGAGCAGTTAGAAAACAAGATACAACAATTAAGGAAATTTCAAATTTTATTTCTTCGAGCAGCATTGGGAACTGGGGGAACTGTCTCGACTGCGAGGCGAATCATCAGGATGACGACGATAGTCATCCTGGCGGCATGGTGAATCATCACTACGATGAGGAGTCCTCTGTCTTCGGCGTGAGTAATCATCCCACCAACATGGGACATCTCTATGTCCGCGTGGTGAGACGTCATCATGATGCCAAGGGGAATCTACTCGACGCCATGGAGAAACGTCATCGCGTCCTTGAGGAGGAACCCCTCGACGATGCGATGCTGGTTTGAGCCCAGCTTCCTCCCGACTGCCCGCCCTATGGCCGACTATCGATGTTGTGAAGATGCTACCGTTGGTACCTGACTTTTAGCTCCTCCAAGCACTCGGCTACGAGAAGCCAGTCGGTCACGAGACTGATAAATTAGCTCATTCTGCGTGACCGCTACCTTCAGGAAATTCGAAAGCTATCGAATGCCATCAGCAAGGACTCCATCTCCATGTTGCTGGATTGCATCTGCCAATATGGTCGCATCCTGAACGTTTTCCATCAGGGTGCAGAGAATACAGAGGCCTCCTGGGTCTCCAACTGTGAAATAGTTGTTGATGTCCCCCCGCGACGAACTATAGATCGGGCCGGTTGCTGATGTTGTCGACTATTCCCTCTAGTGCGCTCAGCCAAGGTGGTCTGGCGTGCTGTCTCTAGAGCTATGTCAGCCGCCGAGTCCCTCGAAATAAGGGTGTTTAGAAGCTGCTCTACGGCCTGTTGCTCCTCCCCAGTGATCTGTGAACCGACGTGCCGCCTCTCACTGGCCATGGCATTGTTGGCCACGACAGATGGATCGATTGTGCACCCCCAAGATGGCTTGACTTAGAGGCGGGTGCTTGAGCCATGAAAAGTTCCGCTACAGAACCCTGAGTCCTACAACTATCTCCCCCTAGAGTCGTACTCCAAGACAAGGATCAATGAGTTGGTGTCCATCATCCCAATGAGCTGGCCCATAGAATAACGAGACTGGGTGAGGCTTGCCCGAGTGCTTCCGGTGGAGCCGTGCACTAATCCAGTTAGGTGCTGCGAAACGTGAAGTTGGAGGCTCAAGATGCCTGAGCCATTGGCCAAGTAGGGGATGCTCCCACGCGTTGGCAGGTCGGTGCTACTCGGCGGGGCATCAGGATGCCACACTGAGGCGTCGATGGCGAACTCAAGAACACCAAAACGAATGCTACCGGAGGGAGTCGATGAAGGCAGCATCTGCACCATGATGTCGATAGATGCTTGCCCCATGGTGGGCGCCAATGTCATGGATACAATTCTAATAATACTACAAAGGTGTGAATGTTTATCGATCAGTACGGATTGGAGTACGCTCAAGGAATTATACAGGTTTGGGCCCTCTATGGTGGAGGTAATACCCTACTCCAATGTGATGTTCCTGCTCTTGGCGTAGGTTACAGTTTGAGAGATTTCAACCCTCATCCCCGTGCCCTACTCCTGGCTTATGTTGAGTGTGCTAGGAAGGGGGCCTTTACGGGCTGGTATAAATGCTATTGATGGTTGCATGCATGACCGACTGATCATGGCTATTACTACCAGTAACTATCGTATTTAACTAGATTATACCACCGTTGAGTAACGACTCTATTGAATGCATCATGGGAGTCACGTATCCTTGGACTCAACCGACTATAGGTAGTCTGACAGATCCATTCTCCCTAACGATAGACTATCGGGTCTCATATGTCAGGGGTGTGAGGCACTTGGCTCCTTAGCAAGTACCCCCCTTATGCTCAATGCCTTGGGCAGTAACTCCAATGGACTTGGTGTGTTGTACTGACGTGGCTTGAGACTGCGTCGATATTTCCCCAAAGAGGAAGGGATGATGCAGCACAACGACGGTAAGTATTTCCCTCAGTTATGAAACCAAGGTATCGAACCAGTAGGAGGATCACGCAACACTATGTAAACAGTACCTGCACACAAACAACAAATACTTGCAACCCGACGCGTAAGAGAGGTTGTTAATCTCTCCACGGTAAAAAGATAGATTAGATTGTAGATTGGATAAATAGATCTCGCAAGAACACAAAATAAAAGAGGCAAATAAAAAGTGCAGCAAGGTATTTTTGGGTTTTTGGAATAGTAGATCTGAAAAAAAAAATCGGCAAAAGATAGATCGGAAAGCAATATGTTGGAAAAGTAGACCCGGGGGCCGTAGGTTTCACTAGTGGCTTCTCTCATGAGTATAGCACATAGTGGGTGAACAAATTACTGTTGGGCAATTAATAGAAGATCAAATAATCATGACAATATCCAAGGCAATGATCATTATATAGGCATCACGTCCAATATTAGTAGACCGAAACGATTCTGCATCTACTACTATTACTCCACACATCGACCGCTATCCAGCATGCATCTAGTGTATTAAGTTCATGGAAAAATGAAGTAATGCAATAAGAACGATGACATGATGTAGACAAGATCTATTCATGTAGGAATAGACCCCATCTTGTTATCCTTAATAGCAACGATACATGCGTGCCTCGCTGTCCCTTCTGTCACTGGGAGAGGACACCGCAAGATCGAACCCATCACAAAGCACCTCTTCCCATGGCAAGAAAAATCGATCTAGTTGGCCTAACTAAACCAAAGATTCGAAGAAGAAATAAGAGGCTATAAGTAATCATGCATATAAGAGATCAAAGAAGACTCAAATAATATTCATGGATAGAAACTGATCATGAACTCAAAATTCATCAGATCCCAACAAACACACCGCAAAAAGTCATTACGTCAAATAGATCTCCAAGAGACCATTGTATTTAGAATCAAAAGAGAGAGAGAAAGCCATCTAGCTACAGCCTACAGACCCGTAGGTCTATGGTGGACTACTCACGCATCATCGGAGAGGCACCAATGAGGATGATGAACCCCTCCGTGATGGTGTTAGATTGGATCTCGTGGTTCTGGAACTTGCGGCGGCTGGATGTATTTTTCGTCGACTCCCCTAGGGTTTCTGGAATATTTTGGTATTTATAGAGCTCATAGGCGGTGGAGGGGACTCCTGAGGTGGCCACAACCCACCAGGGCGCGCCGGGGGCCTCTGGCGCGCCCTGGTGTCTTGTGGGCTGCCTGGGCCCCCTCTCGGGCACTTCATTGGCTCTCTAGCTTTCTTATGGTCCAAAAAAATTCTCCAAACAGTTTCGTCGCGATTGGACTCCGTTTGGTACTGATATACTGCGAAGTAAAAAACAAGCAAAAAACAACAACTGTCACTTGGCACTATGTCAATAGGTTAGTCCCAAAAAAATTTATAAAGTTGCTATAAAATGATTGTAGAACATCCAAGAATGATAATATAACAGCATGGAACAAGCAAAAATTATAGATACGTTGGAGACGTATCAGCATCCCCAAGCTTAATTCCTACTCGTCCTCGAGTAGGTAAATGATAAAAACAGATTTTTTGATGTGGAATGCTGCCTAACATGTTCATCACATATTCTTTTCTTTTGTAGCATGGACATTTGGACTTTTAGATGGTTCAAAGCAATAGTCTAGTTTTGACATAAAGACTTTAATATTCAAGCATGCCAACAAGCAACCATGTCTTTCAAAATATCAACACTAAAGAAAGTTATCCCTAGCCCATCATGCTCAATCATTGATCCATTCATGAAACACACTCAAATATTAACTACACCCAATGCACAAGTATGATCATAATGCCCCCTAGTTGGTGCTTTATAAGAGAAGATGGAGACTCAAATTAAAAATAAAAATTGCATAAAGTAAATAGATAGGCCCTTCGCAGAGGGAAGTATGGATTTGTAGAGGTGCCAGAGCTCAAGGTTTAAATTGAGAGAGAAAAATATTTTGGGTGGCATGCCTTTCCTGTCAATGAAAACGACAAAGTATTTCGCAATACTTTCCATGCTAGATACATCATAGGTGGTTCCCAAACATAAAGTAAAGTTTATTCCTTTTTCCAGCATTCTTTCACAATCCATGGCTAGCCGTATCCACGGTTGCCTTCCATACCAACACTTCCCAAGGAATTTATTATTTGACAACATAAAGTAAATTTCTTTTTCATTTTGGGACTGAGCATCCCTATTACCGCCGTACTCTCATGCAATGACAAGTGAATAAACACTCATCTTGAGAATAACACATCTAGCATGGAAAAATATTGGATACCTCCTATCGTTTGATGAGCGGTACGAGCACACAAAAAGGGAATTTATTTTGAAAATTAGAGATGGCACATACAAATTCGCTTAGAACGGCAGGGAAATACCGCATATAGGTAGGTATGGTGGACTCATAAGACAAAACTGGGTTTACGTATTTTGGATGCACAAGTAGTATTTCTACTTAGTACAAGTGGATGCTAGCAAATAGATTGAGAAGCAACCAACCAAGAAACGAAAATTCACATAAACGGGCATTGAGCATAACTAACACCGAATAATGCACCATAAGGTGGATGTAATTTCATTGCACAACTATTGACTTTCGTACTTGCATAGGGAATCACAAACCTTAACACCAATATTCTTACTAAAGCATAATTACTCACCAACATGACTCACATATCTCTATCATCATGTCTCAAAACTATTATAAGGAATCAAGTTTAATTTGTCCAATGATCTTCATGAAAGTTTTTATTATATCCCCCTTGAATATCTATCACTTTGGGACTAGTTTCATATATTGCCATTGCTTTTGACAAGCTCAAACAAATTTAAGTGAAGAACATGAGATTAAAAGTTTCATCTCTCAAAATAGTATAAGTGAAGCATGAGAGGATTTCTTCAAAATTTACTAACTCTCAAATTAATCTAAGTGAATCATGAGAGTATTTCTTCAAATTTTCAAAGCACACCGTGCTCAAAAAGATATAAGTGAAGCACTAGAGCAATTCCATAGCTCAAAAAATTTAAGTGAAGCATATAGAGCAATTCTAACAAATCAAAGCATAATTTTGGCTCTCTCAAATAGGTGTGTCCAGCAAGGATACTAGTGACAAACTAAAATGGAAAGCAAGCAAAGACTCAAATAATACAAGACGCTCCAAGCAAAACTCATGATATGTGACGAATAAAAATATAGCTCCAAGTAAAATACCGATGGTCGTTAAAAGAAAGAGGGGATGCCACTCGGGGCATCCCCAAGCTTAGTTGCTTGTTTCTCTTTGGATAATATCTTGGGGGTGTTGTATCATCCCCAATCTTAGGCTATTTTCACTCCTTATTCCTTCATCCATCGTGATCTCACCCAAAACTTGAAAAGTTCAATCACACAAAACTCAACAAAATCTTCGTGAGATCCGTTAGTATAATAAAGAAAATCACCACTTTAAGTACTGTTGAAAACTCACTCAACTTTTATTATTGCATTATTACTACTGTATTTTAAATTTACCATGGCTTATACCCTTGAATACAAACCATAGATTCATCAAAACAAGCACACAATGCAACGAAAACAGAATCTGTCTTAAACAGAACAGTCTGTTGTAATATGTACTCTAACCATACTTCTGTAACTCTAACAATTCTGAACAATTAGTACAACGTAAAGAATTTGTATAGAAATATTGTGTTAAAATTTCAGCTCATTATCACGCTCCAGTAAAAAAAATGAAAATTCACGCACTGGAGGCAAAGTTTCTGTTTCAGATTCAGCATTGTTTCTACTCGTCTTATGAATCATCCTAAAGGCTTTACTTGGCACAAACACTAAATAAAACATAAAAACACAATCATAACAGAGGTATAATTGTGTCAATGCAAAAAAACAGAAAGAAAAAGATGAAAATAATTTTATTTATTGGGTTGCCTCCCAACAAGCGCTATCGTTTTACCCCCCTAGCTAGGCATAAAGCATAGATTCAAGTATTGTCATCTTTGGTTTTTGCTCCATAGGATGATCTCATGATTGATTCATTTGGTGGCTTAATTCTTGTTCTAGGGAAGTGTTCCATGCCGTTTTTAGTGGAAACTGAAATTTAATATTGCCTTCTTTCATATCAATCACGGCACCTATAGTGCATAAAAACGGTCTACCAAGTATGATGTGACAAGACGGATTGCAATTAATATCAAGAACAATAAAATCTATGGGCACATAGTTCCTATTTGCAAGAATAAGAACATCATTAATTCTTCCCAAAGGTTTTTTAATAGTAGAATCCGCCAAGTGCAAATTAAGAGAACATTCTTCAATATTGGTAAGACCAAGCACATCACATAGAGATTTCGGAATCGTGGAAACACTAGCACCCAAATCACATAAAGCAAAGCACTCATAATTTTTAATATTGACCTTAATGGTAGGTTCCCACTCATCATGTAATTTTCTAGGAATAGAAATCTCCAACTCCAACTTTTCTTCAAAAGATTTCATCATGGCATCAATGATATGTTTAGTAAAAGCTTTATTTTGTTCATAAGCATGGGGTGAATTTAACATGGATTGAAGCAAAGAAATACATTCAATCGAAGAGCAACTATCATAATTAAAATCTTTGCAATCCAAAATAGTGGGCACATGACTAGTTAAAGTTTTGACCTCTTCAAACCCACTTTCATCAATTTTTTCATCAAGATTTTCACCCTCCAAATTATTGGGACGCCTTCTAGCTAAAGTTGACTCTACTTCAGTCCCATTATCATCAATTTTAATATTACTAAATAAGGAATCAATAGAAGAAACACAAATCACTTTAAGATCTTCATCCTTTTTCTAAAAGCAATCACTAAAAAACGCTTTTTCTAAAAATTCTCTTTTAGCTCTAAGCATAGCGGTTCTTTTCTTACTTTCATCCATAGAAACATATAAAGCTTTAATTGATTCATCAATCTTATGGGCAAAAGCTTTCAACTTGAGATTTTCTACATCATGAGAAATTCTATCAATGCTTCTAGACATATCATCAATCTTATTCAACTTTTCTTCTATGTAGTGTTGAAAACTTTTTGAGCATTGATAAATTCACTAATACTACTCTCAAGATCAGAGGGGTTCCTATTATTATTCTAAGAAGAATTACCATAGGAATCGCCATAATTATTAGAGGAATTTCCAGGAAAAGGCCTAGGATTAAAATTACCTCTATAAGCATTGTTATTAAAATTGTTTCGCGAGACGAAGTTCACATCTATGGAATCACTATTTTGCTCAATCAAAGTAGACAAAGGCACATCATTAAGATCAATAGGAGCATTTTTACTAGCAACCAACTTCATTAAAGCATCAACTTTTTCACTCAAAGCACTAATTTCTTCAACCGAATTAACCTTTTTGCTAGTAGGGGCTCTTTCAGTATGCCATTGTGAATAATTAGCCATAATTTTATCTAGAAATTTAGTAGCTTCACCCAAAGTAATTTCCATAAAACTACCACCCGCGGCGGAATCTAAAAGATTTCTAGAGACAAAATTCAATCCCGCATAATTTTTTTGTATGATCATCCAAAGATTTAAACCATGAGTAGGACAATTTCTTAGCCGCAATTTCATTTTTTCCCAAGATTATGCAACATGTTCATGCTCAAGTTGCTTAAAATTCATGATTTGAGTCCTAAGGGAAATAATTTTTGCGGGCGGAAAATACATAGTAATAAAAGCATCGTTGCACTTATTCCAAGAATCGATACTATTGCGAGGCAAAGAAGAAAATCAAATTTTTGCACGATCCTGCAAGGAGAAAGGAATAATTTCAACTTCACTATATCATTGTCCACATCTTTTTTCTTTTTCATATCACATAATTCTACGAATGTGTTTAGATGGGACGCGACATCCTCATTAGGAGTACCGGCAAATTGATCTTTCATGACAAGATTCAAGAAAGCGTCATTAATATCACAAGACTCCGCACTAGTGGCGGGAGGAGTAATCGGAGTACTAATAAAATCATTATTATTAGTATTGGAAAAATCACACAATGTGGTATTTTCTTGAGTCATCATGACTACGAAACAAGTTTGCAAGCAAGCAAGAGATCTGACGAGAAAAAGGCAAACGAAAAAGAGGGCGAATAAAACGTCAAATTTGGTGAAGTGGGGGAGAGGAAAACGAGAGGCAAATGGCAAATAATGTAATTGCAAGGAGATGAGATTTGTGATTAGGAACCTGATACATGTTAATGGTGTCTCCTCAGCGTCATAGATTGGCACGTTGAAGAGGCTGCTTCCTCCCCGGCAACGACGCTAGAAATTCCTTTGACGTGGCTTGAGACTGCGTCCGTATTTCCCCAAAGAGGAAGGGATGATGCAGCACAGCCACGGTAAGTATTTCCCTCAGTTATGAAACCAAGGTATCGAACCAGTAGGAGATCACGCAACACTATCAAACAGTACCTGCACACAAAGAACAAATACTTGCAACCCGACACGTAAGAGAGGTTGTCAATCTTTCCACGGTAAAAAAGATAGATTAGATTGTAGATTGGATAAATAGATCTCGCAAGAACACAAAATAAAATAGGCGAATAAAAAGTGCAGCAAGGTATTTTTGGGTTTTTGGAATAGCAGATCTGAAAAAAAAAATCGGCAAAAGATAGATCGGAAAGCAATATGTTGGAAAGGTAGACCCTGGGGCCGTAGGTTTCACTAGTGGCTTCTCTCATGAGTATAGCACACGGTGGGTGAACAAATTACTGTTGGGCAATTGATAGAAAATCAAATAATCATGACGATATCCAAGGCGATGATCATTATATAGGCATCATGTCCAAGATTAGTAGACCGAAACGATTCTACAGCTACTACTATTACTCCACACATCGACCGCTATCCAGCATGCATCTAGTGTATTAAGTTCATGGAAACACGGAGTAATGCAATAAGAACGGTGACATGATCTAGACACAATCTATTCATGTAGGAATAGACCCCATCTTGTTATCCTTAATAGCAACGATACATGTGTGCCTCGCTGCCCCTTCTGTCACTGGGAGAGGACATCGCAAGATCGAACCCATCACAAAGCACCTCTTCCCATGGCAAGAAATATCGATCTAGTTGGCCTAACTAAACCAAAGATTCGAAGAAGAAATACGAGGCTATAAGTAATCATGCATATAAGAGATCAAAGAAGACTCAAATAATATTCATGGATAGAAATTGATCATGAACTCAAAATTTATCGGATCCCAACAAACACACCGCAAAAAGTCATTACATCAAATAGATCTCCAAGAGACCATTGTATTGAGAATCAAAAGAGAGAGAGAAAGCCATCTAGCTACTTCCTACCGACCCGTAGGTCTATGGTGGACTACTCACGCATCATTGGAGAGTCACCAATGAGGGTGATGAACCCTCCCGTGATGGTGTTAGATTGGATCTCGCGGTTTTGGAACTTGCGGCGGCTGGATGTATTTTTCGTCGACTCCCCTAGTGTTTCTGGAGTATTTGGGTATTTATAGAGCTCAGAGGCGGTGGAGGGGACTCCCGAGACGGCCACAACACACCAGGGCGCGCCGGGGGCCTCTGGCGCGCCCTGGTGTCTTGTGGGCTGCCTTGGCCCCCTCTCGGGCACTTCTTTGGCTCTCTGGCTTTCTTCTGGTCCAAAAAAATTCTCCAAAACGTTTTGTCGCGATTGGACTCCGTTTGGTACTGATATTCTGCGAAGTAAAAAACAAGCAAAAAATAGCAACTGGCACTTGGCACTATGTCAATAGGTTAGTCCCAAAAAATAATATAAAGTTGCTATAAAATGATTGTAGAACATCCAAGAATGATAATATAACAGCATGGAACAAGCAAAATTATAGATGCATTGGAGACGTATCATGTACCTCGGCCCGCTGTTTCCTTGGACCATATCCTTACTTGACCTGGGAGTTTAGCAGGGCCATATGTGTCCTTGTGCCCACCGCTTAGGTATAACCCCTTCAACCCCCTTACGGATTTCGATAAGGTCGTCTTCTATCCCGTTGGTTGCGTCTTCAGTCCATGATCATGCTTTTGCCCCTACTCTGGTGCTTCGTTTGTGTTGGAAGGCATCATCGACATCAAGATGTGCCTTTCTTTTTTCCTTTTTATTGTTTGCTTGTAAGCTGTTTTATGGGCACCTTGTACCGGCCGTATGTGGCCCTATTAGTCTAAAGCCAAACTTCAGCCTTTTGTGTGAAAAAACTAGATGTGGATGACGTCCTATAGAAGAAGGCATGGCAAGAGGTAATGACAGACCTCACGAAGGACAACTCACGATGTTAGAAAATAATCGTGAGCACGATCACTCGTGGAAGAATAGTGTCACTTAATTTCTCCATTTCTCTACGAATTTTACTAGGTTGTGTTAGGCCCTTGGCCCAGAGCTACAACCCGAGTAGCTCGCCTTTGATGGCAACTTAGTAAATAAGTAAGCTACTTGAAAAGGGTAGTTAAGTAAGGTTTCCTAATTCATTTAAATAAGTAATAACTCATAAAGACAAATTGAACACAACTGATATAGGGACTCGAGGCGTCCTGTCGACTTTTGAGAGAATAATCACAAGTGGTGGGGAATCCCCCCCTACGACTCGAATAATAATAATGAAGAACTAACCTAATTATCTAGTTATCATTGGGAACATTCTTGTAGATTGCACTTTTTCCCATCAGTTTGTAGTGGGACTAGAACTCCTTGAGCTGACGCATGGCACTATAATTCTACATCTGTAAGAGCAACTCTAGTAGAGTTGCCAAAACCATAGCCTCCAAAATCAATTTCAAGCCCACTCCAAGCTCCGTAGGCAACATGCAAACTCAGATTCGAAAAAACACAATCTGTAAAAATATCTTACAATCG
Source organism: Elymus sibiricus (assembly GCA_039707655.1). Classification (NCBI taxonomy): domain Eukaryota; kingdom Viridiplantae; phylum Streptophyta; class Magnoliopsida; order Poales; family Poaceae; genus Elymus; species Elymus sibiricus. Next base: position 119,033,264 of record CM077667.1, on the reverse strand, counting down.
GGACCCATTGTTGAGCTGTGCCTGGGGACAGCGAGAGCAACGGCTATGACCGGCTATGGCCTGATGATTGAGGCGACCCTCGGACTGCTGCTTGCACGATCCGGCGCTCCGTCCATGAGCAACATGGAGGAGTCCGAGGCGGGGCTCCTCCTATTGTGGTCCACCACCCATCTCTTGAGCATCGCCATCCCCGCCGCCTCGGGCAAAACCGTATGGACGAGGTCTTAGCGGCTGCTGACGATGGCATGGGTTGAGGCGAAGCTCCTCCTGGGATGTTTTGCATCCAGCGCGGGCGGCCATGGAGGTTGGAGCATCCTGAAATTTTCATCGCTCACTTTTCGTGGATCAAGGGTGCTCCAAAAGAGGGCCGAAAGACTGCAAATACGGAGTCTCGAGAGGCAAATATGGAGGGCATTCCAAAATATATGGCGATAGAGATTGTTTTGACGACTCGGCTAGATTGCATTTTCACTCCTAGCCCTCATATTGACAGTTATGATGGAGGAGGGCACACGATGACTATGCTAGAGTTGCTCTAAGAGCATCTACACCCACGGTTTGCAAATCCGGGCCATCGAACACCCGCGGACGCGTCCTGGCGTGTCCGCGGGCAGTGACCGGTTAATCCTCAAATCTGCTTGTCCATATCCGGATACCTCATAATAGAAATCTGATATCCATATAAAAGCATGCGAAGAAAAAATCTACATACTACGTAGATTATGTACCCTACTCCTCGTCGGATATGTCGACTATTTCTGTGCCCGCTTCCGGCTGCTCGTCCCCCTGCTCCTCCGGCTCCTCCGCATCGGCTTCCGAATCCATCTCCGTGCCGAGTTCAGCAAAAGGGGCGTCGGTCGCCGCCTGCTCCTACTGAATGAAGCGCCAGTTGGCCTCCACATAGGCCTCATCCTGGATGGACTCCAGGGTGGCCGTCTGCTCCGCCATCTCGTCCGCCCGAGCGACGACGAACTTCGCCTCCGCCTGGTCCAAGGTGAAGTCCGGAGCCGGCGTCACCGGCTGCTCCGGATGCTCCGCCTCCATCGCCGTCTGCTCCGCCTTCATGGGAGCGGGCTGCGCTCTGCTCCCTCCTCCTCCTCCTCCTCTGGCTCTGGCGAGTCCAGAGGCAGCCCGGATCTCCTACTCTATTTGATACTCGTGCTCCGGCGTGAGCGTCGCATAGGGCGTGATCTTTCAAAGGACCATGGCGCTGCTGGAGAGCGGGGAAGAGCGGCGGAGCAAGAGAGAGGAGGTGGAAGGGCTCCTTGGCGGCACGGAGAGGGGGGGGATGGCTAGGGTTGGGGGACGCCAGCCGGCTTAAATAACCGGATTTGGCCTCGGGCGGGGAGCCGGAGCGGCGCCACGCGACGTTCACACCATTCACCGGAGGAGACGAACATCGGATCGTCAGGATTCTGGGCGATTCCGTGTGGAACCCTAGCGTCAGTCCGACGTGGCGGATGCGCTTGGGTGCCCCCATATCCGCTACATATTAGGTTGGATATAAAGGGTACCGGTAAGCCTGGGCGTTTGAGGCCCGTTTGAGGAGTCCGGTTGGGTCGCTTTTTTGTGACCGGACAATGACCGGGCGGCCTGTCCGGACATTTGAGACCGGTTTAAGAGTTTCGGTTGCACATGCTCTAACATGGAGACCGGTTTAAGAGCAAGGTGCTACCGATAATGAGCGAGCGGATTGAACTGGCAGGTCTCCCCCGAGGATGTCCACATCAAACTTTTTCACAACTCACCAACAATTACGAGCCATCCAGTTTGATTTCTGCCGCGTTTGATTTGATCCTCCGGCCAGTCACTTTACGTACTATGGAAAGAGGTCACCTCGTGGCTTTCTGCCTTTTAACCCCTTTGTGAGATATTAATGCCGGTCAACCATGACTGTACTGGGATTCGATCAAGATATTTGATCAATTCGAGTACTTCTTTTTTTGCGAGGATGATCAGTTCTAAATTTGCAGACTTCCTTGGTGTTAAATCAGGTTGAGTCACTTGTTAAATCAGGTTGAGTCACTGTTGAAATTCATATAGCCAGAACAATTGCTCGCTCAACCTTTTTCAAAACATTTCGACTAAGATGTCAGTCAGGTTGAGTCACTAATGAAAGTCTAGTTCATTTTCTTGAACATTGGTCAAAACATCGGCAACCTTTTTTAAAAACATTTTGATAAGATTTCAGTAAGGTTACGTCACCCATGAAATTTGAACCAATGCATGAATCTCCACATAAAGTCCATTCTCAAGTGTAAGTTAGCAGTTTTTAGAGGTTGTCCAATAACATAGTTTCAAAACTTACCTTGAATGCTACAAGGGTTTGCGGACCCGCCACATTAGGTGGCTGGGACTCGGTGTCCTGGCCTAGACCCTACGGACGATTCGCAATAAGCTTGTGATTCAGCATGCTCCCCTACGATGATCTACTGATGCAATCTATAAAATGTGTGGTTACTTCCAGCTCTGGTGACCACTTAGCCGGGTTGCGGATCGGGACGCCATCGACATCCTCATCGCTGATCTTCGGGCACTGGCTCCCCGTCTGGACCCATTGCTTCCCCCACCACTCCCGCAGCCAGATTAGACCTTGAGACAGGCTGAGGCGACGGCCGTGGTCGTCCCCCTATTGGTGTTATTTTTCCTTTTCGGGCTTGTTGAGCTATGCCCTCAACATAACCTTTCTTGTATGCCCTCTATTTGCATGGTGTGTGTGTGTGTGTGGCGTGAACATATGTGTGTGATGTTTTCGTTTCTGTACTCTTGTGGCTTTGGTGGTTTGCTTTATATATAAAGCGGGACGGAAGACTTTTTCGATAATGCTACATGGGTTAATTACTTTTTATTAAACCTTATCACAACTTTATGCTATGTTAACGGCCTCTCTCCGGCGTGCTAGTTCTGCAGGACTGAAGATCGAGACTTCCCGCTCGTCATCAATCCGACCGCGAATCCAAGGTTCTCGCTGTCTCCGGGAGGGAGCAGCGGCGGCGGCGGCGGCGGCGCGCCCTCATCTCGCGCTGGTGGATGCGCTGGGTCGGTTCCCCAGGGACCTCTGTGTAATTTCAAATCTTTGTGGGGTTTGTTGCATCACTGCTTTGAGATCAATATAGATCCAGGGTCCTTTTCGCAAAAAAAAAAAACAAAAAAACTTAATACTCCATAAGACATTGTAGTGTCAAAAACGTCTTGTCTTATAAGTTACCTTTTTTTTTTGCGGGGTTGTCTTATAAGTACTGGGGGAGTACTATTTTCCTCTCTGGGAGACAATGCTGCAAAGACATAATGCGGCAGAGAGAGATGCAGTACAAAAGGACATAATCCATTTGCATCATGCCGCGACATAGAAAAAAGATACGTACATACATATCACTCATTTTCCCACGATGGTAGTTTGTTTGTGCGCCAACCTCATCCTACACGACATGTATGGATGTCGCTGTAACACCACTGTGGTCTGTGGTTCATGCATATATGTAATGCAGGTCCACGATATATTTGAGCTTTTAAGTGAAAAGGGAAAAGGGGCACATGAAAAGTTTCAGACTACTTTCAACTCTCCAAGAAAGCAACAGAATTGGATTATACCAGAAAGCCAAGGAGACTTTCTTGAGATATCCTTGCTTTAACTAGCTAGCCAAATTCTTTTTTATGTTCGAACTTCTGGGCAGGAGATGTTGCATACACAGTGCCAAATTCTTTTTTATGTTCGAACTTCTGGGCAGGAGATGTTGCATACACATGGCACTGTCTCAGCACCTGTGTGCTCAAGTCAAGTGTACCATGTGTTGACCCGCTTTAAATGTATCAGAACAATTTTAGCAAGTGGACCTGATCCTAGTAGGATCGTACGGAAAAAGGAACAATTTTAACAGATTTTCTAAAACAAGCCTTTTCTTGACTTGGAGGTAGCACATTCTCGTAGTGGGTAGTATTTGGTTCCGGCCTTTCAATAAACTTCTTGAGGGCAAATTTCCTTCAGCATATTCTCTCAACTTTGTCTTTAAATTAACAAATGAATGGGCAATTTTTCACCAATCTTTATATTTAGAGGAAGGGAGGGAAATTTTTATAGCGCACTCTACCCCTAAACATTTTGACGACACTAACGTTCTCCTTCCGCATGTTCTTCCCATCCACGACTCCGACGCTATTGTTAAAGTATTCCTTTTGTTCATATCACATGCAATAGGAAACTTACATAGAATCCCACCGAATATTTGTTGCATGATTCGGTCTGAATATCTTCTGATTTTCCTTGATTACCAAGACATGTAACTCTATATATGTCAATATAAGGGCATCCTTGCGAACCAACATGTGGCTGGATGGTTAGAGCATCTCCAACCGCGCCCCCAACAGCCCCCAAGCCCCTTTTTTAGCGCCGGCGATGGAAAAATGGCCCAGTCGCGTCCCCAGGATCTCGTTTTCCGCCGGTTTGGGCCGAAATTGGCGCCGGCGTACCCAGGCCGAACCTAGCGCGCCGGGGGCGCCAGCTGAAGCGGAAAGGCGCGTGGGGCCGTTCTATCGGCGGCACCAGCTGATTTTCCCGCCGTTTCCCTCCTTTTCCCTCCCCGTCGTCCACAATTCCCCGCCGTTCCCCGCCATTCTCTCCATCCCCCTCCCCCGCAATGCCGCCGAAGAAGTACGCCGCCCCTCGCCAAGCCACCGAACCCGCCGCACCAAAGGAGAGGAAGCCTCGGGCGCCGATGGAAGCCCCCCGGGGCTGACGAACGCGGAGTGGAAGGCTGACGTTGACCGCCGGTCGGCGGTGACCACCGATCGGTGGAACAGGCTCCTCATGAAGAAAGCCAGGGACGCGGCGGCGGAGCAGGAGGCGTCGTCTCGCTCGGCCATGGCGAACGAGCAGCCGATCTTTCCGCCTCAACAGGCGGGGCCGTTCCCGCAAGGCGCGTGGGGTATGCAGCAGAGTGTCGCGTCGCCGGTCAACTTCCCATCGCCGGCGTGGGGCTACGCGTCCTCGCCGGAATATGTCGACGGTGACGCCCTCGGCGGCTTCAACCCCAACGTCACCTTCCCGCGCACGCCTTCCGCCTTCATCGCCTGCCACCACAACTACGGCTACTCGGCGACGTACTCGGGCGCTTCGGCGACGGCTCTGCGCCGTGGCCCCCTGCCTTTCGCGCCGGGATCGTCGCCTCAGTTCAGGAACACCGATGCCGAGATGGAGGAGATGATCACCACCGGCTTAGCCGCCGCAGCTTTTTGCCCCGGGTTCGGCGGCACGCAAGAGGACATCGGCGGCGACACGGGCGATGACATGGACGACGACGCCGAACCGGAGGAGGCCGAGGAAGAGATGGAGGAGGAAGAACCGGCGGAGGCGGAGCCGGAGCCGGAGCCGGCGAGGCGCAAGGGGAGAAAGAAGACGACGCGGGCGGCGAAAGGGAAACCGGCCAAGCCCCGCATCAAGTGGACGGCGAAGGAAGACGAGTGCCTCGCCGAAGCGTGGAAGTTGGTCAGCATGGACCCGATCACCATCGCGAATCAAAATGCCAACATGTACTGGGGAAGGATCAAGACGGCGTTCGACGAACGCAAGTTGGTCGACCCCGAGTTCGCCGGCACACACATGGAGCGCGGTGACAAGGCCATGTACAAACATTGGGCAGGCATCCAAACGACGTGCAATAAGTGGCTTGGGATCCAGGAAGAGGTCCAGGCTCGCCCTGAGAGCGGCGCGAACGTCGAACGGCAGGTACGTCCATGGCTCGCCTGTCCTGTCCGCGATCTTCGCCGTGCTCTACGCCGACACTTTTCTGTTAATGCAGATGGTTCGGATGTTCGAGTTGTTCCGCAAGGACAGCATCCCCGAGGCCGACTTCAAGTTCCTCCACGTGTTCACCAGGATCGAGTCGTGCGAGAAATGGGCAGAGGTCCGGCTTGCCCTCGCCAAGGCCAAGGGCGACATGTGTTGGGTAACGTCGCATGGGAAACAAAAAATTTCCTATGCACACGCAAGATCTATCCATGGTGATGAGCATCTACGAGAGGGAGAGTGAATCTACATACCCTTGTAGATCGCTAAGCGGAAGCGTTAAGAAACGCGGTTGATGTAGTCGAACGTCTTCGCGATCCAAATCGCAAGTCGTCCCTCGATCCAAACACGATCTAGCGTCGAACGGACGGCACCTCCGCGTTCAACACACGTACGGCTTGATGACGCCTTCACCTCCTCGATCCAGCGAGCGATGGTGAAGTAGTGGATGAGTTCCGGCAGCACGACGGCGTGGTGATGGTGGTGAGGAACAATCTCTGCAGGGCTTCGCCAAGCACTACGGAGATTATGACGGGAGGAACTAGAGGTTTAGGGTTGCCGGCACACGGCTTGGGAAATCTTGATGTGTCCCGTGTGCTAGCCCTGCCCCTCTATTTATATGTTGAGCCCTGGGGTCTAAACTTGGAGAGAAAGCCTCCACAAGGTCGGTTTTGCCCACACAAGGCCGATTTGGCCCGCACGGAAAGAGTCCAAGTCGGATTCCAGCAGTACCGCGTACAAGCGGTAGTACCGCTTGAGCGGTAGTACCGTTTCACACAAGCGGTAGTACCGCTTCACACAAGCGGTAGTACCGCTTACGCGGTAGTACTGCCTTACCAGCGGTAGTACCGCTTAAGGCAGCAGCAAAACTTCCTTTTGCACTTTCCAATACCTCGTGGGCTTTACCCCTTTGGCCCATATAAAGTGTTGCTGCACCCGAACACTTCGGTAAACACCTGGAACCCCTTCCGGTGAATTCCGGAACCCTTCCGGAGATCAAAACACTATTATCACATATATCAATCTTTACCTCCGGACTCTTCCGGAGATCCTTGTCATGTCCGGGATCTTATCCGGGACTCCGAACAACCTTCGGTCACCAACACAATAACTCAACTATACTAATCGTCACCAAACGTTAAGTGTGTAGACCCTGCGGGTTCGAGAACTATGTAGACATGACCGAGACACCTCTACGGTCAATAACCAATAGCGGGACCTGGATGCCCATATTGGTTCCTACATATTCTACGAAGATCTATATCGGTCGAACCTCTATGTCAAGGATTCAGTTAATCCCGTACGCTGTTCCCTTTGTTCTTCGGTATGTTAATTGCCCGAGATTCGATCGTCGGTATCTCTATACCTAGTTCAATCTCGTTACCGGCAAGTCTCTTTACTCGTTCCGTAATACAAGATCTTGTGGCTAACACTTTAGTCACATTGCATGCAAGGCTCATTGTGATGTTGTATTACCGAGTGGGCCCTGAGATACCTCTCCGTCACACGGAGTAACAAATCCCAGTCTTGATCCATGCCAACCCAACAGACACCCTCGGAGATACCTGTGGAGCACCTTTATAGTCACCCAGTTACGTTGTGACGTTTGATACACACAAGGCACTCCTACGGTGTCAGTGAATTGCATGATCTCATGGTCATAGGAACAGATACTTGACATGCAGAAAACAATAGCAATAAACTGATACGATCATATGCTACGTTTATAGTTTGGGTCTTGTCCATCACATCATTCTCCTAATGATGTGATCCCGTTATCAAATGACATCTCATGTCCATGGCTAGAAAACCTTCACCATCTTTTGATCAACGAGCTAGTTAACTAGAGGCTTACTAGGGACACAGTGTTGTCTATGTACCCACACATGTATTTGAGTTTCCAATCAATACAATTATAGCATGGATAATAAACGATTATCATGAACAAGGAAATATAATAATAACCAATTTATTATTGCCTCTAGGGCATATTTCCAACAGTCTCCCACTTGCACTAGAGTCAATAATCTAGTTCACATCACTATGTGATTTACATTGTAATGAATCGAACACCCATGCAGTTCTGGTGTTGTTCATGTTTAGCCCTTGGAAGAGGTTTAGTCATCGGATCTGCAACATTCAGATCCGTGTGTACTTTGCAAATATTTATGTCGTCCTCTTTGATGTAATTGCGGATGGAATTGAAACGTCGCTTTATGTGTCTGGTCCTCTTGTGAAATCTTGGTTCCTTGGCTAGAGCAATGGCACCAGTATTATCACAAAACAGAGTCATTGGGTTAAGCGCACTAGGCACTACTCCAAGATCTGTCATGAACTCCTTCATCCAGACACCTTCCTTCGCCGCCTCCGAGGCAGCGATGTACTCCGCTTCGCATGTAGGATCAGCTACCACGCTTTGCTTGGAACTGCACCAGCTAACCGCACCCCATTAAGAATAAATACGTATCCGGTTTGTGACTTAGAGTCATCTGGATCAGTGTCAAAACTTGCATCGACGTAACCCTTTACGACGAGCTCTTGATCACCTCCATAAACGAGAAACATGTCCTTAGTCCTTTTCAGGTACTTCAGGATATTCTTGACCGCCGTCCAGTGTTCCATTCCTGGATCACTTTGAAACCTTCCAATCGGCAAGAGACATCATAGACCACACCATATCCAATAAGGTTCGATTACGACGTTCGGACACACCATTACGCTGTGGTGTTCCAGGCGGTGTCAGTTGTGAAACAATTCCACATTGTCTTAAGTGACTGCCAAACTCATAACTCAGATATTCTCCTCCTCGATCAGATTGTAGGAATTTAATCTTCTTGTTACGATGATTCTCAACTTCACTCTGAAATTGTTTGAACTTTTCAAATGTTTCAGACTTGTGTTTTATTAAGTAAATATACCCATATCTACTTAAGTCATCAGTGAAGGTGAGAAAGTAACGATAACCACCGCGCGCCTCAATGCTCATCGGACCGCACACATCAGTATGTATGATTTCCAACAAGTCACTTGCCCGTTCCATTGTTCCAGAGAACGGCGTTTTAGTCATCTTGCCCATAAGGCATGGCTCACATGTGTCAAGTGATTCAAAATCTAGTGACTCCAAAAGTCCATCAGCATGGAGCTTCCTCATGCGTTTTACGCCAATATGACCTAAACGGCAGTGCCACAAGAAAGTGGTATTATCATTATCAATTCTACATCTTTTGGCATCAATGTTATGAACATGTGTATCATTACTATCGAGATTCAATAAGAATAAACCCCTCACATCGGGTGCATGACAATAAAAGATATTACTCATATAAATAGAACAACCATTATTCTCTGATTTAAATGAGTAACCGTCTCGCAATAAACAAGATCCAGATATAATGTTCATGCTTAACGCAGGCACCAAATAACATTTATTCAGGTTCATCACTAATCCCGATGGTAATAGAAGAGCGAGCGTGCCGACGGCGATCACATCAACCTTGGAACCATTTCCCACGCGCATCGTCACTTCGTCCTTTGCCAGCCTCCGTCTATTCCGCAGTTCCTGTTTTGAGTTGCAAATATGAGCAACCGCACCGGTATCAAATACCCAGGCACTACAACGAGAGTTGGTAAGGTACACATCTATAACATGTATATCATATATACCTTGTTTGTTGTTGGCCACCTTCTTGTCAGCCAAATACTTGGGGCAGGTCCGCTTCCAGTGTCCAGTTCCCTTGCAATGAAAGCACACAGTTTCTGGATTGGGTCCAGCCTTGGGTTTCTTCACGGGAGGAGCAACTGCTTTGCCACTCTTCTTGGAGTTACCCTTCTTACCCTTGCCATTTTTCTTGAAACTAGTGGTTTTATTGACCATCAACACTTGATGCTCCTTCTGAATTTCAGACTCAGCGGCTTTCAGCATCGCAAACAGCTCGGCGACTGACTTGTTCATCCCGTGCATGTTATAGTTCAACACGAAGCTCTTGTAGCTAGGTGGCAATGATTGAAGAACTCTGTCAGTGATAGCCTCTGGCGGAAGGGGCATCCCCAATTCAGCCAGACGGGTGGAGTACCCAGACATTCTGAGTATGTGATCACTGATAGACCCGTTCTCCTCCATCTTGCAAGCATAGAACTTATCGGAGATCTCATACCTCTCGATCCGGGCATTCTTCTGAAAGATAAACTTCAACTCCTGGAACATCTCATATGCTCCATGACGTTCAAAACGTCTTTGAAGTCCCGGTTCTAAGCCATACAATATTGCACATTGAACTATTGAGTAATCTTCAGAACGAGCCTGCCAGGCGTTCACAACGTCTAGAGACTCAACTGGAGCGGGTGGATCACCAAGCGGTGCATCAAGGACATAAGCCTTCTGGGAAGCCGTAAGGATAATCCTTAGATTACGGGCCCAGTCCACAAAGTTACTTCCATCATCTTTCAACTTAGCTTTCTCTAGGAACGCATTAAAATTCAGGGGTGCTACTGCGCGAGCCATGATCTACAACATAAATATTGCAAAGACAATTTAGACTATTGTTCAAGATAATGAGTTTAGTTAATCATATTACTTAAAACTCCCACTCAGATTGACATCCCTCCGGTCATTCGAGTGTAACATGATCCAAATCCACCAACTCAAGTCCGATCATCACGTGAGTTGAGGTGGTTTCAATGGTGAACATCTTCATGTTGATCATATCTACTATATGACTCATGTTCGACCTTTCGGTCTCTTGTGTTCCGAGGCCATGTCTGTACATGCTAGGCTCGTCAAGTTTAACCCGAGTGTTCCGCATGTGCAACACTGGCTTGCACCCGTTGTATGTGAACGTAGAGTCTATCACACCCGATCATCACGTGGTGTCTCGAAACGACGAACTTTTGCAACGGTGCACACTCGGGGAGAACACAATTTATCTTGAAATTTAAGTGAGGGATCACCTTATAATGCTACCGTCGTCCTAAGCAAAACAAGATGCATAAAAGGATTAACATCACATGCAAATCATAAGTGACATGATATGGCCATGAACTTGTGTTTTGATCTCCATCTCCAAAGCACCGGCATGATCTCCATCGTCACCGGCATGACACCATGATCTCCATCATCTTGATCTCCATCAACGTGTCGCCATGAGGTTGTCGCGCCGACTGTTGCTTCCACGACTATTGCTAACTCATAGCGATAAAGTAAAGCAAAATGGCGAAAATAATTAAAGACAACTCTATGGCTCCTGCCAGTTGCCGTACTCATCGACATGCAAGTCGTGATATTCTATACAACACATGATCATCTCATACATCACATATATCTCATCATGTAATTGGCCATATCACATCACAACATACCCTGCAAAAACAAGTTAGACGTCCTCCAATTGTTGTTGCAAGTTTTACGTGGCTGCTACGGGTATCTAGCAAGAACGATTCTTACCTACGCAAAACCACAACGTGGTGTAGTGATTGCTTTTTGATCTTCTAAAAGAACCCTCTTCATTGAAATCGATTCAACTAAAGTGAGAGAGACAGACACCCGCCAGTCACCTTTATGCAACGAGTGCACGTAGCGGTGAAACCTGTCTCGCGTAAGCGTACGCGTAATGTCGGTCCGGGCCGCTTCATCTCACAATACCGCCGAATCAAGTATCAACTAGTAACGGCAAGCAATATGTATACACCCACGCCCACAACTCGTTTGTGTTCTACTCGAGATCTCATCTACACATAGACCTAGCTCTGATACCACTGTTGGGTAACGTCGCATGGGAAACAAAAAATTTCCTACGCACACGCAAGATCTATCCATGGTGATGAGCATCTACGAGAGGGAGAGTGAATCTACATACCCTTGTAGATCGCTAAGCGGAAGCGTTAAGAAACGCGGTTGATGTAGTCGAACGTTTTCACGATCCAAATCGCAAGTCGTCCCTCGATCCAAACACGATCTAGCGCCGAACGGACGGCACCTCCGCGTTTAACACACGTACGGCTTGATGACGCCTTCACCTCCTCGATCCAGCGAGCGATGGTGAAGTAGTGGATGAGTTCCGGCAGCATGACGGCGTGGTGATGGTGGTGAGGAACAATCTCTGCAGGGCTTCGCCAAGCACTACGGAGATTATGACGGGAGGAACTAGAGGTTTAGGGTTGCCGGCACCCGGCTTGGGAAATCTTGATGTGTCCCGTGTGCTAGCCCTGCCCCTCTATTTATATGTTGAGCCCTGGGGTCTAAACTTGGAGAGAAAGCCTCCACAAGGTCGGTTTTGCCCGCACAAGGTCGGTTTGGCCCGCACGGAAAGAGTCCAACTCGGATTCCAGCAGTACCGCGTACAAGCGGTAGTACCGCTCACGAGCGGTAGTACCGCTTGAGCGGTAGTACCGCTTGAGCGGTAGTACCGTTTCACACAAGCGGTAGTACCGCTTACGCGGTAGTACCGCTTCACACAAGCGGTAGTACCGCTTACGCGGTAGTACTGCCTTACCAGCGCTAGTACCGCTTAAGGCAGCAGCAAAACTTCCTTTTGCACTTTCCAATCCCTCGTGGGCTTTACCCCTTTGGCCCATATAAAGTGTTGCTGCACCCGAACACTTCGGTAAACACATGGAACCCCTTCCGGTGAATTTCGGAACCCTTCCGGAGATCAAAACACTATTATCACATATATCAATCTTTACCTTCGGACTCTTTCGGAGATCCTTGTCATGTCCGGGATCTTATCCGGGACTCCGAACAACCTTCAGTCACCAACACAATAACTCAACTATACTAATCGTCACCAAACGTTAAGTGTGTAGACCCTGCGGGTTCGAGAACTATGTAGACATGACCGAGACACCTCTACGGTCAATAACCAATAGCGGGACCTAGATGCCCATATTGGTTCCTACATATTCTACGAAGATCTATATCGGTCGAACCTCTATGTCAAGGATTCAGTTAATCCCGTACGCTGTTCCTTTTGTTCTTCGGTATGTTACTTGCCCGAGATTCGATCGTCGGTATCTCTATACCTAGTTCAATCTCGTTACCGGCAAGTCTCTTTACTCGTTCCGTAATACAAGATCTCGTGGCTAACACTTTAGTCACATTGCTTGCAAGGCTCATTGTGATGTTGTATTACTAAGTGGGCCCTGAGATACCTCTCCGTCACACGGAGTAACAAATCCCAGTCTTGATCCATGCCAACCCAACAGACACCCTCGGAGATACCTGTAGAGCACCTTTATAGTCACCCAGTTACGTTGTGACGTTTGATACACACAAGGCACTCCTACGGTGTCAGTGAATTGCATGATCTCATGGTCATAGGAACAGATACTTGACATGCAGAAAACAATAGCAATAAACTGACACGATCATATGCTACGTTTATAGTTTGGGTCTTGTCCATCACATCATTCTCCTAATGATGTGACCCCGTTATCAAATGACATCTCATGTCCCTAGCTAGAAAACCTTCACCATCTTTTTATCAACGAGCTAGTTAACTAGAGGCTTACTAGGGACACAGTGTTGTCTATGTACCCACACATGTATTTGAGTTTCCAATCAATACAATTATAGCATGGATAATAAACGATTATCATGAACAAGGAAATATAATAATAACCAATTTAGTATTGCCTCTAGGGCATATTTCCAACAACATGTACAACCCGGACGCGACTGTCTCGGGGGCGGCCAAAGGGTGACCTGATGACAACAAGAAGGCGAAGAAGGCCAGGGACGCGGCGCCGGCCACCGAAAGACTGCAGGCGTCGATCGAGAAATGCATCACCGACGCCAAGAGGCACTCCGCATTGAGGGAGGAGAAGTCTGAGGCGAGTTGGTCGGCGCTGATGACGAAACAGGACGCCAAGCTCGACTTTCTCAGGACCAACGTCGCTGCGAAGAAGCGCAACACCGACCTTGCGTTTCTCATGGGAGCGAACACGGCGACGATGGACCCACAGGTGAAGGCGTGGTACTTGGTGGAGCGCAACCACATCCTGAACCTCATGCCGGGACCGGCGGCCACGACAACGTCCACGCCAACGCCGAGCGCTGCCACTCCGACGCCAACGCCGACCGCTGCATCACCAATGCCAAGCCCCACGACCGCGGCATCCCCGACGCCGAATGCGTCCCCGTCATCGCCGCCGAGCACTGCACCTACGCCGACCTCTCGGCTCTGCGGGAGATGACGAGCTTGCCATTTGAGTCCTATGTGTATGTCTCCCGCCTTTTTGTTCGCCGGACTATTGGCATGTTGGATCGCCGGACTGTGGTGGCGATCGCCGGCCTGTGGCATGATGGACGCCGACCTGTGGCATGATGGACGCCAAACTGTGGCATGATCGCCGACTCGCGTCGTTTTTTGGTAGCGGGAAAGAAAACTTTAAATTTTTATGTGCGTCCGTGGCCGAAACTCGGGGGTGCGACTAGGAAGTTGAGCCCCCACAAGCCGAAAATAGCGCCGGCTGAAACGCAAAACGCCTTCGCCGGGCGCGCTGGGGGGGGGGGCAAACGGCTGGAGATGCTCTTAGAGGGACTGTGGTATCCCCAGCCCACCAGGGATCAAATCCTGGTGCTCGCATTTATTCCTGGATTAATTTCAGGATTTCCGGCGATGCGCATTCAGTGGGAGGAGACGTTCCCGTCGAGGACGAGGCGCCTACGGTGACTTCGTAAATATCAAGATGATATGCCGGCTCAGTCTCTCGGAGGTGATCATAAGGGAAGGGTGTGCGTGTGTGCGTTCATAGGGGTGAGTGTATGCGCGTGTATATGACCGCTTGCGTCTGTACTGTGTTAAAAAAAATACAAGGGCACCCTTCCAGTGGCGTGTATTGTACAACTTATACGTTTTCTTGGTATCAGGCTTGATCGATCCACATCCCACCCTTCCGCGCTGCCCGACTCCTCTCCCAGGTCCAGCCGCCATATCCACCTCCTCGAGCACCAGCACCCCCTCACCTCCCCCACCCTTCCCACCACCACTGGCGCCCTCATCTCCGCTGCCATTCCCGCCGCCGCATCCTCCGCTGTCAACGTCACAAGTGTCGGCATCCACGTTCCTGTTACCCTGGACCTTCACGCCTCCAACTTCACCAAGTGGAGGATGTTGATTAGGGTTCTTCTCGGCAAGTAAGATCTCCTCTCTCACGTCAACAACGCCACCGCTGAGGCGGACCACACCGCGGACAGGATGCGCGAGGACTACATCGTGCGTTCATGGCTCTACGGTTCCATCTCCGATGAGATCCTGGACATTACCATGGCGGAGGACCAAACGGCGCAGAAGGCATGGACGTTCGTCACCAATGTTTTTCTAGATAATCAGATGACTCACGCTGTCTTCCTCGAGCCAGAATTTTGCAGCCTCGTCCAAGGTGATCTCTCCATCACCACCTACTGCCATCACCCGAAGGCTCTCTCCGACGCTCTCAAAGACACTTGTCCTCAATTGCCTCCGTGGCCTCAACCCGCGCTTCTTTGACATCACGACGATTGTGACCATGCAGAGCCCTCTACCGTCATTCAGCTAGATGAGGTCGCTGCTGACACTTTGCGAGACCCAGCTCACCAACTCCGTCACGCTCTGGAACTAAACCGCCCTCTACGGCGGTCCCTCCTCCCATGGCGCTGGCGGCCCAGCCTCCCCTGCTTCCTCCCCGACAACGGCGCCAGAAATTCCTTTGACATGGCTTGAGACTGCGTCGGTATTTCCCCAAAGAGGAAGGGATGATGCAGCACAGCTACGGTAAGTATTTCCCTCAGTTATGAAACCAAGATATCAAACCAGTAGGAGGATCACGACCACCTAATAAACAACACCTGCATACAAAGAACAAATACTTGCAACCCGACGCGAAAGAGAGGTTGTCAATCTCTCTATGGTAAAAAGATAGATTAGGTAGTGATATATTGGAGAGATAGATCTCTCAAGAACACAAAATAAAAATAGCAAATAAAAAGTGCAGCAAGGTATTTTGGGTTTTTTGGAATAGTAGATCTGAAAACAAAAGCGGTTAAAAGATAGATCGGAAAGCAATATGTTGGAAAAGTAGACCCGGGGGCCGTAGGTTTCACTAGTGGCTTCTCTCATGAGTATAGCACACGGTGGGTGAACAAATTACTGTTGGACAATTGATAGAAGATCAAATAATCATGACGATATCCAATGCGATGATCATTATATAGGCATCACGTCCAAGATAAGTAGACCGACTCCTGCCTGCATCTACTACTATTACTCCACACATCGACCGCTATCCAGCATGCATCTACTGTATTAAGTTCATGGAAAAACGGAGTAATGCAATAAGAATGATGACATGATGTAGACAAGATCTATTCATGTAGGAATAGACCCCATCTTGTTATCCTTAATAGCAACGATACATGCGTGCCTCGCTGCCCCTTCTGTCACTGGGAGAGGACACCACAAGATCAAACCCATCACAAAGCACCTCTTCCCATGGCAAGAAAAACCGATCTAGTTGGCCTAACTAAACCAAAGATTCGAAGAAGAAATACGAGGCTATAAGTAATCATGCATATAAGAGATCAAAGAAGAGTCAAATAATATTCATGGATAGAAACTGATCATGAACTCAAAATTCATCGGATCCCAACAAACACACCGCAAAAGTTTACATCAAATAGATCTCCAAGAGAACATTGTATTGAGAATCAAAAGAGAGAGAGAGAGAGAGAGAGGAAGCCATCTAGCTACTGCCCACGGACCCGTAGGTCTATGGTGGACTACTCACGCATCATCGGAGAGGCACCAATGAGGATGATGGACCCCTCCGTGATGGTGTTAGATTGGATCTTGAGGCTCTGGAACTTGCGGCTGCTGGATGTGTTTTTTGTCGAATCCTCTAGGGTTTCTGGAATATTTGGGAATTTATAGGCGTCAGAGGCGGTGGAGAGGGGCCCCGAGGAGGGCACAACCCATCAGGGCGCGCCTGGGGCCTCTGGCGCGCCCTGGTGGGTTGTGGTCTCCACGTCCCACCTCTCTGGCACTTCTTTGGCCCACTGGGTGTCTTCTGGTCCAGAAAAAATCTCCAAAAAGTTTCGTCGCGATTGGCCTCCATTTGGTACTGATATTCTGCGAAGTAAAAAACAAGCAAAAACAGCAACTGGCACTTTGGCACTATGTCAATAGGTTAGTACCAAAACATGATATAAAGTTGCTATAAAATGATTGTGAAACATCCAAGAATGATAATATAACAACATGGAACAAGCAAAAATTATAGATACGTTGGAGACGTATCAACATCCCCAAGCTTAATTCCTACTTGTCCTCGAGTAGGTAAATGATAAAAACAGAATTTTTGATGTGGAATGCTGCCCAACATGTTCATCTCATATTCTTTTCTTTGTAGCATGGACATTTGGACTTTAGATGAATCAAAGCAATAGACTAGTTTTATCATAATGACTTCAATACTCAAGCGTGCCAGCAAGCAACCATGTCTTTCAAAATATCAACACTAAAGAAAGATATCCCTAGCCAATCATGCTCAATCATTGATCCATTCATGAAACACACTCGAATATTAGCTACACCCAATGCTTAAGTACGATCATAGTGCCCCTAGTTGTTGCTTTATATGAGAAGATGGAGACTCAAAGTAAAAATAAAAATTGCATAAAGTAAATAAAAAGGCCCTTCGCAGAGGGAAGTAGGGATTTGTAGAAGTGCCAGAGCTCAAAGTTTAAATTGAGAGAGAAAAATATTTTGGGTGGCATGCTTTTCCTGTCAACGAAAATGACAAAGTAGTTCACAATACTTTCCATGCTAGATATATCATAGGCGGTTCCCAAACATAAAATAAAGTTTATTCCTTTTCCACCATTCTTTCACAATCCATGGCTGGCCGTATCCACGGTTGCCTTCCATACTAACACTTTCCAAGGAATTTATTATTTGACAACATAAAGTATTTTTTTTTCATTTCGGGAATGGGCATCCCTATTACCGCCGTACTCTCGTGCAATGACAAGTGAATAAACACTCATCTTGAGAATAGCACATCTAGCATGGTAAAATATTGGACACCCCATACCGTTTCATGAGCGGTACGAGCACACAAAAGAGAAAATTTATTTTGAAAATTAGAGATGGCACATAGAAATTTGCTTAGAACGGCATGGAAATACCGCATATAGGTAGGTATGGTAGACTCATTAGGCAAAACTGGTTTTAAGGATTTTGGATGCACAAGTAGTATTTCTACTTAGTACAAATGGAGGCTAGCAAATAGATTGAGAAGCATCCAACCAAGAAACGAAAATTCACATAAGCGAGCATTGAGCATAACTAACACCAAATAATGCACCATAGGTAGGATGTAATTTCATTGCATAACTATTGACTTTCGTACTTGCATAGGGAATCACAAACCTTAACACCAATATTCCTACTAAAGCATAATTACTCACTAACATGACTCACATATTACTATCATCATGTCTCAAAACTATTACAAGGAATCAAGTTTAATTTGTCCAATGATCTTCATGAAATTTCTATTATATCCCCCTTGGATATCTATCACTTTGGGACTAGTTTTGTATATTGCCATTGCTTTTGACAAGCTCAAACAAATTTAAGTGAAGCACATGAGCATAGAGATTTCATCTCTCAAAATAGTATAAGTGAAGCATGAGAGGATTTCTTCAAAATTTACTAACTCTCAAAATAATCTAAGTGAAGCATGAGAGTGTTTCTTCAAAATTTACTAACTCTCAAAATAATCTAAGTGAAGCATGAGAGTGTTTCTTCAAAAGCTTCCAAGCACACTGTGCTAAAAAATATATAAGTGAAGCACTAGAGCAATTCTATAGCTCAAAAAGTTTAAGTGAAGCATATAGAGCAATTCTAACAAATCATAGCATAATTTTGGCTCTCTCAAATAGTTGTGTCTAGCAAGGATACACGTGACAAAATAAAAAGCAAAGCAAGCAAAGACTCAAATGATACAGGAAGCTCCAAGCAAAACTCATGATATGTGACGAATAAAAATATAGCTCCAAGTAAAATACTGATGGTCGTTAGAAGAAAGAGGGGATGCCACTCGGGGCATCCCCAAGCTTAGTTGCTTCTTTCTCTTTGGATATATCTTGGGGGTGCTGTAGCATCCCCAAGCTGAGGCTCTTTTCACTCCTTATTCCTTCATCCATCGTGATCTCACCCAAAACTTGAATACTTCAATCACACAAAACTCAACAAAATCTTCGTGAGATCCGTTAGTATAATAAAGCAAATCACTACTTTAAGTACTGCTGCAAACCCATTCATATTTTATTATTGCATTATACCTACTGCATTTTAACTTACCATGGCTCATACCCTTCAATATAACCCATAGATTCATCAAAACAAGCACACAATGCAACGAAAACAGAATATTAAACAGAACAATCTGTAGTAACCTGTACTCTAACCATACTTCTATAACTCTAAAAAATTCTGAAAAATTAGGAAAACGTAAATAATTTTTATAGCAATACTGTGTTCAAATTTCAGCTGAATATCACGTTCCAGTAAAAAATGAAAATTCGAATACTAAAGGCTCTACTTGGCACAAACACTAAATAAAACATAAAAACACAATCATAACAGAGGCATAACTGTGTCAACACTCAAAAACAGAAAGAAAAAGAGGAAAATAAATTTATTCATTGGGTTGCCTCCCAACAAGCGCTATCGTTTTATGCCCCTAGCTAGGCATAACGCATAGATTCAAGTATTGTCATCTTTGGTTTTTGCTACTTTTGTGAGGGCTTTCTCGAATCCGGGGGGCTCTTTACGCTTCCCCAAATTTTCAGGAGAAGAAACCATCTTGAGATCCAAAATATCCAAATGCTTGTTGCAAAGAGTAATCAAAGTGTTCAAGCGATTGAGGTGTCCACTAATATGTTTGAGAGGTTCATTATATTTTTGCAACTCGACCAAGTGCTTATGTAAGTCACCCAATTTGTCTAGAATTTGAACCCCCTCTTGTGTAAAAGAAAGTCCCTTTTTTGATGGAGAAACCCCCAATATCCCTTCCAAAGTTTCATAAGCGGTGTTTGCATCAAACTCAATTAAAATTCCCTTTAGCGGCAAAATCCAAGAGTTGTCTATGATGCAAAGCTAATCCTATGTAAAAATTTCGAAGCAAAATTTTTGCATCTCCTTTTAGATTGCAAATACGATAGGATCCCATTAGCCTATACCAGACATCTTTCAAATTTTTCCCTTGTTTTTGTTTGAAGTACATAACTTCAAAATCTGGTGACAAAGGGGGAGTAGTAACGCCAGTCATAGTAACAAGATTGGCAAATAAGAGATCTGACGAGAAAAAGGCAAACGAAAAAGAGGACGAATAAAACGGCAAATTGGGTGAAGTGGGGGAGAGGAAAACGAGAGGCAAATGGCAAATAATGTAAATTGCAAGGAGATGAGATTTGTGATTAGGAACCTGATAGATGTTGATGAGGTCTCCTCGGCGCCAGAGATTAGCACGTTGAAGAGACTGCTTCCTCCCCGACAACGGCGCCAGAAATTCCTTTGACATGGCTTGAGACTGCGTCGGTATTTCCCCAAAGAGGAAGGGATGATGCAGCATAGCGACGGTAAGTATTTCCCTCAGTTATGAAACCAAGGTATCGAACCGGTAGGAGGATCACCGCCACCTACTAAACAACACCTGCACACAAAGAACAAATACTTGCAACCCGACGCGAAAGAGAGGTTGTCAATCTCTCTACGGTAAAAAGATAGATTAGGTAGTGATATATTGGAGAGATAGATCTCTCAAGAACACAAAATAAAAAGAGCAAATAAAAAGTGCAGCAAGGTATTTTTGGGTTTTTGGAATAGTAGATCTGAAAACAAAAGCGGCAAAAAGATAGATCGGAAATCAATATGTTGGAAAAGTAGACCCGGGGGCCATAGGTTTCACTTGTGGCTTCTCTCATGAGTATAGCACACGGTGGGTGAACAAATTACTGTTGGGCAATTGATAGATGATCAAATAATCATGACGATATCCAAGGCGATGATCATTATATAGGCATCACGTCCAAGATAAGTAGACCGACTCCTGCCTGCATCTACTACTATTACTCCACACATCGACCGCTATCCAGCATGCATCTAGTGTATTAAGTTCATGGAAAAAAGGAGCAATGCAATAAGAACGATGACATGATGCAGACAAGATCTATTCATGTAGGAATAGACCCCATCTTGTTATCCTTAATAGAAACGATACATGCGTGCCTCGCTGCCCCTTCTGTCACTGGGAGAGGACACCGCAAGATCGAACCCATCACAATGCACCTCTTCCCATGGCAATAAAAATTGATCTAGTTGGCCTAATTAAACCAAAGATTCGAAGAAGAAACACAAGGTTATAAGTAATCATGCATATAAGAGATCAAAGAAGACTCAAATAATATTCATGGATAGAAACTGATCATGAACTCAAAATTCATCAGATCCCAACAAACACACCGCAAAAGTTTACATCAAACAGATCTCCAAGAGACCATTGTATTGAGAATCAAAAGAGAGAGAGAGGAAGCCATCTAGCTACTGCCCACGTGCCCGTAGGTCTATGGTGGACTACTCACGCATCATCGGAGAGGCACCAATGAGGATGATGAACCCCTCCGTGATGGTGTTAGATTGGATCTCGAGGCTCTAGAACTTGCGGCGGTTGGATGTGTTTTTCGTCGACTCCTCTAGGGTTTCCAGAATATTTGGGAATTTATAGGTGTCCGAGGCAATGGAGAGGGGCCCCGAGGAGGGCACAACCCATCAGGGCGCGCCTGGAGCCTCTGGCGCGCCCTGGTGGGTTGTGGTCTCCATGGCCCACCTCTCTGGCACTTCTTTGGCCCACTGGGTGTCTTCTGGTCCAAAAAAAATCTCCAAAAAGTTTCTTCGCGATTGGACTCCGTTTGGTATTGATATTCTGCGAAGTAAAAAACAAGCAAAAACAGCAACTGGCACTTTGGCACTATGTCAATAGGTTAGTCCCAAAAAATGATATAAAGTTGCTATAAAATGATTGTAAAACATGCAAGAATGATAATATAACAGCATGGAACAAGCAAAAATTATAGATACGTTGGAGACGTATCCCTCGCTGCCCTGAACAACACCGCCCCTTCGACCGTTGGTGAGTGGGTCATGGATTCCGGTGCCACCGCACACATGGCATCCAATCTCGGCATGCTTCATAATCTACCTCCTCGTCCTCCTCCTCCATTGTCACCATGGGAAATGGCTCTACCTTGCCTATTACTCATACCGTCCATGCCTATATTTATGTTCCTGCTCGTTCTCTTGGTCTTCGACGTGTCTTGCTTGTCCCTCATATTGTCAAGAATTTACTTTGTATTCGTCGTTTCACTATTGATAATCTCTGTTCCATCGAATTTGACCCGTTCGGATATTCTGTGAAGGACCTTCGCACCAAGGCCGTGATTCTTCGATGCAATAGCCTCAGAGATCTCTATGCCTTCCCATCTTCGATCATCAACCATCATGCTCATGGACTCCTCGCCACCACCACCGAGTTTTGGCATCATCTGTTAGGTCATCCGGGACGTGACGCCATGTCCCACCTTCATAAGAACTCTTTTATTTCTTGTAATAAAGAGGCCTTACATGTTTGTCATGCTTGTCAACTTGGCAAACACGTGCGCTTGCCATTCTCTAGGTATACTTGAATAAGCGTCGAACCATTTCAGTTGATTCATTGTGATCTTTGGACATCACCACTTTTGACAAATTATGGTTTCAAATATTATCTTGCGATTGTCGATGATTTCTCTCAATTCATGTGGACTTTTCCCATTCGCCAAAAATCCAAGACTGCTCAAATTATTCTTAACTTCGTTGCTTACATCCTTATGCAATTTTCATGCTCCCTTGTTGCCATGCAAGCCGACAATGGAACGGAACTTCTAAACTATGCGGTAACTACATATTTCTCCACACACGACATTCATCTCCGTCTCTCGTGCCCCTACACGTCCGCTCAAAACGGCAAGGCCGAACGAGCAATCCGCACCATCAACGACGTCACCCGAACTCTCCTTTTTCAGTCCTCCATGCCATCATCCTATTGGGCAGAAGCTCTTGCCACGACAACATATCTGCCAACATACACCCCTCCTAATCTATTGGTTTTTCGGTACCATACATACGCCTCTACGACAAACCAACTATTCTACTCTTCGCATTTTTGGGTGTCTATGTTACCCTAATCAATCAGCTACCGCCAAACACAAACTCGCCCCAAGGTTCGTTGCTTGCGTTTTCTTAGGTTACCCAAATAACCACAAAGGTTATCATTGCTTTGATCTCTCAACTCGCCGTGTCATCATCTCTCGTCATGTGATATTCGATGAGACTGTTTTCCCCTTCTCCCACTCTCTAGATCGCCCCTCAAATTCTGTTGCCGCCCTTGATTTTCTCCTGGACTTGGCCGCCACACAAAACCCACCTAACCCTACCCTACCTGCTATGCGTGCACCTCCAGAACCCGCTATGCATGGTACCGCTTCCCATCCCACTACGCCTGCTCGCACCCCCCGCCAGCTCGCACCCGCCAGCTCGCTCTCCCATGCCAGCGGCCCACCCCACCCCGCCCGCTCGCTCGATGCCCGATGCCCGACTCCTTCTTTGCATTAAGTGACACGTCTCCGCCGGTAGTTATCCACCGGCCTCCCTCTCCTTCCAACACCCATACTATGGTCACCCGGGCTAAACAATGACTCTTTCAACCCACCGACCGTCTCAACCTTTTTGGCTCCCACTCCACTCCCTCCCCAATCCGTAAAACATACTGGTGTGCACTCCATGACCCACACTGGTGTCATGCTATGACCGAGGAGTTTGATGCTCTTGTCACTAATGGGACGTGGTCTCTTGTCCTACGCCCTCCTCGTGCTCATGATGTTTCAGGGAACTGGATTTTCAAGCATAAATTTCACTCGGACGACAGCCTTGCCTGGTACAAGGCTAGATGGGTGGTACATGTCTACTCTCAACAACAAGGCATTGATTTCGATGAGACATTCAGCCCTGTTGTTAAGCCTGCCACCATCCTCATAGTCCTCAGCATGCCTGTCTCACGGTCATGGCCGATCCACCAACTTCATGTTAAGAACGCCTTCCTCAATGGCAATCTTGACGAGGAGGTTTAATGTTAGCAGCCACCCCATTTCGTTGACGCTCATTGCCCGGACTATGTGTGCCATATGCACAAATCACTCTATGGCCTCAAGCAGGCGCCGCACGCTTGGTACTAGTGTTTTGCACTCTTTGCACATCGGCTTGGCTTCGTCGCTTCCAAGTCGGATGTGTCTCTCTTTATCTACCAGCATGGCTCCGATCTCGCCTACATATTATTGTATGTGGACGACATTGTCATCACCGCATCTACAGTCCGGCTCCTACAAGACCTCATTCAACAGTTTCATGCTGAGTGTACTATGACCGACCTTGGTGCCCTGTCATTCTTCCTCGACATCTCCGTCTCTCGGACACCCTCGGTCATGGTTCTCTCTCAGCGACAATATGCCTTGGAGATCTTACAGCGCGCTGGTATGGTTGAGTGCAATACTGTAGCCACTCCCATGGACACCAAGGGCAAACTTTTGGCTTAGGATGGTCCTCCTCTTTCGGATCCCACGGAGTATCGGAGCTACGCTGGTGCCTTGCAGTATTTGACACTCACCCGGACATAACACACGCCGTACAACATGCCTGTTTGTGTTTGTACATGCATGCGCCGCGCAGCACTTATGCACTTGGCCAGGAGCATTCTTCAGTACCTCAAGGGCACACTTTATCTTAGCCTACATATCTCCATCTCCTCCTCCACGACCCTTACTGCCTACTCTGACGCTGACTGGGTTGGATGTCCCGACACTAGGCGCTCCACTTTTGGCTTTTGTGTGTATCTTGGAGATAACCTCGTCTCTTGGTCGTCTAAGCGACAAACCACCGTGTCTCGTTCCAGTGCCGAGGTAGAGTATCGGGCAGTCGCTCATGTTGTTGGATTCATCAGCTACTTGGTGAGCTACATCAGCCCATCACGATTGCTACTGTTGTCTTCTGCGACAACATTAGCTCTGTCTACATGGATTCTAATCCGGTACAAAATCGTCGCACCAAGCACATTGAGATTGACATCCACTTCGTTCGAGAAAAGGTGTCGCTTGGTGAGATTCGGGTTCTTCATGTGCCTTCCTCGCATCAGTATGCTGGCATCATGACAAAAGGGTTACCTTCACAACTCTTCCTCGAGTTTCGCTCTAGCTTATGCCTCATTTCGTACGACGCACGAGCTAAGGGGGGATGTTAAAGTATTCCTTTTCTTCATATCACATGTAATTGGAAACTTACATAGAATCCCACCGAATATTTGTTGCATGATTCAGTCTGGATATCTTTTGATTTTCCTTGATTACCAAGGCATGTAATTCTATATATGTCAATACAAGGGCGTCCTACAAGTGGCGTGTATTGTAAAACTTATACGTTTTTTGCTATTTCCACACCGACGCGCAACCTAGGGACTAATTCATTAACCAACCCATAGAGGAAAGGTTGGTATGAGTTAACCACCACGCCACCCGAGCTAAAACCAGCGTCATTGTTTCTCGAGTGGCAGCTTTTTGCACTAGTTATATTCTTTAAACCTACCAGTAGGACACAAATGCTTAGTTCATTAGTGAAAAAATGGCAATTGGTCTAGAGGGTTCTTATCGTCCAACAATATAGTCTCGAGGGTGTTTTGCAAAGTATCCTAAGAGTGGTGCAGTAACATAGTGGTTTTGTGTCACAGTGGGACGTAACCTCAAGTTATCAGATGGACCCAGGTTCAGTCTCCGTGATGCGAGTAACAACCCTAGATTCCTTGTCTGGAATTATATATATCGACAAATAAAATATAAGAGTCCAACGAGTTGTACACTAAGTCGGTGGAATATTTGGTGGCCGATCTCGATGGGATGTCCAAGATCCGATAGGTCTAAACTAGGGCTTCACTTATGTTCTCTTGGTTGTTGAAGTAGAAGTTGTCTGCATCTAGTCTTGATGCCCTATTTATACCCATCCCGAGGAACGGTTTGACGCCTTCCTTCTCAGGTCTCCTGGTCAGGAACGGCTTAATCCTTCCTTGTCGTGGCTTCACCCGCCTCCTTTTGAAGAGCCTAGGGAAGCTTCACTTTGCATCCTTCCTTGTTCGTCATAGACACTTGACGGGATCGGTTCTGAGGTTTGCAAAAGGTTCTTCCAGACTCATGTGCGGGTAGATGTGGGTCTGCTCCCACCTTTCACCGACATAAGTACTTGTTTGTTTATTACAATGCTACTAAATAGTCTTTGATTAACTAAAAGCCAAATTCTATCAGTTTTAAATTCTAATTTTACTCTTGTCAAGCCATCTTGGAAATTATGCAAATTCCATGACATAAGCGCTAAACTTTTAACATATAAATCATAGACATAAATATCTAGCACATACTTATCATGTTTCAACTCTCTAGAAAATATAAGTGAAGACCATGGAGTTTTTATAATTTCTACGAACATTTACATTAAGATATACATGAAGCACATAGAGTAAACAAATAATCCTTAAGTCATGCAAATATCATCACGATAATAGTAATGGCTTGATGATTGAATTTGTTCAAACAGGTAAATAATGCTCCAAGAATTAATACATAATGCGTTGATGAATATAAAAGATTTAGATAATTCATACTGATATGTTGAGAAAGAAGTGAGATGTCTTGGGAATACTTAAGCTTTGCCTTTTGAGCCTTCTTAGAAATAAAATTTGGATGCCTTGGGCATTCCCAAGATTGATTCTTTAGTCATATTGGACCTCCCCCTATCAACTATAGCTCCTTTAAATCGAAAAATTTCCATCCACACGAAACTTAAATGAACTTATAGGTTTGTTAGTCCATAAAATAATTAGTAAATGGTTCACTTTCTATATATAAATCATGGAAAATTCATTTGTGAATAACTATAGTAGGCAACACAATAAGAGAATCTCTCGTGATCAAGAAGAGTCCCAACGCTATGCATACAAAGCTATAATATAAGAAAGACATGAATATGTCAAAACATACCAACAAGTAGAAACATAATTTTGATATGAAATTCCGTAGCTCAAAAAGTTCCACCAATTAGAAAAATAGAAGACATATATGGCCCATTGTGTATTTTCGTGGTTTGACCACGCGCTAGTACAGAGAAGTGATATTTGCAATGACAACAAAACTGCAGTTTCAGTACATGACAACAATTACATGCAACTAAATAGCGCTAAAGAAAATTCTTAACACTTTATTAAATAAAGAAATGTAAACATCATTGCTACAGTAAATATACAATGGTGGAAAAACGAAATAAAAATAAAAAGATAACTATGGGATGCCTCTCACAAACGCTTTCTTTAATGCATTTGGCTAGGCGTTGATAATTTTGATGGGTTCCAAGTTTAACATCACACTTCCCTTTGATCAATGAAATTTCAATGAATTATAATGGATAAAATTGGTATTTTCCTAGGAAAGTGTTCCAAGACGTATCTCATAGGGAATTGGAACTTTATTATTCCTTCATTCATATCTATAACTCCAAGAGTTCCCAGAAAAGGCATGCTCGAGATAATTGGGCATACAATATTGGCCTCGATATCCATCAGAATAAAGTTACATGAAAATAATTCATGTTGGATACAACTAAAGCACCATCTATATATCCCACATTATTTTTGATAGTTTTATAATCTAGATGCAAAATTAAATCACAAGAACATAAAGTTGAAAGTCCTAACACTTGATATAAGATTTTTTCATTATGGAAACACTAGCACCCCCATACAAATCTTGAAATGTCAAAATGCTGATGCTAATAATAATAGAAGGTTCCTGACGTGGCTTGAGACTGCGTCGGTATTTCCCCAAAGAGGAAGGGATGATGCAGCACAGCGACGGTAAGTATTTCCCTCACTTATGAAACCAATGTTATCAAACCAGTAGGAGGATCACCACCACCCAATAAGTAGCACCTGCACACAAACAACAAATACTTGCAACCCGACGCGAAAGAGAGGTTGTCAATCTCTCTACGGTAAAAATATAGATTAGGTAGTGATAGATAGGAGAGATAGATCTCTCAAGAGCACAAAATAGAAAAGGCAAATAAAATATGCAGCAATATATTTTTGGGTTTTTGGTTTTGTAGATCTGAAAACAAAGAGGCAAAAAGATAGATCGGAAAGCAATATGTTGGAAAAGTAGACCCGGGGGCCATAGGGTTCACTAGTGGCTTCTCTCATGAGTATAGCGCACGGTGGGTGAACAAATTACTGTTGGGCAATTGATAGAAAATCGAATAGTCATGATGATATCCAAGGCGATGATCATTATATAGGCATCACGTCCAAGATAGGTAGACCGACTCCTTCCTGCATCTACCTCTGTTACTCCACACATCGACCGCTATCCAGCATGCATCTAGTGTATTAAGTTCATGGAAAAACGGAGTAATGCAATAAGAACGATGACATGATGTAGACAAGATTTATTCATGTAGGAATAGACCCCATCTTGTTATCCTTAATGGCAACGATACATGCGTGTCTTGCTGCCCCTTCTGTCACTGGGAAAGAACACCGCAAGATCGAACCCATCACAAAGCACCTCTTCCCATGGCAAGAAAAATCGATCTAGTCGGCCTTACTAAACCAAAGATTCGAAGAAGAAATATGAGGCTATAAGTAATCATGCATATAAGAGATCAAAGAAGACTCAAATAATATTCATGGATAGAAACTGATCATGAACTCAAAATTCATCGGATCCCAACAAATACACCGCAAAAGTTTACATCAAATATATCTCCAAGAGACCATTGTATTGAGAATCATAAGAGAGAGAGAGGAAGCCATCTAGCTACTGCCTACGGACCCGTAGGTCTATGGTGGACTACTCACGCATCATCGGAGAGGCACCTATGAAGAAGATGAACCCTCCGTGATGGTGTTTAGATTGGATCTCGAGGTTCTGGAACTTGCGGCGGCTGGAATTGTGTTTCGTCGACTCCCTTAGGGTTTTTGGAATATTTGGGAATTTATAGGCATCAGAGGCGGTGGAGAGGGGCCCCGAGGAGGGCCCAACCCATCAGGGCGCGCCGGGGCCCCCCTGGCGTGCCCTGGTGGGTTGTGGTCTCCCTGACACACCTCTCCAGCACTTCTTTGGCCCACTGGGTGTCTTCTGGTCCAGAAAAAATCTCCAAAAAGTTTTGTCGCGATTGGACTCCGTTTGATATTGATATTCTGCGAAGTAAAAAACAAGCAAATGGCACTTTGGCACTATGTCAATAAGTTAGTCCTAAAAAATGATATAAATTTGTTATAACATGATTGTAAAACATCCAAGAATGATAATATAACAACATGGAACAAGCAAAAAATATAGATACGTTGGAGACGTATCAGTTCCCAACCATCCCCAAGTTTTTTAGGAGTCACATCTTCTTGTCTATATGCCCCCCTCACACGAAGAACTGCTTCAACAATATGAGTAAAGTTATCTTGTTGCTCTTGTGCATTAGGTTTCATAGCTAATTCTTGTCGCACTTTAATTACTTCATGAAGTTTGCGATACTCACAATGAATAATAATGCCTCTAAAAACAAGAGGATCAACATTGTCTAAAGTTTATAACTCCTCATGTCTAGTCCGAGAAGAAATTTAAGCATTTTCAACTTCTTTATCTCTCTCTAGTCTATCTAGTTTGGAGCATGGAAAGTCTCTTTTTATGAGTTGTTGCTTGAATACATTTATGATACTCCTCACTACCTATTTTCGGCGCTGCTATCTTAAGATTTAATAATTTAATATCATTTGTGATACTATCAGATTTATATAATAAAGTATCCAATCTATCAAGTTTTTATGAGAATGTTTTATTGATTTATTTTGTAAAACAATCAATTATCTAAGAATTCATTCAAGACCAGTGGATACACTATCACTTGCATAAGCATTATTACAAGGATGTGACCTATGATATAAGCACTGTCATTAAAATTATTTCTAACAAAAATAACATCAACATATTTTTTATTTTGCTCAACAAGCTCTCCTGTAGAAGTATTATCGGAGTTGGAAGAAGAGTTCCTTGAAGAAATCATTGAACTCAACATATCAATTTTCATGTTAAAACTACTAGCTTCTTCTATAGAGTTTATCTTCTTTGAAGTTTTAGCCCCTCCTGTGTTTCATTGGGCATAGTTGGTTAGTATGTTGTCCAATAATTTTCTTGCATTGCCTTGAATTATTGTCATGAATATTCCACCTATATCCTAGTCTAAAAAACTCCTAGATATATCATTAAGACCAACACAACAAGTATGGGGCGCCATCCAATAATAAAAACCATGAGTTGGACAATTCCTAACTGTATTCTTCATCCTTTCCCATGACTGAGCTAGATGTTCATTATCATTTTGTTTGAAATTCATAATAAGGTTTCTGAAGTGCATTAACCTAGATGGAGGTAATACTTACTAATAAAAGCATCCTTAAATATATTCTAAGAATATAGGCTACCCTCAGCTAAATATTGGAGCCACTCTTTTGCTCTAACTCTCAAGGTGAAAGGAAACAATTTAAGCTTAACATAATCATCATCCATCCTTATATTTTTGCATGTTACAACATTCAACAAAACTGTGGAAATGAGATGCAGTATCTTCATTAAAATTACCCCTAAACCTCTCCCTCGGCACCAAATTTAAGAACCCATGGCTGATTTCATAGGAATCGGCTTTAACAACGCGCAGTGTGATAGGAGTACTGATACGTCTCCAACGTATCTATATTTTTTGATTGTTCCATGCTATTATATTATCAATCTAGGATACTTTATATGCAATAATATGCTACTTATATCATTTTTGGGAACTAACCGATTAACCCAGTGCCTAGTGCCAGTTGCTGTTTTTTTGCTTGTTTTTGGTTTTCTAGGAATTCTGTACCAAACAAAGTCCAAACGCTACAAACTTTTTTGACGATTTTTTCTTGACAAAAGAGACCCAGGAAGCTTCGGGAGGAGTCAGGAAGCGAGATGAGGAGACAACAAGGCAACAGGGTGCGCCCAGGGGGGTAGGCGTGCCCTGATGCCTTGTGGGCCCCTCGTGGCTCCATTTGACCTAATTCCACCTCCATAAATTCGCTAAAATCATGAAACCAACGTAGAGCCACCCAAAATACTTTTTCTATTGCCGCAAGCCTCTGTTCTGACGGGAGGCCATCTGGAGACCTTTTCTGGTACTCTGCTAGAGGGGGAATCGACCATGGAGGCCATCTACATCAACATTGTTGCCTCCATGATGATGCGTGAGTAGTCCACTACAGACCTACGGGCCTATAGCTAGTACCTAGATGGCTTCTTATCTCTCTTTGATCTTCAATACCATG
Source organism: Elymus sibiricus (assembly GCA_039707655.1). NCBI lineage: Eukaryota > Viridiplantae > Streptophyta > Magnoliopsida > Poales > Poaceae > Elymus > Elymus sibiricus. The sequence goes on along the minus strand of CM077667.1, from coordinate 119,001,970 downwards.
TTCACCGCGATTCCCGTGGTGATCTATCTAATGTAATCTTCTTTTGCGGTATGTTTGTTGCGATCCGATGAAGAATACAATAGTTATTATGCAAAAACAATTGTGAATCTATTTATAACGGTACCTAAGGTGTTTGATCTTATTATTGTACTAACAGATCTCATGAAGTTTTTGTTGTGTTTTGTGTGCTGAAGTTTTGAAGTTTTGGGTGAGATCACGATGTATGAAGGAATAAGGAGTGGCAAGACCCTAAGCTTTGGGATGCCCAAGGTAATATTCAAGGAAGACCCAAGCGCCTAAGCTTGGGGATGCCCCGAATGACATCCCCTTTTTCGTCTATCGTCCATCGGTAAATTTACTTGGAGCTATATTTTTATTCATCACATGATATGTGTTTTGCTTGGAGTGTCGTGTATTATATTTTTGCTTGCTTTTCTTTTTTAGTTTGTCGCAATCATTTTTTTGCACACACCTATTATGAGAGACACACAATCATGTGAATTTATTAGAATGCTCATTATGCTTCACTTATATATTTTGATGTAAGACAATTATGCTCACGTGCTTCACTTAAATCTTTAGAGCATGGTGGAAATTATATTACGTAGAAATCATATGCACTATCATACTTCACTTATATCTTTTTGAGAGTCTGAATAGTGAGTGGTAATTTGCAGAGTTATATGTTTAGTTGGGAAATGATAGGTATACAAGAGGGATATAATAAAAGCTTTCATGTAGATCACTAAATGCAAAATGTATGATCAACGATATTGAGGTTATAATATGTGGCCTTACTAGTTTGTGCAATTTTATTAGTAAAAATAATGATATTAAGGTTTGTGATTCGATATTCATTAAAGTGTCGGTCATGGCATGACAAGGAAGTTGGAGTGTTCTGTATCGTTGATTGAAATCCTTGTGTGTTGTCTGGCTGGAGGCACGCGGTGGCTAACTCCTTCGAACCTCCCCCTAGGGGCATGCAATGAGTGCTTTGCTTCAAGAGAGCTAATAGAGGACAAAATAAGTATCTGAGTTCCTTGAGTTTAATGTGGGTTTGTGGAGCGTAAGCACTTCCCATCTTTTCGCAATTTACTAGCCTCTTCGGTACTGTGCATTGCCCGCTCTCACCTCAAGATTTGGCGGATACTTCGCCGGTGCATCCAAACCCCATGCTATGGTACACTCTATCACACATAAGCCTTATTATATCTTTCTCAAAACAGCCACCATACCTACCTATCATGGTATTTCCATAGCCATTCCGAGATATATTGCCATGCAACTTCCACCATTACCATTCATATGACTTGAGCATTCATTGTCACTTTTCTTTGCATGATCATATAACTGACATGATATTTGTGGCAAAGCCACTATTTATCATTGCATACATATTACGCTAGTATCATTGCACATCCTGATACACTACCAGAGGCATTCATATGTAGTCATATTGTTTTTCAGTTTTATCGAGTTGTAAGTAAACAGAAGTGTGATGATCATCATTATTAGAGTGTTGCCCCTACATGTGAGGAATTATCAAAGAAAAAAAGGAAAAGAAAAAGAGAGAGAAAAAAGACAGGCCAAAAGAGCCAATGAAAAAAAGAAAGAAAAGAAAAAAAAGAAAAAAGAAAAAGAGAAAAAAGAAAAAAGAAATGAGAGATGAGAGAGGGGATACAGAGAATCCTCATGTTTAGTCACTTTTGTATACTAGTAGGAATTAATGTAGAACTTATCTTGCATATTTTATTCATGGGTTGCTCAATTGCCTGAGTTCTTCATGATGCAAGTAGGTTAAATACACACCCATTTAGTTTCAGTAGAGAGCTTTCATACACATATAACTCTAGTGCATCAATATCGATTGAAAGGCGTCTCTGGCCTAGCGATCCGCCGAGTTGATGGGAGACTATTCTTATTTTCGCCTTCTCCTATCAATCCCTATCATAATTGTATTACACCTAAAGTGCTGAAAGTCCTTGGCTCACGCTGAGGTATTGATTGAAGTTGAAAAAGCTGAAGCGCATGAAAAAAATTAGTCAAATGCTTGGTTAGGCATCGGGGGGGGGGGGACCATGATTTATACTTAATGTTAGGAAGACAGAGTTATGTCATTGCTTACATGATTAAATGAATGGTGAATAACGTTCTTTAGTGTTGTTATTTTGAAAGAGAATGATTATTTGCTAGTATTATTCTTTATTGTAGTTTCAATATTTACTAAGTCATCATTTCTCAACAGTTATACCCAAAATATTACATGATACACATGCTAGGTATCATTCAACATCAAAAATCTTGTTTTTATCATTTACCTACTCGAGGACAAGCAGGAATTTAGCTTGGGGATGTTGATACGTCTCCAACATATCTATAATTTTTATGGTTTCATGCTATTAATTTATCAATCTTGTATGCTTTATATGCCATTTTATATCATTTTTGGGAACTAACCAATTAACTCAGTGCCCAGTGCTAGTTGTTATTTTCTGCTTGTTTTCGGTTTTACAGAAAATCGGTCCCAAACGGAGTCCAAACGCGACAAAACTTTTTGATGATTTTTTCTGGACCAAAACAAGACCTGGATGCTTTGGAGGGAGACTAGATGCCTCACGGAGGAGCGACAAGGGCAGGGGCATGCCTTGTGGGGTAGGGCACGCCCCCACCCTTGTGGCGCCGCCGTGGGTCCCCTGCACCGCCTCTTCGTTCTACAAGTCCCCAAATTTTCGAAAAACCCTATGGGAGCATCCTAAACACTTTTTCCGCTACCGGAAGTCTCTGTTCTGCCGCGATCCCATCTCGAGGCCTTTTCCGATACTCTACCGGAGGGGGAATCCATCACGGCGGCCGTCTTCATCAACCTTGCTGCCTCACACATCATGTGTGAGTACTTCCTACAAGACCTATGGGTCCATAGCTGTAGCTAGATCTCTCTCTCTCTCCCTCTCTCTCTCTCATTTGATCTTCAATATAGTGATTTCTTCGGAGACCTATTCGATGTAACTTTTGCCGTGTGTTTGTTGGGATATGATGAATTGTGAGTTTATGTTCAGATTATTCATTGAAACAAATTGATCCAATCTAAGATTTATTATGTGCAATTTCATATAGCTATGTATGTTTCTGATATATGAGTTTGCTTTGGCCAAGTAGATGAGTAGATCATCAGAGGGAGTGGTGCATAGTAGTAGGTTCAATCTCGTGGTTTCCTCACCTCGTGACAGAAGGGGTAGCGAAATACGTATTTGTATTGTTACTAGTAAGGATAAAACGATGGGGTCTGAACATATTGCTTGTCTTACTTTGTCTACATTATGTCATCTTGCATAAAACATTAATTTGTTTGTCATGAACTTAATACCATAGATGCATGTTGGATAGTGATCGATTGGTGGAGTAATAATAGTAGATGTAGAATCATTTTGGTCTTCTTGTCACAGACGTAATGCCTATATATTGATCATGCCATGAATGACGACATAATTATTTAATTTTCTATCAATTGCCCAATAGTAATTTGTGCACCCACTGCTACTATGGTCATGAGAGAGATGCCTATAGTGAATGGCCACGGGTCCATCTTTATATTATATATATATATATAACATAAAAATATCTGATGTTATTTATTTACTTTTTATTAGTATTTATTTATCCTACTCTATCAAGATTTAATCCTTGCAATGAACGAGTACAAGGGGCTTGACAACCCTCTTGCCCGCGTTGGGTGCAAGTATTTGCTCTTGTGTGTGCATGAACTGTTGATTGTGTGTTTGGAAAACTTCCTATTGGTTTGATAACCTTGGTTCTTAACTAAGGGAAATATCTATTGCTACTATACTACTTCATCCCTTCCTCTCCGGGGGAAAACCCAACGCATCTACAAGTAGCAACCGCTCCCCCTTCTTGCTCTTGCATGGGCTTCCCCCTAGATGGGAGAAGGATTCCCCCTCTGGTCCTTGGGCTCCATGTCCCGTGAAGGGCGGGAGCCCCTCTGAGCTTGGATCTCTCCTCCTTTTTATCTCTAGGTTTTCTTCTGTGTTTTGGTACTATTTTCTGGCCGAAAATCGTTTCTTAAATAGCCAGAGATCCGTAATTTCGATCGGGCTGAAATTTTAACATGATTTTTTATTCACATAATTAGCCTCTTTACGCCCGAATGAGAGTTCAAACTCACCTATGGTCTCTCCACAAGCCTGCATGGCGTGGATGGGCCTCCAGCCAGCATGGCCTAAGCTTGTGGGGCCCACGAGCATTTCACTGCATTGATTCTTCCACCATAAATTAAGATATATTCCATAAAAATCCACATAAATTTTCAGGTCATTCCGGCTCCATGAACCCCAAAACAATAGAAAATAGGAACTGACCTTTTGCACTGGGTTAATAGGTCAGTACAAATAAAAATAATATATAGTATTACCGAAAATATGTAAAGGTGGTATGATAACCACATGGAACAATAAAAAATTAAAGATTCTTTGGAGACGTATCAACATCCCCAAGCTTAATTCCTGCTCGTCCTCGAGTAGGTTAATGATAAAACAAAGATAATTTTTGATGTGGCATGCCACCTAGCACAATCTAAATCAAATAATTAATTGTGATATGAACTTAGGACAAAAGTGATTCATGGCAATAATCTATCAATTTGACATTAAAATAATAATACATAAGCATGCAAATAAAAAATCATTGCCTTTTCAAAGAAAAATGATAAAGAAGTAAAACCATACATACTTAATTATTATAAGAATGTCACCTCGCATAGAAACATCAAATCATGAACTAACCAAGGCGCCAAACCAAGCAATTAAGTCACACTTTTCTCGCTTCAGCTATTCAACTCCCACACACTACTTAAGCATGAGCCATGATCTTGGCTATTAGGATGGCAAAGAGAATGATAATGGAGGTTTGTAAGAAGACGAAAGGTGGAAAAAGTCTCACATCAACGCGACTGATCATTAGCCAATGTATGGTGCTGACAATCTATATTGATGTGAGGAGTAGGGATTGGCATGCAACGGATGCACTAGAGCTATAAGTGTATGAAAGTTCTCCTAATGCAACTAAGTGGGTGCGCATTCAACTTGCTTGCTCATGAAGACCTCGAGCATTTGAGGAAGCCCGTCATTGGAATATACTCCATCTATTCCTTTTTAAGGTGTATTGTTTTTTGATAAAATCCCACAATGTAAGGTGCATTTCTTCTAATTCCTCATAATTTTGTTCCTAGCCCTCCAGAAAATAGGAAAGTATATCTCTCCTTATTGCATGTATCTCTATTTGTAGCAAAGGAAGGAAAGTATCTCTCGCAATTGTGTGTATCTCTTTTTTTCCTGTACTAACTTATTTGCTTGCCACTAACCAATGAATTTTCCGATGGTAATTTTATCCTAATATGTACATAATTATGCCCTTGGTCACCATGCCAGAAATAATACGCCTTACAAAAAGGAATGAAGTGAGTATAAACCAAGTTCTATAATGTAAAGATCCACTAGCATAATCATGAAATATACGAAAACTCTCTATATGAAATACATGGTGATACTTTGAAGCACAAGTGTGGTAAATGATAATAGTGTGCCCCTTCTCTCTCTTTCTCCCTTTTTTCATTCATGTTTTCCATTTTTGGTGGCCTCTTATTTTATATCCTCACAAGTAGGGTAACATTCTAGAATGCATCACACTTCTATTTCACTTACAACTCATGATATGAAAGAATATGATGACTACATATGAATGCCTCTGGCAATGTACCAGGATGTGCAGTGATCTAGCGTAACATGTATTACAATCATGAACGATGACTTTTCCACAAATATAATGTCAGCTCTATATGATCATGCAAAGCAAAATGGCAATCAATGCTAAAGTCATGTAATGAATAGTAATAGTGGAAGTTGCATGAAAATATATATCGGAATGGATATGGAAATGTCATGAGTATGGTGGATGTTTTGAGGAACATATAATGAGGTATATGTGTGAGAGAGCGCATCATCTCACGGGGTTGGATGCATCGGTGAAGTTTGCGCCATGTATAGAGGTGCGAGTGGGCCATGAAAGGTACCAAAGAGGCTAGGAAATATATGGATAGATGGAAGTGCCAAAGACCGGAAAACTCACATTAGTCATAAATAACTCAGGTATTTATTGTGTAATGTCTCATAACCTATCTCGAAGCAAGCTTGAATCACATGGTAGGAGTTAACCATCGCGCGCCCCCGATCCGGACATATGTGAGCGCGAATTAATGACATCCCTACACTCTGACCTATTCGCTAATACCAGCGGCTGCCACTTTCATGCATACAGAATCACAAACCTTAACACCCATATCCGTACTAAAATTCAACCATTTATCCACACAATCACATATTACTACCTCAATATCACAAAACTATTGCAAAGAGTTAAACTTATCACGTACAATGCTCTACAAGTTTTTATATATACCACCCGTACATACCTATGACTAACCATCCAGGTAACCAATTTCTATGAACTCTCCAAAAAGATATAGGTGGAGCAAGATAGTTCTAATCCTTTATATAAAAGACTCGGACAAGCTCTAACAAATATAAGTGAAGCAAAAGAGCATTCTACAAATAATAATACTTCAAGTGTAGAGAGACAAGCCTCCAAACTTCAAAAGATATACGTGAAGCACACGAAGCATTCTACAAAGCCATACTCAAAAGATACGTTTGAAGTGCAAAGACAATTCTACAAATCAACGAAGGACTATCTCAAGCAGAATGGCGCATAACAAAAATAAATAAAAACCAATGACACTCCAAGAATTTATGTGTATCATGTGATCAAAGAAAAACCAAGACATACCAATAATTGTTGAGTAAAAAAGCGGGGGGTGCCTTCCCAGGCACCCCCAAGCTTAGAATCTTGAGTCTCCTTGTGTATTTACGTGGGGTGCCTTGGGCATCCCCAATCATGAACTCTTTCTTCTCCTTATTCCTCTCATATTGATGTCTCCCCTCCGTTTTAAAAACTTCTTCCACACAAAACTCAACAGAACTTTATTAGAGGGGTTAGTACATAACACCAAATCCCATCATGTCTTGTTATAACAATATTGTATAATTATAATAAAACTTTACCTACTTTATGCTATCATAAATTATAATTCTCCCACATCAATGCGACTTGACAAAATTGCAAACATAAGCAGATAAAGAAACTATAACAACACTCTGTGAAAATAGGACAGTCTCTAAAGATGCAGATAGAACATGTACTATTGTAACTCCAAAAATTCTGAAACATTAGGATGTAATACAAAATTCATATGACAATACTATGTAAAGGTTGCAAAAATTTGCATGTTCTAGTAAAATATTAAAACTCAAATACTACAACAAAAGTTTCTGTTTTTGCACAACACACATCAAACTTCTAATTTAAACACCCTAAGGTAAATCTGGGCACATTATTTTTATAATACAGCGGATTTTTACAAAGGGCTAATTATTTTGGTGAATTTTTTATGCCATTCAAGATTCATAAAGTTTCCATGGGCATGAACAAAGTTCAAGGCTAGCCCCACTTCCACGGTGCTCATAATTCCCACTTTCACTTTTATTTTAGAAATTTTTAAGTTCCCCACTTTATTTGTTTTATTTTTGAAAATTTTATAAACACATAAAATAAGTAAATGACTCTCTAAAACTTCTGGGTTGTCTCCGAGGCAACGCTTTCTTTAAAACCCTTAAGCTAGGCATAACATGCTCAAGTAATCATTAAACCAGGATCCCAAGGTACATCGAAGCCAATTTTAATGAACAAATATTTGGATCTTAAATATGATCATAAATTAACACATAACATATAACAACGAAGTCTAACTCTCTTCCTATGCAATGGCAATTCAAGCAAACAAAGTAAAGGCCAATACATAGTATAAGCAGTTGCTTGAAATTTTATTGTATTACAAACATAAAGAGGTGGGGAAGTTCCTTTATAATAAAAATTGCAATTAGGAGCATCAAGCACATGCATATTGTACCCATTAGAATAATTATGTACAATGGTAAAACACAACCCCTTAACCTAATCCTTAATAAGAGCAAACTTCTCCGATATAATTTAGTTGGGAGAAATCAAAAAGATAATAGGACTATCAAGTGTGGGTGCAATAGCAAAAATTTCATTCAACATAAGGAACTATAGAAAGTTCATCACCATAAGCGTCATCCACAGTGGCATCATGGCCATAAGCGTAGCAAGCATCAAGTTCATCAAAAAGGGGCATTTCGAACGAATCGAAGGGATCATAGCAATCATCAACATATCATTCATCCTCCGGTAAGCATGGAGCGAAATTAAACAATGTATGAGTTAAAGAGTTACTCTCATTATAAGGTGGGCACAAGTAGCAACTTTACTCTTCCTCCTTTTGTTCTTCGCTCACCTCCTCGTCTTTTTTCATCTAATGAGCTCACAGTTTCAACGATTTCTTCTTCCATAGACTCTTGCAAAATATTAGTCTCCTCTAGGGAAGTAGACATTCTCTTACTAAATTCATTAATGTGAGCATTTTATTCATAGTTTTCATAGCAATATTTAGGTATGGAAAGATTTTCAGATTTATAAAGGGCATCGTCATGATTTTCATATTTTACAGAAAAGAAGCAATTTCATGAGCACCCTTGAAAGCAACAAATCCTACTATTTATTCCACATCATCCTGTATACCTTTAGCATAAGAAGCCAATGTTTCATTATCATTAATTTCACATTGAAAGGGAAGGTATGGAGCCGGCATCTTAGAGCAACAAATATAATCATAAATTAAGCACATATTCCAAGCATACCAACTAGACATTTTTACTGGATCCCATAAGTGTTTTATGTTGAAAATATGCCCTAGAAGTAATAATATTGTATTATTTATTTCCACGTTTATAATTAAGAGTTCATATTCTATGCTATAACTGCTATGATTCTGGAATATGTGATTCAGAGGAAAACTCATAAGCACGTGTGGAATGATAAACAGTAAAACCCGATTCCTAGTCTTGCCTCTAAGACTAGCTCAAGTGTTGTATGTTGATCATGTTCTATGGATCTTGGGATATTTTTAAGTGTAACAATAATACAAAAATAACATTGAGTGTATGATGTTAGAAGAACGACCATATTGAATTGACCCAACTTGTTTGTTATACTTTGAGATGTAATCGTCACAGGTCTATTGATATAACACAAAAAGTTAACATATGCTTTAGTTACTTAGACCATGAGAGTATCATAGTGACTTCATACTGGCCGGTGGACTTTGGTGGTGCTCAAACGTCATATGTAATATGGTGATCATAATGTCAACTTTTAGGTTCGTTAGAAAGTGTGACAAGGGGCTAGATAGCTCAAGAGTGTGATTTGCTCCTCCAATGATGGAGAGATACTCTTAGGGCCCTCTCGTGTGAAGGAATCTACCATCATCTGGCCAAACACAGATGACTAGGTCACAGGGATGCCGGAACATGTCAACGAGAAAGATGAACAAACCTAGTAAGAAGGAGACCGGTATAATGAGCATGAGAATGACTCGAGAGGACACTGATATATCTCACCTCGGGTTTTGTAAAGTATCGCGAAGCAAATGGAATAGCCTATGATAACCAAAGGTTCACTCAGAAATCATTCGTGTATTCATAGGGATCAATATGGATGGCCCACGGTTCCGCTATTGATCATTAAAAGAAAGGGAGTTTCGGTCATGTCTATGTACTACTGATGTCTACTACACAACTTTATTCTTCTATACTCCGTTGGGCCTCCAAGCACAGAGTTTTGTAGGACAGTAGCAATTTTCCCTCAAGTGGATGACCTTATGTTTATCAATCCGTGGGAGGTGTAGGATGAAGATGGTTTCTCTTAAACAACCTTGCAATCAAATACAAGAAACCTCTTGTGTCCCCAACACACCCAATACAATGGCAAATTGTATAGGTGCACTAGTTCGGCGAAGAGATGGTGATACAAGTGTGGTATGGATAGTAGAAATAGGTTTTATAATCTTAATAAATAAAAACATCAAGGTAACAAGTAGTAAACAGCGAGCAAAATGGTATATTAATGCTTGGAAATAAGGCCTAGGGTTCATACTTTCACTAGTGCAATCTTTCAACAATGCTAACATAATAGAATCATATGATCATCCCTCAACGTGCGATAAAGAATCGCTCCAAAGTTCATATCTAGCAGAGAACATAAGATGAAATTGTTGTAGGTAGCAGAACCACCTCAAAGTTATCCTTTCCGGCCAATCTATTGAGCTATTCCTATAAGTGTCACAAACAGCCCTAGAGTTCGTACTAAAATAACACCATATGATACGCATCAATCAACTCTAATGTCACCTAGATACTCCAATGTCACCACAAGTATCCATGAGTCAATTATACGATATGCATCAAACAATTTAAGATTCGTCATATTCAATCGACGCAAAAGAACTTCAAAGAGTACCCCAAGATTTCTATAGTAGAAAGTACACTACAAGAAATGTGCTCATTTATGACAAAAAATATTGACCAGGGTCAAATTGGTCATAGATCTATGACCAAAATTTACCACATGGTCATGGGTTGTCTAAGAAGGTCTAGACCCTATAACATTATGACAATTTCTTCTAAGAAGGTCAACATTCCATTGATCCAGATGGTCATAGAAATGTAGAACACTATCTATGCTCTTATTTCAGGTGTGACATGACCAAATTAATAAGGTCATGGGCTTGAAAAGAGGTGACTCGACAGACACCTCAACAATTTCATCTACATGTCCTGTACAAGTGTTGATTTTGTGTCTAAGCCTCATAGCATAACTAAACCAACATGTGGGACCCATATATTGTGTGGCAAATGCAACCTACAACCGGAACCCATATTTGATGTGTAGGACCAACTAACATGCTCACCAAATGACCGATGGGACCTGCTAACCCGCGGGCCCATGCATGACATGCTATGACGGGGTTATTACCCCTGGGTATGCCAAGGGGAGGTAGTTCAAGCTCCTCTCCGAAGAAAAACTATACGGTCGGCTGGTCTATGGCCGGCTGCCTCTCTGGCCGGCTGGCCCATTGCCGGCTGGTCCGCGACCGGTAGTGAGGAGCCGGCTGGCCCCCTGGCCGGCTGGCCCACGGCCGGCTGGACAGGAGCCGGCCATCTAGCCCCCGGCCCGGCGCACCTGGCCGCTACGCAACTAGCTCGCCCGCTGACCTCCGGGCGGGCAGGTACCCGTCCCTTCCTACTGCGGCCGGGTACGCTGACGAGACGTGACCCCCACGACGGACGCGCATGGCTACAGTCCGGCTGACCGTACCGCTGACCAAGGATCGATTGGGACCCGGCGGAGCCACAATACCTCTGCGCCACCGTCCACTCCGTTACCTGCCCCAGCATGGCTACAGCGTTGCCGGCCGTACCGCTGACTCCGGCCGGCTAGCGCAAGACGACGCCGGGCAGGGCGGCCCGTGCCGCGGCAGGTGGGCGCGGGCCAATAGAAGAGCCGACTGGCGGGCCCCAGCTGGCGATGGGACCACGCAGCCGGCGGGCCCTACGGGCGACGAGACGGCCCAGCCGGCGGGCGCCTTGGCCGGCCGGAGAGACTGCCAGCCAGGTCCCCCCTTGTACTATCTTAAGAATATTGTACACCGGGGGGTTGGCCTATAAAACCCCCCGGAGCCCCCATGCATCGGGCAAGCAAGAGACGCACGGAGGCATTCGCCCCCCTCTCACACTCACACATAGCAGAGGAAGAGGAGCCGGCTGCTCCTTCTTCTACCTCCAGATATACAGCTCAAGGAGCATCATTGTAACACCTCTCCCCATCCAACTAGACCAGCAGGACTAAGGGTATTACCTCCCACGGAGGGCCCTGAACCTAGGTACATCGTGTGTCCATCACCGCGTGTGCCTAATCCCGCTCCCGGAGCCCGTCGGCGTCCTTCGGCCCGAACCACTCTCGATAAGCCACCCCATGGCATCTGCCATGAGAAAACCACGACAGTTGGCGCCCACCGTGGGGCCGAACGCGGCGTCGGCCGGAGTCACGCTCCGGGCGGGACCCTCCACCACCTCCCTCGGCCGCCCCGCGTCCGGGTGGAACTACATGCTCTTCTGGCTTGCTCCGGCAGGTCCCGCGGGCGACGCGGCCGGCCTCTCCGATGAGTGCCTCGGCCGCGACCTCGCGCTCAACGCCGCCGCGCTCACCGGGCGTTTCAGCAAGCTGAGCCTCGCCAACGAGCCGGCAACCGACGAGTACCCCAGCCGGGTGCTTGACTGCACCGACCCCCCCTCGTCCGTAGGCGCACTCGCCACGGGCAAGGCCAGCGGACCCCGCGTTTGCGGAGTGATGGTCACCGCTTCCTCTACCACTTCGGGCCGTGTGCGGGCCGAGGCTGACGCGACCGCCGCCCGCACCGGTCCCTCCGACCCGCTCGCCGCTACCCTCCGGGGTCTGAGCACCCCCATCGCCCCGACGGCGAACCCGGCCACCGCCACCACCGAGCTGGAGGCGGCCCGCCGTCTACTATTCGAGGACGCCAGCGCCCTCGCGACCGAGCGGCGCCGGATGGAAGCCGCGCAGTGGGAGTACAACTCCGCGTATGGTCTCACCCCGGCTGGCCCCGAGCCCAGCCGGCGTGGGGCTGTGCGTGACCGCGGCCGTGTGGTCGCGGAAATCCTCGGCGGCCGCCTTCCCGTCTACGACACCCCCGCGGCTAACCTGCGGGCCGCCAAGGTGGCCTACGAGGATTTGGCTACCTTGGTGGGCGAAGAGCGCGCCGCGTGCGAGCAACACATCAAGGACCTCATCGACACCGCCAACGCGCAACAAGTCGGTCTCACCCCCGGCGGAGCCGTTTCCGAGGTTCCCCGTCCCGAGGGCGTGGGCACCGGGGCTGCTGACCGTCATCCGCCTCAGCACTCCAGTTCCCCCCACCCCTCCGGTCGGCGGGCCAAGGGAAGCAACGTTCGGCGTTCCCAGCTGCGCGGGAATGAGCAGCCGGCCATAAATAGCCGGCGTAGCAACAACCCGGCTGGCAGCAACCGCCGCGGCGAGGCGCCGGCTGACGGCAGTCGGCGCAGCCGGGACAATACCCCGCCTTCGCGACGGGAACGCGCCCGCTCACCTGCCCCAACTGTTCGCCCCGAGCTCGCAGCTCGGCTCGGCCCGCGCGTCCCGCGGAGCAAGAACGACGCGCGGACCCGCATCGAGCGGTTGGCGCAGTCGGCCCTCCTCGAGGAGGAGGGCTCGATTGGCCCAGCGTGCTTCGGCCCCCGGATTCGCAACGAGCCGTTTCCGGCCGGCTTCACTCTCCCACGCGACACCCCGAAGTATAGCAGCTCCGCGAAGCCGAAGGACTGGCTGGTCGACTACACCACCGCGGTCGGCATCGCCAGGGGGAACAAGCGCGTAGCCGTGCGCTATGCCCCCCTTATGCTAACCGGCTCGGCCCGGACCTGGCTTAACAGCCTGTCGGCCGGCAGCATCAACACCTGGACGGACTTCGAGGAAGCATTCGTCCGCAACTTCACTGGCACCTACAAACGGCCTGGCCGGCCCCGCGAGTTGGCCATGTGCGTTCAGGGACCGGAGGAGCCCCTCCGAGACTACCTCACGCGTTGGACCAAACTTTGCAACTCCTGCGAGGGGGTGCACGAGGTACAAGCCATCCAGTACTTCATCGAGGGTTGCCGCGACGGCACTCACCTCAAGCACATGCTCTTGTGCTCCGAGCCGGCCACCCTGGCGGACCTAATGGCCAAGGCAGACAAATATGCCACGGCCGACTCCACAATGCGGATGAAGGTCGCCACGCCAGCCAAGCTGACTCCGCCGCCCACCGCGCCGCGGGCAGCCGCCGACAACCGGCAGCAGCAGAACAACAAACGCAAGCCCGACCAGCCGGACCCCCGCTACGGGAGCCGGCAGGTCGCCGCCATCGAAGAAGAGCAACCGGCTGCCCAGGCCCCCAGCCAGCGTCAGCGCACCGGCAAGGCCGCTTGGCAGCCCAAGCTTACCTTCGAGCAAATGCTCGACCTACCCTGCAAGCACCATTCTGGGGCCAAGCCGACCACCCATACGCTCCGGCAGTGCAGCTTCTCCCAGCGGCTGGCCCGAGGCGAGGGCCTTCCGGCTCCTCCGCCTCCGGCTCCCCACGAGCCGGCTCCGGCCCAGGCCTCGCCGCCTGCTCCGGCCCCGACAGCCAATGACGGCCGCCTCCACGACCAGTTCCCTCGCCAGGACGGGTCCTATGCTGTCTTCACCAGCAAAGCAACCGACAAACACAGCGTGCGCCAGCGCCGGCACGAGGTGAACGCCGTCGCACCCTCGGTCCCCCAGTTCATGCACTGATCCGAGAAGCCGGTCACCTGGAGCCGGGCGGACCACCCGGCCGTGATGCCAAACCCGGGCAGCCACGTCCTCGTCCTCGACCCCACCATCGTCTCCGAGAGGCGCACCTACCGTTTCTCGCGGGTGTTGGTTGACGGGGGTAGCAGCATCAACATCCTCTACCGCGACACGATGCTCAAACTAGGGCTTAAGGAGAAGGACTTGCGAGCGAGCCGGACAGTTTTCCACGGCATCGTGCCGGGAAAGTCCTGCACCCCCATCGGCAAGATCGAGCTCGACGTCCTCTTCGGTGACCAGAGCCATTTCCGCCGCGAACCAATATGGTTCGAGGTGGTGGACCTCGACAGTCCCTACCATGCGCTGCTTGGCAGGCCGACTCTCGTCAAATTCATGGCGGTCCCCCATTACGCCTACCTCAAGCTCAAGATGCCGGGCCTCAAGGGCATCATCACCATCGCCGGCAACTACAAGATGTCAATCGAGTGCGCTCGTGACGGCAGCCGGCTGGCCGACGCCCTGGAGATAGCGGAGGAGAAGCGGCAGCTCGACCGGCTCGTGGCTCACGCCTCCAACGAGCCGGCCGTGCTGGCTCCCCCGTCCCAGACAACCGGCGAGGCGTCATTCCAGCCATCCAAAGACACCAGGCAGGTGCCGCTCGACCCGGCCAACCCCAAGCAGTGCGTCACCATCGGCGCCAACCTCAACAGCAAATAGGAAGGCGAGCTCGTCGACTTCCTCCGTGAGAATCGGGACATCTTTGCATGGTATCCCAAAGACATGCCGGGTGTTCCGAGGAAGTTCGCCGAGCACAAACTTCATGTGCGGCCGGATGCAAAGCCGGTCAAGCAACCCCTGCGCCGTTTCTCCGAGGAGAAGCGGCGTACCATATGAGAAGAGATCGCCCGGTTGCTCGCAGCCGGCTTCATCATGGAAGTGTTCCACCCGGATTGGCTGGCCAACCCAGTCTCGGTGTTGAAGAAAAACAAGACGTGGCGCATGTGTATCGACTACACGAGCCTGAACAAGGCATGTCGCAAAGACCCGTTCGCCCTGCCGCGGATCGATCAAGTTATCGACTCCACGGCCGGCTGCGACCCGCTGTCTTTTCTGGACGCCTACTCAGGCTACCACCAGATCAAGCTGGACCCGGCCGACCGGCTGAAGACCTCCTTCATTACCCCCTTCGGGGCCTACTACTACATCACCATGTCCTTTGGCCTGAAGAATGCAGGTGCCACTTTCCAGTGCTGCATGCAGAAGTGCCTCCTGCCGCAGATTGCCAGGAACGTCCACGTCTACGTGGACGACATCGTCGTCAAGACCAAGAAGCATTTCAGCCTCCTCGACGATCTCCGGGAGACCTTCGCCAACTTGCGCGAATACAAGATCAAGCTGAATCCGGAAAAGTGCGTGTTCGGCGTGCCTGCCGGCCAGCTCCTGGGTTTCTTCGTGTCCGCCCGCAGCATCGAAGCTAACCTGGAGAAGATCAGAGCCATCGAGCGCATGCACAAGCCGGCCAAGCTCGTCGACATCCAGAAGTTCGCCGGCTGTCTTGCCTCGCTCAGCCGGTTCATCAGCCGGCTGGGCGAGAAGGCGCTGCCTCTTTACCAGCTCATGAGGAAATCACCCAAGTTCGAGTGGACCGATCAGGCGGATGTGGCGTTCCGCGATCTCAAGCGCGCACTCACTACCACACCCGTCCTGGCGGCGCCAGCTGAGAAGGAGCCGATGCTCGCATACATCGCGGCTACCACCCGCGTGGTCAGTGTCGTGTTGGTGGTGGAGCGGCCAGAAGAGGGCAAAGCGCTGCCGGTCCAGCGCCCCGTCTACTACCTCATCGAGGTCCTTTCCGCCTCCAAGCAGAATTATCCCCACTACCAGAAGATGTGCTACGGCATATACTTCGCCGCCAAGAAAGTCAAGCAGTACTTCCAGGAGCACACCATCACCGTGGTGAGCACGGCCCCGCTCGGCGAGATCATGAGCGGCCGGGACGCGACCGGCCGGATCGCCAAATGGGCCATCGCCCTCGCCGATCACGAGATCCGGTACGAGCAGCGCACCACCATCAAGTCGCAGACCATGGCGGACTTCCTCGTCGACTGGGCCGAGACCCAGTTCGTACCGCCTCCCCCGGACTCCACGCATTGGCGCATGCACTTCGACGGTTCAAAAATGCGAACCGGCTTGGGAGCCGGCATCATTTTATCGTCCCCTAAGGGGGACCAGCTCAAGTACGCGCTCTAGATTCTCTTTGCCGCCTCCAACAACGTGGCCGAGTACGAAGCGCTCGTACACGGTCTCCGGCTCGCCAAGGAGATCGGAATCCAGCGCATCATCGGCTTTGGCGACTCCGACCTCGTGGTGCAGCAGGTCTCTGGAGAATGGGACGCCATGGACGCCAACATGGCCAGCTATCGCTTCCTCGTCCAGCAACTCACCGGCTCCTTCGAGGGCTGTGAGTTCCACCACGTCCCCCGAGCGGACAACGAGGCGGCCGATACGTTGGCAAAAATCGGCTCCACCTGGCAGGCCATCCCAGCCGGCGTCTCCCTCGAACGGCTGCTCAAGCCTTCGATCAAACCTTCCCCCGAATCGGAGTCCATCTTCGTACCAGCTGCTCCGGCAGCTCAGTCAGCGCCGCCGGCTCCGGCTGCCCTGCCGGCGCCATCAGCTCCGGCGACAACAGCAACGCCAACACTGCCGGTTCCGGCATCCGGCACCCCCGCGACGGCTGGCTTCGACCCTACGGCCGTCCTGATGGCAAACACCACTGTCCCAGTCCCGGGGACTGGCGAGCCGGCCCCGGGGACTGGCGAGCCGGCCCCGGGGACTGGCGAGCCGGTCCCGGGGACTGACGGGCCAGCTCCGGCTGCCCCCGGCATCCTACTCGAGCTCGAGCCGGCCCCTGTCTCGGCCCCCTCGTGGGCACAGCCCATCCTGGCTTTCCTCCTGTGCGGCGAGCTCCCCCCTGACGAAGACAAGGCCCGGCAGATCCAGCGCCGCGCCCCAGCTTACAGCATCATCAACCGCGAGCTAGTACATCACAGCACCACCGGCGTGTTCCAACGCTGCGTCGAGCCGGAGAAGGGACAAGAAATCCTCCTCGACATCCATCAGGGCGAGTGCGGGCACCACGCCGCCTCTAGAACCCTGGTGGCCAAGGCCTTCCGCCACGGTTTCTACTGGCCGACGGCCTTGGAGGAGGCCAAGCGACTGGTCGACAAGTGTGAGGGGTGTCAACGCTTCAGCACGCAGAGCCACCTGCCGGCCACAGCCCTCCAGACCATCCCGCTTTCATGGCCCTTTGCCGTCTGGGGGCTGGACATGGTAGGACCCTTCAAGACCGCCCGAGGCGGCATGACGCATCTACTGGTGGCTGTCGACAAATTCACCAAGTGGATCGAGGCCAGACCCATCAAGAAACTGGATGGCCGGTTCATCAAGGATGTCACGGTCCGCTACGGCGTCCCCCACAACATCATCACCGACAACGGCACGAATTTCGCCAAGGGCGCGATGGCGCGCTTCTGCTCCCAGGAGGGCATCCGGCTCGACCTCGCGTCGGTGGCCCACCCACAGTCAAACGGCCAGGCAGAAAGGGCAAACGGCTTGATCCTGTCCGGCCTCAAGCCTCGGCTCGTGGCTCCCCTCGTGCAGTCAGCCGGCTGCTGGGTCGACGAGCTGCTGGCTGTCCTCTGGAGCCTCAGGACCACTCCTAACCGGTCGACCGGCTACACCCCTTTCTTTCTCGTTTACGGGTCCGAGGCGATCATCCCCACGGACGTCGAGTTCGATTCGCCTCGGGTCGCCCTGTACACGGAGAAGGACGCGAAGGAAGCAAGAGAAGACGGCGTCGACCTACTCGAAGAAGCACGTGAGCTGGCCCTGAGCCGGACGGCCATCTACCAGCAGAAGCTCCGGCACTACCACAGCAAGCGGATCCGGCCCCTCTCCTTCCGCGAGGGGGACTTGGTGCTCAGACGGATCCAGCGAACTGCCGGCCAGCACAAGCTGTCCTCCCCATGGGAGGGCCCGTTCATCGTCAGCAAGGCGTTGCACAACAACGCCTACTACCTGATAGATGCCCAGAAGTCGCAGAAGCGCAAAAGAGATGCCTCCGGCGAGGAAACGGAACGCCCATGGAACGCAGCACTCCTCCGACCGTTCTACTATTAAGAAAAAACCCATGTATGTATGTATCTTCCCTTATGAATGCAATGGGGGCCCCAAGCCGGCACTTGGGGCACGCCCCTTTTTTCAATTCCCTTGAAGGCTCGTCATTCTTTTAAGCAGGGCACCCGGGTCCGGCTCCCTGGCCCGGGGGCTCGCCGGCTCTTCTCTGAAGCAGACAAGTAGCGTGGGCAAGCAACCTCTTCCTACCCTCCCTACCCAGCCACAGACCGGCCCCCGGCTGTCTGGCTGGCGGAACCACGGGGTAGAAAGGCACTTACCACGCGAACGCCTCCTAAAGAGTAGCAGCCGGACAGGTCCAACCAGACCGTATTCCCTTTAAAAACCCGCCTCTGCCGCCTCGCCCCAACCCTAGCCGGACGACTCTAAGGACCGCGCATTTTCCCTAAGGACGATGCCCCGTAGCTGTCCCAGACCGGCTCCCGGCTGGCTGACAGGCGCGGCGGAAGCCGGAAGGAACCCGTGCGTGAAATACGAGTCGAAAGGCAAAGGGGCAGGGGAGGAGCCGACACGCAAATGCTTTAAACATCAAACAGATCCATAAGCAAAAGGCCTCTGGCCAAAGATTCCTTACAATACACCCCCAGTGGGTGGAAATGCGTCTTCTCAAACAAACAAGTTTCTTAACAAGAAAAAAAAGAGGTACGAGGTGCACAGGACCGCTCAAGCTACCGGCGCGTCGCCGGCCGGCTCAACAGTTCGCCCAGGAGAAGCCGCAGCCTTCGGGTCCGCCTCCGTGGCCTCTGTGGCCTCGGTGTCGCTGCCGGTGCTGGAAGCGGTGCTCTCATCGGCGACCTCATCGTCCTTGGGCCCTTGGGGGTTGCCGAAGGAGTCCTCAGCTACCGGCTCGCCGTCCTCGCCAAGCGCCGGTAGGAGCTCGTCCGGGTCGACGTACGAGGCCAGCTCGTTGTCCCGACGGACGAGAGCATCTTCCCGGGCGATCCATTCCGCCTTAGGGACGTCGCGCATCGTGGTCAGCCGGTCCAGATTGACGCCGGTGTACCACGACATGACGAACCGGAGGGCCATCTGTGCCCCGGCCCGAGCCACCGACGCCTTCCAAACTCCGAGCCGGGCCACCGCGTTCTCCAGCCACAGCGCCACGTGGCCCACCGGCGCCCCACGACCCGGCCAGAGGGCCGCGATCACCTGTTTGCCGGCCGTCTGGAGCCGGTCCATGCAGCGCTGGACGTGGATCAGCTGGTTCTCAATGGCCAGCCCAAGCTCCACCACGTCCCAGCCGGCGCCCTCCTCAAACCCCTGCCCGCGCTGCCGCAGGCACTCCCGGTGATCCGCCATAGCCCGCTCAGCGCGGCGCTGGGTATCCGGGAACTGGTCTGAGGGGAGAGAAGAATCAGCAAACAAGACAAAAAAGCAAGTCGAAGCCGGGTCGGCAAAGGAAGAAACTCGAAAACAGAACTTACGCTGGAAGGCCTCATCCATCTCAATGGCGAACAGAAGGCCTGCGCTCTTCTCCCTCTCCAGCGCCTCCTCCGCATGAGCAAGGGCGACCCCGCGCGTCTCGAGCTCCCCCTTGAGGCGATCTACCTCAGCCTGAAGAGCGGCGGCCCGCTGGGCGGCGTCGGCCGCCTGTTTGGCATTGTCCTCCCGGCCGCCACCTCCCGCCACAGCTCCGCGGTCAGGCGCTCCCGCTCCGACGTGGCCGCCTGGAACTCTTACCCCAGCCGGTCCCGCTCCGACGTGGCCCCCTGGAGCTCCTGCCCCAGCCGGTCCCGCTCGGAGGCCAGCTCGTCCCTCTTCAGCCGAACTGGGACCAGCTCCTCTGCATAAAAACCAAGCATGAGCTACTCGAACGCAGAAGACCCGGACCGGCTGCCGAGCAGCCGGCCCGACTCTCGGGGGATACACCCAGTGGGTGCCCTCGCACGCCCCCATTGGAATAGGCATACCTTGCGCTTTCTTCAACTCCTCCTGGACCCGGTAGTAGCCAGCCTTGCCGCGGTTGTGGATGAGGACCGCCTCATGGAAAAGCGCCTGCCGCCTGGCGTTCTCAGCCTGCCCGTGCCACGAAGCAAGAAGTTAGACAAACAAGAAAGGGTTAGATTCGGCCCGGCTGCCACGCGGCCGCGCAGCCGGCCCGAATCTCGGGGGCTACAACCAGTGGGTGCGCTCGCGCGCCCCCACTGATAATTCAACGCAAGACAGAAGAGTCTTACCTCCACCGCCGCCTCCACGCGCCGAAAGTTGCTCTCGGCAGCCTCCGCGAACCGAGCCAGCCCCTCACGGCAGTGCGCCATGATGCGGCCGGGTTCCCCTGGCGCGAGGGCCGGGAAGCCGGCTGGCGGGGCCGGAGCGACCGGGCCGAGAGCCGGCGCCTCCTAGTCCCGGATCACGTCCAGCATAGTCCTCCTCGACCCGCCGCTCGACCCGGCGTCCACCACGGCAGCAGACGGCTGGGGGTTGGCGGTGACCACCAAGGCTCGGGAGCTGGCCTCGGGCCCTTCCACGACCGGCACCACCGGCTCCTCCTCCTGCCGGGCCGGCTCGAGAACCGGCTGGGCCGGCTCACTCCTCCCCCCAACCGGTGCCTCCGGTGCCACCTCCGGCGCAGCCGGGGCGACAGGCACGCTCGCTGCAGCCGAATCGACGGCGGGAGGGGTCACCACCGCCTACCCCCGCCGCGCCGCTTCCGCGGCCGGCTCATAGGCCGCTCCTGCCGGCCGGATCACTTCCGTCGCGGGTGGAGCCCCGGACGTCTCCATGACCGGCTCTCGCGGCTCGCTCGACGAGGGCCTTGACCTCCGCGCCGACTCCGCAGCGGAGTCCGTCGCACGCTCCGGGTCGGCGGACCGCCTCCGCCTTCCGCCGCTCGAGGCCCCCGAGCGCGAGGGCACGCCCTTCGCCCCCGCCTTCGCGGCTAGCACCTCCGCGAGCCGTCTCTTCTCTTCCCGCGCCATGGCCGCGTGCTCCCGCGCCTGCAGGGTGGCGGCATCCACCGGACCGGCAGTCGACTCCGTGTCGTGGAGCTCGATGGCGTCGCTGGGGTGGACAAAGAAACAGGGCCTTAGGCGCTCGCCGGCTCGCAAAACCAAAAAACCAATAAAAATCCAGAAAAAGTACTTACCCGGCGACAACGGGAAGGACCCGCTTGGCCCGGGCCGGCGGCTTCGCGGCGGCCGCTCGCGCTCTCTTGCGAGCCGGCGGTTGGGTCGACGGCTGCCCTGCGGCCGGCCTCTTCTCCTGGCGTGAAGCCTCGGCCGTCTGACCACGAGCCGGCCGCTCCTCGCTCCGCCCGCGTGTCTCCCGCCGAGCTGCGAGGGGTGGCGCGTCCAGGATCCGAACATCATCATCGTCGTCATCATCGTCAGTCCAATCTTTGATGGAGGGTCCGGAGGGGAACTCACCAGCCACTCTGGACCCGCCGGCTCCCGGGTCGCCCATCGCGACGTCCGCCTCGACCTCTCCCGAGGAATCGGCCCCCTCTTCGACGCCGCCCCCCGGCTCGAAGTCCTCCGGGTCGGATTCGGCACGCTCCGCCTAGAATACCTGGGGGTGCGGGCCGTCTGGCGTGTTCTGTCGTACGGAGTGCCGCGGTCAGCATGGTATGTGAGCTGGGAAGGGCCGGCTGGAGAATCGAAGGGGGGAGAGAATTACCGCAGCAGGGCGTACTAGGGGCGCCGGGTCGTGCCGGCTGTACGGCCGCTTGCCAAACCTCCAAGTCCCCAGCGCCAGCTTGAAATTGGTGATGGCGTTCACCCGCTTCGCCACCTGGGACGGCGTCTGGTCGAAGGTGGACAGCCGGCAGGGGTCCCGCCGGCCCGACATGTCGCAAATCCGGTGCGGCCTCTGCTGCAGAGGCAGCACCCGGCGATCGATGAAGGCGGCCACTAAATCGGGCGCGACCAGCCCCTCTCCGGCTCTCATGGTCTTGAGCCGGGCCAGCTCCGCGAGGACGTCCACAAACGGCCCGTCGCCCGTCCAGTTGGTCCCGGACGACGGGGTGTTGACAAAAGCCGGCAGCCGGATGTAGTCCCGTGCCGGGTCGACGTTCTTCACGTAGAAGAACGTCCGGTGCCACCCCTTGACGGATTCGATGAGGGTGATGCGGGGGAACAAAGTGCCCCGGACGCATTTCACCGCGCCCCCGCAGGCGTACGGCTCGTCCTCGTTCCTCAAGCCCTTGAGGTAGAAGAGCTTCCTCCACAGTTCCATGAAGGGGAGGAGGCCGAGGTAACCCTCGCAGAGCGTCACGAAGCTCGAGAGCTGGAGGATGGAGTTGGGCCCGAGGTGGTGCGGCTGAAGATCGAACGTATCCATAAAAAAGCGGCAGAACTGGCTCACCGGCAATCCGAAGCCGCGCGAGAAATGCCGGGCGAAAACCACGAACTCCCCCCCCCCTGGGGTTCGGGTGCCACCTCGCCGCCCGGCGGACGGGCGGCGACACGGTCCTCCGACGGCAGCGCCCGGCCGCGGCGGAGGCGCGCGATGTCCTCCTCGGTGATGATGGACCCATCCCAGCTGCCGGAGGGTCTGTCAGCCATCTCCGCGGCGGTCGGGCGTGAGGAAGAAGATGGGTGGCGCAGCGACACGAGCCGAAACGGCGAGCAGCGCGAGAGGAGGAAGGCGAAGGAAGACGAAGGGAGGCGAAGGGGAGAGGGGCGCGTGAGCTGCCTCCGCCCTCCCCCTCCCCTTATAAACACGGGGCGGCGCCCGGGGGACGTGGGGATTAACTGCGCCCACTCCCCCGGGAAACCCGCGAAACGTGGGCATCGTGCGCCGCGGCCGCTGGGGTCCAGGCGCAAAGGATCCCGACCTGCGGCCCGAGGCCTGCCAGGCTAGGCCCGCGGCCTATCGGGCTAGGCCCGGGAAGGCGTCCCGTCGGGCTGCAGGCGCGGGACCCATGGCATCATCACGCCCCGCGTGGCGTGCTGCGGTCCGGCACGAGGTCCGAAGCGGCGCGACGGGACCCGAGGCGTCGGAGGCGGCGGCCGGCTCGGCCGCCCGGCCGGTCCCGCACGACCGGCAGGCGTGGCCGGATGAAACCGCCGGTTGCC
Organism: Elymus sibiricus; assembly: GCA_039707655.1. Taxonomy (NCBI): domain Eukaryota; kingdom Viridiplantae; phylum Streptophyta; class Magnoliopsida; order Poales; family Poaceae; genus Elymus; species Elymus sibiricus. Next base: position 118,978,367 of record CM077667.1, on the reverse strand, counting down.
CCTCGTCAGGCGGACGTGGGCCCCCGCCGGCTTCGGGGACTACTGACAGGGTTATTACCCCTGGGTATGCCAAGGGGAGGTAGTTCCGGCTCCTCTCCGAAGAAAAACTATATGACCGGCTGGTCTATGGCCGGCTGCCTCTCTGGCCGGCTGGCCCATTGCCGGTTGGTCCGCGACCGGCAGTGAGGAGCCGGCTGGCCCCCTGGCCGGCTGGACAGGAGCCGGCCATCTGGCCCCCGGCCCGGCGCGCCTGGCCGCTACGCAACTAGCTCGCCCGCTGACCTCCGGGCGGGCAGGTACCCGTCCCTTCCTACTACGGCCGGGTACGCTGACGAGACGTGACCCCCACGACGGACTCCGATGTAGCTACAGCGGCCGCTGACGCACGGACGCGCATGGCTACAGTCCGTCTGACCGTACCGCTGATCGAGGATCGATTGGGACCCGACGGAGCCACAGTACCTCTACGCCGCCGTCCACTCCGTTACCTGCCCCGGCATGCCTACAGCGTTGCCGGCCGTACCGCTGACTTCGGCCGGCTGGCGCAAGACGACGCCGGGCAGGGCGGCCCGTGCCGCGGCAGGTGGGCGCGGGCCAATAGAAGAGCCGGCTGGCGGGCCCCAGCTGGCGATTGGACCACGCAGCCGGCGGGCCCTACGGGCGACGAGACGGCCCAGCCGGCGGGTCCCTTGGCCGGCCGGAGAGACTGCCAGCCGGGCCCCCCCTTGTACTATCTTAAGAATATTGTACACCGGGGGGTTGGCCTATAAAACCCCCCGGAGCCCCCATGCATCGGGCAAGCAAGAGACGCACGGAGGCATTCGCCCCCCTCTCACACTCACACATAGCAGAGGAAGAGGAGCCGGTTGCTCCTTCTTCTACCTCCAGATATACAGCTCAAGGAGCATCATTGTAACACCTCTCCCCATCCAACTAGACCAGCAAGACTAGGGGTATTACCTCCCACGGAGGGCCCTGAACCTGGGTACATCGTGTGTCCATCACCGCGTGTGCCTAATCCCGCTCCCGGAGCCCGTCGGCGTCCTTCGGCCTCAACCACTCTCGATAAGCCACCCCATGGCATCTGCCGTGAGAAAACCACGACATGCTACTAATTGTTTCATGTATTTGTTGGATACAAGGTACGAATATAAATAAAATAGTTAGACAAGATATGTGTTTGGCTTTATAGACCTTTTTTGAGATACACACAGTTCAAATTTGAACTATATTCAATAAATAGTTTGAAATGTATTTAATGTCTAAAAGATGGTAAAGAGCACGAGGGCGAGACGACGTATCAACGAGCGCATGCTACAAATTTTTTGCATAAATGTTGTCGGTTCATTTTCTGCTTTTGATGCAACTTAACCTCTTGATTATGCATAAAAATGTTGCCACGTTCATTTTTGGCTTACGATGCAAATTTAACTTCTTAATTATGTGTTACCCTTAACTATGCATTAAAAAATGTTGTCATGTTCATCTTTGGTTTGTGATGCAAATTTAACCTCTTAATTATGTTTTACCCTTAATTATACATAAGCAGTGTTGTCATGTCCATTTATATTGGAACAATTGTAATGCATAGTACTTGTCGCTGAAAGGGATGCATCTATGGATAGGAGGGAGTATCCCCTAATATATACTTCCCCCGGTCCTTTTTAATCAGCATACAAGTTTTTTTTTAAGTCAAAATATCTCTAATTTGATCAAAATTGTAAAAATGTATACACATTCGTAATAGCAAATCAATATCATTGCATATATTATATGGAATGTAGTTTCATATTATATATATTTAATATTATACATGTTGATATTTTTAATATAAATTTGATTAAACTTTATAAAGTTTGACTTGACCCAAATATAATATAGTACGCGGAGTAAAAAGGACTAGATAGAGTAATGTTAGAATCGTATTGAGGTACCACTTGGCATGAGTGGTAAGCTATATCAAAAACAAAGAATCGTATTGAGGTGGATCCAGTTGCAGTCACCAGAAGAAAATAGCGGGCACAAAAATGAAAAAAGAGGCGTGGCGTGTGAAATTTTGGGGACGCGAGGGCGGCATCCATGAATTTTTCGGTATGCCTAACCCTAACCCCCCTTCCCAGCACAACCACCCAGCGCCGCCACTCCAGATCCAGCCGCAGCTTCCATCAACATCTCGCCTTCCCTCCTATCCCCTCCCGTCTCCCATCACCACCACCATCCCCATTGTTGTCTCGTCGGTCACCTAGCGAGCGTCGCCCAGCTCGGCAGAGCAATTTCCGCCATTACCTCCACCCTCTTATCTGCATCTAGCATGAGTTCTGCGATGGGGACGAGATCCACAACGGCGGGTCATCTTCAGCGTGGGGACGGCGACAGATCTGGTCTCCCATCCTCATATCCCCTACTATGAAGCATCCTCGCTCCTAGCGCATCTGTTCGCCACGAAAGCCTGCACGTCGCGACGCACACAGTAGGCGAAGGCGCTGCAGATCCTGGGCATGCTCATTTTTACTTATTTTTACTTATTATGTTAGTACCATTGATCAATCTACTCTATTTTCCTGTGATTTTTTTTGGGTACTTAATTGCTGCTGTCATACTCGAGGCTTCTTATTGCTGAATTTAAAGTGTTTTCAGGACTAGGTCTATTAAGTAGGAGCTCAACTCCAAGGAAATGCTTGTTCAGCTCAACTTTTACATAGGTAAATGTAATATTCATATTGAGCTCCATGATTTTTATTCCATGTGTTAAGGTTTATCCTCCGAGTTGCTTTTAGATGCAAGCGATGCCTGAAACCCTTAGCCTACAATTGGTATCCTTTATCTCCAGTAAGGTATCTATATATCTCCAGCCTGAAACGCCCAGCATGTCTGTGTTTAGTTTGAGTTTCTTGGTTGCAAGAAGGCAACACTCAAAAGCTCATATGTTATTTGCTTCCATACTATGTTTGGTGCTATGTGTCCCTTATGTTATATGCATCACTATCGCTATAATGTGCTGATTACTGTACCTTTATTTGTGTCCGCAGGACCTAGCTGAATAAGCTATGCCATGTTTTTTTTTTCCTGATGCAACTTCTCATTTAGGGCCAGTTCTTTTTTAGCTTATTTGGAGCTGTGGAAATAAGCTGCCCCCTACTCAGCTTATTCTAGAAGCCCAAACTTAAATTTTTTTAGAAGCCTACTAATTAAAGGTCAACTAGTAGGCTTCTAAAATAAAATTTTAGTTCGGGCTTCTAGAATAAGCTGGGTGGGGGGCAGCTTATTCTAGAAGCCCAAAATAAGATACAAAAGAACTGGCCCTTAGTGTCTGATATGGTTACTACTGGCTTGTTTATAGTGCTTTTTGTGGCAAAGAGGTATAGCGTTAATGTGGTGAAGCTCACGTCCACCGGTGACATTCTTGGGAATGTAGGCAGCAAGGTAGCTCTTTACTCTCTATCACACACTAGCCAATTCTGTTTGTGGCTTGCATATATTCTGGCTCGAACCTGCTAATTATGTACTTCTGATGTGAGATATTACTGGTATGAGATCTGTGTATGATACAAGTTGTGTTTTTTCAAGTAAAAAAGTCGGCCATCTTGATTATAGTTGCACTGGCATTTTTTTTGCCAATTTCTTGCTGACCTTATGTTGTATGATGTGTCAGAATAAAGTCAATGTGTCCACTATTCATGTCCATCATTGAATAATTTCTATTGTAAACAAGATGATGATCTATTGTATGTTCTTTCATGCTCTGGTAGTAGATCCCTGGCATGTATAAAGATGGTTGCGTTGTGGGCAAATAACATCTACACTTTTGTTTGCTCGAGCTTATGCTTGCTTGTACATAGTACAGAGTACCGGGACATATAGCTTTTAAAACTTGAATTAGTATATATCTGTATGTTTAATGGATATTTTGAGCTCCTACCATTCATATTGTGAGATGTTAATTATGCTTTTATTTGGTTGTTTTTCCTACAACAGAAGACAAGATAAAATTATGTTTATGTGGGCTAGAGCATGATTCTAATGCCCAACAACATGCCCATTTGTCCCTTCCAGAGCTTCTTGTCATTTATCTTTAATCAAATTCACTAGTTATGGCCTATGTATACCCATCTATATTAGCCACCTCTATCTGAAAGTTTCTTTAACTTTTAACTACAAGTTTGATCTTTATAGGTTTGAAGTTTGAATAGCCAGAGCAGCCCCATAGGAACCGCCATGGTGGTTGAAAAAGCTGATTGTCTTCATCCCCCTTCCCTGTAAGTTTCGAGTCACTCTAATGCTTGCTCATGGTTAGTATCAGAATTGACTTGCGGTTGTTTATTCAATATGAATGTTGCCAATGTTAGCGGTGTTGTATGTTCAGTTGGTTGTGTTGGGTAACATATCTGTGAAATTTGAACTTCTGTTGTTACCGTTGTTAGTTTTTGATTTAGGAAGAATGTATTTTTTTTATAGTTCGTTTGTTGAAAAAAGCATCAGACCATCGAACTAGTTAGGAAGGATGTATCGCTTACAATACCTATCTATCCAGTGGACTGTTATTTGTTGTATCAGGACATATACTTTAACGGCAATGCCATGTGCCATTTGCTTCTTACCAATCTTAGTTGTATACTGACAAATTTGGGGTAGGTACTTGATCTAGCACTTCTAGATTTGAGATATGTAAATCCTTTTACGATCCTTTTGAATAATCAAGTGATCTTTATGTACTGAGTGCATCCTTCACAAGTAATATTTTGGTTCTCATTTAAATGTGCATGTATTAAACAAATGTCTTTACATAGCTGCAAAACTTGCTGCATTTTTCCATATTTAATGCTATGATATTCTTCTGTTCCTTTCCTTTTTATTCAATATTTGCTTCTCATCTATGATCCTTCATGCTCTCAGAATTCTGAAGGGCAAGATAATGAAAGCCTTCTCTGGAAGAGGAAGATAATGAAAGCCATCTCTAGAAGATGAAGACAATGTGGCATCTGCTTTGTTCTTTGAAATGACGTGACTATTTGGTTTCATTGATCCTGTTCTATTTAGTGCTGAAACAAATTGAACTTGTTTGTAATATTATATTTGCTTGGGCTATGATGTTCAATGTTCCTACATGTAATGCCCTTGTTATAATTACAAATTTTTGGCCCTACGGAATTGTACAAGGCTGGCAAAAAATGAGAATAATTCAAAACGAAATTTACCAGTGCACAAGAAAAACGTATGGGCTTAACTGAATAATAATTGGGTTAGATTTTTTGTACGGCCCAAACTATTTTGTTATGAATCCATAAATGGGCCGAACTCTTGGGCATGGCCCATCAACATACCAGATTTGGATTGGGCTCATGGTTGGATCCTATGTGGCAGCCACATCATCATGTATGTCACATCATTGCTTGTGCCACGTGGACAACTCCATGTCAGATCTTACGTGGTTAAAACCCATGGCTAATGACCAAAATTTTGGTCAAGGATTTTACGACCAAAATTTAGGTCATTGGTAGCTATGACGAAAACTTCAGAGAAGGTCATGTTTGTTCGTTCTTGACGGCCAACTGTTGACCTTTTGAATTTGGTCATAAGAAGGTCATAAACAAAAAACAATGACGATCCAGTGACCAAAATGGTGGGTCATGGATGGACGTATTTCTTGTAGTGGTAGGACAAGAACGTGTATCTACCCATATGCATAGATTACCCCATTGTCACCACGGGAATCCGCAAGTTGAGTACCAAAACATATATCAAGTGAATCAATTGAACACCCCATTGTCACCATGGGTACACACATGCAAGACATACATCAAGTGATCTCAAATCCAATATTCAATCCGACATAACAAAATCTCAAAGGGAAAGATTCAATTCATCACATCAAGATAGCAAGGGAAGACCACCATATGATCCAATTATATTAACAAAGCTCGTGATACATCAAGATCGTGCCATCTCAAGAAGACGAGAGAGAGAGAGAGAGAGAGGGAGAGATCAAACACATAGCTACTGATACATACCCTTATCCCCGAGGGTGAACTACTCCCTCCTCGTCATGGAGACTGACGTGGCTTGAGACGGCGTCGGTATTTCCCCAAAGAGGAAGGGATGATGCAGCACAGCTACGATAAGTATTTCCCTCAGTTATGAAACCAAGGTTATCGAACCAGTAGGAGAACCAAGCAACACTATGTAAACGGTACCTGCACACAAAGAACAAATACTTGCAACCCGAAGCGTAAGAGAGGTTGTCAATCTCTCCACGGTAAAAAGATAGATTAGTTTGTATGAGATTGGATAAATAGATCGCACAAGAACACAAAACAAAAGAAGTAAATAAAAAGTGCAGCAAGGTATTTTTGGGTTTTTGGAATAATATATCTGAAAACAAATGCGGAAAAAGAAAGATCAGAAAGCAAAATATTAAAAGGATAGACCCAGGGGCCGTAGGTTTCACTAGTGGCTTCTCTCATGAGTATAGCACACGGTGGGTAAACAAATTACTACTGGGCAATTGATAGAAGATCAAATAATCATGACGATATCCAAGGCAATGATCAATTTATAGGCATCACGTCCAAGATTAGTAGACCGAAACGATTGCGCATCAACTACTATTACTCCACACATCGACCGCTATCCAGCATGCATCTAGTGTATTAAGTTCATGGAGAAATGGAGTAATGCAATAAGAACGATGATATGATGTAGACAAGATCTATTCGTGTAGGAATAGACCCCATCTTGTTATCCTTAACACTGGTGCAGCGATGTGCTATACAAACAGTTTTTAACCCCTTTCCGTGACGTAGTTCTAAACCGTCGCCTTGCCTGTGTGGGCGATAGGGGAGGGGTCCATCTCACACGACACGACAAAATCGTCGGCGATGGTGGCCAATGAACGCAAACGTTTAGCAAAATGAAGCGTATGGGATTTCCGTATCTATCACAAACGAGAGTCACCTCTCAACAATTTGAGATATGGCATCCTTCCCATACGGCCCATCCTTGCAACTCGTGTGAGATCACACTAACATCGCACGCGCAATTCTATAGCGCACCGTTTACGATGTGTGCCGAATCGCAAACAGTTCATAATTGTAAAGCGTGTACGATAAGGAGACAATCACACACATTTTGTCCTACAACGTCGTTTGCAATATACGAAGATTCGCAAATGCTCCAACTGTCATACTCGTGTCGGATGCATACGACATAACAAACAGTTAAACATTGTAAATCGTGTATGATAAGGAGACTGTCACAAAATATTTAGGTCTGCTTAACCGTTTCTAATATTGTCTAACATCACACACGGTTTGCAGACGGCAATTGTGTGCATTTTCGCACACGGTTTCTCTCTCTGAAACGTGTCAAATCATGAGGTATATCACACACGTTCTGCTTTACAAACTGTGTGCAGTGTAATGACCTGCACAGCTTATTTTTCGGCTATTTTAATCGCCACAATTTAAAATTCTACAGGATTTGAATTTGATAGTAGGCTATTGCATTTTTCATATCCATCTTATATAGACATAGGTTCAACAACCAATGCATTATTCCATTCACAGGTACATATGTTCAAGAATTACATCAAGAAATAATAATTACATTAGGACCAGATAAATAATGATGAACCACAGCTACATACTTGTATTAAATACGGTAAAGGAAGAGGTGAAAGACACTCTGGCAGTTGTACAAGGTGAAGCGGAATGCCCATATTGTGTCCTCCTCCATGCAGAATGCACGGACGACTCTAGGCCAGCCCCTTGTGATGGCGGACCGCCCCTCTTTCTCTGTGTTGATGAGGACATGTAGGTAGTCATCGTGGCCTGGTAGATATACTTTAACGTTTGCACGTCCACCAATCATGTAGTTTGAGAGGTAATCCTGAGTAAACTGCTTTGAGAACCACTACAAACAAAATAGATTCAGACATTGTAAATTTGTAAGCTAACAACTCATTATGGACAGTAAAAAGAAAGGTACAGAGTTCGTAGTTACCATCATGGAGTTCACTGTTGTCTTGGATAAGGTGTAAAGAAATAGTTTAATTGCCATATTTTGTCCCATTTTATTAACAACCTTTATAAGTTTCCTCACTTGATGCTGGTTCATGAATATCTCATTGCCCCATACGCAAAAAGGGTCGACACGTGGATCTTTACCAGTGACATATGTACCTACAAGCAACAAGTTAGTATTAGAAGGTAAACAGAAATTTCACAATGACGTAGTACAGTATTCCCTGTCCCAGTATATAAGATCTTATTACATCCAAAATACTCACATATTTGATGTATTAACATCTTATACTTTGGGGCGGATGGAGTATATATATAAGCCATGTGATGAAACTAACCTCGATGAAAAACAACAGCTGTTCCCGATATTGTCTTGGGTAAGTACACCGAAAGGCATGTTAAGTACTGACAGGCTAAACATCAACCAAATATATGCATGGTAAACAACATGATCACAAAATGATAGCTTCAGTGTGCAGGTTTAAGCACGCTAGCTAAGCTAATAATAACTGGAGATGCGTGTTAACTGCAATAGCCTTAGCATTTAACAACAACAAAATATAGTCATTCTAACTGGTATTGTGCACGTTCAAGCACACTAGTTATAGTTACATAAAAATGGAAAGGCTTGTGCTCACTACAACAAGCTTAACAACAACCAAATATAGTCATTCTAACTGGTATTGTGCACGTTTAAGCACACTAGTTATAGTTACATAAAAATGGAAAGGCTTGTGCTCACTACAACAAGCTTAACAGCAACCAAATATAGTCATTCATAGTGGTACTGTTGAAATTGCATAGAATGTAGCTCGTGTTTACACATCAAATTGTATAATTGAACATCACATTGTGAAAAAATAGAAATAAACAGTGGGCGTGTTAACTACACCAGGCTTAACAGGAACCACATATGGCCATTGAAACTGGTATGATGAAATTGAACTGGAAAGTACATACTTGCAGATATAGAACTTCACAATGTGAATAACTGAAATAAACAAGACATACTATATAGCAATTGAACCAGGACATATGCCCAGTACAGACAACTGAGCTAGGAAAAACAGTTAAACAAGGCATATGCTCATTACAACAGGCTTGATAGCAACCAAAAATAGTCATTCGAACTGTACTGTTGAAATTGCATAGAACGTAGCCGGGGCTTAAACATGAAATTGTATAACTGAACATCACATGCGAAAGAACTGAAATAAACAGTGAACGTGTTAACTGCACTAGGTTTAACAGGAACCATATATGGCTCTTGAGACTTGTATTGATGAAATTCAACTGCAGAGTCCATACATTTAGCATGAGTGAAGTAATTTAACATGAGATGGCTTTCCTCACCTGTCACAGATGGGACCATTCCCATTAGAAGAGCGCGGATTATGGGTGTGCTCCCTGTTGTCACAGATGGGCTCCTTCCCCTTGGAAGAGCAGGGATGCAGGGTGACCTCCCTGATGTCATGGATGGGCTCTTTCCCCTTGGAAGAGACGGATAGGGTGCCGTTGTCGGCGTCAGCGTCGACGTCGTTGATGAGGTCTGACTTGGCAGCTGACGATGCCGAGCCACCGCCATAGAATGTGTCCTTCAGAAATGACAAAACAGGCTCCATGGAGATGAAGGAAGGCAAATTCTTGAGAGCGAAGCAGAGTAGATCAGCGGCTGGGCCTTGCATGAGGTCGACGGGGGTTGAACCTGAGGGGTCGGGGTAGGGCCACCTAAACTATGACATAGCCCGCGACAAGCCGTCACTGTCGACATGATCAACGTCGTAGCCGGCTGCGTCGATATGCATCCATACGGGAACCCGCTGTCTTACAACCTTGTATTCGTTAGATTTCTCGGCGGCCTCAGAGGCCACCTCGTCATTGTAGTCAGCTTCCCTGGCGGCCTCGGCGGCCACCTCGTCATCGTGGACAGCTTCCCCGGCGGCCTCAGCGGTCACCTCGTCATCGTAGTCAGCTACCCCGGCGGCGTCGGCGGCCTCGGCGGACACCTCGTCATCGTAGTCAGCTTCCCCGGCGATCCCGGCGGGCACCTCGTCATCGTAGTCAGCTTCCCCGGTAGCCTCGGTGGCCACCTCGGCATCGTCCATCGGAAAGGCCGCGATATACCTCCTTTTGGCCATTCGCTCCTCGATCTCCCGTGCAAGTCTAGCTGGGATTAGGCTGCGACGGTCTGCGGTGGAGATCCGTGCGGATCTGTGAGGAAGGGGGTGTTTAGCAGGCACCATCTAAGAAATTCAGGGCGGCGAGGGTATAGAGATGGGTTCGTAACCTGTATGGGGAGAGCAGGAGAGGTTGACTGTGGAACGCGGAGCGGGATCGGGGGCGGCGGCGGCGACGGCAGGGTAGCTAGGGTTCGAGCGAGGGAGTTGTGTGGGGTTGGGGGTGGGAGGGGCCTAGGTGGTGTTTGAGGAAATGCCGCGGCTACTTTAAATTTTACTTGGAGGGAATGAAAAGCTGGGACAAACTAAATTTTTTATGAAGGGTTTGAAGTGGCGCCGGAGGAACAAACATCGCACACGGCCCGAACATAATACCTGTGTGCAATTCAAAGAGATAAACCCGCAGAACCATCAATTTTTAAATTGATCAAGCCAGGTAACTATTTTTAAGATTTCTCTATGCGGGTTGGTGCAAGGTGGTCTGTAGTTACGTGACAACCACGGGCCGGGCGTGGCACACAGTTAGCATGCGGGAACCGTGTCTACTACTCTACTGCATACACAATCGCACACAGTTGTCTCCTTCGACTCGTCTGCTATTTAAGTTTCAAAAAAAGACTACCCTGCCATTTATATAACAATATTGGAAATTAAACACGATAAATCTAGGGTCATCGCACCAACAGACCTGCTTGTGGACCAAATGTATGTATGGAAAGGTTGTTGTGGTGTTCAAATACGGAATGCACAACTTTCATGTGACACACAATGTCCTGTAGAGCACACGACAATGTTGGCTTATGCCCCCTGCCCCCCCCACACGCCTTCGAGTCGGCGGGGGGATGGTAGCTCAGTATATATATGAATTTACAAACTTATACTACAACTGCAAATTCACCCTACTGTAATACAAAACCAATAGAAATCCATCATGATCACCCACCTCCCCCATGTTTTAGTTCTGAGGGTAGATTGCGCGGGCCCACTGATGGGCGCGTCTCGGAAACTTCACAAGATGGGTGAGACCGCAACCACATGTGTGTGGCTCAACTAATTACTTAAGGTGGTGTGATATTTCGTGCGTGCAAAACTTTTTGATGTGGCTCAAAAGTTGAACGGTATGTAGTACCTGAACTCATAAATAGGTTTCGTGTATACGTAGTACTATTGTGATGCCCCTCCCTCGCCCCCGCCCCGCCCCACGCACACACATGCTTCGAACAAACACCACGACCTATATATATGTATCCACTCAAACTTCTATCTCGTATCTCACCATGAACTATATCGTAACAAATAATGAGAGGACTATATCTACATTGGTCAAATTAACCTGTAGTATATATGGGCAGGTTTAAGTGATAGACCACATGGGTCCACAAATTTGGCACGTCGTCCATAACCACGCGAGGGAGTGTGTGTAGACAACACCAACGCACATGCATGGCCCCATGCACATATGTATGAAAGCGTTGTGCGATGTTTTCAAATAGCAAACGCACAACTTTCGCCGCCACATGTGTGTCTCTCGAACCAGAATGGCCACGTACTGAGGTTAAGGACCCATGCATATATAGCCCCAAGCACGCCCATAGTTCGATCCGATAGGAGGGATTCAATGTGTACGATGCATTTGATTTTTTTGTTAGAATTGTAATGTCGATGCATATATCAACTACGTATAATATATACACATAGACCAACAAGAAGAATCCACCTTGGTCAAATAAACATCTCTACAGACACCTGTCAAAGTGACGACCCACATGGCCATGGTTGTGTCGGTGTGACGATGCCGATGACCACGTGAGAGAGTGTTTGACAAAACAAACGCCCACTGCATGAGGCCCACACATATATGTATATATGTAATTAAGTGTTTGTTTAGTTAGTAACCAATGGAACTTTAATGTCACTTGCCTTAGAAACTGTAAGTTGACTTACGAAGAGGATCAATCACAACGCACATAGGCCCTGCTTGGATCCATGGGTTGGAGTTAGTTTGAGCTAGTTGGGGCTCAAATAGCCCTAAAGTATTCAAACATGAGGGTTAGATTGTAGCTAGTTGCATCTAACCCACACAAAAAAACTATCCCACCCAAGAGGTGCTAATTGGAGCTAGTTCTCATGGGGCCCTCTCTATCCCACCAGCCAAGAGGTGCTAATTGGAGCTAGTTCTCATGGGGCTCACTAAAAAATCACTTTTCTCTCTCCATCAAGTGCATCTATTGTCAATCTAACCCTGTCATCCAAACACCTCTTTGGCTAGAGTTAGTTTAGGGTTAGTCATGAGCTAGAAACTAACTCCAACCTCTAGCTAAGTTAGAGTATCCAAAACAGGGCCACACGCACGCATAATGAAAGGGATCCACATTGGTCAAAACAATATATAATATATATAGGTGCCACACATGGGCCCCATAGATTGACGTGTCACCGATTACCATGTGAGGGAGCCACACTCAGGACCACCATAGATTATATGTTACACAAGCATATGCATGGGTATGTTTTTTTGATTCAAAATGCCAACTGCACGACTGTGATACAGTGCGTGCTTCACAAATTGGGAAGTCCCCACGCTAAAGAAAATTGCATGCAATATGTATGTCTCCTCCCACGCACCCCCTCAACTTTGAGCGGTAGGAGGTACTCATGAGTACGTCACGTCAATCTTTGGTGTGCAATCTCACAATGATCTACCGCAACACACAGCAGATTAACTTAACCCACCTTAGTCAAACCCCTACCGATGCAGCTCAAAAGTGATAGACCACATGCATGGACCCACAATGTGCGGATCACTAGTAACGCACGAAGGATTATTGTCCGAGGGACCACCACCATCGTGTGGATGTGTCCTAAACACAACCATGACGTGCCTTGGTTTAAACATTTCAATGCACAATTTTGATAATTTGGGGTGGCACTGCCTCACAAAACGGACAATCCCACACACACAGGCTAATGCAAACAAGTGAAACGGAAAGAGCCCCACCCCCCCCCCCCCCACCCCCCGCGCGGCCACCACCGGAAACACCACTTCGAGGCTCGTCAAACTATTTTTATGCAGAAAACACGTGACACATCAGTCCGTGTTATAATTATAAAATTTTCATATATCATTCGAAAAACATGCAATAATTGAGTTTCCAGGAATTCATTGGGGGGAAATCATATGTCCCCTTGGGTTCATGTGTTTAGTCGCCATGCAATAAATGGTAAGGAACCTCAAACATCGAAAAATCATTTTAAATTGAAGTGAATCCAAAAATCAACTGAAAATCATGAAACTTGGGATTCCGTTTCATGATATATATATATATCGTATATATATATATAGTGTGCTAATTTCTGGCCTAATTAGAGACAAATTTTTGATACACTTTTCTTACAAACGGGAGCTTATTAAAGGTTGGTGCTTGGTACACACACTTGTCACGTTACCATCATGAACGATTACAGTACTGAACTGTGTGCGTTGGTCCCAACAAAATATTACGTACCACCACGAGCCCCGTGTGCCATCCGAGCGGACGTGAGTCGACGGGCCGCATGATGCGAGCAGTCCGCGGCTCAGTCTGACCGTGAGGCATGCGAGCAGGTGTGTAAATTGAAGGGACGCATCCGAGCTGGCCGCTCTGGCTCACCGGGAGACGTACGAGCTGGTGTGTGAATTGACAGGACGTGTGCGAGCAGTGCTCTGCCCAGGCTAACCGGGAGACGTGTGAGTAGTCCTCTGCGCGGGCTAGACGGGAGACGCGCGAGCAGGGGTGAGGCATGCGAGAAGATCGCTGCGCAGGCTCACCGGGAGGCGAGCCATTTACCCGCCTCCCGCCTAGCTCCCAACCACTCTATATTAATCGCGCCTGTGCCGCTGGTTATAGCAGGCGGCCGCACTCCCATCTCTCCACACACCGCGCCTGCATCCTCGCCGCCGTTCCCAGTCGTAAATGCTCTCGGAAGTGTATCAGATGGCGACCAAGCGCACCATCGGAGGGAGTGGTGACGCGGGGGTCGAAGCCGGGGCCGGCTAAGCAACTAAGCATCTCTTGATGCTGGGCGACGAGGTTGCCCTCCCGGCCGATGAGGTCTCGCGCGGACAGAAGCACGACAATGACATCGTAAGCCCCGTCGTGCCTCCCCAGCAGGAGGCGGTGCTGCACAGAGACTACTACGACCTCTCTGATGACCACTCCACCGACGACGACTCCGACGACTCCGACGGCGACAACTCCAACGACGACGGAGAACAGGTTAGACCCCCTATTTTGGTAATTATATCATAGAGTATCTCTGATTAGTTCTGTTTCCCGCCTTTTTTTGTAATTCGTCCGGGGTTCATGTTATTTCAATCCATGTAATCAGAGTAAGATTCGATAGATCTGTGTTAGTGTGTACGTATTGATTGTTTGGTAGGTAAATGATAAGTGACTTGGATAAGTGACAACCGTACATACGATTATGCTACTATTATGTCTAAGGTTTTACAGTGATTTAATGGTTGACCTGTACAAATGATCATTTTGCTAATAATCCGTCTACATAGATGATTGTACATGTACCCATTTGTAAACAAACACTGTATAAGAGCATGTAGATCACTACTTTAGTGATAATGTGGAGTAGTACTTACTTCAAAGTTCCTTGTTTGTTTGAAAATGATCAGTTCATGCATTAAAGTCATTAGTTAATAATTTTGTCGCACTAAGTTGTTTGTGATATCATTTTATGCATTTTATTCATCAATGTCATGATTTTTTATTATATGTATAGGTGCTATCTGACGACGTTGGCAGCGATAAGTACGACTATAGAAGGTACAAGAAACAAAAGTTTAAGGAGCTCTATGCGGGAACGCATAATCGTCATATCAGGACCTAGAATGGGGGCTTCGGATGCCCGTTCTACGCCCAAAGGCTTAACCCCGTGTTTGCAAGTGTTCTGGCGCATGCTAGAGGACGAGCCGTTGGCTCTTTCAAGCATAAGTATTCTCGGAGGGTGGCGCACGCCGCGTACGCGAAGTACCTGGAGAAAGTTTACGTTGTTGGTGGGTACGATTAGGATTGAGTTATATATACATGTCCTGATGCCAGCACTACCCTAGATATCTATAGTTTGTGTGTCTTATATCTCTGCTTGAGTATGTTTATTATGTGTTGATCTAGATGTCGGTGAGACTTTGTTTTATGAACTAATACGTAGAGCAATGTAATTGCAGTCTTGAGCTGCAATCAGTTTGGTTGATGGAATATTTATGCTTATCTTAGAGTCCCCACACAATTTACTACTAGCAACTGTTTGCCCACAGCATGCACAGCTACGTTTTCGTGTTGGAAGTTTTTTTACACTATGCATATTACGGTAAAAAATGCTTGACTTACTTGCAAACTTGTTGAATGCGGTAAAAAATTCAGGTGTCACACGAAAAGATGAAATCTGGAACCCAAAAACTTGGTTATTTTCCCGGATTGTAACCGGGTGCGAGGACTAACATTGTGCCGCGACACGCGCGTGTCCTGATTGTCCAGAACGCATTCCCGCGCATCGAACATCTGCGGCAGTAGGATTTACATGGACCACGGCAATCCATTTAACCGTAGTTACACTTATCGCAAACGGTTGTGTCTACTAAATCGTCGCCTCCGAAGCACATTATTATTCTAGCCGAGAAAACCCTCACCATCGTCCCCGCTTAACAAAACCCGCACCATCCTTCCCAGTCGCACCCGCACGGCATATTCCACACCGCTGCTTAGTGCTGAACTTGTACGCTTCTTTATGTCATTGCACACGCGCCGTTTTTGCTAACCGTTTGCCATTTAACGCCCCCAATAATGGGAGCTTCTTCCAGCCGACGCGTGGCCAACCGAGCTGGACGGGAGGCTGTGCGCGTTTGCGCACGGGAATGGGCTCACCAACGATACGTTGGCGGTACTTCGAGCCACCACATGACCAAACGAACCGCCGGGAACGCTTGTTCGTGTGCTGGTCAAGCTTGCACAGAAATCCTCCGCCGGGAACGCGGTGACAAGACGTGCCAATTACAGCCCATCCAGCCCCCATTTACTCCACCGCTCATTTAACCTATTGTCTCTCTTCAACCTTTCCCCACAACGCAAGAAGCACACCCACACTCCAAATACAGAGAGGATATCCTGCTCGGCTCCAATGGCGGAGATCCCAGCGGCTGCCGACGATGAGCGGTAGTTCACCATTCGTTCCTTCGTGGACACCCACGTAAGGTTCAAGAACCTCATGGTGGTGTACACCAATGACCCGATCTGGGTGGAGAACTCCATCCACACCATGGAGCAGTTACTTGTCTATGACAAGTACAAAGTGGTCAGCTTCGACCTCGAGTACACCGGCGGTCGTGTCGGGCATGATCAGAAGGTTGCCGTCGCCCAGCTATGCGTGGGCCATTACGTCCACGTCTACCACTACTGCCTGGCCACAAGGCCCTGTGATCAATTTGCCAGGTTTTTCAACAGCCCCGACTACATATTCGGTACGGTGGACACCACCAACGATGAAAAGGTGCTCAAGATGACTGGCTTGGCCTGCCGGAAACTTGTGGACATCCAATGCCTATACAAGATCTTGGGCGGCGAGGAGAACCATAAGGACTCCCTGGTTGACCTTGCCATGGTCATCATCGACCCCTACTACAGAGGCATGAAGGATGTCTGCAAGAAGAAGAAGGTTGCCTGGCACCGCGCCTGGGTCCGAAGACTAGATGAAGATCACGTCAAGTACGCGGCCAAGGACGCGTACGTAAGCTACGAGATGTGCAGGCGGATCTTTGACATGAGGAAGTGCCTCCGTCCTGTGCCAATCGTCACCCCTCGTCACAAGAACTATAGATGAATGATTTGATGATCGTCACTACTAGTTTAGTATGCATCTACTTGTTAATTGATGTGTGCAAATGTTATCTGTAGTCAGTAATGTAATTGGATGTTTATTTAGGTTATGCAATCATGATGTTGTTCTGTAGACAGAGCATAGATGCTATATGCAGACATAGCAGATCACATCGCTTACGATTATAGAAAGGAACACGTCGGTGATGATTTCAACAATCACAGACAATTGGGTACGAGCAAGTGTTTGCCCATAGGCCACATCACACACACCTTATTATCAGGAATCGTCTGTCTTTTTATCGGTCTTCCCACCCAATTCTGAGTACTGACCTGTTTGCCGGGTATCACACACATCTTGTTACCCAGAATCGTTTGTGTTACTTTTGATCAACACAAATAGTTTGTCCAAACGACCTGTTTGCCGGGTATCACATACAACCATGCAAATGACATCTTATGAGGGAGCTCTTATTTTGGTAGTACTATCTTCTCCTTAGTATGCAATGGCCGATTAATATCTGGACATCAATATGCAATTGACGATTAATATCCGGACCTTAAGAAGCAGAACCACGACCGAGGGTATCCTGCGCGGCTCCAATGGCGCTCCCAATGCCTGCCGCCGACGAGCGCCAGTTCACTATGCATGCCGTAGTGGACACGCCCTGTCCGTTCGTGGTGTGCACCAAACATCCGATCTGGATGGAGAACTCCAACGTCATGGACCTGTTACTTGACGAGGACAAGTACATAGTGGTCTGGTTCGACCTCGCGTCCCACCGCGTGCTTTGCTCTCGCGTCCCTGCGTGTGCTCTGCTCTCGTGCCCCTACGCGTGCTCTGCTCTCGCGCCCGTCCGCGCGCGCTCTGCCAGCGGTTGGGGCCGGCCCACGATCACGTTCGGGGCTCCATATGCATGCGGTGGCGCCACGCACGTCGCCCCATGCAGTTATGTGCTCCACGACTGAATCACACACTGCAAAAACTGCCATCCGGACGTGCCGGTTTTCTAGGATGTCTGGCCCCCATTTATACCCATGGCCATTAACCATAGTCTCTTCACGCTTTCGATCACTCCCCACAACACAATAAACGCACCCTAGACGACGCATACAGAGAGGATGTCCAGCGGCGCTCCAATGGAGTTCGGCGTGCATCATGTGGAGACCCACATGAGGAAGACTCCATCGACACCATGGAGCAGCTGCTTGATGTGGATGACAAGTACAAAGTGGTCGGCTTCGACCTCGCTTACACCGGCGGTCGTGCCGAGCATGATCAGAAGGTTGCCGTCGCCCAGTTGTGCGTGGACCATCACGTCCTCCTCTACCACTACTGCCTGGCCACAGTGCCTTGCGATCGTTTCACCATGTTTGTCAACAGCCCCAACTACAGGTTCGATACGTTGGACACCACCGACGATCCAAAGGTGCTCAAGACTTCGGGCTTGGCCTGCCAGAAGCTTGTCGACATCCGCGGCCACTACAGGGTCTGGGGCAGCAAGAAGCACATGGACTCCCATGTTGACCTGGCCGAGGCCATCATCGACCCCTACTACGCTAACATGAAGGCTGAGTGCGACAACAACAAGCCTGTCTGGCACAGGGGCTGGGTGAAGAAACTGGATGAATATCACCTCCAGACCGCGGCCAAGCAAGCGTACACATGCTACAAGATGTTCAGGCAGATCGTTGACATGAGGAAGTGCCTCCTACCTGAAGACAACGAGGGATCGAGCCACAAGCAGAGCGCTGGCAGCAAACGTCACAAGAAGTAGATGATTTGATGATCGTTTCTCAATTCTCATACTCCCTCTATGCAGAAATATTCTTAGTTTTAGAGGGATAAGTTTATTATGCATGTAATAGTTTATCAAGGTGTGCGCCAATGTTATGTGTGTATTGGATGCTTAATTTGGTTATGCAATCATGTTCTTCTAAATAGAGCATAGATGTTTGTGGGAAGATTGAGCAAATCACATCACATACGGAATAAACAACCAAATCCGTCGGTGATGATTTCATCAGTCCCTGACAATTCTTTATCCGGAACCGTTTGCCCACAACACATCCGAGTGGCCTGCGTACATCACACACATCTTGATCTGAATAACCGTTTGTGTTATTTTTGCTTATCGCACCCAGTTCATCCCAGTGGCATGTATGCCGTCTATCACACACATCTTGATCTATGTAACCATTTATGTTATTTGACCTCATTACAAACAGTTCATCCGAGTGACCTGTATACCATCTATCGCACATGTGATCATCTGGACAATCATTTGTGTTCTGCTTGATCAGCGCAAACAGTTTATCGGGGTGAACTGTATGCCGTACATCGCACACACTTGTATTTTTATAAGCGTTTGTGTTATATTACCCAATCGCAAACAGTTTATCTAGGCCAACTGTTTGCCAAACATCGCACACGCAACTCTTTTTTAGATCGTATTTGATGGATACGCCATCGCATACAGTTAACGTCATTAGCGACGGAGCTATAACTATACCGTTTGCGATTTGGTCATCGCACACAATTTTGTCGAAGGGTCTCTGATTGATGTGTCGCGTTAGCAGCATCCTGCAGAAGTGTAATAGCAACGATACATGCGTGCCTCGCTGCCCCTTCTGTCACTGGGAGAGGACAGCAAGATCGAATCCTTCACAAAGCACCTCTTCCCATAGCAAGTAAAATCGATCTAGTTGGACTAACTAAACCAAAGATTCGAAGAAGAAATACGAGGCTATAAATAATCATGCATATAAGAGATCAAAGAAGACTCACATAATATTCATGGATAGAAACTGATCATGAACTCAAAATTCATCGGATCCCAACAAACACCCGCAAAAAGTCATTACATCAAATAGATCTCCAAGAGACCATTGTATTGAGAATCAAAAGAGAGAGAGAAAGCCATCTAGCTACTGCCTATGGACCCGTAGGTCTATGGTGGACTAATCACGCATCATCGGAGAGGCACCAATGAGGATGATGAACCCCTCCGTGATGGTGTTAGATTGGATCTCGCGGTTCTAGAACTTGCGGCAGCTGGAAGTGTTTTTCGTCGACTCCTCTAGGGTTTCTGGAATTTCTAAGGATTTATAGAGCTAAGAGGCGGTGGAAAAGATCTCCGTGGGCCCCACTATACATTAGGGCCCGCCGGGGCCTCTGGCGTGCCCTGGTGTATCGTGGGGCCCACGGGCCTCCTCCGAGGTGCTTCCTTGGCTCACAAGTTGTCTTCTGGTCCAAAAAAATCTCCAAAAAGTTTCGTGGTGATTAGACTCCGTTTGGTACTGATATTCTGCGGTGTAAAAAACAAGCAAAAAACAACTGGCACTGGGCACTATGTCAATAGGTTAGTCCCAAAAAAATGATATAAAGTTGCTATAAAATGATTAGAAAACATCCCAGAATGATAATATAATAGCATGGAACAATAAAAAATTATAATTACGCTGGAGACGTATCAGCATCCCCAAGCTTAGCTCCTGCTTGTCCTCGAGTAGGTAAATGATAAAAACAGAATTTTTGATGTGGAATGCTGCCTAACATGTTCATGACATATTCTTTTCTTTTGTAGCATGGACATTTGGACTTTTAGATGGTTCAAAGCAATAGTCTAGTTTTGACATGAAGACTTTAATACTCAAGCATACCAACAAGCAAGCATGTCTTTCAAAATATCAATACTAAAGAAAGATATCCCTAGCTCATCATGCTCAATCATTGATCCATTCATGAAACACACTCAAATATTAGCTACACCCAATGCACAAGTATGATCATAGTGCCCCCTAGTTGGTGCTTTATAAGAGAAGATGGAGACTTAAATAAAAGTAAAAATTCCATAAAGTAAATAGATAGGCCCTTCGCAGAGGGAAGTAGGGATTTGTAGAGGTGCCAGAGCTCGAAGCTTAAATTGAGAGAGAGAAATATTTTGGGTGGCATGCTTTTCCTGTCAACGAAAACGACCGAGTAGTTCTCAATACTTTCCATGCTAGATATATCATAGGCGGTTCCCAAACATAGAATAAAGTTTATTCCTTTTTCCACCATTCTTTCACAATCCATGGCTAGCCATATGCACGGTTGCCTTCCATACCAACACTTTCCAAGGAATTTATTATTTAACAACATAAAGTAAATTTCTTTTTCATTTCGGGACTGGGCATCACTATTACCGCCGTACTCTCGTGAAATGACATGTGAATAAACACTCATCTTGATAATAACACATCTAGCATGGAAAAATATTGGACACCCCCTACCGCTTCATGAGCGGTACGAGCACACAAAAAGGATATTCATTTTGAAAATTAGAGATGGCACATACAAATTTGCTTAGAACGGCACGGAAATACCGCATATAGGTAGGTATGGTGGACTGATTTGGCAAAACTGGGTTTACGGATTTTGGATGCACAAGTAGTACTTCTACTTTGTACTAGTGGAGGCTAGCAAATAGATTGAGAAGCAACCAACCAAGAAACAAAAATTCACATAAACAGGCACTAAGCATAACTAACACCAAATAATGCACCACAAGTAGGATGTAATTTCATTGCATAACTATTGACTTTCATGCTTGCATAGGGAATCACAAACCTTAACACCAATATTCTTACTAAAGCATAATTACTCACCAACATGACTCACATATTACTATCATCATGTCTCAAAACTATTACAAGGAATCAAGTTTAATTTGTCCAATGATCTTCATGAAGGTTTTTATTATATCCCTCTTGAATATCTATCACTTTGGGACTAGTTTCATATATTGCCATTGCTTTTGACAAGCTCAAATAAATTTAAGTGAAGAACATGAGCATAAAAATTTCATCTCTCAAAATAATATAAGTGAAGCATGAGAGCATTTCTTCAACATTTACTAACTCTCGAATTAATCTAAGTGAAGCATCAGAGTATTTCTTCCAAAATTTAAAGCACATTGTGCTCAAAAAGATATAAGTGAAGCACTAGAGCAATTCCATAGCTCAAAATTTTAAGTGAAGCATATAGAGCAATTCTAACAAATCATAGCATAATTTTGGCTCTCTCAAATAGGTGTGTCCAGCAAGGATACTTGTGACAAACTAAAAAGAAAATCAAGCAAAGACTCATATAATACAAGACGCTCCAAGCAAAACTCATGATATGTGATGAATAAAAATATAGCTCCAAGTAAAATACCGATGCTCGTTAGAAGAAAGAGGGGATGCCACTCGGGGCATCCCCAAGCTTAGTTGCTTGTTTCTCCTTGGATATTATCTTGGCGTGCCATAGCATCCCTAAGATTAGGCTCTTTTCACTCCTTATTCCTTCATCCATCGTGTTCTCACCCAAAACTTGAAAACTTCAATCACATAAAACTCAACAAAACCTTCGTGAGATCCGTTAGTATAATAAAGCAAATCACCATTCTAAGTACTGCTGCAAACCCATTCATATTTTATTATTGCATTATATATACTGTATTCTAACTTTACCATGGTTATAGCCTCCAATACAAACCATAGATTCATCAAAAAACAAAAAAAAACAGAACAGTCTGTAGTAATCTGTACTCTAACCATACTTCTGTAACTATAAAAATTCTGAAAAATTGGGACAACGTAAAGAATTTGTATATAAATACTGTGTTAAAATTTTAGATCATTATCACGCTCCAGTAAAAAACAAAAATTCCTGCACTGGAGTCAAAGTTTCTGTTTCAGATTCAGCATCGTTTCTACTCATCTTGTGAGTCATCCTAAAGGCTTTACTTGGCACAAACACTAATTAAAACATAAAAACACAATCATAACAGTAGCATAATTGTGTCAACACTCAAGAACATAAATAAAAAGGTAAAAATAAATTTTATTCATTGGGTTGCCTCCCAACAAGCTCTTTCCTTATAGCCATTAAGATAGGCTTGAGATTTCAATGATGCCCTCATGAAAGATAATAACAACAACACAAAGAGAGCATCATGAAGCATATGGAAAACACACTTAAGTCTAACATACTTCCTATGCATAGGCATTTTATAAGCAAACAAATTATCAAGGCAAGCAAAAACTAGCATATGGAAGGAAGAACAAAGAGACAATAGCAATCTCAACATGAAGAGAGGTAATTTAGTATCATGAAAATTTCTACAACCATAATTTCCTCTCTCATAATAATTGCATGTAGGATCATAATCAAATTCAACAATATATCTATCATAAACAATACTCTCTTTATGATCAACATGCATAAAGTTTTTATCATCTTCCAAAATAGTGGGATTATCATCAACTAAAGTTATGACCTCTCCAAACCCACTTTTATCAAAAAATTCATAAGATTGAACACTCTCCAAATATGTGGGATTATTTTTACCTAAAGTTGATGCCCTTCCAAACCCACTTTCGATACAATTGCAAACATTATTATCAATAACATATTGAACATGAGGCTTAAATAAATTTTCTAGATCATAAGAAGCATTATCACCCCAATCATGATCATTGCAATAAGAAGTGGACATGACAAAATTATCATCCCCAAGCTTGTAGTTTTGCATATCATTAACATAATTGACATTAATAGAATTTATAGTAATATCATTGCAATCATGCTTTTCAATCAAGGAGCTATCATGAATCACCTTATAAATTTCTTCTTTCAACACTTCATCAAAATTTCCAGATTCATGATTTTCAAAGAAAACTTCATAGAGATAATAAAGTACACTCAACTCACTAGCAATTGGTTCCTCATAATTTGGCCTTTTGAAAAGATTAGCAAGTGGATGAGTGATACGTCCATTTTGCATCATGATTTCCTACTGTTATTTACTTTGTCTTGTTGAATAATAATGCTCTGGGGAGTGATCCTAATGCCTTTTCTCTCATAATATGCAAGGTTTACACATGGAGGGATAATACGGGCAGCTGGAATTCTGGACCCAAGAAAAGCACGTCAGAGATACCTATTCTGCACAACTCCAATGAAGCTGAAATTTTACGGAGATTATTTTTACAATTAATAAAAAATACTGGAGCTGGAAACTACAGGAGGAGGCCCCCCAGGTGGGCACAACCCACCAGGGCATGCCAGGCCCAGCCTGGCCCACCTCCGGTGCCCATCTTCTGGTATAAGGTATCTCTTGACCTAGAAAAAATCAGAGGAGGACTTTCGGGATGAAGCGCCGCCGCCTCGAGATGGAACTTGGGCAGGAGCACTTTTGCCCTCCGGTGGAGCGATTCCGCCGAGGGAACTTCCCTCCCGGAGGGGGAAATCGAAGCTATCGTCATCACCAACACCCCTCTCATCTTTGGGAGTCCAATCTTCATAAACATCTTCAACAGCACCATCTCCTCTCAAAACCTAGTTCATCACTTGTGTTCAATCTTTGTACCGGAACCTCAGATTGGTACCTGTGGGTGGCTAGTAGTGTTGATTACCTTGCGTAGTTGATTACTATATGGTTTATTTGGTGGAAGATTATATGTTCAGATCTATTATGCTATTCAATACTCCTCTGATCTTGAGCATGATTATTATTTGTGAGTAGTTACCTTTGTTCTTGAGGTCACGGGAGAAGTCATGTTGCGAGTAATCATGTGAATTTGATATGTGTTCGATATTTTGATGATATGTATGTTGTGATTCCCTTAGTGGTGTCATGTGAACGTCGACTACATGAAACTTCACCATTCATGGGCCTAAGGGAATGCATTGTGGAGTAGTTATTAGATGATGGGTTGCTAGAGTGACAGAAGCTTAAACCTTAGTTTATGCGCTACTTCGTAAGGGGCTGATTTGGATCCACATGTTTAATGCTATGGTTAGACTTTGTCTTAATATTTTTCTCATAGTTGCGGATGCTTGCGAGGGGGTTGATCATAAGTAGGTTGTTAGTTCAAGTAAGAACAGCACCTTAGCACCGGTCCACCCACATATCAAATTATCAAAGTAGTGAACACGAATCAAACCAACATGATAAAAGTGACTAGACGAAATTCCCGTGTACCCTCAAGAACACTTTGCCTATTACTAGTGATTGTTCTGGCATGTCCTTTGCCTCAAAAGGATTGGGCTACCTTGCTGCACCTTGTTTACCGTTACCGTTACTTGCTCGTTACCAATTACCTTGCTATCAAACTATCTGTTACCTACAATTTCAGTGCTTGCAGAAATTACCTTGCTGAAAACCGCTTGTCATTTCCTTCTGGTCCTCGTTGGGTTCAACACTCTTACTTATCGAAAGGACTACGATTGATCCCCTATACTTGTGGGTCATCAAGACTCTTTTCTGGCGCCGTTGCCGGGGAGTGAAGTGCTCTTGGTAAGTGGAAATCGGTAATGAAAAACTTATACTACATGCTGAAATTTATTGCTACTTGCTACTATGGAAAACAATCCTTTGAGGGGTTTGTTCGGGGTATCTTCACCTCGACCGGAACCACAATTAGTTACCCCTCAACCTACAGCACCTACTGAAAATGTTACTTATGAAATTCCTTCGGGTATGCTAGAACAACTGCTTGCTAAACCTTATGCAGGAGACGGAACTGAACATCCTGATATGCACCTTTTATATGTGAACGAGATTTGTGGATTATCTAAGCTTGCAGGTTTACCCGGAGATGAATTAAGAAAAAGGTTTTCCCTTTATCTTTGGAGGCAAAAGCATTGACATGGTATAGGGTATGTGATGTTCTTGGATCGTGGAACTGGAATCGTTTGCAATTGGAATTTCACCAAAAGTTTTATCCTATGCATCTAGTTCATCGTGATCGGAATTATATATATAATTTTTGGCCTCGTGAAGGAGAAAGTATCGCTCTAGCTTGGGGGAGGCTTAAGTCAATGTTATATTCATGCCCCAATCATGACATTCCAAGGGAAGTTATCATTCAGAATTTTTATGCTCGGCTTTCTCATAATGATCAATCCATGCTCGATACTTCTTGTGATGGTTCTTATATGATGAAGACTATTCAATTCAAGTGGGATCTCTTAGAAAGAATTAAACGCAACTCTGAAGATTGGGAACTCGACGAAGGTAATGAGTCAGGTATAAAGCTTGAATTTGATTGTTTTAAATCTTTTATGAATATCGATGATTTTCACAAGTTTAGCACTAAATATGGACTTGACTCTGAGATAGTAGTCTCTTTCTGTGAAGCATTTGCTACTCACGTTGACCTCCTGTGACGCCCCCAATTTCGACCGTACGCTAAACATACACGCAATGCGTACGACCAAGATTAGGGACTCACTGATTGATATCACAACACAACACTAGACACAAATTAAAGTCATACAGCTTCATATTACAAGCCAGGGGCCTCGAGGGCTCGAATACAAAGCTCGACAAGCACGAGTCAGCGGAAGCAAAAAAATATCTGAGTACAAACATAAGTTAAACAAGTTTTGCCTTAAGAAGGCTAGCCCAAACATAAGCAGCGGATCGAAAGAGGCGAGGCCTCTTGCCTGGGAGGCAACCTAACTACTCCTGAGCGTCGGCATTCTCCACGTAGTAGTAGGCTCCAGTGGTGGTGTAGTAGTCATCTCCGGCGCACTCATCTCCTGGGCTCCATGGTCTGAACGCAGCAATCAAATCGAGGGGGAAAGAGAAAGCAAAGCAGCGGTGAGTACTCATCCAAAGTACTCGCAAGACTGACATCAGAACTATGCTAAGTATGCATCAGTATCAAGGAATGTGGTTATATCTGGACTGACTGCAGAAAGCAAGAATGAGGGGGAAGGCCTAGTCCTATCGAAGACTAGCATCTTCAGCATCTTGCAGCATTAGAAGAGAGTTGACTGGTATCTCATATATAGTCATATTATTGTAGCAATTTTATTAAGTAACCACGCCCAGAGATTCTTCCTCGACTCCCTGTGAGGAAGCAATCCTGGAGCCAACATTCATTTCAATTTAAAGTCACAATTCTAGTTGTAGTAGATCAAGGTACAAATCCAAGTCGTCCTATTACCGTGGACACGACTATTCGAATAGATAAATTCTTCCCTGCAGGGGTGCACCATATTACCCAACATGCTTGATACCTCTAGCCGGACACACTTTCCTGGGTCATGCCCGGCCTCGGGACATCAACACGTCGTAGCCCTACCTAGGCTCAACGAAGAGGCCAGCCCGCCGGTCTAAATCCTAAGCGCGCAGGGGTCATGGGTCAATCGCCCTTTGCACTCCTGCACAATGCGAAGGCGGCCGAGGTCAGTCCTAGCACCCCTTATAACAAGCGCAGTGCCGTTGCGGACCACTCGGGCGCGCGCCGCTCCATTGCTGACGTCCGAAGAGCTTCAGCTGATACAACGACGCTGAGTTCCCATAACTTCTCCCACGTGAAGGTTAGTGCGTAATAGGTCAAACGACCAACTCAGATCAAATACCCAACCCATTAGCATTTTATAAATGCGGGGCAAGCGCGACCCATGAAGTGCGGTCCCGTCGCCCCGTCTCGAGGATGTGTGGCAAAGGCCTCTCCTGCCCGTCCACGCCTCATCATCATCAAACCGTGGGTAACCCTCAGGGCCGACCCATCACCAACATATTTCTGAAACCAGGTCATAGTAACTATGTGTATAAAACATCAAGACAGAACCTGAGGAATCACCCTCAAAGGGCCCCGCTCGATGAAACCACCAAGGTGGACTTAGAGGAATCACCCTCGAGGGTCCCACACTTGAGGGATTGCACGACAGAGTCATCGTCGGGAGTGGTGAAGGAGGAATCACCCTCGATAACCACGACCGACTAGCTGCACTACAGAGTTAGCATCATGAGTACTGCATGAGGTGTCACCCTCGGTACTCGATAGTAGCTCTGCAGAGTCGTACAACAAAAAGGGGGGGGTGTGCGGTGATGTGAGGGGCCTGGCTTGTCGGTCGGTTGACCGAGTCTTCGAGTCGTCGATGAAGAAGCAGGGGCAACTGGGATTAAGGGGTCACTGGGGATTCATTGATCAACCTATACTAAGCAGTTGATATGATTTCAGGTATGGTAGCAGTTCATCAAAAGCAGGCTATGCATCAGAAATAGGAGCTAGCTAATACAGTAGCAAAATCTAATGCAAGAATGAGAGGGAAAGAAATGGGTGATATCGGAATGCTCAAGGGAGGGTTGCTTGCCTTGCTGCTCTGCGGCAAAAGGCTGATCGTCAACGGTGTAGTCGGA
This sequence comes from Elymus sibiricus, assembly GCA_039707655.1. NCBI lineage: Eukaryota > Viridiplantae > Streptophyta > Magnoliopsida > Poales > Poaceae > Elymus > Elymus sibiricus. Next base: position 118,950,120 of record CM077667.1, on the reverse strand, counting down.
CCCGGCAGCACCGTCAGTCTCTGGGTCTACCGGAGAGAAGAGGGGGGGAAGAAAACAATAAATACAAAGCATAGATGCAACACGATGCATGACATGGCAATATGCAGAGCTAGGCATGCACTAACTCAGTATTACACGTCGCAGACGGTTCGGAAGAATATCTGACGATATTTTCCGGGTCTCGGGCTACTACCGGACAGATGATCCTAATGCTAAATGTCCATGTTCATCATGCTAGGAGCATGTGACAGATGAACGGACATCGTATTCGGATTCGTGGGATTTTTCTGAACAACTTTCATGTATAAAACTTTTTCATCCGAGTTACGGATTATTTAACATTAATTTTTAAAGTTTTATTAATATTCTGGAATAAAATAGATTAAATTTAATTCAAAAATAGAATTATGACATCAGCATGATGTCATGCTGACATCAGCAGTGAACCCAGCTGTCTCAGGTCAAACCTGACAGCTGGGCCCCACTTGTCATAGACAGTGGGCTAAATAGAAATTAAATTAAACTAAACAGGTTAATTAAATGGGTGGGCCCCATCTGTCATAGTCTAATTAGTCTAAATTAATTATTCCCATTTAGTTAATTATGTCATTAGGGTTAATTTAAACCTGGGCCCACATGTCAGTGGCCCAGGGGGGACAGGCCCACTCGCAGTGACTGGGCACTGCCCAGTCCGCTAGTTGACCACGGTCAACTGGTCAACAGGGGGCCTCGGGCCACAGGTCAGTGACCCTGGCGGTGGCCCCAGTCCAACCTCGTCAGCGACGGCCGACGTTCGTCGCCGGAGCAACTCCGGCGAGCTCCCGAATCGTCGGCAAGGCTCGGGTTTCGCCTACGGTGGGCCAAATCGGGCGTTCTTTGGCGCGCTCGCGAGCTGGTATTGCCGCCGATCCATTTCGGCCATCGGTGCGAGCTGTGGTGGTCTGTGGCGTCGCCGGCGTCATGTCGTGGCGGAGGCCGGTTCGGGCGGACGGTGAAATAGAAGCTGCAGCGCGCGGGGGTCGTACGTAGCGCATGGGATCGACGCAGGGGAGCACCTGGAGCACGCCGGCAGCACGCGCGGGTGCTCAACGGCACGCCCGGCTCGTGTCCGAGAGCAATGGCGGGCGGCGGAGCTCGGTTACGGCGGGGGCTGGCTACGGTGACCTACATGGGCGCCGAGAGGGAGAGGGAGACGCGGGGGAGCTCACTGGCGATGACGAGAAGGCCCGGTGAAGCCGGAGTCCACGGGGAGGAGCTAATCGACGGCGGCGTCAACTCGGGTCCGAAGGGGGGAGGACGATGGCGACGGCGTGGATGCTACCGGGGGTCAATCCAGTGCTTGAGGAGGACGAGGCGGTCGTCGCGGAGCTCGTGGGCGTCCTTGCTGGGCACGGGAGGCGCGGAGGGAGTGGCTAGCCGACGGCCATGGCGACGGCGGCGCGGCGTGTGTGCGGGGACGGGAGCTAGCGAGCGAGGGGAGAGACTGGAGAGGGGCTAGGGTTCCAGGGAGGGGTCGGGGGCATCATATGGACGGCGGGGAGCCGGTGGATGGCAGCCAGCGCGACGGCCGCGGCCGCTGGCGAGCATCGGCTCCCCCACATCTCCCCTGTTGAACAGGAGGAAGACGACGGGGGGGGGGGGGGGGGCTAGGTGGGCTGGGCCTGGTCACTGGGCCGGCAGGCCTAAGTGACCAGGGCAGTTAGCCCTTTTTATTTTCCTGTTTCTTTTTATTTATTTTTGTTTTAATTCTTTTTGTTATCTATTTAATTTTAGGGCTAGATGACTTTAGTAAAATATGGCACTTGGCCAAATATTAGTATTGCAATATTACGCAGTACCACAAAAAGTTTGGGGCTGATTTGAAAAGTTTGGGAATTTTTATAATTCAAAAGGCATTTAACTTATTGTTTTTGGCCACCCATAAATAGATTTGAGGCACCAAAACATTTGCATAATTGTGGGTGATAATTTTAATATTACTAGGGAATTATTTGAAACCCATTCATGATTTTTATTTTCAGGTTTGTTAAACTTTCAAAACCACTTTTCAATTGAACTTTGAATTGGATTAGAATTTGAATTTGTCTTTGATTGCAACAGCGACCATAATTGGATTAGCAAAAATGGATTAGCCTAATCCTCAGATTACTGTAGCTTAATTACCAAGATCACTATAGCACTTATTCCAGGGTGTCACAACTCTCCCCTACTAAAAAGAATTTTCGTCCCGAGAATTAAGAAGTAGAAGGAAAGAGCCTGGGGTATTCTGCACGAAGATGATCTTCGCGTTCCCAAGTGGCTTCATCTTCAGAATGATTTGCCCACTGCACCTTGAAGAACTTGGTAACCTTCTGACGAGTCCGACGTTCAGTTTCATCGAGAATGCGGACTAGTTGCTCTTTGTAAGAGAGGTCTTGTTGCAGCTCAAGCATATCATGATCCACTGCTCGGATAGGATCCTTGAAGCAGCAACGAAGTTGTGACACATGGAACACATCGTGAACCCGAGAAAGGTTTGGCGGTAGTTCCAGTTGATATGCCACCTTACCACACCTTTCGAGAACAGTGAAAGGACCAATATAACGAGGATTCAGCTTGCCCTTGATCCCAAAACGGTGTGTACCTCGCATTGGCGTGACTCGAAGATAAGCCTTTTCGCCAGGTTGATAGACCATATCTTTGTGATGACGGTCATACTGACTCTTCTGACGAGACTGAGCAGCCTTCAGATTTGCATGAATAATGCAGACTTGATCTTCGGCATGTTGGATAATATCCGGACCGATAAGTGAACGTTCCCCAGTTTCTGACCAATTCAGAGGAGTTCGACACTTACGTCCATATAACACTTCAAAAGGAGCCATCTTCAGACTAGCTTGATAGCTATTGTTGTAGGAGAACTCAGCATACGGGAGAGATTCCTCCCATTTCTTGCCAAAAGAAATGACACAAGCTCGAAGCATGTCTTCGAGAATCTGATTGACTCTTACAACTTGTCCCTGGGATTGAGGGTGAAAAGCGGTGCTGAATGACAAATGAGTTCCCATAGCTTCCTGGAAACTTGCCCAGAATCTTGAAGTGAATAAACTGCCACGGTTTGAACTAATCACTAATGGAATACCGTGGAGTGAAACAACTCTGGACATGTAAAGATCTGCCAGCTGACTAGCAGTAATAGTTTCCTTGACAGCCAGAAATTGTGCAACTTTGGACAGTCGGTCAATGACGACAAGAATAGCATCATTACCTTTCCGCGATCTGGGAAAACCAGTAATGAAGTCCATTTCAACATGCATGATCCCATTTCCATTCAGGAATAGAAATAGGTTGCAGAGTTCCAGCAGGCTTTTGATGTTCTGCTTTGATCCGACGGCAAATGTCACATTCTGAAACATAGCGTGCAATGTCTTGTTTCATGTTTGGCCACCAGAATCTTTGACGGATGTCTTGGTACATCTTGGTACTACCCGGATGAATACACAGAGGTGTATCATGAGCTTCTTCCATCACTTTCTTAGTTACATTCAGGTTTTCCTTCTTTGTGGGAACGAATAAGCGACCCTTGAAGTACACGGCTTCATCATCAGCAACGGTGAAGCATGAGGGTTTACCTTCCGCCAGATAGCGTTTAATCTTTTCGACTTCACTGCAATAGTGTTGCATAGTTTTGATGCTGCCCACGAGATCTGGCACAGTAACCAAGTTGCTCCGAGAACCCTAGTTAACAACACGAAGGTTCATCTTGCGAAACTCCGGTGGAGGGGGAACGAGATAACCCTGAGGAACAATATGGAGGTTAAGCTTGCGGAATTCTTCTTGAAGAAGGGGGTGAACCTTGTGAACCTGAAGGTGGTTGCAGTATGACTTGCGGCTCAAAGCATCAGCGATTACATTAGCCTTGCCTGGTGTATAAGAAATACCCACGTTGTAATCTGCTATGTGCTCCATCCATCTCTGTTGACGGAGGTTCAGATCTGGCTGAGTAAACAGGTACTTCAGACTTTGGTGGTCGGTGAAGATCTCGCAACGATTACCAATAAGGTACTGCCGCCACTCTTTCAATGCATGAATTACAACAGCGAGTTCAAGGTCATGAACTGGGTAGTTCCCTTCATGAGGACGCAATTGACGAGATGCATAAGCAACCACTCTGCGCTCTTGCATTAGGACACAACCTATTCCCTGACGCGAAGCGCCACAATAAATGACGAAGTCCTTACGAGTATCCGGAGGAGCAAGCACTGGAGCATACGTCAGTTTGTCCTTAAGTGCCTGAAAGCTCTCCTGACATTTTTTTGTCCACTCATATTTAACACCTTTGTGAAGCAGATTGGTTAAGGGCTTGGCAATCTCGGAGAAGTTCTCAACAAATCGACGGCAATAGCTGGCGAGTCCGAGAAAACTTCTAACTTGCTTGACATTCTTCGGGGGTGTCCAGTCAAGAATAGCCTGAACTCGTTCAGGGTTGACCTCAATACCATCCTTGGAGATCACATGACCAAGGTAGGTTACTTTGTCCATCCAGAACTCACACTTTGAATACTTTGCGTAAAGTTGATGTTCTCGAAGCTTCTCTAGTATAAGACGAAGATGTTCAGCATGCTCTTCTTTATTCTTGGAATAAACCAGGATATCATCCAGATAAACCATGACGAATTTATCGAGGTAATCCATGAATATATAGTTCATCAGGCGAGAGAAGGTTGCTGGAGCATTGGTTAAGCCGAAGGACATGACGATGTACTCGTATGAACCATAGCGAGTAACAAATGCAGTCTTGGGAATATCCTCTTTACGAACCCGGATCTGATGGTAACCCAACCTCAAGTCGAGTTTTGAAAACAATGATGAACCAGCAAGTTGATCATACAGATCGTTGATCCGAGGAAGCGGATATTTGTTTTGAATCGTTGCTTGGTTGATGGGTCGGTAATCTTGGACCAATCGATTCGTACCATCTTTCTTCTTGACAAAGAGAGAAGGTGCTCCCCAAGTAGAGGAACTTGGGCGAATGAACCCGTGACGAAGCGAATCGTCGATTTCTTGTTTCAGTTCAAGGAGTTCATGTGGAGGCATCTTATATGGCCGCTTAGCAATAGGGGTGGTGCCTGGTACTAAGTCGATGACAAACTTGACAGCTCTTACAGTGGGAATCCCTGGAAGTTCTTCCGGAAAAACATCTTGGAAATCCCGGACAACTGGAATGTTTTCAATCCCTTCAAGAGGTGACTCATTTCATGCATTCAGGGCATATAGTCGGGCTTCGACATCTCGAACAAGATGAGCATGGTCAAGCTCTAGCATGACGATAATGATGGGGCCTAACAGCTTGGAAAGGCATGATTGAGTACAAACTCATAAGCAAAGAAGATTCTAAGAGTTGTTGAATCGCAAAGCATACTCGATTCAGATATTGGTGTCCCTGAGTGTCCCACAACTCAGAACACGAGGAAACTGGAATCAGTGAAATATCATAGTTGATGAGGAGCTCATAAAAAGTTATATAGCTCCGTGATATTCTCGAGATACCAATGATAAAACTCGGAGGTAGATCAGAATAAAGGTTAGACTAGTGTATTGATTTGTGGAAGACAAATACTTTAACTTGTCTGAGAATGAAACCAAAGTAGAACAACATGGTCGGAACCACGATTGCAAAGGGCAAGATCAAAGATACAAGATCAAATCATACAATGAATGATTATTGAAAGGAGAAGCTTCTATGATAAGATCAACATTGTTTCCATGGGCATGAACACAAGGTTCAGGGTCGACTCCCACTTCATCAATGCATCACCTTCCATTTACACCTCGCCTTTGGTGAAGTTATAGATTTGAAAGATTAACTAGCAAAACACCAGGAGAGTAAGACTCATCAAAACTGTCGGGTTCACACGAATTGAGGAAGGCATAGGTCCAACCCATCGGGGCATCTTAGGAACATATACCACAAGCTTCAAGAGTAATTAACACATGCTTGACAACAGAGCATGGCTGACAAGAGCATAGGATACAACTTATCAGAGGGAGAAAGAATGCAAGGCATCAGATTATAGAACATCCAATAATTCAATGCTTAAATACCCAAAGGAATTAAGATTCCCAATTTGGTGTATCAGAATCAGATACTTCGATCAATATAGATCAGTTGAAGGGACTTAGATGGACAATCAACCAAGGTTGATTTAACGAGAACCAGCTCCTGATTGGAAAGACGTCTGAGCCGGACAGATAATTTATGATAAACAACTGATGACTGCGTGCATCCACACACAGGTTGAATCAATAAAATCAAATGAAAACCACAAAGGATTTACTTAATATTGCTAGACACATGGAATTAACCATAATGCAAGCCGGTGAGAAAGGTCAAGAGCAAAAGGCTACTGAGGATTACGGAAGATCGAATAGCGTTTCAAAGAATTCCGTGAAACACATGATCAACCGAGGAAGAACGAATCTCCGGTAAGATAATTCGATGTACCTTGTAATAACAAGAGCAACTGGATATGAAAGTATGAGCGACAATTGCATGTAGTCATCCATAGGGGTTGATGGCGGAAGGGAATCGCAAAAGCAATGAGCACAAGTTCTCGGGAGAACATAGGAGAGTATCTTCGAAGTCTTCTGATGAATCGAGCCATCGTCTGAAATGAGGGGCTCTCCGGGAGTAGTAGTTACGAGAACCTAGAGTTTAGAGTTAATAAAATCTTTAACCCGAAAGAGAAGAGAGATCAGAACCCAGAGTATAGACGAGGAATAAAAGATCCTAATACCACCCGATTGAGATGTGGGCCCGTAACCCACACAACAATGTTAGTAAAAGTTTTTCAAGTACTAGACTCAACTTCGGCCAAGGAGTTGGAAAGGGGGCTACCTAAAGGCAGTCGGCTCTGATACCAACTTGTGACGCCCCCAATTTCGACCGTACGCTAAACATACACGCAATGCGTACGACCAAGATTAGGGACTCACTGATTGATATCACAACACAACACTAGACACAAATTAAAGTCATACAGCTTCATATTACAAGCCAGGGGCCTCGAGTGCTCGAATACAAAGCTCGACAAGCACGAGTCAGCGGAAGCAAAAAAATATCTGAGTACAGACATAAGTTAAACAAGTTTTGCCTTAAGAAGGCTAGCACAAACATAAGCAGCGGATTGAAAGAGGCGAGGCCTCCTGCCTGGGAGCCAACCTAACTACTCCTGAGCGTCGGCATTCTCCACGTAGTAGTAGGTTCCAGCGGTGGTGGTGTAGTCGTCTCCGGCGCACTCATCTCCTGGGCTCCATCGTCTGAACGTAGCAATCGAATCGAGGGGGAAAGAGAAAGCAAAGCAGCGGTGAGTACTCATCCAAAGTACTCGCAAGACTGACATCAGAACTATGCTAAGTAACTGCAGAAAGCAAGAATGAGGGGGAAGGCCTAGTCCTATCGAAGACTAGCATCTTCAGCATCTTGCAGCATTAGAAGAGAGTAGACTGGTATCTCATATATAGTCATATTATTGTAGCAATTTTATTAAGTAACCACGCCCAGAGATTCTTCCTCGACTCCCTGTGAGGAAGCAATCCCAGAGCCAACATTCATTTCAATTTAAAGTCACAATTCTAGTTGTAGTAGATCAAGGTACAACTCCAAGTCGTCCTGTTACCGTGGACACGGCTATTCGAATAGATAAATTCTTCCCTGCAGGGGTGCACCACATTACCCAACACGCTTGATACCTCTGGACGGACACACTTTCCTGGGTCATGCCCGGCCTCGGGACATCAACACGTCGTAGCCCTACCTAGGCTCAACGAAGAGGCCAGCCCGCCGGTCTAAATCCTAAGCACGCAGGGGTCATGGGCCAATTGCCCTTTGCACTCCTGCACGATGCGAAGGCGGCCGAGGTCAGTCCTAGCACCCCTTATAACAAGCGCAGCGCCGTTGCGGACCACTCGGGAGCGCGCCGCTCCATTGCTGACGTCCGAAGAGCTTCGGCTGATACAACGACGCTGAGTACCCATAACTTCTCCCACGTGAAGGTTAGTGCGTAATAGGTCAAACGACCAACTCAGATCAAATACCCAACCCATTAGCATTTTATAAATGCGGGGCAAGCGCGACCCATGAAGTGCGGTCCCGTCGCCCCGTCTCGAGGATGTGTGGCAAGGGACTCTCCTGCCCGTCCACGCCTCATCATCATCAAACCGTGGGTACCCCTCAGGGCCGACCCATCACCAACATGTTTCTGAAACCAGGTCATAGTAACTGTGTGTATAAAACATCAAGACGGAACCTGAGGAATCACCCTCAAAGGGCCCCGCTCGATGAAACCGTCAAGGTGGACTTAGAGGAATCACCCTCGAGGGTCCCACATTTGAGGGATTGCACGACAGAGTCAAGGTCGGGAGTGGTGAAGGAGGAATCACCCTCGATAACCACGACCGACTAGCTGCACTACAGAGTTAGCATCATGAGTACTTCACGAGGTGTCACCCTCGGTACTCGATAGTAGCTCTGCAGAGTCGTACAACAAAAAGGGGGGGCGTGCGGTGATGTGAGGGGCCTGGCTTGTCAGTCGGTTGACCGAATCTTCGAGTCGTCGATGAAGAAGCAGGGGCAACTGGGATTAAGGGGTCACTGGGGATTCATTGATCAACCTATACTAAGCAGTTGATATGATTTCAGGTATGGTAGCTGTTTATCAAAAGCAGGCTATGCATCAAAAATAGGAGCTAGCTAATACAGTAGCAAAATCTAATGCAAGAATGAGAGGGAAAGAAATGGGCGATATCGGAATGCTCAAGGGGGGGGGGGTTGCTTTCCTTGCTGCTCTGCGGCAAAAGGCTGATCATCAACGGTGTAGTCGGACCCGGCAGCACCGTCAGTCTCTGGGTCTACCAGAGAGAAGAGGGGGGGGGGAGAAAACAATAAATACAAAGCACAGATGCAACACGATGCGTGCCATGGCAATATGCAGAGCTAGGCATGCACTAAAGCAGTATTACACATCGCAGACGGTTCGGAAGAATATCTGACGATATTTTCCGGGTCTCGGGCTACTACCGGACAGATGATCCTAATGCTAAATGTCCATGTTCATCATGCTAGGAGCATGTGACAGATGAACGGACATCGTATTTGGATTCGTGGGATTTTTCTAAACAACTTTCATGTATAAAACTTTTTCATCCGAGTTACGGATTATTTAATATTAATTTTTAAAGTTTTATTAATATTCTGGAATAAAACAAATTAAATTTAATTCAAAAATAGAATTATGACATCAGCATGATGTCATGCTTACATCAGCAGTCAACCCAGCTGTCTCAGGTCAAACCTGACAGCTGGGCCCCACTTGTCATAGACAGTGGGCTAAACAGAAATTACATTAAACTAAACAGGTTAATTAAATGGGTGGGCCCCATCTGTCATAGTCTAATTAGTCTAAATTAATTATTCCCATTTAGTTAATTATGTCATTAGGGTTAATTTAAACTTGGGCCCACATGTTAGTGGCCCAAGGGGGGGGGGACAGGCCCACTGGCAGTGACTGGGCACTGCCCAGTCCGCTAGTTGACCACGGTCAATTGGTCAACAGGGGGCCTGGGGCCACAGGTCAGTGACCCTGGCGGTGGCCCCAGTCCAACCACGTCAGCGACGGCCGGCGTTCGTCGCCGGAGCAACTCCGGCGAGCTCCCGAATCGCCGGCAAGGCTCGGGTTTCGCCTACGGTGGGCCAAATCGGGCGTTCTTTGGCGCGCTCGCGAGCTGGTGTTGCCGCCGATCCATTCCGGCCATCGGTGCGAGCTGTGGTGGTCTGTGGCATCGCCGGCGTCACGCCGTGGCGGAGGCCGGTTCGGGCGGACGGTGAAATAGCAGCTGCAGCGCACGGGGGTCGTACCTAGTGCATGGGATCAACGCAGGGGAGCACCTGGCGCACGCCGGCAGCACGCGCGGGTGCTCAACAGCACGCCCGGCTCGTGTCCGAGAGCAATGGCGGGCGACGGAGGTCGGTTACGGCGGGGGCTGGCTACGGTGACCTACAGGGGCGCCGAGAGGGAGAGGGAGACGCGGGGGAGCTCACTGGCGATGACGAGAAGGCCCGATGAAGCCGGAGTCCACGGGGAGGAGCGAATTGACGGCGGCGTCAGCTCGAGTCCGAAGTGGGGGAGGACGATGGCGATGACATGGATGCTACCGGGGGTTGATCCAGTGCTTGAGGAGGACGAGGCGGTCGTCGCGGAGCTCGTGGGCGTCCTTGCTGGGCACGGGAGGCGCGGAGGGAGCGGCTAGCCGACGGCCATGGCGACGGCGGTGCGGCGTGTGTGCGGGGACGGGAGCTGGCGAGCGAGGGGAGGGACTGGAGAGGGGCTAAGGTTCCAGGGAGGGGTCGGGGGCGTCATATGGACGGCGGGGAGCCGGTGGATGGCAGCCAGCGCGACGGCCGCGGCCGTTGGCGAGCATCGGCTCCCCCACGTCTCCCCTGTTGAACAAGAGGAAGACGACAGGGGGGGGGGGGCTAGGTGGGCTGGGCCTGGTCATTGGGCCGGTAGGCCTAAGTGACCAGGGCAGTTAGCCCTTTTTATTTTCCTGTTTCTTTTTATTTATTTTTGTTTTAATTCTTTTTGTTATCTATTTAATTTTAGGGCTAGATGACTTTAGTAAAATATGGCACTTGGCCAAATATTAGTATTGCAATATTAGGCAGTACCACAAAAAGTTTGGGGCTGATTTGAAAAGTTTGGGAATTTTTATAATTCAAAAGGCATTTAACTTATTGTTTTTGGCCACCCATAAATAGATTTGAGGCACCAAAACATTTGCATAATTGTGGGTGATAATTTTAATATTACTAGGGAATTATTTGAAACCCATTCATGATTTTTATTTTCAGGTTTGTTAAACTTTCAAAACCATTTTTCAATTGAACTTTGAATTGGATTAGAATTTGAATTTTTCTTTGATTGCAACAGTGACCATAATTGGATTAGCAAAAATGGATTAGCCTAATCCTCAGATTTCTGTAGCTTAATTACCAAGATCACTGTAGCACTTAATCCAGGGTGTCACACCTCCCAAAGGAGAAGTGGTTTAAATATCATCCCCCTATTAAAGAAGAAATTAAAGAACCGGTCATAGCTAAAGAAGAAACCATCTTTTACAATGCTGATCCAGTTGTGCCTACTGCTTATATTGAAAAACCACCTTTCCCTGTTAGGATAAAGGAACATGCTAAGGTATCAATTGTGGTTCGTAGGAGTAATATAAGAGCACCTAAACCCCCTAAGAAAATTAAAGTAGAACCTAGTGTTGCTATGGTTAAAGATCTCTTGGTAGAAAATATTGATGGGCATGTTATCTACTTTTGTGATGAAGCTGCTAGAATTGCTAAACCTGATGAAAAGGATAAACATAGACCCATAGAAGGCTTGCCTGTTGTCTCAGTCAAAATAGGAGATCATTGCTAGCATCGTTTATGTGATATAGGTGCTAGTGTGAGTGCTATCCCTTTTACCTTATACCAAGAAATTATGGATGAAATAGCACCTGCTGAAATGGAAGATATTGATGTTACTATTAAACTTGCTAATAGAGACACTATCACACCACTTGGGATTGTTAGAGATGTTGAAGTCTTGTGTGGGAAAGTAAACTATCCTATTGATTTTCTAGTCCTTGGTTCCCCACAAGATGACTTTTGTCCCATTATCTTTGGTAGACCTTTCTTGAGAACCGTCAATGCTAAGATAGATTGTGAAAAACAAACTGTCGGTGTCAGTTTTGGTAATGTGTCTCATGAGTTTAATTTTTCCAAGTTTAGTAGACAACCTCGTGATAATGCGTCATCTAGTAAAGATGAAATAATTGGTCTTGCTTCTATTGCTGTGCCTCCTACTGATCCATTAGAACAATATTTGCTCGACCATGAAAATGATGCACTTGCGTGAGAGAAACGAAATAGATCAAATTTTCTTCGAATAACAACCTCTCTTGAAACACAATTTGCCTATTGAAACTCTTGGAGGTCCTCCTCCACCTAAAGGTGATCCTGTGTTCGAATTGAAACAATTGCCTGACACATTGAAGTATGCTTATCTTGACGAGAAAAAGATATATCCTGTTATTATTAGTGCTAACCTTTCAGAACATGAAGAAAAAAGACTATTGAAAGTTCTAAGAAAGCACCGGGCTGCTATTGGATATAATCTTGATGATCTTAAGGGCATTAGTCCCACTCTATGTCAGCACAAGATCAATATGGAACCTGATGCTAAACCCGTTGTTGATCATCAACGGCGATTGAATCCTAAGATGAAGGAAGTGGTAAGAACTGAAATACTAAAACTTCTGAAAGCAGGTATAATCTATCCTATTGCTGATAGTAGATGGGTAAGTCCCGTTCATTGTGTCCCTAAGAAAGGAGGTATTACGGTTGTTCCTAATGATAAGAATGAACTCATTCCACAAAGAATTGTTACTGGCTATAGAATGGTAATTGATTTTAGGAAATTAAATAAAGCTACTAGAAAAGATCATTACCCTTTACCGTTCATTGATCAAATGTTAGAGAGACTATCTAAGCACACACACTTTTGCTTCTTAGATGGATATTCTGGTTTCTCTCAAATACCCGTGTCACAATCTGATCAAGAGAAAACTACCTTTACTTGCACTTTCGGAACCTATGCTTATAGACGGATGCCTTTTGGTTTATGCAATGCACCTGCTACCTTTCAAAGATGTATGACTGCTATATTCTCTGATTTTTGTGAAAAGATTGTGGAGGTTTTCATGGATGATTTTTCCGTTTACGGAACTTCTTTTGATGATTGTTTAAGCAACCTGGATCGAGTTTTGCAGAGATGTGAACAAACTAATCTTGTCTTGAATTGGGAGAAGTGCCACTTTATGGTTAATGAAGGCATTGTCTTGGGGCATAAAATATCTGAACGAGGTATTGAGGTGGATAAAGCTAAAGTTGATGCAATTGAGAAAATGCCATGTCCTAAAGATATTAAAGGTATTCGAAGTTTCCTTGGTCATGCTGGTTTTTATAGGAGGTTCGTTAAGGACTTCTCTAAAATTTCTAGGCCTCTTACTAATCTTTTGCAAAAGGATATTCCTTTTGTTTTTGATGATGATTATGTGGAAGCCTTTGAAACACTCAAGAAAGCCTTAACCTCTACACCTATCGTTCAACCACCTGATTGGAACTTGCCTTTTGAAATTATGTGTGATGCTAGTGATTATGCTGTTGGTGTAGTTCTAGGACAAAGAGTTGATAAGATATTGAATGTTATCCATTATGCTAGTAAAACTCTAGACAATGCCCAATGAAACTATGCTACTACTGAAAAAGTATTTTTAGCAGTTGTGTTTGCTTGTGATAAATTTAGATCCTATAAAGTTATTGTTCACACTGATCATGCTGCTATAAAATACCTTATGGAAAAGAAAGATGCTAAACCTAGACTCATTAGGTGGGTTCTCTTGCTCCAAGAATTTGACTTACACATCGTTGATAGGAAAGGAGCCGAGAACCCCGTAGCTGACAACTTGTCTAGGTTAGAAAATATTCTTGATGACCCACTACCTATTGATGATAGTTTCCCTGACGAACAGTTAGCTGCAATAAGTGTCTCACAACGCACACCTTGGTATGCTGACTATGCTAACTACATTGTCGCTAAATATATACCACCTAGCTTTACTTATCAACAAAACAGAAAAAAAATCTATGACTTGAGACATTACTTTTGGGATGACCCACATCTTTATAAAGAAGGAGTAGATGGTATTATTAGACATTGTGTACCTGAGCATGAACAGGAACAAATCCTACGGAAATGTCATTCCGAAGCTTATGGAGGACATCATGCGGGAGATAGAACTGCTCATAAGGTATTGCAATCTGGTTTTTATTGGCCTACTCTCTTCAAAGATGCCTGTAAGTTTGTCTTGTCTTGTGATGAATGTCAAAGAATTGGTAATATCGGTAAGTGTCAGGAAATGCCTATGAATTATTCACTTGTTGTTGAACCATTTGACGTTTGGGGTTTCGATTATATGGGGCTTTTTCCTTCCTCTAACGGGTACACTCATATTTTGGTTGCAGTTGATTATGTCACTAAGTGGGTAGAAGCTATTCCAACTAGTAGTGCTGATCATCACACCTCCATTAAAATGCTTAAAGAGGTTATCTTCCCAAGGTTTGGAGTCCCTAGATATTTAATGACCGATGGTGGTTCACATTTTATCCATGGTGCCTTCCGTAAGATGCTTGCTAAATATGATGTTAACCATAGAATTGCATCACCTTATCATCCTCAATCTAGTGGTCAAGTTGAACTTAGCAATAGAGAAATAAAATTAATATTACAAAAAATTGTCAATAGGTCTCGTAAGAATTGGTCTAAGAAATTAGATGATGCACTTTGGGCCTATAGAACAGCTTATAAAAATCCTATGGGTATGTCTTCATACAAAATGGTATATGGAAAAGCTTGTCATTTGCCTCTAGAACTAGAACACAAAGCATTTTGGGCAATTAAAGAACTCAACTATGATTTCAAACTTGCCGGTGAAAAGAGGTCATTTGATATTAGCTCACTAGATGAATGGAGAACCCAAGCCTATGAAAATGCCAAGCTATTCAAAGAAAAAGTAAAAAGATGGGATGGCAAAAGAATCCAAAAGCAGGAATTCAAAATAGGAGATTATGTTCTTTTGTTCAACTCTCGTTTAAGATTTTTTGCAGGAAAGCTTTTCTCAAAATGGGAAGGACCATATATTATCGAAGAGGTTTATCGTTCTGGAGCTATCAAGATTAATAACGCCGAAGGTACTAACCCGAAGATAGTCAATGGACAAAGAATTAAGCATTATATCTCAGGTACGCCTATTAACATTGAAAGCAATGTTATCCAAACCATGACACCGGAGGAACACATAAAAGAAACCTTTCAGAATACTCCAGATTGTTTAAAAATAGGAGGTACGTGATACGGTAAGTAAACGGACTCCGAAAAATCCGCAAAAATATTTTTTGTCAGTTTTGGAATATTTTAGAATTTTGGAAATAAAAAAATAAACCGGAAGGTGATCGAGGTGAGCACGATACACCAGGGCGCGCCAGGCACCCTTGGGCGCGCCCTGGTGGGTTGTGCCCACCTCGGATGCTTTCCCGACTCCGTTTTCCTTCCAAATACTTGTTTCCCAAGAATAAAAATTCTCTATATATACCCCCCGACTGTTTTGACGACCGCATCGCAGAAAAATCCTCTGTTCTTGTTTCTTGTTGTTTTCTCGTTAGATCTAGATCTCCATGGCTCCACCAAGCTCCTCCAAAGACAAGTTCTTCGAGAAGGTCATCAACCCATACTTGCCAGAGGTGATGAAGCACCCTCAAGCCATTGAGATGCGTGAGGGGGTGCTCCACATCCGCGATGTTCAGGGACCTAAGAAGACTAGAAGCGTGGAGGCTAGGCTCGAAGCGGTGGAACAGGAAATCTTCAAGTGCCAGAAGATGGTGGAGCGTGATCTTAGTGCCAATCACTCCATGATCACGGAATTCATCCGTGACCAGATGGTGGATGGCCGGTCTGTGAAGGACATCATCTCCACCCTCAACGAGCAAATTAATTTTCTGCAGAGCCAAGTTTATGATCTTCAAAACCAAGTCTTCGAATATGAAGCGAGATTTAAAGGTATGAGTTTAGCTGGCAGTTGCAGGACTCAGGGGACTCTCACGTCAACCTTTGATGGGGAGCCCTTGCCCTGGAAGCTGGAGGACAAGCTTACTACATCATCACCACCACCAAAGGAGACTTGAGCTCACGGGTATGGGCACTCCCCTTGGCTTAAGCCAAGCTTGGGGGAGGTGCCCCGGTATCGTATCACCACCACTTTTATTCACCTCTACCTATTTTAGTTCGATCTTTAGTTTCCTATTGCTTTAGTTGAATAAAAGTTTTAGTATGATTTATTTTCGTGTGTTGGTTCTGTGGCCTATCTATCTATGTAATCGAGTGAAAGTTATATAATAAAGTTTAGTTTGAGTTTTTGCCTCTCTACTTTCTTGTTGCAATCAAATAAAGGAAAAGAAATAGATGAAAAAAATCATATGCTAATCTTATGGTGAGTAATGACATCACATAAGGAAAAGTATAAGTAGTAAAATTTATTGGAGATTGACAAACATAGCATTGGTCAATGATGCAATTCATGAAAGAATTAATAAGGGAAGAGAAGATTCACATGCAAATACACTATCTTGGACATCTTTTATGATTGTGAGCCCCCATCAAATATTATGTGTCAAAATTGTTGATGTTGGACGAGGAAGACAACGTAATGATTTATGTTTGTTCATATCCACATAGAAGTTATATTGTCATAGATCCTTTAACATGTGGTGCTTTCCCAATATCTTTGCTAGCCAAAAATTCCGCACTAAGTAGAGATACTACTTGTGCATCCAAAAGCCCAAACCAAACTCTTTCTTTGAGTGTCCACCATACCTACCTATGGATCGAGAAAGACCCTTCAAGTAAGTTGTCATCGGTGCAACAAGGCAATACAAATTGCTTCTAAAAGTGTTTTGATCAATTAGTGTAAGAGAAAGTTGAGCGTTATACAAACTTATGACGGCAAAGTAATAAAAGTGACGGACTGCATAATAAAGGTTGCTATCACAGGGGGCAATATAGTTTGACGTTCTTTTACATTAATTAAGGGATTGTGCATACAAACCAATAAGCGCATGACAACCTCTACTTCCCTCTGCGAAGGGCCTATCTTTTACTTTTATGCACTTACTTTTATGCAAAGAGTCAAAGTATTCTTCCCTATTCATTTTTACCTTTTTCTTTTGCAAGCATCATGTGGTGAGGAAAGATCTAGGCACATATATCCAGTTGGATATGGGCGGGCATGAGTTATTATTGTTGACATCACCCTTGAGGTGAGTGAGTTGGGAGGCAAAAATTATAAGCCCCTATCTTCTTACGTGTCCGGTTGAAACTTTTTGTTCATGGGTATGCCGTGAGCGTTAGCAATCATAGAAGACTAAATGATGGTTGAGTATGTGGACTTGCCAAAAGGCTCCTACATGAGACCCTTCCTGAAAAGATGATGAATTGTAGTTGCAAAGTTGACTGAGAACATAGTTTGTTGGTTCCCAATGAGGTTTATGCTTCATACTTCTACGTTGTGATGAATTGTTACTTGTTCATGAGAAGCTATATGATAAAAATGTATTAAAATAAGTTCCTTTGTTAGAGTTTATTGCTGTTATGATAATAAGCATGATGCTTCTATGTCCGTATTTTGTTTTTATTGACACCTCTCTCTCAAACCATGTGGACATGTTTTTCAATATCGGCTTTCGCTTGAGGACAAGCGAGGTCTAAGCTTGGGGGAGTTGATACGTCCATTTGCATCATGATTTCCTACTGTTATTTACTTTGTTTTGTTGAATAATAATGCTTTGGGGAGTGATCCTAATGCCTTTTCTCTCATAATATGCAAGGTTTACACATGGAGGGAGAATACCGGCAGCTGGAATTCTGGACCCAAGAAAAGCACGTCAGAGATACCTATTCTACACAACTCCAATGAAGTTGAAATTTTACGGAGATTATTTTTTCAATTAATAAAAAATACTAGAGCTGGAAACTACCGGAGGAGGCCCCCCAGGTGGGCACAACCCACCAGGGCGCGCCCTGATGGGTTGTGCCCAGCCTGGCCCACCTCTGGTGCCCATCTTCTGGTATAAGGTCTCTCTTGACCTATAAAAAATCAGAGGAGGACTTTCGGGACGAAGCGCCGCCGCCTCGAGGCGGAACTTGGGCAGGAGCACTTTTGCCCTCCGGCGGAGCGATTCCGCCGGGGGAACTTCCCTCCCGGAGGGGGAAATCGAAGCTATCGTCATCACTAACACCCCTCTCATCTTTTGGAGGCCAATCTTCATCAACATCTTCACCAGCACCATCTCCTCTCAAACCCTAGTTCATCACTTGTGTTCAATCTTTGTACCGGAACCTCAGATTGGTACCTGTGGGTGACTAGTAGTGTTGATTACCTTGCGTAGTTGATTACTATATGGTTTATTTGGTGGAAGATTATATGTTCAGATCTATTATGCTATTCAATACTCCTCTGATCTTGAGCATGATTATTATTTGTGAGTAGTTACCTTTGTTCTTGAGGTCACAGGAGAAGTCATGTTGCGAGTAATCATGTGAATTTGATATGTGTTCGATATTTTGATGATATGTATGTTGTGATTCCCTTAGTGGTGTCATGTGAACGCCGACTACATGACACTTCACCATTCATGGGCCTAAGGGAATGCATTGCGGAGTAGTTATTAGATGATGGGTTGCTAGAGTGACAGAAGCTTAAACCCTAGTTTATGCGCTACTTCGTAAGGGGCTGATTTGGATCCACATGTTTAATGCTATGGTTAGACTTTGTCTTAATACTTTTCTCGTAGTTGCAGATGCTTGCGAGGGGGTTAATCATAAGTAGGTTGTTAGTTCAAGTAAGAACAGCACCTGAGCACCGGTCCACCCACATATCAAATTATCAAAGTAGCGAACACGAATCAAACCAACATGATAAAAGTGACTAGACGAAATTCCCGTGTACCCTCAAGAACACTTTGCCTATTACTAGTGATTGTTCTGGCCTGTCCTTTGCCTCAAAAGGATTGGGCTACCTTGCTGCACCTTGTTTACCGTTACCGTTACTTGCTCGTTACCAATTACCTTGCTATCAAACTATCTGTTACCTACAATTTCAGTGCTTGCAGAAATTACCTTGCTGAAAACCGCTTGTCATTTCTTTCTGCTCCTCGTTGGGTTCGACACTCTTACTTATCGAAAGGACTACGATTGATCCCCTATACTCGTGTGTCATCAATGCGGATCCATATCAATAGATTTTTAGCAAGCGAAGATGCAAGCAAATAGAAGGCACATGGCAACACAAGCAAAGATAGCAAACTAGCAAAAAGGCAAACGGAAAAGAGGGCGAATAAAACGGCAAATTTTTGTGAAGTGGGGGAGATGAAAACGAGAGGCAAATGGCAAATAATGTAAATTGCAAGGAGATGAGATTTGTGATTAGGAACCTGATAGATGTTGATGATGTCTCCCCGGCAACGGCGCCAGAAATTCCTTTGACGTGGCTTGAGATTGCGTCGGTATTTCCCCAAAGAGGAAGGGATGATGCAGCATAGCTATGGTAAGTATTTCCCTCAGTTATGAAACCAAGGTTATCGAACTAGTAGGAGAACCAAGCAACACTATGTAAACGGTACCTGCACACAAAGAACAAATACTTGCAACCCGACGCGTAAGAGATGTTGTCAATCTCTCCACGGTAAAAAGATAGATTAGTTTGTATGAGATTGGATAAATAGATCGCACAAGAACACAAAACAAAAGAAGTAAATAAAAAGTGCAGCAAAGTATTTTTGGGTTTTTGGAATAATAGATGTGAAGACAAATGCAGAAAAAGAAAGATCGGAAAGCAAAATATTAAAAGGATAGACTCGGGGGCCGTAGGTTTCACCAGTGGCTTCTCTCATGAGTATAGCACACGGTGGGTAAACAAATTACTATTGGGCAATTGATAGAAGATCAAATAATCATGACGATATCCAAGGCAATGATCAATATATAGGCATCACGTCCAAGATTAGTAGACCGAAATGATTTTGCATCTACTACTATTACTCCACACATCGACCGCTATCCAGCATGCATCTAGTGTATTAAGTTCATGGAGAAACGGAGTAATGCAATAAGAATGATGACATGATGTAGACAAGATCTATTCATGTAGGAATAGACCCCATCTTGTTATCCTTAATAGCAACGATACATGCATGCCTCGCTGCCCCTTCTGTCACTGGGAGAGGACACCGCAAGATCAAACCCATCACACAGCACCTCTTCCCATGGCAAGAAAAATCTATCTAGTTGCCCTAACTAAACCAAAGATTCAAAGAAGAAATGCGAGGCTATAAATAGTCATTCATATAAGAGATCAAAGAAGACTCAAATAATATTCATGGATAGAAACTGATCATGAACTCAAAATTCAGCAGATCCCAACAAACACACCGCAAAAAGTCATTACATCAAATAGATCTCCAAGAGACCATTGTATTCAGAATCAAAAGAGAGAGAGAGAAAGCCATCTAGCTACTGCCTATGGACCCGTAGGTCTATGGTGGACTACTCACGCATCATCGGAGAGGCACCAATGAGGATGATGAACCCCTTCGTGATGGTGTTAGATTGGGTCTCGCGGTTCTGGAACTTGCGGCGGCTAGAAGTGTTTTTCGTCGACTCCTCTAGGGTTTCTAGAATTTCTGAGGATTTATGGAGCTAAGAGGCGGTCGAAAAGACCTCCATGGGCCCCACGATACATCAGGGCGCGCCAAGGGCCTCTAGTGCACCCTGGTGTATCATGGGCCCCACGGGCCTCCTCCCAGGTGCTTCCTTGGCTCACAAGTTGTCTTCTGGTCCAAAAAAAATCTCCAAAAAGTTTCATGGCGATTGGACTCCATTTCGTACTGATATTTTGCGAAGTAAAAAAAAAAGCAAAAAACATCAACTAGCACTGGGCACTATGTCAATAGGTTAGTCCCAAAAAATGATATAAAGTTGCTATAAAATGATTATTAAACATCCAAGAATGATAATATAACAGCATGGAACAATAAAAAATTATAGATACGTTGGAGACGTATCAGAGACCATCGGGATGATGAAGATGGCCTCCGATGATGATTGCCCCCTCTGACAGGATACCGGAACAGGGCTTTGAATGAGTTTTCTTCGGTACAGAGGCTTGCGGCGGAGTAGCGGAAGTTCTAGGTTTATTTCTGAGAGTTTATGTATTTACAGGATTTTTGTGTGTTGGAATCACGCTAAACGGAACCACGAGGTGGTCCCAAGCTATCAGGGTGAGCCCAGGGGGGTGGCCGAGCCCTCATGTCTTGGGGGCACCTGGTGGCTCCCCTCCGGTGGTTCTTCGCTCCAGTATTTGTTATTTGTTCCAGAAAAATCATCAAAAAGTTTTGGTGATTTCGAGAACTTTTATTTTCTACACAAAAACAATACCATGGTAATTCTGCTGAAAACAGCGTTAGTCCGGGTATGTTCCAATTAAATCATATAAAGTGTATCAAAACCATATAAAAATATTGTAAACATAGGTAAATATGGCATGAATACTTCATAAATTATCGATATGTTGGAGACGTATAAACTACCAAACCTATCTACAAGATCACATGCTTAAGGGAATCACAATTTGTTGAGTGTTAGTAGAGTGATAGTTATGAGAAAAATAGTTTCGAGAGAAACCGGAAGCGTTTCGGGGTTACCAGAAGAGTTTCGTGGTTTAGCGGGTCATCTCGGGAATTTATATATATGCGATTTTTTTTCAGGGACATAATATAAATAATAAAGGGACCTAATAATGATTAGGAGGCTCCTAGGATTTATTTATATGCTATGGGCTAATAGAAATCTAAAGTCCTCATAGGGGAGAGTTAATGAGCCTATCTGGCCCAATAGGGACATGGCACCTCCTTAGCTTGTTGGACAAGCTTGGGGGCTCGAATCCTAGTGGGAGACGGACTCCCTCTCCCCTCGGGGGCGCACCAAGGGAGGATCCCTCCCCAAGTCGGTTGCCCCTCTCTCCCCTGCATATATATAAATGAGAGGGGGCACACCTAGAGAACACATGTTTCTCCCGTTGTCTTGGGCGCCTCTCTCTCTATATAGTTCTAATCTTGATGTAGACTTGATCTAGACTTGAAATAGTTCTAGTTCTCCAGTTCCTCATAATAGAGAAGCCTCGTGAGGTTCTCTTCTCCATCCTCTAATTCATCGGCGATGATTAGCTCTGGACGGTGAAGCTATGTCAGATCGTGAAGCCTGTACGCCCACAATCTGTAGAGAGGTCGTGCTTTCGATCTTTGGTTCGACGGATCATTTGTGAATGGTTCGAGGGACTTCATCGATGATCTACACCAACTCTTCTTCCGCTGCAACTCGAAGTTGGCAATGATCCGATCTAATATCGTAATACATCTTCATATATAATGTTCCTGGATTGCAATCGTACGGCGAACTTTTTTGTTATCTACTACATTTCCCAACATTTCCCTTTTTGAGTCAAGCGATAATCCCTGAGGTATTCATGTTGATCTAAAGTGTATCCCATTATCATGTTGAACAGGGACTTATCAGGATTATCGAATAAATATTAAATGTTCCACACATAACCAACATCGAGGGTTTTAAGAGGTTCCCATTTCCATGAGTAGCAAGTACAACTACTTTTTTTGGTGTTTCATGTTCCATATCCACAACTAAAGATAGAGAACAACTTAGAATATAAAATAAAACCTAATAAGATAAAGCCAACAAGCACACACGAGAATATTCACGCCGTGATATTGCTTCCCGGCAACGGCGCCAGAAAAGGTCTTGATAACCCACAAGGTAGGGGATCAATTGTATCCCTTTCGATAAATAAGAGTGTCAAACCCAGTGAGGAGCTTAACGTAGAATTAATATTCTCTGAACTTCTATCAACTACCGATACAACTCTACGCACAGTTACATTTGCTTTACCTAGAACAATATTTTTTTTTGTTGGTGTAATGGAATAGGTTTGCAAGATAATAAAGTACGTGGAAATGAAAGTTAGGTTTTGTTTAAATAAAGAAAAATAAATTACATATAGTGAGTGTGGAAAAGTGGTGGTAGGATATGCAGAATTGTCCCTAGGCAATTGATAACTAGACCGATCATTGTTATTGCAGTTTTATGTGTGGGAGAGGCCTCTGCTAGCATGCCATCCCTTCCTCGGAATTTTATGCACTCATGATTGGAACAATTACCAAGCATCCCCAACTACTAACAAGCTCATTAAGGTAAAACCCAATTATAGCATAAGAAAAAATTGGCCGCCCTCATATGTCTCCAATGTATCTATAATTCAAGAGGTATTCATGCTATATTTACATGAGCTCTACATGGTTTTTGTGCACTTTTATACGATTTTGATGGACTAACTTATTGACTTAGTACCTAGTGTAAGTTCCAGTTTTTTGCCTATTTCTTTGTTTCGCGGGCAAAACCATACCAAACGAAGTCCAAACATGATAAAAAATACGGTAATTTTTCTGGAACATAAGAGACCCCCAAAGCTTTGGGAAGGAGCAGAAGACCCACGAGGACGCCACAAGCTCACATGGCACACCCCAGGGGGCGGGAGTGTCGTCTGAGATTGTGGGGCCCTCATAACTCCTTTTGGCATGATTCTAATGATGAAATTTCTATAAATCTAGAAAACACCGAAAGTTAACATAGATGAGTTTTTCTGCTGCCATAAGCCTCTATTCCGAAGTAATTTCATCCAGAGCCTTGTTGTGGCACCCTGTCGGAGGGGGGAAGCCAACACCAGAGGTCATCTTCATCATCCCCGCTGCCTCCATGATGAGGAGGGAGTAGTTCACCCCCGGGGCTGAGGGTATGTACCAGTATCTATGTGTTTGAGCTCTCTCTCTCTCTCTCATGATCTTGATCACACGATCTTGATGTACCATGAGTGATGTCTACTATGCAACCTTCTTCTTGTAGACTCATGTTGGGCCTCCAAGCGCAGAGTTTTGTAGGACAGTAGAAAATTTCCCTCAAGTGGATGACCTAAGGTTTATCAATCCATGGGAGGCGTAGGATGAAGATGGTATCTCTCAAACAACCCTGCAACCAAATAACAAAGAGTCTCTTGTGTCCCCAACACACCCAATACAATGGTAAATTGTATAGGTGCACTAGTTCGGCGAAGAGATGGCGATACAAGTGTAATATGGATAGTAGATATAGATTTTTGTAATCTAAAAATATAAAAATAGCAAGGTAGCAAGTAACAAAAGTGAGCAAAAATGGTATTGCGATGCTTGAAAACAAGGCCTAGGGTTCATACTTTCACTAGTGCAAGTTCTCTCAACAATACTGACATAGTGGAATCATATGTAAATCCCTCTCGTGCGACAAAGAGTTCACTCCAAAGTCACAAATAGCGGAGAACAAACGAAGAAATTATTGTAGGGTACGAAACCACCTCAAAGTTATCTTTTCCGATCAATCTTATGAGCTATCCCTATAAGTGTCACGAACAGCCCTAGAGTTCGTACTAAAATAACACCTTAAGATACACATCAACCAAAACCCTAATGTCACCTAGATACTCCAATGTCACCACGAGTACCCATGGGCTTGATTATACGATATGCATCACACAATTTCAGATTCATCATGTTACAAAGAACTTCAAAGAGTGCCCCAAAGTTTCTACCGGAGAGTCAAGACGAAAACATGTGCCAACCCCTATGCATAGATTCCCAAGGTCACGAACCCGCAAGTTGATCACCAAAACATACATCAAGTGGATCAATAGAACATCCCATTGTCACCACGGATATCCCATCGCAAGACATACATCAAGTGTTCTCAAATCCTTAAAGATTCAATCCGATAAGAAAACTTCAAAGGGGAAACTCAATTCATCACAAGAAGATAGAGATGGGAAAACTCCATATGATTCATATATATCAATAAAGCTCGCGGTACATCAAGATCGTGTCATATCAAGAACATGAGAGAGAGAGATCAAACACATAGCTACTGGTACATACCCTCAGCCCCGAGGGTGAACTACTCCCTCCTCGTCATGGAGACCGCCGGGATGATGAAGATGGCCTCCGGTGATGGTTTCCCCCTCCGGCAGGGTGCCGAAACGGGCCCCCGATTGGTTTTTCGTGGCTACAGAGGCTTGCGGCGGCGGAACTCCCGATCTAGGTTTCTTTCTGGGGGTTACGGGATTTATAGGAGTGCTTGGCGTTGGAATCAAGTCAGGGGGACTCCCGAGGGGCCCACAAGCCAGAGGGGCGCGCCCTAGGGGGGGCGCCCCCTAGGCTTGTGGATGCCTCGGGACTCCTCTCCGGTATCTTTTTGCTCCAGTATTTTTTATATTTTCCAAAAATATTCTCCGTAAATTTTCAGCCCATTCCGAGAACTTTTATTTCTGCACAAAAACGACACCCTGGTAGTTCTGTTGAAAACAGCGTCAGTCCGGGTTAGTTCTAATAAAATCATACCAAAATCATATAAAATTATTGTAAACATGGCATGAATACTTCATAAATTATAGATACGTTGGAGACATATCAGCATCCCCAAGCTTAATTCCTGCTCGTCCTCGAGTAGGTAAATGATAAAAGAAATAATTTATGAAGTGTGAATGCTAGCAAGTGCACAAATTTGATCAATGATAATTCCAATCACTTTTTCTAGCATCAATATAAACCATAAACAGTAGCTCATCTCAAAAAACTTCTCATGATCAAGTAACAAGCTATTCACATGTTAAAGTATAGACCAGAAAGTTTCTTGAAAACTAACAAACCATATTCCTAGTCATCGAACAATTGCAATTCATCTTATTTTCAGGAAGGGTCTATGTAAGAGCTTTGATTTAGCAAATTCCACATACTCAACTATCATATAATCTTCCATGATTATTGACACTCAAAGCATATTTTTAGAACAAATAGCATCCATCGAACACAGAGAAAGATAGGGGCTTAATGTTTCGCCTCCCAACTTATTTATCATATAGATAATTGTCAACAATAATAATTCATGATCAATTTTTTTTTGGATATATATGTCTAGATCATTCCCCAACACATAACGCTTGCCAAGAGAAAAAGGCGAAATATAGGAAGTGGTGAAGATCACCATGACTCTTGCATAAAGGTAAGTACTAGAAAGTAAAAGATAGGCCCTTCGCAGAGGGAAGCAGAGGTTGTCATGCGCTTTTTGTTTTTGGATGTGCAAACCCTTAATGCAAAGGAACGTCACGTTGTATTGCCCTTTGTGATAGCAACCTTTATTATGCAGTCCGTCGCTTTTATTTCTTTACCATCACAAGTTCGTACAACGCTTATTTTCCCTTACAATAAAAGATCATACATATTTAGGAACAATTTTTATTGCTTTTTGCACCGATGACAACTTACTTGAAGGATCTTACTCAATCCATAGGTAGGTATAGTGGACTCTCATGGCAAAACTGGTTTAAGGGTGTTTGGATGCACAAGTAGTATTTCTACTTGGTGCGGAAGTTTTGGCTATTATGAGGTGGAAACAAGCACCACATGTTGGAGGATCCATAACAATATAACTTCTATACAAATGTACCCAAACATAACTCATTAAGTTGTCTTCCTTGTCCAATTTTAACTAATTTTCTCGAGTTTGAAAATAATTAATGAGCTCACAATCATAGAAGATGTCCAAGATAGTATATTTATATGTGGAATCTCTCTTCCTTCAATATTCTTTCATGAATTTCTCAAGTGACCAATGCGGTGTTTGCTAACTTTCAATAAATTTTACCACCTATACTTATTATGTTTGAAGTCATTACTCCCCATGGGATAAGTATATGAAGCATATTTAATTTCAGATTTATGATATTCAATTCATTCAACAATTTACTCATAGGATATAAGTGAAGCACGAGAGTGAATGACAAACTACTCCAAAAAGATATAAGTGAAGATCAATGCGTAGCCAACAACTAAATGACTATGTGAGGACTCTCTCATCTAAGAATTTCAGATCTTAAGCATTTTATTAAAC
The DNA here is from genome assembly GCA_039707655.1 of Elymus sibiricus. Classification (NCBI taxonomy): domain Eukaryota; kingdom Viridiplantae; phylum Streptophyta; class Magnoliopsida; order Poales; family Poaceae; genus Elymus; species Elymus sibiricus. The sequence continues at coordinate 118,923,385 of CM077667.1, read as the reverse complement.
AGCAAGCAAAAGAAAAATAGCACTCCAAGAATAGCACGCATCATGTGAACGAATAAAAATTTAGGCCCAACATAGGCTAACCGATAATTGTTGATGAAGAGAGGTGGGATGCGTAGCATCCCCAAGCTTAGATGCTTGAGACTTCTTGAAATATTTACTTGGGGTACCTTGGGCATCCCCAATCTTGAGATTTTGTATCTCTTTCAATCCTCTCATATCATGGTTTCACCTATTCTCAAAAACATCATCCACACAAAACTTGAAAAGAACTCGTGAGATAGGTTAGTGCACATAATAATAAATCAACTCTTTATGTACTGCCAAGACAAGTTGCACAATAATTTTCAAACATTAGGTACTGTATACTATCATTTCCACAATTTATATCTACCAATATAGGCTATGGAAACTATAGGATAAGTAGATAACGAAACTATGACAGCAATCTGTCCAAACAGAACAGTCTGTAGAAATTTATGAAAACAATGTACTTCTGTAACTCAAAAAATTATGACAATTTAAGACAAGCTAAATAATTTATATGACAACACTTTGTAAAAACTTCAGAAACTTTCCACGTTCCAGTAAAATATGAAAATTCAAACACTACAGCAAAAGTTTCTGTTTTTTACACAGCACACATCAAACATGCAATGCAAGCATTCTAAGGCAATTCTTGGAAGTTTTTATTGAAAAACAAGATTATAAATGACACCTAACAGAGAACAAGAAAATAAAATGATGCTCCAAGCAAAACTCATATTATGTGACGAATAAAAATATAGCTCCAAGTAAGATATACCGATAGTGTTGAAGATGAAAGAGGGGATGCCTTCCGGGGCATCCCCAAGCTTAGGCGCTTGAGTCTTCCGTGGATATTACCTTGGGGGTGACTTGGTCATCCCCAATCTTAGGTTCTTGTCACTCCTTATTCTCCTCTATCGGTGTCTCACCCAAAACTTGAAAACTTTAATCACACAAAATTTAACGGAACTTCGTGAGAAGGGTTAGTGTAATAAAGATAAATCATTCACTTAGGTACTGTCAAGACAAGATTCATAATTGTTCCCACATGATACCTACTGTATTCTATCATTACCATAATTTATACCACTAAATATAAGCTATGGAAACACTAAAACAAGCAAACTATGCATGCAAAACAGAATCTGTCAGAAACAGAACAGTCTGTGAAGATCTGTAGTATAGCCATACTTCCCTGTCTCTAAAAATTCTTAAAAATTAGGACAACCTTAATAATTTGTATATCAAGTCTTTTTAAAAATTTCAGATCATTATCATGCTCCAGTAAAAAATGAAAATTTCTGTACTGGAGTCAAAAGTTTCTGTTTTGGTTCAGCATGAATTCTACTCATCTTGTGAGTCATCCCAAAGGCTTTACTTGGCACTTTATTGAAATAAAAGACACAAAACATGATTACCACAGTAGCTTAATCATGTGAACACACCAAAACAGAAGGTAAAAGTGTTGGGTTGTCTCCCAACAAGCGCTTTTCTTTAATGCCTTTTAGCTAGGCATGATGATTTCAATGATGCTCACATAGGAATAGTAATTGAAACATGCAAAAGAGCATCATGAATCTAATGACAAGCAAATTTAAGTCTAACCCACTTCCTATGCATAGGGATTTTGTGAGCAAACAATTTATGGGAGCAAGAATCAACTAGCATAGGAAGGCAAAACAAGCATAACTTCAAAACTTTGAACACATAGAGAGGAAACTTGATATTATTGCAATTCCTACCAGCATATGTCCCTCCCTCATAATATTTTTCAGTAGCATCATGAAGTAATTTCACAACATAACTATCACATAAAGCATTATCTTCATGATCCACAAGCATAGAAAATTTGTCACTCTCCACATAAACAATTTTCTTCCCATTCATAATAGTGGGAGCAAACTCAACAAAATAACTATCATGAGATACTTGATTGACATAACCACTTTGAATATTAAAATCATGATGACAAGTTTCATGATTACTATCACTCTTTATAGCATACGTGTCATCACAATAATCATCATAGATAGGAGGCATGCCATCATCATAATAGTTTTGCTCATCAAAACTTGGGGGACTAAAGATATCATATCCATCAAACATAGCATCCCCAAGCTTGTAGCTTTGCATATCATTAGCATCATGAATATTCAGAGAATTCATACTAGCAATATTGCAATCATGCTCATCATTCAAAGGTTTAGTGCCAAACATTTTAATAACTTTTTCCTTCTAACACTTGAGCACAATTTTCCTTTCCATCATTTTCACGAAAGACATTATAAAGTTGAAGCATATGAGGCAACCTAAACTCCATTTTTTGTAGTTTTCTTTTATAAAACCAAACTAGTAATAAAACAAGAAACTAAAAGATTCAATTGCAAGATCTAAAGATATACATTCAAGCACTCACCTCCCCGGCAACGGCGCCAGAAAAGAGCTTGATGTCTACTACGCAACCTTCTTCTTGTAGACTCGTGTTGGGCCTCCAAGCGCAGAGTTTTGTAGGACAGTAGCAAATTTCCCTCAAGTGGATGACCTAAGGTTTATCAATCCGTGGGAGGCGTAGGATGAAGATGGTATCTCTCAAACAACCCTGCAACCAAATAACAAAGAGTCTCTTGTGTCCCCAACACACCCAATACAATGGTAAATTGTATAGGTGCACTAGTTCGGCGAAGAGATGGTGATACAAGTGTAATATGGATAGTAGATATAGATTTTTGTAATCTGAAAATATAAAACAGCAAGGTAGCAAGTAACAAAAGTGAGCAAAAACGGTATTGCAATGCTCGAAAACAAGGCCTAGGGTTCATACTTTCACTAGTGCAAGTTCTCTCAACAATACTGACATAGTTGAATCATATGTAAATCCCTCTCGCGCGACAAAGAGTTCACTCCAAAGTCACAAATAGCGGAGAACAAACGAAGAAATTATTGTAGGGTACGAAACCACCTCAAAGTTATCTTTTCCGATCAATCTTATGAGCTATCCCTATAAGTGTCACGAACAGCCCTAGAGTTCATACTAACATAACACCTTAAGATACACATCAACCAAAACCCTAATGTCACCTAGATACTCCAATGTCACCACAAGTACCCATGGGCTTGATTATACGATATGCATCACACAATTTCAGATTCATCATGTTCAATCCAACCCAAAGAACTTCAAAGAGTGCCCCAAAGTTTCTACCGGAGAGTCAAGACGAAAACATGTGCCAACCCCTATGCATAGATTCCCAAGGTCACGGAACCCGCAAGTTGATCACCAAAACATACATCAAGTGGATCAATAGAACATCCCATTGTCACCACGGATATCCCATCGCAAGACATACATCAAGTGTTCTCAAATCCTTAAAGATTCAATCCGATAAGAAAACTTCAAAGGGGAAACTCAATTCATCACAAGAAGATAGAGAGGGGAAAACTCCATATGATTCATCTATATCAATAAAGCTCGCGGTACATCAAGATCGTGTCATATCAAGAACATGAGAGAGAGAGATCAAACACATAGCTACTGGTACATACCCTCAGCCCCGAGGGTGAACTACTCCCTCCTCGTCATGGAGACCGCCGGGATGATGAAGATGGCCTCCGGTGATGGTTTCCCCCTCCGGCAGGGTGCCGGAACGGGCCCCCGATTGGTTTTTCGTGGCTACAGAGGCTTGCGGCGGCAGAACTCCCGATCTAGGTTTCTTTCTGGGGGTTACGGGATTTATAGGAGTGCTTGGCGTTGGAATCAAGTCAGGGGGACTCCCGAGGGGCCCACAAGCCAGGGGGGCGCGCCCTAGGGGGGGGCGCCCCCTAGGCTTGTGGATGCCTCGGGACTCCTCTCCGGTATCTTTTTGCTCCAGTATTTTTTATATTTTCCAAAAATATTCTCCGTAAATTTTTAGCCCATTCCGAGAACTTTTATTTCTGCACAAAAACGACACCATGGTAGTTCTGCTGAAAACAGCGTCAGTCCGGGTTAGTTATAATAAAATCATACCAAAATCATATAAAATTATTGTAAACATGGCATGAATACTTCATAAATTATAGATACGTTGGAGACGTATCAATGAGCTTTGTTAATATAGTTGGATCATCTGGTGTTCTTCCCCTCTATATCTTTTGTGGTGAACTGAATCTGGCTCCTTAAGGTTTCTTTTTTATTGAATTGAATACTTTGGATTTTAGATCACTTGATGCATGTCTCACTCGCGGATACTCATGGTGACATTGGGGGTATCTAGGTGATATTAGAGTTGATTGATGTGTATCATATGGGGTTGTCGGAGTACGATCTCTAGAACTATTCGTGACACTTTGGGGTGGTTCAATAGATTGAGTGGAAACACAACTTTAAGGTGGCTTACTACATACGCGATTTCATCCTACTTTCTCCGATAAGAATAGAAACTAGCAATTCTTTACCACACTTTGAAGGGTTGTTATGTGATTCAATTAGGTTAGTACCATTGAGATATTGCACTAGTGAAAGTATCAACCCTATGCCTTTTTCCAAACATTGCGATACCGCTTGTGCTTAATTTAAATCACTTGATACCTTGATTTTTTATTATTTCATATTAAATAAACTATATTTACTATCCATACTACACTGGTATCACCATATCTTCACTGAACTAGTGCACCCATACAATTTACCATTGTATTGGGTGTGTTCGGGACACAAGAGATTGCTTGTATTTGATTGCAGGGTTGTTTTAGAGAGGCCATCTTCATCTTACACCTCCCATTGATTGACAAACCTTAGGTTGTCCACTTGAGGGAAATTTGCTGCTATCCAACAAAACTTTGTGCTTGGAGGCCCAATAAAGTCTACAAGAATAAAGTTGCGTAGTAGACATCAAGCTATTTCTGGCGCCGTTGCCGAGGAGGTGAGTGCTTGAAGTTATCTCTTTAGATATTGCAATTGAATCTTTTAGTTTCTTGCTTTATCACTAGTTTGGTTTATAAAACAAAACTATAAAAAATGGAATTGAAGTTGCATCAAATGCTTTACCTTTATGATGTCTTTCTTGAAAACATGGAATCTGGAAATTATGCTAGATTGTTAGAAGAAGAAGTTAAGAAAATGTTTAATGTGAGTTGCTTGATAAGAATGATTTCAATGTTGTTAGTATTCTTTCAATGAATATCCATAATGCTAATGATGATTGAACTAGTCATGATAAAATTTCTAAAAATATATTTCTTATAAGCATGTTTAATTGTGGAGAGTACAGACCTTGTAAAGACATGGCAATTAGAGATGATAAATTTTGTAAGAATCATAAAAATGACAAAATTAAATGGTGGCTTAAGGTGTTATATGATTATGCTAGAAAATTATGCTCTCTTCATCCCATTACATATGAGCTTTGTAATAAGGTTGGTGATCTTAATTTTCGATGCATACATTTTCATGATCGAATCGTGGTCAAATATTGTAACGCCATGATTACCCTTGAACTTTATAATGAACTTTGTCTACTTTTAGGGTGTGAATATCGCCACATAAAAATAGTTGGTTTGAAGTATTCATTGTCACAGAGGAGACTGAAATTAATCTAAGAGAAATCAATATGTTTTGTGTGGTAAATTGCAATGAGAATGCTTATAGAGCCAACTAAAGAAAGACGGGAAAACCAATATAATATAAAATGAATACTAATGAAAGGGAAAAGATCTCCCAATACCCTCCTATTGTTTCTCATTGTGACGACGAGGAGTTTCCTATCCAATCAATCTCTTTAATAAGAAGCTCGGAAGAATTAATCAATCCCACACATAATGTGGCGAAGAAGAAGAGGAAGAAAAGAAGGAAAAGGAGTAAAAACGTATTTGTCCCAAATAAAGTTGCTCCTAAGGTTGTGTCTTATGTGATTAAATCGAGAATTCTAGAAGATGACATATTTGATGAAGATATTGATGTTTATGAAACTATGTCCGTAGGCACTATTGAGGAAGATTTCGTTATGCCTACTACTTGTTATCATGATTGTGAAGATAATTTAGACACTTCTTATAATCTTGAAAATCCTTTTGGAACCACTTGGAAAAATGATAATAATGGTTGTTATACTATTGGTGCTATTCATGCTATTAATGATGAGAGTTATGATATGCAAATCCATAAGCATGAGGACGCTATGCTTGATGAGAATATATTTGATGATAGGTTTGAAAATTTATTTGGTGAAAATTATGCTTATCCTCTTGCTTATATTGATGGTACAATGAATGAATATGAACTTTTTAGGCCTCCTAATCCTAGCTTGGAAAATAATACTATGATGAAAATGTTCCTCGTAGTTATAATGGTTGCAATGATGATGAATTAATGTGGGTTTGGAAGAGTGTCTACTTTAGGTAGAAATTATCCCACTATTTTGGAGGGTATTGAATTTTATTTTAATAATGATAAAAATGAATTTTGAGAGGTCATAACTTTATTTAGTAATGATTCCAATATTTTGGAAGAGGTTTCAATTGATTATGATAAGAACAAAGTTGCTATTTATGATGATTACTGTGATAACACTTATGCTAAAAATAGTAGGGTTAATTATTCTCGTGGAACTTGTTATAATTATGAATATCCTTTTACTGAACATTAATCTTTTAATGTGGAATCAATTTATAGTGTTCAAGTTCTATATGATACTCCCACTATTATGTATGATAAATTTGCTTATGTGAAGAGTAATAAAATGTCTATGCTTATGGATCATGATAAAATGCTTTATGTGATAGTTATATTGTTGAATATTTTCATGAAGGTACTGAAATTTATTATGAGAGAGGGATATATGCGATTAGATATCTCAATAATATAAAGTTCCCTCACTATGTGTTGAAAATTTTGAAGTTACAATTGTTTTGCCTTCCTATGCTAGTAGATTCTTGTTACAAAATCCCTATGCATAGTAACTGGGTTAAGATTAAATGTGTTTGCAATATGATTCATTATGCTCTCTCTATGCTTCAATTCCTTCTTTTATGTGAGCATCATAAAAAATATCAATGCCTAGCTAAAAGGATTTAAAGAAAAATCGCTTGTTGGGAGACAACCCAATACTTATCCTTTCAGATTTTGTGTGTTTAAATGATTAGTGCTACTGTAGTAATCATGTCTTGTGTCTTTTATTTCAACAAAGTGATATATAAAGCCTTTAGGGTGATATGGATGCTGGTTTATAAGGTTATGTGCAAAAACATAAACTTTTGTGTCCAGTATATGAATTATAATCTGTACTGGAACATGATTAATTGCTGAAATTTTTACACGGTAATTCTATGCAAAATTTATATGTTGCCATAATTTTTTAGAGGTATAGAGTTATGATAAAAAAAATTTAGATCTTTACAAACTATTTTTTTATATAGACTCTGCCTAGTTTTTTGTGTTTGCTTGTTTTGGGGTTTCCATGGCTTATATTGAGTGATATAAATTGTGGAAATGATAGAATACAATATGCATTATGTGAGAATAGTTATGAATCTTTTATTTAAAGTACCTAAGTGAATGATTTATTTTATTATACTAACTCATCTCATGAGTTTCGTTAAGTTTTGTGTGATGGAAGTCTTCAAGTTCTGGGTGAGATACCGATATGAGGAGAATAAGGAGCGGCAAGACACTAAGCTTGGGAATGCCCTGTTGGAAATATGCCCTAGAGGCAATAATAAAATGGTTATTATTATATTTCCTTGTTCATGATAACTGTTTATTATCCATGCTATAATTGTATTGATTGGAAACTCAAATACATGTGTGGGTACATAGACAACAATGTGTCCCTAGTAAACCTCTAATGGACTAGCTCGTTGATCAAAGATGGCTATGGTTTCCTAGCCATGGACATGAGTTGTCATTTGACAGCGAGATCACATCATTAGGAGAATGATGTGATGGACAAGACCCAAACTATGAACGTAGCATATGATCGTGTCAGTTTGTTGCTATAGTTTTCTGCATGTCAAGTATGTGTTCTTATGACCATGAGATCATGTAACTCATTGACATCGAAGGAATACCTTGTGTGTATCAAACGTCACAACGTAACTGGGTGACTATAAAGATGCTCTACAGGTATCTCCAAGGGTGTCTGTTGAGTTGACATGGATCAAGACTGGGATTTGTTACTCCGTGTGACGGAGAGGTATCTCAGGGCCCACTCGGTAATACAACATCACAATGAGCTTGCAAGCAAAGTGACTAAAGAGTTAGCCATGGGATCTTGTATTACGGCACGAGTAAAGAGACTTGCCGGTAACGAGATTGAACTAGGTATGCAGATACCGACGATCGAATCTCGGGCAAGTAACGTACCAATAAACAAAGGGAACAGCGTACGGGATTAACTAAATCCTTGACATAGAGGTTCAACCAATAAAGATTTTCGTAGAATATGTAGGAACCAATATGGGCATCCAGGTCCCGCTATTGGTTATTGGCCGTAGAGGTGTCTCGGTCATGTCTACATAGTTCTCGAACCCGCAGGGTCTGCACACTTAACGTTCGGTGACGTTTTGGTATTATTGAGTTATGTATGTTGGTGACCGAAGGTTTTTCGGAGTCCCGGATGAGATCCCGGACATCACGAGGAGCTCCGGAATGGACCGGAGGTAAAGATTTATATATAGGAAAGTCGTATTTGGGTTCCGGAAAAGTTTCGGGTATTTCCGGTAGTGTACCGGGAGTGACAAATGGGTTCCGGGGGTCCACCGGGGGGGCCCACCCACCCCGGGGGGCCACATGGGCCCAAGAGGTGGCGCACCAGCCCCTGGTGGGCTGGGCAGTCGACCCCATGAGGGCCCATGCGCCCAAGAGGAAAAAGGTGGAGGGTGGGAGGAGTCCTTGTTGGAGTAGGACTCCTCCCCCGCGCCCTACCTCTTCGTTGGAGGTGGATTCCACCTCTTGGCCGGCGGCCAAGGCCCTAGGGGAAACCCTAGGGCGCCTCCTCCCATCCCTTCCTCCCATATATAGTGGAGGTTTGAGGGCAGCCCAACACGTGAAAAGCCATGTGCTGCCCTCTCCTCTCTAGATCGTCTTTCCCCTCTAGATTAGTTCGGTAGAGCTTGGCGAAGCCCTGCCAGATTAGTTCACCACCACCGCCACCATGCTGTTGTGCTGCCGGAGAACTCATCTACCTCTCCACCCTCGCTTGCTGGATCAAGGAGGCGGAGATCGTCATCGAGCTGTAAGTGTGCTGAACGCGGAGGTGCCGGCCTTTTAGCACTAGATCGTGATTGGATCGCGGGACGGCTTGCGATTTGGATCGCGAAGACGTTTGACTACATCAACCGTGTTTCTTAACGCTTCCCACTTAGCGATCTACAAGGGTATGTCGACCCAATCTCTCCTCTCGTAGATGGTCATCTCCATGGATAGATCTTGTGTGTGCGTAGGAAATTTTTTGTTTCCCATGCAACGTTCCCCAACAGTGGCATCATGAGCTAGGTCTATGCGTAGATGAGATCATGAGCAGAACACAAAGGAGTTTGTGGGCGTTGATATTCAGATTGCTTCCCTGCTTAGTCTTTTCTTGATTCAGCGGTATTGTGGGATGAAGCGCCCCGGACCAACCTTACTCGTCCACGTACGAGAGAGCGGTTCCATCGACTGACATGTAACTTTGTTGCATAAGATGGCTGGCGGGTGTCTGTCTCTCCCACTTTAGTTGAATCGGATTCGACAAAGGCGGTCCTTGTAGAAGGTGAAATAGCAACTTGTATATCACCGTTGTGGTTTTGCGTAGGTAAGAATCGTTCTTGCTAGATACCCATAGCTGCCACGTAAAACATGCAACAAAAAATTAGAGGACGTCTAACTTGTTTTTGCAGGGTATGATGTGATATGATATGGCCAAAGACATGATGAGATATATGTGATGTATGAGATGATCATGTTTTGTATAGATTATCATGACTTGCATGTCAATGAGTACGGCAACCGGCAGGAGCCATAGGGTTGTCTTTAATTTATTTTCGCCTTTTTGCTTTACTTTATCGCTATGAGTTAGCAATAGTTGTAGAAGCAATAGTTGGCATGACAACCTCATGGCGACACATTGATGGAGATCATGGTGTCATGCCGGTGACGATGGAGATCATGCCGGTACTTTGGAGATGGAGATCAAAAGCACAAGTTCATGGCCATATCATGTCACTTATGATTTGCATGTGATGTTAATCCTTTTATGCACCTTGTTTTGCTTAGGGCGACGGTAGCATTATAAGGTGATCCCTCACTGAAATTTCAAGATAAAATTGTGTTCTCCCCGAGTGTGCACCGTTGCGAAAGTTCGTCGTTTCGAGACACCACGTGATGATCGAGTGTGATAGACTCTACGTTCGCATACAATGGGTGCAAGCCAGTGTTGCACAAGCGGAACACTCGGGTTAAACTTGACGAGCCTAGCATGTACAGACATGGCCTCGGAACACAAGAGACCAAAAGGTCGAACATGAGTCATATAGTAGATATGATCAACATGGAGATGTTCACCATTGAAACCACCTCATGTCACGTGATGATCGGACTTGGGTTGGTCAATTTGGATCATGCAGCACTCGAATGACCGGAGGGATGTCAATTTGAGTGGGAGTTTTTAAGTAATATGATTAACTAAACTCATTATCTTGAATAATAGTCTAAGTTGTCTTTGCAAATTTATGTTGTAGATCAATGGCTCGCGCAGTAGTTCCCCTGAATTTCAATGCATTCCTAGAGAAATCCAAGCTGAATGATGATGGAAGTAACTTTGTAGACTGGGCCCGTAATCTGAGGATTATCCTCATGGCTTCCCATAAGTCTTATGTCCTTGATGCACCGCTCGGTGAGCCACCCGCTCTGGTATCGTCTGCAGACGTTGTGAACGCCTAGCAGTCGCGTTCGGATGATTACTCAATAGTTCAGTGTGCTATGTTGTATGGCTTAGAACCAGGACTTCAAAGGCGTTTTGAACGTCATGGAGCATATGAGATGTTCCAGGAGTTGAAGTTTATTTTTGATAAGAATGCCCGGATCGAGAGGTATGAGACCTCCAATAAGTTCTATGCTTGCAAGATGGAGGAGAACGGGTCTGTTAGTGAACACATACTCAAAATGTCTGGGTATTCCAACCGTCTGGCCGAATTGAGGATGCCCCTCCCGGCAGAGGCGATCACTAACAGAGTTCTTCAATCACTGCCACCTAGATACAAAAGCTTCATGTTGAACTATAACATGCAAGGGATGACCAAGTCAGTCGCCGAGCTGTTTGCGATGCTAAAAGTCGCTGAGTTTGAAATCTAGAAGGAGCATCAAGTGTTGTTGGTCAATAAAACCACTAGTTTCAAGAAAAATGGCAAGGGCAATAAGGGTAACTCCATGAAGAGTGGCAAAGCAGTTGCCCCTCCCGTGAAGAAAACCAAGGCTGGACCCAAGCCAGAAACTGAGTGCTTTCATTGCGAGGGAACTGGTCACTGGAAGCGGAACTACCCCAAGTATCTGGCCGACAAGAAGGCGGCCAACACCAAACAAGGTATATATGATATACATGTTATTGATGTGTACCTTACCAACTCTCGTTGTAGTGCATGGGTATTTGATACCGGCTCGGTTGCTCACATTTGCAACTCAAAGCAGGAACTACGGAATAGATAAATGCTGGCAAAGGATGAAGTGAAGATGCATGTGGGAAATAGTTCCAAGGTTGATGTGATCGCCGTCGGCACGCTCGCTCTTCGACTACCATCGGGATTAGTGATGAACCTGAATAATTGTTATTTAGTGCCTGCGTTAAGCATGAACATTATATTTGGATCTTGTTTATTGCGAGACGGTTACTCATTTAAATCAGAGAATAATGGTTGTTCTATTTATATGAGTAATATCTTTTATGGTCATGCACCCAATGTGAGGGGTTTATTCTTATTGAATCTCGATAGTAATGATACACATGTTCATAACATTGATGCCATAAGATGTAAAGTTGATAATGATAGTACCACTTTCTTGTGGCACTGCCGCTTAGGTCATATTGGTGTAAAATGCATGAAGAAGCTCCATGCTGATGTACTTTTGGAGTCACTTGATTTTGAATCACTTGACACATGTGAACCATGCCTCATGGGCAAGATGACTAAAACCCCGTTCTCTGGAACAATGGAACGGGCAAGTGACTTGTTGGAAATCATACATACTGATGTGTGCGGTCCGATGAGCATTGAGGAGCGCGGTGGATATCGTTATTTTCTCACCTTCACCGATGACTTAAGTAGATATGGGTATATTTACTTAATGAAGCATAGGTCTGAAACGTTTGAAAAGTTCAAGCAATTTCAGAGTGAAGTTGAGAATCATCGTAACAAGAAGATTAAATTCCTACGATCTGATCGAGGAGGAGAATATCTGAGTTATGAGTTTGGCAATCACTTAAGACAATGTGGAATTGTTTCACAGTTGACGCCACCTAGAACACCACAGCGTAATGGTGTGTCTGAACGTCGTAATCGTACCTTATTGGATATGGTGCGGTCTATGATGTCTCTTGCCGATTTACCACTATCGTTTTGGGGTTATGCATTAGAGACATCTGCATTCACTTTAAATAGGGCACCATCTAAATCCGTTGAGACAACGCCGTATGAACTGTGGTTTGGCAAGAAACCAAAGTTGTCGTTTCTTAAAGTTTGGGGATGCGATGCTTATGTCAAAAAGCTTCAGCCTGAAAAGCTGGAACCCAAAGCGGAGAAATGCGTCTTCATAGGATACCCAAAAGAGACGGTTGGGTATACCTTCTATCTCAGATCCGAAGGCAAAGTGTTTGTCGCTAAGAACGGATCATTTCTTGAGAAAGAGTTTCTCTCAAAAGAATTGAGTGGGAGGAAGATAGAACTTAATGAGGTTGTTGAACCTGTGTTTCAACCGGTGAGTAGCACAGCACAGAAAGATGTTTCTATGGAGTCTAAACCAGTTGAAGAGGAAGCTAATGATGATGATCATGAAGCTTCGGATCAAGTTACTATCGAACCTCATAGGTCGACAAGGGCACGTACTGCTCCTGAGTGGTACGGTAACCCTGTCTTGGAGGTCATGTTGTTGGACAACGATGAACCTACGAGCTATGGAGAAGCGATGGTGGGCTCGGATTCCGACAAATAGTTAGAGGCCATGAAATCCGAGATAGGATCCATGTACGAAAACAAAGTGTGGACTTCGGAAGTATTACCAGAAGGGCGGAAGGCCATTCAGAATAAATGGATCTTTAAGAGGAAGACGGACGCGGACGGTAATGTCACCGTCTATAAAGCTCGACTTGTGCCAAAGGGTTTTTCACAAGTTCAAGGAATTGACTATGATGAGACTTTCTCTCCCGTAGTGATGCTTAAGTCTGTCAGAATCATGTTAGAAATAGCTGCATTTTTCGATTATGAAATTTGGCAGATGGATGTCAAAACAGCGTTCCTCAATGGTTTCCTTGAGGAAGAGTTGTATATGATGCAACCAGAAGGTTTTGTCGATCCAGAAAATGCTGACAAAGTTTGCAAGCTCCAGCGATCCATTTATGGACTGGTGCAGGCATCTCGGAGTTGGAATAAGCGCTTTGATGAGGTGATCAAAGCGTTTGGGTTTATACAAGATTATGGAGAAACTTGTATTTACAAGAAAGTGAGTGGGAGCTCTATAGTGTTTCTAATATTATATGTGGATGACATATTGCTGATTGGAAACAATATAGAATTTTTGGAAAGCATGAAGGAATATTTGAATAAGAGTTTTTCAATGAAGGACCTAGGAGAAGCTGCTTTCATATTAGGCATCAAGATCTATAGAGATAGATCAAGACGCTTAATAGGACTTTCACAGAGCACATACCTTGATAAAGTTTTGAAGAAGTTCAAAATGGATCAGTCCAAGAAAGGGTTCTTGCCTATGTTACAAGGTGTGAAGTTGAGTAAGACTCAATGCCCAGTGACTGCAGAGGATAGGGAAAAGATGAGTGTCATCCCCCATGCTTCTGCGATAGACTCTATCATGTATGCAATGCTGTGCACAAGACCAGACGTCAGCCTTGCCATAAGTATGGCCGGAAGGTTTCAAAGTAATCCCGGAGTATATCACTGGACGGCGGTCAAGAATATCCTAAAGTACCTGAAAAGGACTAAGGAAATGTTTCTCGTTTATGGAGGTGATCAAGAGCTCGTTGTAAAGGGTTACGTCGATGCAAGCTTTGACACTGATCCGGATGACTCTAAGTCTCAAATCGGATACGTATATATTCTCAATGGGGAGCGGTAAGCTGGTGCAGTTCCAAGAAAAGCATGGTAGCTGATTCTACATGCGAAGCGGAGTACATAGCTGCTCGGAGGCGGCGAAGGAAGGTGTCTGGATGAAGCAGTTCATGACGGATCTTGGAGTTGTGCCCAGTGCACTGAACCCAATGACTCTGTTCTGTGACAACACTGGTGCCATTGCTCTAGCCAAGGAACCTAGGTTTCACAAGAGGACCAGACACATAAAGCGACGCTTCAACTCCATCCGCGATTACATCGAGGAGGGTGACATAAATATTTGCAAAGTACACGCGGATATGAATGTTGCAGATCCGTTGACTAAACCTCTTCCACGAGCGAAACATGATCAACACCAGAACTGTATGGGTGTTAGATTCATTACACTGTAAATCACATAGTGATGTGAGCTAGATTATTGACTCTAGTGCAAGTGGGAGACTGTTGGAAGAGGCAATAATAAAATGGTTATTATTATATTTCCTTGTTCATGATAAATGTTTATTATCCACGCTATAATTGTATTGATTGGAAACTCAAATACATGTGTGGGTACATAGACAACAATGTGTCCCTAGTAAGCCTCTAATGGACTAGCTCGTTGATCAAAGATGGCTATGGTTTCCTAGCCATGGACATGAGTTGTCATTTGACAGCGAGATCACATCATTAGGAGAATGATGTGATGGACAAGACCCAAACTATGAACGTAGCATATGATCGTGTCAGTTTGTTGCTATTGTTTTCTGCATGTCAAGTATGTGTTCCTATGACCATGAGATCATGTAACTCACTGACATCGGAGGAATGCCTTGTGTGTATCAAACGTCACAATGTAACTGGGTGACTATAAAGATGCTCTACAGGTATCTCCGAGGGTGTCTGTTGAGTTGACATGGATCAAGACTGGGATTTGTTACTCCGTGTGACGGAGAGGTATCTCAGGGCCCACTCGGTAATACAACATCACAATGAGCTTGCAAGCAAAGTGACTAAATAGTTAGCCATGGGATCTTGTATTACGGAACGAGTAAAGAGACTTGCCGGTAATGAGATTGAACTAGGTATGGAGATACCGACGATCGAATCTTGGGCAAGTCGTACCGATAAACAAAGGGAACAACGTACGGGATTAACTAAATCCTTGACATAGAGGTTCAACCGATAAAGATTTTCGTAGAATATGTAGGAACCAATATGGGCATCCAGGTCCCGCTATTGGTTATTGGCCATAGAGGTGTCTCGGTCATGTCTACATAGTTCTTGAACCCGCAGGGTCTGCACACTTAACGTTCGGTGACGTTTCGGTATTATTGAGTTATGTATGTTGGTGACCGAAGGTTGTTCGGAGTCCCGGATGAGATCCCGGACGTCATGAGGAGCTCTGGAATGGTCCGGTGGTAAAAAATTACATATAGGAAAGTGGTATTTGGGTTCTGGAAAAGTTTCGGTTATTTCCGGTAGTGTATCGGGAGTGACGAATGGGTTCCGGGGGTCCACCGGGGGGGGCACCCACCCCGGGGGGGCACATGGGCCCAAGAGGTGGCGCACCAGCCACTGGTGGGCTGGGCAGTCGACCCCATGAGGGCCCATGCGCCCAAGAGGAAAAAGGTGGAGGGTGGTAGGAGTTCTTGTTGGAGTAGGACTCCTCCCCCGTGCCCCACCTCCTTGTTGGAGGTGGATTCCACCTCTTGGCCAGCGGCCAAGGCCCTAGGGGAAATCCTAGGGCACCTCCTCCCACCCCTTCCTCCTATATATAGTGGAGGTTTGAGGGCAGCCCAACACCTGAAAAGCCAAGTGCTGCCCTCTCCTCTCTAGATCGTCTTTCTCCTCTAGATTAGTTCGGTAGAGCTCGGCGAAGCCCTGCCGGATTAGTTCACCACCACCGCCACCACGCCGTTGTGCTGCCAGAGAACTCATCTACCTCTCCACCCTCGCTTGCTAGATCATGGAGGCGGAGATCGTCATCGAGCTGTACGTGTGCTGAACGCGGAGGTGCCGTCCGTTCGGCACTAGATCGTGATTGGATCGCGGGACGGCTTGCGATTTGGATCGCGAAGACGTTCGACTACATCAACCGCATTTCTTAGCGCTTCCCGCTTAGCGATCTACAAGGGTATGTGGATCCGATCTCTCCATGGGTAGATCTTGGGTGTGCGTAGGAAATTTTTTGTTTCCCATGCAACGTTCCCCAACATGCCCAAGGCACCCCAAGGTAATATTCAAGGAAAACTCAAGCGTCTAAGCTTGGGGATGCCCCGGAAGTCATCCCTCCTTTCGTCTTCAATGCTATAGGTATACCTCACTTGGAGCTATATTTTAATTCTTCACATAATATGTGTTTTGCTTGGAGCCGCTTTTTGTTTTGTTTGTGGCTTGATACAATCCTTAGATCCAATTATTTTATATTGGAGAGAGCTTATACATAGCTACTAATTCACTTAACTACTCTTTGTTCTTCACTTATATCTTTTGGAGTAGTTTGTTATTCACTCTTGTATTTCACTTATATCTTTAGAATAAAGACATTTGTGAATGAATTAAATGTCATGTGCTTCATTTATTATAAGTATATTGAGAAGTAAATATGCATCCTCTGTTTAATCCTTTAAAGTAGAAGTGATACTCTAATAGCACATATCTTTAATCAAGTAAGGGGTTATATAACAATGAAAATGAGCATTTGTTTTCTTAAGATGAAACTATCATGTTGTTGTGATAAGTACCTTCCAATGAAGGACGGATGATTGACTTGGCACATGTTTGATAAATTCCAAATTCAGCCTTGCTTGTATTAAGATTTGTAGGTCATCATCATGATTATATTTTTTCAATTATATAACTATTAGGGAATGCATGATTGTGGTTTTTATGTTCACTAAAGTGGTTGCCCCTACTCTTTTGCTAGCATTATCATGTACTAAGCGGAAATACTGCTTGTGCATCCAAATCCTGAAAACAAGTTATGCCAAAAGAGTCCACCATATCTACCTATATATGGTATTTCCCTGTCGTTCCAAGTAAATTTGCATGTGCCATCTCTAAAACCCTCAAATGTACATTTGTTTTGTGTGCGCGTACCGCTCATGGAGCAATGGGGTAGTCAATATCTTCCAAGTTAAGTGTGTAATACTCGCGATGAGAGTTTATTCACTCGTCGATTATGAGATAGGCTGGTAATAGGGATGCCTAGTCCCAAACAAAATAAAATTTATAAAGGACACTCCCCCAAAAATTTGAAAGTTGGCACGCACCCGTGGATTCGGCTAGTCATGGTATCTGTTGGTAATGGTGGAGGGGGTATAAAAACATGGGAACCGCCATTGATGTGTTTAGCATGGAAGATATTGGAAACTTTGTCGTTAAACCATTGACAGCAAAATTACATCTCTCAAATGAAATTATCTCTATTTTAAGAAATGAGCTCTGACACATAAGCAAATCCCTACTTCCCTATGCGAAGGGCATATCTATTTACTTTTTATGTTGAGTCAATTCCATCTTTCTTTCTTTTGGCACCATGTACTGAGCATGGGGGTCACTCTTAGCTTTACATGCATTCTCCTAATAGAAATGAGTTGAGCATTTTATAAGTATGATGGTTATCTTCAAATTGGGGTACCTAGTCGTCATCTTCAATTCATTCATTGCTTTATGTTTGTAATATAATTTTGAAAGCTTGGGAGATACTTCCTCACCACTTTATGATATGTTGAACTTATTGGAACAATGCTACTTGTTATTAGATTATCACTCCCTATGTGATCAAAGATCTGTTTTATTCTAGCATTCACACTTCATAGGTTATTTCTTTTATCATTTACCTACTTGAGGATGAGCAAAAATTAAGCTTGGGGGATTTTGATACGTCTCCAACATATCTATAATTTATGAAGTATTCATGCTATATTTAGATGAGTTGTACATGGTTTTGGTGCACTTTTATATGATTTTGATGGACTAACCTATTAACTTAGTGCACAATGCCAATTCCTGTTTTCGCCTATTTTTTGTTTCGTCGAAAAACCATACCATACGAAGTCCAAATGCGATAGAAATTTACGGTGATTTCTTTTTGCAATATAAGAGACCCCCGAAGCTTCGAGGAAGGACCAGACAACCCACGAGGACGCCACAAGCTCACATGGCGCGCCCCGGAGGGGTCGTAAGTGCCTTCTGAGCTTCTGGGGCCCTTGTAACTCCTTTTGGTGTGATTCCAACGCCGAAAGTTTCTACAAATCCAGAAAACTCCAAAAGTTAACCTAGATGCCTTTTTCCATTGCTGCAAGCCTCTATTTTAAAGCAACCTAATCCGGAGCCCTGTTCTGACACCCTGTCGGAGAGGGAAAGCCATCACCGGAGGCCATCTTCATCATCCCTGCTACCTCCAGGAGGAGGGAGTAGTTCACCCCCGAGGCTGAGGGTATGTACCACTAGCTATGTGTTTGATCTCTCTCAATCTCTCTCTCTCTCTCTCTCTCTCGCGCGCGCGCGTGCGCGATCTTGGTAGGATACGGTCTTCATGTACCAATAGCTTTGTTAATCAAGTTGGATCATATGGTGTTCTTCCCCTCTATCTTTTTTGTGGTGAACTGGATCTTGCTCTTTCAGGTTTCTTTGTTGTTGGATTGAATATTTTGGATTTGAGATCACTTGATTTATGTCTCACTCGCAGATACTCGTGGTGACATTAGGATATCTAGGTGACATTAGAGTTGATTGATGCGTATCATATGGGGTTGTGGGATTACGATCTCTAGAACTATTCATGACACTTTGGGGTGGTTCAATATATTGAGTGGAAACACAACTTTAAGGTGGTTTACTACATATGTGATCTCATCCTACTTTCTCCAATAAGAATAGAAGCTTTGGAGCGATTCTTTACCGCACTTTGAGGGATTACTATCTGATTCAATTATGCTAGTACCATTGAGAGATTGCACTAGTGAAGGTATGAACCCTAGGCCTTGTTCCCAAGCATTGCGATACCATTTGTGCTCACTTTTATCACTTCCAATATTGTTGTTTTTATTATTTCAGATTACAAAAACCTATATGTACTACCCATACTACACTTGTATCACCTTCTCTTTGCCGAACTAGTGCACCTATATAATTTACCATTGTATTGGGTGTGTTGGAGACACATGAGATTGCTTGTATTTGATTGTGCGGTTGTTTGAGAGAGACCATCTTCATCCTACACCTCCCACAGATTAATAAACCTCAGTTCATCCACTTGAGGGAAATTTGCTGCTGTCCTACAAAACTCTACTTTTGGAGGCCCAACAAAGTCTACAAGAATAAAGTTGCGTAGTAGACATCACCCCCTTCATCCCATATGCAACGACTCATGAACTATTGTTTATGTTTCTATCACTCCCGCAACCCGTCATAAGCAAGTCAATTCAATGTTGCAACACCCTATAGTGTAATCCATATACGTGCACACTCATATAATGGGCACAGAAGGACAACAACAAAATAAAACATGCACCACAAACCAATCAGGATCATCAATCAAACCATATGACAAGAGAGATCTACTCGATGACAAAAATTGTTGGATAATATTTCATATCACCAAAAAGCATGTTCAGGTAGGGGATCACAGCGGGTTGCAGCCTTGCGGGAGAGTGGACTACTGATTATAGACTGAGGAAGGTGACGGAGGTGTTGGTGAAGACGACGGTATTGATGAAGATGGTAGCAGTGATGATGGTTCCCCCGCCGACGCTCTCGTGCTACCGGGAGAGAGGGGGGAGAGGCCCCCTCATTCTTAGTCTTGCTTGGCCTTCCCCCTAGATGTGAGAAGGGTTCCCCCTACATGGGAGAAGGCCCCCCCCCTCTAGTCCTTAGCCTCCATGGCCCCTGGAGGGCAAGAGCCCCTCCAAGATTGAATCTCTCCTCCTCTTTTCTCTAGATTTTCCTCTTTATTTGGTACGGTTTTCTGGTCGAACACCGTTTCTTAAAAGACGGAGATCCGTAACTCCGATCGAACTGAAATTTTAACACGATTTTTTTCTCATAATGAGCTTCCTTGCGCCTGAAATAGAGGTCAAACCGACGTACGGTCTCTCCACAAGCGTGCATGGCATGGGTGGGCCCCCAGGCCGTGCAGTCTGAGCTAGTGTGGCCCACGAGCATTGCCCTGCATTGATTCTTCCACCATAAATTTAGATATAGTCCATAAAAATCCATGTAAATTTTCAGGTTATTCCGGCTCCGTGAAATTTTCACCTAAAAACCACAAAACAATAGAAAACATGAACTCGCCTTTGGCACTAAGTTAATAGGTTAGTCCAAATAAAAATAATTTCAATTGTTGCCAAAAATATGTAAAAGTGGTATATAATGGCATGAAATAATAAAAATTATACATATATCTAAGACGTATCAATTGCCTACATGGGCGACCATTAGGAGATCAGGAGAAGCCAGTTTCGAGAAAGTTCTCGAACCTTTTGGTTTAATTTCTTCTTCTGTTTTTTCTCATTGCTTCTTTCCAATTTTATTTCGGTTTGCTTTTCTATATTTTATGTTTGATCTCTTTAATTCATGAACATTTTTTAAATTCGTGGAAGACTTATAATTTTGTAAATTTGTTTACAATTCATGAATGTTTTTCAATTTCAAAACAATTTTTGCATTCGTCGCATCTTTTAAATCCGTGAACATTTTTAAATTAATGATTTTCTAAATCCGTAAATTTATTTGGAATCGGGGAATATTTTTCAAATTTACAGACTTTGTTTAGATCTTGAACATTTTTTTAATCCGTGAATATTTTTCTAATTCATCAATATTTTAGGAATCTAAGAATTTTTTAAAACAAGATGTTTAAAAAACCTCATGAATTTGTTTTTTTATTGGTGAAAATTTGTAAAATTTAAATAAAAGTGAATAAAAACTAAAAACAAAAGGTTAAAATCAAGTTATGATCGGTTGAATTGCTGTGTACGCTACTGACGCGGGCTAACTTTTCAAGCTGCCCGCAACTACTTTTGGGCAGCAATTTGTCTCGCCCGCAGAGCTTAGAAGGAGGAGGTCTCCGCCAAGGGTATGTCTCGTATGTACGGATTGCTAATATTTTTGAGGGGATGTACGGATTGCTAATAGGAATCGCCTACCGGAGGGAACTAGCTGGTCCGCCCAACATTGTAGCAGGCGACCAGTTGGTTTTACTGTTGTTTATTTTTCCTTCAGTTTTTTTCACTACTAGTAAACGTGCACGTGCGTTAAACCGTAGAATAATGTGTGTCTTTGTTTAATGGTTTAAGCAAGAAAAATCTTATTTGGGAAAGTAGATCTTACATGTTCAACATGTCGAGGGCTCAAAACCTTACAAAGTGGTCATGCTTTCCCATTTACTACTTCTTCTAGTAATTGGTCGTCTTTTCTATTAACCTGTACCTTAGCTCGGCAGATGTCGAAACATTTCCACTTTGCAACTATTATAGTGCACCATAAAAATGATATCTAAAGATAAGATGATACCAATTTTAAATAAGATATATTCACATGTTTAGTTTAGTGTTCAACAAAATATAGCTATTCCCACTATAAATAACATGAATGAACATATTGAACATTTTGCCTCTTAGAGCATGCACATCGTGTGAAATAACCATTGCTAAATTCACACTTTGATGTTTAGCTCCAGTGCTCAACTATGCAGTGCTCGATAATAAGTTCAATTACATTAGGATGAACCCCTAAAAAATTACATTAGGATGGATATGTAGGAATACCTAAACACAAAATATGGACACAATTGTCAGATACTATTATGTTATCATCACCCAGAGTAGAGAAAGTTCTATTGAAGAAATATTTTTATGAGGTGAAATAACAAGAAACTATTGTTTGCACAAGCATATAATAGAATAAATGATAAACCATAAATAGGTGTGCCGAGCACTGTGTAATGCTTCACAATGAATTAAATTTCCACACTATTTTGAACAGAAGGCATCATGTAGATGGGGGGGGGGGGGCATCTAACTAAAGGATCACAACACTCTCAATATATATAAGAGTTAAATTACAGTTAAATAAATTATCTGGAGTGATGAAATATATATGCTCTCCCCATTAGTGATCTCCACTAATAAATTGCAATTGTGCACCGGTAGGCAAAAACACATGCCACGCCTACTCTAACTTCAAAATGATTTCCAACCTTACCATCACTCAGCTTGAAGCATGCAGTAGCATGGTCCTTCCAAACAAGTATATATACATACACACACAAAAAAACCAGTATAATAAAGGTGGGAGCTTCAAACCACCCTATATGAAAAAGGGGAAAATAGACCTTGAAGAGTGTTCAAAGATGAAGCAATCATAAACCAATGATTATCAAACTCTTCCCCAACTAATATTCGTTGAAAGTTGAAACCCTTCATCGATGCAGGATAGAGAAGCTAATACATATGCACGTTACACTCAGAGGCATCACCACAAAAAATTGTGGCTGTGAGCAGAAACATAAAAATAAATCACTGAACTTGAGTTGTTCCTGAACATAGAAGTTCTAAAAAAAATATATTGACAACCAGTATAGTAAAGTAACAAATTGGCTTTCCAATTGATACATATGTCACAGAGGTAATAATAGCTTTGCACTAATTTTCTTCTTCTCAAGTAGCATGTATCTCCTGCAGACTTAAAAAATAGAGGTGGTAATGTATATTAAAATTTTGACAACTCGCATAGATCAAGAAGAACAATTATGTGTATATTAACTTTCATGTGCTTCTCAGTCAAGGTAGAATCGTTTAGTACCAACAAATCCTCCACAAATTCACTAATCCATCATCAAGAGAGTCCATCCAAAAATTCATTAATTCAGCAGAAGGCCGTAGTAAGCAATTGGCGGGTGAACCAAACAAAACTCCATGCGCATTTACTAAGCATATTAAAAATCGTGTTCAAGAACTATTGATTCTTTGATCAGTTCATTCTCAAAGTTTTAATATGCTTGTATCACACGGATGTCATCTCTAATTTAGGAGTGCGATGATTGAAAAGCACCAAACAAATTCATTCACAAGGTGGTGAGAAAACTAAAGCAATAAGTATTTGGGGTGCAAGCAACACAATGGTTGGGAAAAGTTATCTTGTGAAAGAAACACAAATGGATGAAGATTAGGATACAAACTCGAAGCAGATATTTGGTGTAGTCAACTACACCATGCAAGTCAGTGGTAATGTTACTTGCGAAGCCATATTATAGACTGGAACACATGACAGCCGAGGTCCTTGGCTCCTTACTTGAGTATGTGTGAGTAATACCTAGCACACAGTCTTTATGTCTTGCTCAACACTCAGCGGTACTATAGAAAAAGTAGCACCAATATGTTCTAACGAACCTGTTCCTCGTGTTGAGCAATTGGCACCAAGTAAACCTACATTGCACTACCATAATCAAGGCAGAATTCCTGAGGCTCTTCATGATTATTGTGTGCAAAACTGCTCCCTACACTGTACATTGAAAGAGAATGTTTAGATTGTTATAACATGACTGAAATAGCTGAACTTGTATGGAGTGCAATGAACCTACAAAGTTTTGCAAGTGAAACCTTGTCTCCTCGTAAAATAGATTTGATCTTCTCACCATCATTATCTGCAAGCACAATCTGCTTTCTTTCTGTACATCTAAAAGTATCGAAGTTCTCAGTCTTCTCAATCTTGCAAGATAGAAAGGGTGGATTCTCTATGGTCAAAAGCTTATCTAGCTAGCATCTTCGTGCATGCTAGTCTCCTAATATCAATCAATATGCTTGCTTGCAAGCACTTGTACGTGCATGTTGCTATGGCCGAAAGCACTTCAACGTACGCCATTGACAAATCACTGCAGGACCTAAATCTGTTTAATGTTGAAAACATTTTAGGGATCTAAAAATCAAATCTAAAATTAGTCAAAGACTTTGTGAGATTAATATTCCACTTATTGGGATCAACTATAAAAATCAGCTAGATTGATTTGTACAACAAATTGCAAAAAGATTACTCAGATAAATCGATAAGCGTAAAAGGATGTGCCCAGATTGATTCATCATTTTTTTAACGTTCTGTGAGGATATAGCCAGATCGATTCATAACCAAATAAAATCCATTGAAAAAGGACTTTAAAAAAAAATCCATTGAAAAAAAACACTCGAACCAACAAAAACATGAACATTGCTAATTAGTAAGTTGTGGCAAATGTACCCGTGATGCCGCTGGCCTCGGCGACCATGAGACGGGTGTGGGTTGATGTTGAGGTGGGGGTCAGCGACAACAATTCTCCCGTCGGATCGCTTGGGGTAACAACACCTCCGCCTATGGCAGCGTCAAATGCGAGCGAGGAGGGCGGATGGATCCCACGTTGGTGTCGATGCGTCGGCTACTTGCCTTGACGTCGGATCGCGTGGGGCAGCAACACTATCTCATTGCTGCGTCAGCCTTGGCCTCCTTGATCTCACGGAGACGGCCCTCTACGCCAAGGTCAACGACTCCCTTGCGCTGCCTCTTCCACTCCCACCACAACACAAGAAAGATCTTGGGGATAGTCCAGCCCTCGGCCTCGACCTTGGTAGCCGTTGGGGTGTGGGCGTGCGGGTTGACCAGGCGCGGAGGGGCGCGCGTTGGGAGCGGCAGGAGCACGCCGATGAGGGCGTCATGGGGACGGCGAGGCGGGCCAGCAGTTTTTCCCTTTTTACGTCTGATTCCGTTGAATTTCCTTAGTGTGCGATTCGGATTGCGTGATTCCAGGGACGTGGGACTCGTAGTTCGAGGGCAGGCTCCTGGCTGGTGAAGTGCGGTCAGTCATTTTAAATTGCTAAGTCCACACCAAAGACTTATGAGACTAATGATGGCTGTTACATTGAGATTTGTGGGCCTAATTGTGCGGCACTGATTAGTTCGTGCGGTGTTGTGGGGCTAATTGCGGGGTGCCCGTAAAAAAGTTCTTGTTTGCTTGTTTAATAGTAGTAGAGATAGAGATTTATAGCCTAGTTTTTCTCGCATTGCCAACGGGTTTCCTTTGTTTTTTGGTTTTAAGTATTCTTCCTGGCATTTTATTCGGTTTCCTTCCGTTTTTTAATTCTCTGTTTCATTTCTTTTTTTCCTCTGTTTTCTTTCTTACTTTCATGATTTTTTGGTTGCTTTCTTTGATTTTCTATTGTTTTCTTTGTTTTCCCTTTTTTTATAACACACGTCTACATTTGTCATAGCATTGTACATTTTTGTATACATGATGACAATTTTACACAAGTATGCATTTTTCAAATACATGATTAACATTTTTATAACATATGTTTGCTGCCTACCTTTTACATACAAGTTGTACATTTTTTGTATGCATATAAAATATTTTTAATAAATGTTTCACAGGTTTTACATTTTTACCAAAACGTGTTATGAACATTTTTTCGAATACATGTTAAACATTTTTGGAATACATGTTAGAAAATTATTTTTTCTAAACTATCAAACTTTTATTATGGTATAATTTTTTTGTGAAGATGTCACGAACACATTTTTCAAACTTGTGAACATTCTTAATGTAATGTACATTTTTAATGTACAAATCTTTATTTCGCATAGTATTTTTCATGGACATGATAACATTTTATAAAAAATTTGTTCACCTTGTGCATAGTTCGTGTATATTAGAAAATAAATCTGTACACTTTTACCATTTTCAGATGGAAATATTTTAAATTTTCTATATAAAGTGCCTTTAATTCTCATATTTACATATATATTTTGAAATATGGAAAAAGTAAATAACTAAAACAGAAAGGAAAAAATGTGAATTACAATGAAAATAATAATAACGTGATGATGGCACGTGATTACCGGACCGGCCAGTACCAGGCCCCTACAGGCGAGCCATGGTAGCAGTCGCACTGGACGGTATAGTTACTACGTCAACTTTGTCTCGCTTATTGTGAGACAGTAGCTTCTCTCGTCGAAGGGTCTTCTCTCTTTTCTATCTTATTACATAGGTATTAGGCCGGCCCATTTCATCTCCTCCGTCGCTTATTCTGGATCGATCGATCTCTCGCTCCTGCACTAGTTCGGTCTAGGTTTCTTCCTTCTCTTCTTCTTTTTTCTATGTTTTTTTCTTGTTTTTCTTCGGTTTTTATTTGTTTCTTTATTGTTTTCCTTCCTTTTTTCACTGTTCTTACCGTTTTTCTCCGTTTCTTCACATTTTGTACTTTGTTTTTTTGCTTCTCTATGTTGATTCATTGGTTTTCTTCGATTATTTCTTGGTATTCATTGTGTTATTCTTTCCTTCTGTTTTTTGGTTTCTTTCCCGATGTTCTTTGGTTTTTCTTATTTCTTTTTTTTCCTTTCTTTTTTTGGTTTTTCTCGGTTTTCACTACACATTCAACATTCTTCCTATACATAAGAAACATTTTATTATATACACGCTTAAGATTTTCAAATACACGATGAACATTTTTTTTATAGTTTATAGTCTTTGATGTCTACTTTTTTCCATACACATTATATATTTTTGGTATATATTGAATATATATTTCTAATACACGTTTAACATTCTCGAAATACAAGTTTACCATTTTTTATTACATGGTCAATATTTTTTCAATACAAATTATTCATTTTTTATTATAAAATTTCAAATAAAAAATTCCAAAAACAAATTTCTAATAAACAATTGAACATTTTTTGATACATGGTCAACATTTTTTATACATATTTAACATTTTTCAACTGCTTGATTAACATTTTCTAATATTTGTTTAACATTCATGAATACATGGTCAATAGTTTTTCTATACCAATTAGCATTTTATGAATGCTTTATCGTATATTTTCAAATACTTGTTTAATTTTTTTTTAAATACATGATCAATTTTCTCACACACATTGTATATTTTTTGTATGCGCTATTCGTATACATGAGAAAAATTTCCATTTGATATTTCCAAACGCTTCGTTAACATTTAATTTTAATTTTAATTTTTTATGTAAAGTGATTTTTGTAATATAATTATTTAATTTTGGAAGTATAAATAAAAGTAAAAAAGAAATAAAGCTAAAAATAACAATAAAAAAACTTGAAAAAAGGGGCTTTGGCGCACCTAGGCCGGTCCATCTCGTGCTTGCCTTCACATGAGAGTTGCCTATGTCTCACGTCAAGCGAGACATAGGGCGCCGCATAGCTGCGCCCGCATCGCTTTGCTACTGTTGGGCAGTGCAGTGGTAGTTTCAGCCCTGAGGGCTGTTCGTTAACTAAGTTTTGCAAATTCACCGCACATACGAAAAATACTAACACAGTGTAAGTGTTTTGTGCACGTAATTAAAAAAATCCGTACTTTCAAAAAACTTCATTACATTACATAGATCTCCATGCATTTCAAAAAAATTATACAATGTAAAGAAGATGTTCGCATGATTGATAAAAAATAATTCATACGATTTACAAAATGTTCATGACACCAAAAAAATGTCCAATTATTTCAAACATTTTCCAAAAATGTTTATATGATGTAAAAAAAGTTCCACAAAATTTTAGAAGATGTTCCATACCATCGAAAAATTGATTAATATGTATTCGAAAAAATGTTCAAGCATGTATGTGAAAAAACTGTTCACTTGTAATTGTAAAATGTTCAATGTTTATCCAAAATATGTTTCGTGTGTATTTTGAGAAAATGTTCACCACCACGCAAAAAGTTCATCGTTTATTTAAGAAAAAATGTGCAAAATCTATCTAATTTTTTTCACATCTATTCAAAATAAGTTCAACGTGTTTTCTTAACATGTATTTAAATGTATTCAAATGTGTATTTCAAAAAATGTTGATCATTTATTTGAAAAATGTTCAAACGTGTATCAGAAAAATGTAGAACGTGTATACGAAAAATCTGCAAGGGGTACTAAAAAGAGTTGACATGTGTTTGGAAAAAAATAAAAAACTGAAAAGCCAAAAATTAGGAATGTAAAGTTAAATTGTTGAAAACTGTATCACCGGGTATGACAAAAATATTACCGCGTATTTTGAAAATGTGACATGTATGATTTTTTTCGACGTGTGACGGATCCCCATTCCTCTTGCAGTCGACGAGGCTGCCGAGTGGCAGCACCACCATAGCCGTAACCTTTGGCCTAGTATCTGTTGATTCGTTCGTTCCAGTAGCTAATTTATTTCGATGAGAAGACGAATAAGGTGAGAGATGGAACAAGAAAACGATTAATTTTGGACGTGGAAACTTAGTAGAAAAATCCCATAAATCGGAACCCGATTTAGGTGCGGTTTGCAGGCGTCCGGGTATCCGCCACGTAGTTCTCTGACGACTTGGACCCATGTATCCTAACCCTTGCTCCGCTCTCTGCGTCGCATTCATGCCAGTCAGAGCGGACATGACCGGACGAGACTACGACACAGATTTTACATGTATTCATGCCTACTTAACAGCCAGCTGCCTGCCTGGCATTCATATCAGCGCGTAGACGAAGAAGCTTACTCCGGCCGCTACCCGCATTGAAGTAGAGCCGGTCCCCAGAAGGAGGCGACCAAGCGTGTGCACGAGTTAGATTTTATTTTATGATTTTTGGCTATTACATCACCTAGTGATCGGGAATGTTGAACTATTTTAAACAATCAGTTATGATAATTTTTCAGTGCACCTTGCTTTGTATTTGAAGACGGGGAGGGGGGGGGGGGGCATGTAGAGAGCGGCGGTTAAGAAAAGGGAGTATTATTTTCGCTTATATAGATATAAAACGATTAATAACATAACCAATTTAGATGCGCATGTGTTCCGTCTTCCGAGAACCCCGAAACAATTCGTGCTCAAACATATACACGCACACACCTTACTCATAGACAAGCAGATCCGTGCAGCTTTATTTTCCGGGCCATGGATGCAATCACATCACGCACGATGAGACCGCGACAGCAGTAGTTTGTGTTAGCAAGGGCGAGACCGGATCATCACTCCGTTCACTGTTTCTGCTGCGGCTGCGGCAGGGCGGAGGTGTCGAAGGACCTCCTCCTGACGAGCAGGCATGTCACCTTGGCGGACGGCTGCTGCGAGTGCGTGTCGTCGAGCGTGCACAGCACGAGGTCCGGCCGGTGCAGCGACAGCGGCAGCCGGTCCTCGCCGACGACCAGCGCGGTGGCGTCCAGGAGCACGTGCCAGCCGTTGCGGTGCGCCTCGGAGACCCAGTGCATGGAGTACCGCGGCGGTGGCGGCGCGATCCCGTCGGCGGCAGGGGCTGCGGCGGACACGGTCGGGTAGGCGAAGAGGCCCTTGTGCGTGAGTTTTGACTTGCGGCGGAAGTACTGGCTGAGCTGTGAGCCCTTGATGCGTAGGTCCAGCCAGGACTCCGGCGCCGCGATCACCTTGGCCTCCTTGTACGCCGCAAATGCGTGGATGCAGTCGCGGTCGTCGGCTAGGATTGACATGTAGTAGTTGCTCCTGAAGAACGGGTAGCTCTCGCCTATCTGCGTACAAAGTTTAAGGTGGATCCAGTTATATACTCCGTCCATTCTAAGGGTTAATTGGATAAATGCCACTTGAATTCTAGCGATTCCGAGAAACGCCACTGCAATTTTCAAACTTTGAAAAATGCCACTACAATTTTTGCAAACTTTGAAAAATGCCACTGTAGACTTTGAAAAATGCCACTGGAAATGGTAGTTTTCAAAGTTTAGAAATTGCAGCGACATTTTTCGGAATCACCAAAATTTGAATGACATATATCAAATTAACCCCCATTCTAATGGTCAAGGCGTACTCATATTTTGAAAGTTAACTTTGATTCCCGCAATAAAAAGTTAACTTTGATTATCAATTAGACCAATAACATATAAGTTACGTGACTTAAAATTACACAATTGAGAACTTTTTTTTAATACAAATTCGACCATTCAATGGTATAATATTTGTCACACATAAAATCATTGGTAAAGTTAGATCTTAAGCAGGCTTTATTTATTCGAATGAAGGCAGTAAATACTTACTAGGCTTAACTATGAGTCTAAGACACATTGCAAGTCAAGACAGAGGAGAAGTTCATGGACATTTAGGCCCTTTTTTTGGCCTGCGAGTATATTTTAGGATGTTGTCGATTCTCACAATAGAAGATACTCTGTTGCCCCTCAAAAAATTTCTAGGGTTGCTGATTTATATATAGCCCTACATTGTTTGGCATCTTTTCAGAAGATGCTCCTCGTGGCCGTATGTGCATCTGGTGTCTTTTTGGATTTGTGTCACCATCTATTTTGTAATCGTTTGAATAAATCACATGATAACTTTAAAATATGATGTAGAGGCCGGGGGTCTCAACCTCCTTTAGGATAGGGAAAAAATACTCGGTTTAGAAACATAATTGTGGTATGTAAAGCAATGAAAGTTTAGAGAGTAGTAGTTCAAGGCACGGATTTTTGGCTCTTAGATGCCCATGAACTCTATATGAATAGTAAAACAATAAAATTACCATGAAAAATCTAAAAAATTCAGGGTATCAAACCTGGTCGATCATTCTACTCACGTTTGAAGTGTTGTGAAGAAATGTTATCCGTGGTATTCTCAACGGATAAGTAAAAAAAAACGATTGTATAAAAACTATGTGAATCAATCATAGGTCGTACTGTATTTTTTACACCAAGAATACTATGGATGTCTTTTCTTCACTAAACTTCGCACATAAGTAGAATGATCGCCAAGGTTGACACCCTAAAATTTCAGTTTTTTTTTCTGGTTAATTCTTTGATATTACTATTCATATGCGGTCCACGGGCACCCAAGAGCTTCTATGCATTTTTCTTCAAGGACCTTTATAATTTATCTATCGAAGAGAGTTGTTACTAGTTCAGCTACTTTGGCTTTGCTGAGCACAGGGACAGTTTGTTTTCTTGCCTTGTTCCTGATAAAAATGGGGAGGAGGGAAACCCCCTTTTTTCTTAAAAAAAAAGGAAGTTGCTACTGAACCTACCAGCATCATGGCGTCCTTGGGCGTGGCGGCGAAGAGCACAAGGTACTCATCGTCGGTGAGCCCGCAGTGCCGGAGCACCCTGTTCCTGGCCTGGATCTCCGGTATCGAGATGAAGCTCCCCGTGAAGGAAGACTTCTTGGTCAGGATGTCCAGCAGGCGCGACGGCTCCAGCCTGACCATGTCGATATCGGGCCTCGCCGACGATGGCGACCCCGTCGGCGACGGCCTCCGTATCTTGCCGGATCCGCCCTCCGGCGAGGCAGACATGCTGCCGGTGCTATAGTAGGTGGAGTAGAGGTCATCTTTGTCACAGCTTTCCTCCTCGATGAGGCCGTGAGAGTACTGCGGGTACTTGGCCATCACGTACTGCTCCACGTATAGCCGCTCGCTGGGCGTGATCGGCCCCGACCACCGCAGGTCGAGCCCGTGCAGCGTCGAGATCGCCTCCGCCACGATGTGCGGCGGGATGTACTCCCGCGGGCACACTTTCTGCGAATTGAGGGCCAAAATATTTCTACGAATCATGCATCTGTTCAAAAAACAACTTTGTTGATTGTAAGACGAGAAACTAATCCAGTTACCTTGACAACCATGCTGTTTGGCCTGGAAGTGGCAGACGTTGGAGGTTTGGACACTGAGGCACGAACTCCTCCAAATTCTCCACCGGGTAGACCCTAAATTAGTGGGTATAAATCGACTTATCAACCTTATTTTTGTTTGAGAGAATATCATCAAAAATTAGCATTTTAATTTTGACAAAACAAAGGTAGACCGATTGCTACCACTAGCTTGAAGAAAAGCATACCTTGTGTTCCATGTGTAGGTGAACCTCATCCATCTTTCCACACATGCTGTGTGTTCTTGATCTGATGGGTCTAGAAAGACAACGAAGCGGTAAGTAGCTATATGATGACTGTGGAGGTGCAGGGTGAAGTCAAGTAAGTACAAGGTCGTGATGCAGAGGAATATGTAGCAAGAAAGGTCGCCTCGGTTTAGATGTTGGATCTCTGTCTTGGTTGCTTCTGAGTTTGGTTTCGGAGGAAGAAGGAAGAAATGGCTATTTTTTTGTGGGCAAGCTGTCACCCCCGTTATGCACTACTTGTTGAACATATAACAAATATGGATGTCCCCGTCATGGGAGCATAAAATATGTTTGCTGACAAGAAATCCCAAGTTGTTTTATGTGACGCGCAACGACAGCTAATTTGTTAATTGGTTGATTAACTAATTGATTAGTATGGGTCCATGGAACCCAGCTAAAGGTATATGCCGTGCTCATTCCTCCATTATTGGCCGCTTGGTCTTTCTTAGTCTGTAAAAGTGTTTCAACAGCGAGTTCTGCTGCGATGATTCTTGTCTGACGTGTGTCCGATGCAACACCTGCACCGTCCAACTTAGTTGGACAGCACTGTGTGTCCGTTGGATCAGGGTATGGGGTGTGTACGTTGTGCAAAAAATGCGGGACGCAGAGCCATTCCGTTCAACAGCATACTTGTAACTATCAACTGAATTTAAAAGTGCTAGGTAGCGTGCTGCCCCATGCAAAGTATATTGACTTAGTCTAGCGGGATAGTGGTCTAGTATGATAAGGCTACTCTCAATGCATACTATCATGGCGGTTTTTACACGGCATGGTAAATTCCTAAGGACAACTACGTCGATGATATGCTTAATATTTTTATTCAAAAAAGAACGCTTTATTTAAGCATTACACTCGGTCTTTACATAACTAAGATGCACAGAGCCAAACAATGTCCTCACACACAAACGAAAAAAAAAGTGAGATACAAAGAAACATGTAGAGTCCATATAACGCCTAAAGCGGAGGGAGGCCAATCCTAATATCATGCTGCCATCCATGTTAGGTAAAAGTATCCCTCGCAAAAAGGTAAAAGTATCCCTCGTCGTAGCCTCCAATCGTGTACATACCTCCGTAAACATGTCTCGATTCTTCATGCGTTGTAGGGAGGACCATAAACGAAGAGTCCCGATACATCTGTAGATAACCTGCATAAGAAAAGTATTTTTATCGTTAAAAACCTTATCATTTCTACAGCCAAAGCGGCCAAATAACGGCAAGCGCTCCCATCGTGAGAAGAGTTCTAAACCTATGATCAATCCCATGTACCAAAAACATTAGCAACACTATAAGGAGGATACAAGCCAGAAGCTATTTGGATGACTGACCATACAGAACGAGCCAATTTGCATTGGAAGAATATAAATGTTTTATTGTCTCGTCATGGTGACAAAAGACACATTCCAGACTTCCATGTCGATTCCTCTTAATAAGGTAAGAATAACTCTGCGACGAATATATCATGCAAAGATTTTATTCTTAAGAGGTATCTTCATCTTCCAGATCTTGTTATTATCCACTGGCACATCGGACTAGATTAGCGTTCTATACATAGACTTCACTGAGAGTTGTCCATTACCCTGTAGGTTCCATCGGAATACATCAGTCCCATGTGAGAATTGCACCATGGACAACCACTGGAGCAGGATGTTCCACGATTGGAGTCTCGGTCCAAATAAATCCCTTCTGAACGTCACATTTGGCGGAAATGATTCCAATACCGTGGCGATAATATCACCCTTGTGACGCACAATGTTGTATAGAGCCGGATATTGTTCTCGGAGTGTGGCATTTCCTAGCCACTTATCCTCCTAGAATCTAATTTCCGAGCCGTCCTTAATCGAGAAGGATCCATAACGGAAGAAATATTTCTTCATGGCCATTAACACCGCCCAAAAGTGAGAATCCCCAGGCTTCCAATATACTTGGGATACTGCCTTGGAGCCCACATATTTCCTGTGACGCCCCCAATTTCGACCGTACGCTAATCATACACACAATGCGTACGACCAAGATTAGGGACTCACTGATTGATATCACAACACAACACTAGACACAAATTAAAGTCATACAGCTTCATATTACAAGCCAGGGGCCTCGAGGGCTCGAATACAAAGCTCGACAAGCACGAGTCAGCGGAAGCAAATAATATCTGAGTACAAACATAAGTTAAACAAGTTTTGCCTTAAGAAGGCTAGCACAAACATAAGCAGCGGATCGAAAGAGGCGAGGCCTCCTGCCTGGGAACCTCCTAACTAGTCCTGAGCGTCAGCACTCTCCACGTAGTAGTAGGCTCCAGCGGTGGTGTAGTAGTCGTCTCCGGCGTACTCCATCTCCTGGGCTCCATCGACTGAACGTGGAATCGTATCGAGGGGGAAAGAGAAAGCAAAGCAGCGGTGAGTACTCATCCAAAGTACTCGCAAGACTGACATCAGAACTATGCTAAGTACGCATCAGTATCAAGGAATGGGGTTATATCTGGACTGACTGCAGAAAGCAGGAATGACGGGGAAGGCCTAGTCCTATCGAAGACTAACATCTTCAGCATCTTGCAACATTAGAAGAGAGTAGACTGGTATCTCATATATATAGTCATATTATTGTAGCAATTTTATTAAGTAACCACGTCCAGAGATTCTTCCTCGACTCCCTGCGAGGAAGCAATCTCGGAGCCACATTCATTTCAAATTTAAATCACAATTATAGTTGTATAAGGTCAAGGTACAACTCCAAGTCGTCCTGTTACCGTGGACACGGCTATTCGAATAGTTTGTTCATCCCTGCAGGGGTGCACCGCATTTCCAACACGCCTGATCACCTCCGGCCGGACACACTTTCCTGGGTCATGCCCGGCCTCAGGACAGCAGCACGCCGTCGCCCCACCTAGGCTCAACGAAGAAGCCAGCCCGCCGGTCTAAATCCTAAGCACAAAGGGGTCGTGGGCCCACTTGCCCTCTGCGCTCCTCCACGATGCGTGGGCGGCCGGAAGCAGACCTAGTACACTCCAGTCCAAGAGCTGCACCGTCCAGTCCAATCCGGCGCGCGCCGCTCCATTGCTGACGTCCGAAGAGCTTCGGCTGATACAACGACGCTGAGTACCCATAACTTCTCCCACGCGATGGTTTGGTGCGTAAAAAGGCCAACGACCCAACTCAGATCAAATACCCAACCCATTAGCATTTTATTAATGCGGGGCAAGCGCGACCCATAAAGTGCGGTCCCGTCACCCCGACTCGAGGATATGTGGCCAGGGCCTCTCCTGCCCGTCCACGCCTCAACATAACCTTTTGGATGCCTTACCGGCGCATCCCACCACATCTTTCACACGGGTACCCTTGGGGCCGACCCGTCTCAAGACTGTCGGGAACTCAGGTCCACCTCAACCAGGGTGGTACCGCCTGTCCCTCCAGTCCCGTCTTTCACATGTAAACAATGTCAAGTTGAAGTAACTGTGTGTTTATACACCAAGTGGATATCCGAGGAATCACCCTCGATGGATCTCACTCGAGGTATGTGTATGACAAGAGTCGCTATCGATAAATGGGAAGGAGGAATCACCCTCGATACCCACGACCGATTAGCTACGCTACAGAATTAACACCGGGAGTGCTAAGTGAGGTATCACCCTCGGCACTCGGTAGTAGCTCTGCAGTGCCATACTTAAGGGGTGTGCGGTGATGTGAGGGGCCTGGCTCGTCGGTCAGTTGACCGAGTCTTCGGGTCTTTGAGTCGTCGGGTCGTCGATGAAGAAGCAGGGGTAACTGGGACTAAGGGGTCACTGGGGATTCATTGATCAACCTATACTAAGCAGTTGATATGATTGCAGGTATAGTAACAGTTTATCAAAAACAGGCTATGCATCAGAATATGAGCTAACTACTACAGTAGCAAAATCTAATGCAAGAATAAGAGGGAAGAATGGGCGATATCGGAATGCTCAAGGGGGGTTGCTTGCCTTGCTGCTCTGCGGCAAAAAGGCTGATCGTCAACGGTGTAGTCGTACCCGGCAGTAGCGTCAGTCTCGGGGTCTACCGGTAAGAAGAGGGGGGAGAAACAATAAATATAAAGCAGACAAATGCATCACGATGCATGGCATGGCAATATGCAGAGCTAGGCATGCACTAACGCAGTATTACACGTCGCAGACGGGTCGGAAGAATATCTGACAATATTTCCCGGGTCTCTGACTTTTACCGGACAGATGAAAACGATGGAAAAGTTCCATGTTCGCTATGCTAGGAGCACGTGACAGACTAACGGACTGCGTATTCGAATTCATGGGATTTTTCTGAACAACTTTCATGTATAAATTATTTTCATCCGAGTTACGTATTATTTTATATTAATTTTTAAAGTTTTATTAATATTTTGGAATAAAACAGATTATTTTAATTCAATAATGAATTATGACATCAGCATGATGTCATGCCGACATCAGCAGTCAACAGTCTCAGTTGACTGGTCAAACTGACCAGTGGGTCCCACTGTCATTGACTGATATTTAATTTAATCAAATTAACATTATTAACAGGTTATTAGCAATCCTAATTACCCTAATTAGGTTAATAACTAAATAATTACTTAACTAATTAAACAAGTAATTAATTAACTATTTAATATAAACATTTATTTATTTGCATTTTTTATCTATTCATTTTTTTTTCAAAACATTTTTCTCTCGGTTTTCTTTTTCTTTCTCTGATTTCCTTTTCTCTATTTCTTTTTTTTTGTTTTTTTTTCTTTCTCCTACTTCTCTCTTTCTGACAGGGCCGGCCCGGGGGGGGGGGGGGGGAGGGAGGAGAGGAGGGAGGAGCCCGGGGGGGGGGGGGGGAGGAGAGGAGGGAGGAGCCCGGGGGGGGGGGGGAGGTGAGGAGGGAAGGAGGGAGGAGCCCGGGGGAAGGGACTCACCGGAAGGGGAGAGGAGGCAGCGGCGGGGAGAGCGGTGGTGGCCGGCCGGAGGGGGGGGATGGGGTAGCGGCCTAGGGAGAGGAGGAGAGGAAGGAGAGGGGGAGAGGGGAGGGGAGGAGCCCCGGTGGGGAGCTCACCGGGAGGGCAGGGAGGAGGGCCGGCGAGGTAGGAGAGGGGGCCGGCGGCAGGGGAGGGCGCCGGCGAGGGGCGGCCGGGCGCCGGCGTCGTCGGGCGCAGGGGCAGGGGAGGGCCCGATCCAGGGAGGAGGAGGGGCGATCCGGGGAGGGGGAGGGAGATCGGGCAGAGAGAGGAGAGGAGTGGGGGATCGTGGGGGAAGGGAGGGGTGTCGGTGGGGATAAGGGTGGGGGGGGGGGGGGGGGGGTCGGCTGGGCCGGCCGGTTGGCCCAGCGGCGCCACGGCCCAGTTGGGCCCGGGGGGGGGGGCTTTGCCTTTTTTTTCTTTTTATTTATTTATTTTGTTTTTATTTTAGTTTTAATCTTTTAACTCAGCTTTTAAATCTTTTAATAACCAATTAGTTTTAAAAAACTATAAAACTTAGTTCTAAATTAGTATTGTATTTTAACACACTGGAAAAAAATGTTCCAACATATTTTAATTTAGCTTCCAAATATTAATTGAATTAAAAGAATTTATTAAATATTTTAAAAGCTGTTTTTATTTCTTTAGGGCATTTAATCACATTCCAAAAAGTTGGTCCACCACCGTAATTATCTAAGAATTATTTGCCACACTTTGAACACTTTAGTTTTGACATTTGAAAACTTTAAATTTTGACTTTGATTTAAATTTGAATTTGACTTGGTCTGAATCAACGTGAGATTAACAACAGTAATCGTGGTGACGTGGCATCATTAGCAGAGAATTACTGTAGCTTAACTATCCGGGCGTCACAATTCTCCCCTACTAAAAAGAATTCTCGTCCCGAGAATCAAGAAGTAAGGGGAAAAGTTTGTTTACGAAATTCTAACGGATCTTCTTGTTCTTGGTTGCTCTTCTTGAAGAAGTTGATGCCTTCCAATGATGTCTTCAATCCTCCGTTTCAGGTCAATTTGAAAAAGTCGTCATCCTTTCTTCGGGATCTTCATCGTCCTACGGATGCGATAAGGAAAACTCTGGAAGAACGAATCTAAGCTAAGTTGGGCATCTGACGGTGAACTCAGAAAGATTACAAGAATTATTCCTCAAGTTGTAACTCAGGGAAATCATTGAGAGCAAAAAGTGATGGTCCAAAGTTTCAAACGGGTAGGCAATCATTTGATGCCTAATCTGAAAGCGAAGGGGGGGGGGGGGTTCAGAGCAACGAAAATAATTATTGCGTCTGATATTTGAATAGATCATCCCTTGGATGGTGGCTGGGGAATTACATACGAAGCTAAGTGCAAATGATACTTTGGAAACAAAGATGTACAGGAGAGTCAGGTTTCGATCCTGTGGAACTGAGGGTTATGGGCCGACCACGTGGGAAGGAGCAGGAAGAGCAGTGACATCTTGCATGGTCATGGTAGAAGACGTGTCAGAGGATATCTTGTCAGTTATGTCGGCAACAACGTCGGTACCAAGGGCGGGGGACGAATAGAACCATTTTCCTGCTCGTTGAAATGAGGCGGACCAATAGGCAAAGCTCTCGTCCACCGGCGATTATCGGAATGTTATCAACAATAGTAACATGGCCTTACTGACAGACTTGTTCACCGAGGTGTTTACCTAAGAAGAGAATTATTACTGCTTAGATCATATAATCTCAAGAAAGGTCAAACAGACCAATGGGAAGGAAAACGTGATTATTAGATCAACCAGACCAATGGAAAGGAAAATGTGTTCATCACATTAAACAGACCAATGGAAAGGAAAATGTGTTTATCACATTAAACAGACCAATGGAAAGGAAAATGTGGTTATACTCAAGTTTTAGGAGTATATCTTTCCCAAGAAAAAAAACAGAGCATGATATACATGACAGAATTAGCAAGTAGATAACCATTTAGGTAAAAAGGGCGAGGAAAATCCATGAAATGCCCGTACAATGGGGGTTTGAATAACTGACCAAGGAACAATTAGCATTGAGCTTACATTATTCCTTTTGATGATCGATATACCACATCCATGCTTCGGGATAACAATGATATGGTGTTTCGAGTAAAGGATGGAGTTTGGATACACAAAGGATCCAGTAGGAACAATTTATAAAATAAGTCTTACAATTTCCCCATGGAAGAATGGAAACCCTAGCTGAACAAAGCATTATAACAATAGGTCATCCGGCCAGGTGTGCTAGCTACAACATCACCTTACCGAGTAATTAAGACCAAAGTTATAATTCTTGATAATGTTCCAACCATCATATCTATCCGAGATTCAGATCTGGTTGGTGTCAGGATACTTCAGACAAATAAGGCCTGAGGAGAAAAGGATGCAACACAGACCTACGAGATGATGTTGCAAGAATCTCAGAATGAACGACAGAAGCAAGACTTGAATCATTAGCTAGACTACAAGACATCTGAACACAAGGTCAAGACATTCGTGCCCACATGGAAGTTTCTACAATGGAGGGCAATCAAGTTCTGATTGGGGACCATCATAGAGGATATCAAAGTTCCATGTGTAAGTCTGGACTAGGACAAATCAAATCAATAAGTGGCTGGACGTGCTAGGAAATACATATGGAGTTAAGGTAGCAAACCTATCAAACCATAGAATACTTCGCACATACATGAATGAATTGGAACGATTCCAGAGGAAGCGAGACAAAATTTTCTCGTAATCACGGCGGTAAAAATGCGCGTGAACTTAGAGGAAACACTTCCTTTATCAAACATATTCTTCATGAGCTAGGCACAAAGACAATGCTTTCAAGGTTTCCAACACTAATTTAAATGTCCATCATGAACCACGAAGAAGAAGAGGATGTGGCTGAGGGGCTCAGCAACAATTCGTCAAGACTTCCACAAAGATGGATTTCCACGATTGAGTAAACAAAGTGATAGCAGAACAAAGTGATAGTATTGGCGAAACCAGATGATATATTGAGGTATACCCGAGGGAAACATCCACCAATAAACATTAACCGAAAGGTGCAACCAAAATCCGGACTAAGTAGTACGACCAACGTTAGAATGTTGACTCAACAGCCAACACACTAAGAATGGACTATTGTTCATTAACTCCAAGGTAATAGAGTTGGTATGGCATAAGAGTTGAATTTACACATCACAATCCATTTGTCGGTATCCCGGTTAGAAAC
The DNA here is from genome assembly GCA_039707655.1 of Elymus sibiricus. NCBI lineage: Eukaryota > Viridiplantae > Streptophyta > Magnoliopsida > Poales > Poaceae > Elymus > Elymus sibiricus. The sequence goes on along the minus strand of CM077667.1, from coordinate 118,883,078 downwards.
AACACAGGAACTAAGAAATGAAAGGTGATGGTAAGGATGCCGCCAACGACAACACCAATTACCACGGACAAGGATGCCACCCTCACCATGAATTTAATTGATATCCTGGAAGAGCCCAGAATGCTGACGAGGATCACGACACATTTGTCGAGAAGTCTCATGAAGATGTAATCGATCAGCGACGACATCAAGCAAAGAAATGGTGAAGCGAAAAGTTGGCGGAACCATAGATGATGGTGCTAGCTCAGAGTCGAAATTGCCTTCAAGACAACCAACATGACGTTGCAAACTCGATGTAAGCTTAGAGCACTGTTGGAATTGTGTTCCGGGGATGAAGGATATAAATACTATGGTCAAGCCTTAGCATGACGATGACGATGTAGCCAAACAGCTTGGAAAGACATGATCGAGCACAAACTCATAAGCAAAGAAGATTACTAAGAGTTGTTGAACCGCAATGCGGGCTCGATTCAATTATCGGTGTCCTTGATTGTCCAACAACTCAGAACACGAGGAAACTGGAATCAGTGAAGGAAAACATAGCTGATGAGGAGCTTATAAGAAGTTATGTAGCTCCATGATTTTCTCGAGATACCAGGGGTAATACTCGGATGTAGATTAGAATTAAAGTTTGGACCGATGTATTGATCCGCAGAAGACAAGTGCTTAAACTGGTCTAAAAATGGGACCAAAGAAGAACAGTCATGGTTGGAACCACGGTTGTAAAGTACCAAATCAGGTTGTAGCTTTGAAAGATTATCCGGCAAAACACCAGAAGAGTAGGACTCGTGAAAACTCTTGAGTTCACACGAATTAAGGAAGGCATAGGTTCAACCCATAGGGCATCTTAGGAACATATACCACAAGCTTCAAGAGTAATTAACACATGCTTGACAACAGAGCATGGCTGACAAAAGCATAGGATAAAACTTATCAGAGGGAGAAGACACAATTTACCGATAGCATCATGTATCATGGGAAGAACATCACAATAATTTTGAATGTGAAGGATGCTTATCGGATAATAACCCAACACTGGGTCTGGCGGTCCACAGAGGACCTGATGTGAGTATCGGTACCCAATCAGAGGGAGAAAGAATGCAAGGCATCAGATCATAGAATATCCAATTAATTTGATGCTTAAATAACAAAAGGGATTAAGATTTCCAAATTGGTGTATCGAAAATAGATGCTCCGATCAAATACAAGTAAGTTGAATAGATTTAGATGGACAATCAATCAAAGTTGAATTGTCGAGAACCAACTCATGTTTGGAAAGACGTCTGAGCCGGATGGATCATTTATGATAAACAACTGATGACTGCGTGCATTCACACACATGTTAAATCAATAAAATCAAATGAAAATCATAGTGGATTTTAATGGATATTGCTTGACATATGGAATTAACCACCATGTAAGCAGGTGAGAAAGGTCAAGAGCAATAGGCTGCTCAGGATTTCGGAAGACCGGATAGCGTTTCGAAGAATCTTGTGAATGACAAGAACAACTGGGGACGATCGAATCCTTGATAAGGATGAGGAGTTATCTGCAGGGGTTGACGATGGAAGTAAATCGCAAAATCGACGAGCACAAGTTCTCGAGAGAACCTCAGAGAGTATCTTCGGAGTCTTCTGATGAATCAAGCCATGATCTGGAATGAGGGGCTCTTCGGGGGAACTAGTTACGAGAACCTAGAGTTAGAGTTAATAAAATCTTTAACCCGAAAGAGAAGAGAGATCAGAACCCAGAGTATAGACGAGGAATAAAAGATCCTAATACCACCCGATAGAGATGTGGGCCCGTAAGCCACACAACTATGTTAGTAAAAGTTTTTCAATGACTAGACTCAACTTCGATCAAGGAGTGGGAAAGGGGGCTACCTACAGGCAGTCGGCTCTGATACCAACTTGTGACGCCCCCAATTTCGGCCGTACGCTAATCATATACACAATGCGTACGACCAAGATTAGGGACTCACTGATTGATATCACAACACAACACTAGACACAAATTAAAGTCATACAGCTTCATATTACAAGCCAGGGGCCTCGAGGGCTCGAATACAAAGCTCGACAAGCACGAGTCAGCGGAAGCAAATAATATCTGAGAACAGACATAAGTTAAACAAGTTTTGCCTTAAGAAGGCTAGCACAAACATAAGCAACGGATCAAAAGAGGTGAGGCCTCCTGCCTGGGAACCTCCTAACTACTCCTGAGCGTCAGCACTCTCCATGTAGTAGTAGTCTCCAGCGGTGGTGTAGTAGTCGTCTCCGGCGTACTCCATCTCCTGGGCTCCATCGAATGAACGCGGAATCGTATCGAGGGGGAAAGAGAAAGCAAAGCAGCGGTGAGTACTCATCCAAAGTACTCGCAAGACTGACATCAGAACTATGCTAAGTATGCATCAGTATCAAGAAATGGGGTTATATCTGGACTGACTGCAGAAAGCAGGAATGACGGGAAGGCCTAGTCCTATCGAAGACTAGCATCTTCAGCATCTTGCAGCATTAGAAGAGAGTAGACTGGTATCTCATATATATAGTCATATTATTGTAGCAATTTTATTAAGTAACCACGCCCAGAGATTCTTCCTCGACTCCCTGCGAGGAAGCAATCTCGGAGCCACATTCATTTCAAATTTAAATCACAATTATAGTTGTATAAGGTCAAGGTACAACTCCAAGTCGTCCTGTTACCGTGGACACGGCTATTCGAATAGTTTGTTCATCCCGGCAGGGGTGCACCGCATTTCCAACACGCCTGATCACCTCCGGCCGGACACACTTTCCTGGGTCATGCCCGGCCTCGGGATAGCAGCACGTCGCCGCCCCACCTAGGCTCAACGAAGAGGCCAGCCCGCCGGTCTAAATCCTAAGCACAAAGGGGTCGTGGGCCCACTTGCCCTCTGCGCTCCTGCACGATGCGTGGGCGGCCGGAAGCAGACCTAGTACACTCCAGTCCAAGAGCTGCACCGTCCAGTCCAATCCGGCGCGCGTCGCTCCATTGCTGACGTCGGAAGAGCTTCGGCTGATACAACGACGCTGAGTACCCATAACTTCTCCCACGCGATGGTTTGGTGCGTAAAAAGGCCAACGACCCAACTCAGATCAAATACCCAACCCATTAGCATTTTATTAATGCGGCGCAAGCGCGACCCATAAAGTGCGGTCCCGTCACCCCGACTCGAGGATGTGTGGCAAGGGCCTCTCCTGCCCGTCCACGCCTCAACATAACCTTTTGGATGCCTTACCGACGCATCCCACCACATCTTTCACACGGGTACCCTTGGGGCCGACCCGTCTCAAGACTGTCGGGAACTCAGGTCCACCTCAACCAGGGTGGTACCGCCTGTCCCTCCAGTCCCGTCTTTCACATGTAAACAATGTCAAGTTGAAGTAACTGTGTGTTTATACACCAAGTGGATATCCGAGGAATCACCCTCGATGGATCCCTCTCGAGGTATGTGTATGACAAGAGTCGCTATCGATAAATGGGAAGGAGGAATCACCCTCGATACCCACGACCGATTAGCTACGCTACAGAATTAACACCGGGAGAGCTAAGTGAGGTATCACCCTCGGCACTCGGTAGTAGCTCTGCAGTGCCATACTTAAGGGGTGTGCGGTGATGTGAGGGGCCTGGCTCGTCGGTCAGTTGACCGAGTCTTCGGGTCTTCGAGTCGTCGAGTCGTCGATGAAGAAGCAGGGGCAACTGGGACTAAGGGGTCACTGGGAATTCATTGATCAACCTATACTAAGCAGTTGATATGATTGCAGGTATAGTAACAGTTTATCAAAAACAGGCTATGCATCAGAATAGGAGCTAACTACTACAGTAGCAAAATCTAATGCAAGAATAAGAGGGAAGAATGGGCGATATCGGAATGCTCAAGGGGGGTTGCTTGCCTTGCTGCTCTGCGGCAAAAAGGCTGATCGTCAACGGTGTAGTCGTACCCGGCAGTAGCGTCAGTCTCGGGGTCTACCGGTAAGAAGAGGGGGGACAAACAATAAATATAAAGCAGACAAATGCATCACGATGCATGGCATGGCAATATGCAGAGCTAGGCATGCACTAACACAGTATTACACGTCGTAGACGGGTCGGAAGAATATCTGACGATATTTCCCGGGTCTCTGGCTTTTACCGGACAGATGAAAACGATGGAAAAGTTCCATGTTCGCTATGCTAGGAGCATGTGACAGACTAACGGACTGCGTATTCGAATTCGTGGGATTTTTCTGAACAACTTTCATGTATAAATTATTATCATCCGAGTTACGGATTATTTTATATTAATTTTTAAAGTTTTATTAATATTCTGGAATAAAACAGATTATTTTAATTCAATAATGAATTATGACATCAGCATCATGTCATGCTGACATCAGCAGTCAACAGTCACAGTTGACTAGTCAAACTGACCAGTGGGTCCCACTGTCACTGACTGATATTTAATTTAATCAAATTAACATTATTAACAGGTTATTAGCAATCCTAATTACCCTAATTAGGTTAATAACTAAATAATTACTTAACTAATTAAACAAGTAATTAATTAACTATTTAATATAAACATTTATTTATTTCCATTTTTTTTATCTAATCATTTTTTTTCAAAACATTTTTCTCTCTGTTTTCTTTTTCTTTCTCTGATTTCCTTTTCTCCATTTCTTTTTTTTTTGTTTTTTTTCTTTCTCCTACTTCTCTATTTTTGACAGGGCCGGCAGGGGGGGGGGGGTTTGCCCTCCGGACATGGCCGGGGTGGGGGGGCGGACGGCAACGAGGGGCGTGGCGCCGGCGGCGGGGGAGCGGTGGAGGCCGGCTGGGTGGGGTGGAAGGGCCGGCCGGGGGGAGGAGAGGAGGGAAGGAGGGAGGAGCCCGGGGGAAGGGGCTCACCGGAAGGGGAGAGGAGGCGGCGGCGGGGAGGAGTGGCCGACGGCGGGGAGAGCAGTGGTGGCCGGCCGGAGGGGGGGGATGGGGTAGCGGCCTAGGGAGAGGAGGAGAGGAAGGAGAGGGGAGGGGAGGAGCCCCGGTGGGGAGCTCACCGGGAAGGCAGGGAGGAGGGCCGGCGAGGTAGGAGAGGGGGCCGGCGGCAGGGGAGGGCGCCGGCGAGGGGCGGCCGGGAACCGGCGTCGTCGGGCGCAGGGGCAGGGGAGGGCCCGATCCAGGGAGGAGGAGGGGCGATCTGGGGAGGGGGAGGGAGATCGGGCAGAGAGAGGAGAGGAGTGGGGGATCGTGGGGGAAGGGAGGGGTGTCGGTGGGGATAAGGGGGGGTCGGCTGGGCCAGCCGGTTGGCCCAGCGGCGCCACGGCCCAGTTGGGCCCGGGGGGGGGCTTTGCCTTTTTTTCTTTTTTCTTTTTATTTTTTTATTTTGTTTTTATTTTAGTTTTAATCTTTTAACTCAGCTTTTAAATGTTTTAATAACCAATTGTTTTAACAAACTATAAAACTTAGTTCTAAATTAGTATTGTATTTTAACACACTGGAAAAAAATGTTCCAACATATTTTAATTTAGCTTACAAATATTAATTGAATTAAAAGTATTTATTAAATATTTTAAATGCTATTTTTATTTCTTTAGGGCATTTAATCACTTTCCAAAAACGTTGGTCCACCACCATAATTATCTAAGAATTATTTGCCACACTTTGAACACTTTAGTTTTGACATTTGAAAACTTTAAATTTTGACTTTGATTTAAATTTGAATTTGACTCGGTCTGAATCAACGTGAGATTAACAACAGTAATTGTGGTGACGTGGCATCATTAGCAGAGAATTACTGTAGCTTAACTATCCGGGCGTCACAATTCTCCCCTACTAAAAAGAATTCTCGTCCCGAGAATCAAGAAGTAAGGGGAAAAGTTTGTTTACGAAATTCTAACGGATCTTCTTGTTCTTGGTTGCTCTTCTTGAAGAAGTTGATGCCTTCCACTGATGTCTTCAATCCTCCGTTTCAGGTCAATTTGAATAAGTCATCATCCTTTCTTCGGGATCTTCATCGTCCTACGGATGCGATAAGGAAAACTCTGGAAGAATGAATCTAAGCTAAGTTGGGCATCTGACGGTGAACTCAGGAAGATTACAAGAATTATTCCTCAAGTTGTAACTCAGGGAAATCATTGAGAGCAAAAAGCGATGGTCCAAAGTTTCAAATGGGTAGGCAATCATTTGATGCCTAATCTGAAAGCGAAAGGGGGGGGGGGGGGGGGGGGTTCAAAGCAACGAAAATAATTATTGCGTCTGATATTTGAATAGATCATCCCTTGGACGGTGGCTGGGGAATTACATATGAAGCCAAGTGCAAATGATACTTTGGAAACAAAGATGTACAGGAGAGTCAGGTTTCTATCCTGTGGAACTGAGGGTTATGGGCCGACCACCTGGGAAGGAGCAGGAAGAGCGGTGACATCTTGCACGGTCATGGTAGAAGACGTGTTAGAGGATAGCTTGTCAGTTATGTCGGCAACAACGTCGGTACCAAGGGCGGGGGACGAATAGAACCATTTTCCTGCTTGTTGAAACGAGGCGGACCAATAAGCAAAGTTCTCGTCCACCGGCGGTTAACGGAATGTTATCAACAATAGTAACATGGCCTTACTGACTGACTTGTTCACCGAGGTGTTTACCTAAGCAGAGAATTATTACTGCTTAGATCATATAATCTCAAGAAAGGTCAAACAGACCAATGGAAAGGAAAACGTGATTATTAGATCAACCAGACCAATGGAAAGGAAAATGTGTTCATCACATTAAACAGACCAATGGAAAGGAAAATGTGTTTATCACATTAAACGGACCAATGGAAAGGAAAATGTGGTTATACTCAAGTTTTAGGAGTGTATCTTTCCCAAGAAAAAAAAACAAAGCATGATATACATGACAGAATTGGCAAGTAGATAACCATTTAGGTAAAAGGGGCGACGAAAATCCATGACATGCCCGTACAATGGGGGTTTGAATAACTGACCAAGGAACAATTAGCATTGAGCTTACATTATTCCTTTTGATGATCGATATACCACATCCATGCTTCGGGATAGCAATGATATGGTGTTTCGAGTAAAGGATGGAGTTTGGATACACAAAGGATCCAGTAGGAACAATTTATAAAATAAGTCTTACAATTTCCCCATGGAAGAATGGCAACCCTAGCTGAACAAAGCATTATAACAATAGGTCATCCGGCCAGGTGTGCTAGCTACAACATCACCTTACTGAGTAATTATGACCAAAGTTATAATTCTTGATAATGTTCCAACCATCATATCTGTCCAAGATTCAGATCTGGTTGGTGTCAGGATACTTCAGACAAATAAGGCATGATGAGAAAAGGAGGCAACACAGACCTACGAGATGATGTTGCAAGAATCTCGGAATGAACGAGAGAAGCGAGACTTGAATCATTAGCCAGACTACAAGACATCTGAACACAAGGTCAAGACATTCGTGCCCACATGGAAGTTTCTAGAATGGAGGGCAATCAAGTTCTGATTGGGGACCATCATAGAGGATATCAAAGTTCCATGTGTAAGTCTGGACTAGGACAAATCAAATCAATTAGTGTCTGGACGTGCTAGGAAATACATATGGAGTTAAGGTAGCAAACCTATCAAACCATAGAATACTTCGCACATACATGAATGAATTGGAACGATTCCAGAGGAAGCGAGACAAAATTTTCTCGTAATCACGGCGGTAAAAATGCATGTGAACTTAGAGGAAACACTTCCTTTATCAAACATATTCTTCACGAGCTAGGCACAAAGACAATGCTTTCAAGGTTTCCAACACTAATTTAAATGTCCATCATGAACCACGAAGAAGAAGAGGATGTGGCTGAGGGGCTCAGCAACAATTCGTCGAGACTTCCACAAAGATGGATTTCCACGATTGAGTAAACAAAGTGATAGCAGAACAAAGTGATAGTATTGGCGAAACCAGATGATATATTGAGGTATACCCGAGGGAAACATCCACCAATAAACATTAACCGAAAGGTGCAACCAAAATCCGGACTAAGTAGTACGACCAACGTTAGAATGTTGACTCAACAGCCAACACACTAAGAATGGACTATTGTTCATTAACTCCAAGGTAATAGAGTTGGTATGACATAAGAGTTGAATTTACACATCACAATCCATTTGTCGGTATCCCGGTTAGAAACAACACGGGAACTAAGAAATGAAAGGTGATGGTAAGGATGTCGCCAACGACAACACCAATTACCACGGACAAGGATGCCACCCTTACCATGAATTTAATTGATATCCTAGAAGAGCCCAGAATTCTTTCGAGGATCACGACACATTTGTCGAGAAGTCTCATGAAGATGTAATCGATCAGCGACGACATCAAGCAAAGAAATGGTGAAGCGAAAAGTTGGCGGAACCATAGATGAGGGTGCTAGCTCAGAGTCGAAATTGCCTTCAAGACAACCAACATGACGTTGCAAACTCGATGTAAGCTTAGAGCACTGTTGGAATTGTGTTCCGGGGATGAAGGATATAAATACTATGGTCAAGCCTTAGCATGACGATGACGATGTAGCCAAACAGCTTGGAAAGACATGATCGAGCACAAACTCATAAGCAAAGAAGATTACTAAGAGTTGTTGAACCGCAATGCGGGCTCGATTCAATTATCGGTGTCCTTGATTGTCCAACAACTCAGAACACGAGGAAACTGGAATCAGTGAAGGAAAACATAGCTGATGAGGAGCTTATAAGAAGTTATGTAGCTCCATGATTTTCTCGAGATACCAGGGGTAATACTCGGATGTAGATCAGAATTAAAGTTTGGACCGATGTATTGATCCGCAGAAGACAAGTGCTTAAACTGGTCTAAAAATGGGACCAAAGAAGAACAGTCATGGTCGGAACCACGGTTGTAAAGTACCAAATCAGGTTGTTGCTTTGAAAGATTATCCGGCAAAACACCAGAAGCGTAGGACTCGTGAAAACTCTTGAGTTCACACGAATTAAGGAAGGCATAGGTTCAACCCATAGGGCATCTTAGGAACATATACCACAAGCTTCAAGAGTAATTAACACATGCTTGACAACAGAGCATGGCTGACAAAAGCATAGGATACAACTTATCAGAGGGAGAAGACACAATTTACCGATAGCATCATGTATCATGGGAAGAACATCACAATAATTTTGAATGTGAAGGATGCTTATCGGATAATAACCCAACACTGGGTCTGGCGGTCCATAGAGGACCTGATGTGAGTATCAGTACCCAATCAGAGGGAGAAAGAATGCAAGGCATCAGATCATAGAATATCCAATTAATTTGATGCTTAAATAACTAAAGGGATTAAGATTTCCAAATTGGTGTATCGAAAATAGATGCTCCGATCAAATACAAGTAAGTTGAATGGATTTGGATGGACAATCAATCAAAGTTGAATTGTCGAGAACCAACTCATGTTTGGAAAGACGTCTGAGCCGGATGGATCATTTATGATAAACAACTGATGAATGCGTGCATTCACACACAGGTTGAATCTATAAAATCAAATGAAAATCACAGAGGATTTTACTGGATATTGCTTGACATATGGAATTAACCACCATGTAAGCAGGTGAGAAAGGTCAAGAGCAATAGGCTGCTCAGGATTTCGGAAGACCGGATAGCGTTTCGAAGAATCTTGTGAATGACAAGAACAACTGGGGACGATCGAATCCTTGATAAGGATGAGGAGTTATCCGCAGGGGTTGACGATGGAAGGAAATCCCAAAATCGACGAGCACAAGTTCTCGGGAGAACCTCAGAGAGTATCTTCGGAGTCTTCTGATGAATCAAGCCATCATCTGGAATGAGGGGCTCTTCGGGGGAAGTAGTTACGAGAACCTAGAGTTAGAGTTAATAAAATCTTTAACCCGAAAGAGAAGAGAGATCAGAACCCAGAGTATAGACGAGGAATAAAAGATCCTAATACCACCCGATAGAGATGTGGGCCCGTAAGCCACACAACTATGTTAGTAAAAGTTTTTCAATGACTAGACTCAACTTCGATCAAGGAGTGGGAAAGGGGGCTACCTACAGGCAGTCGGCTCTGATACCAACTTGTGACGCCCCCAATTTCGACCGTACGCTAATCATACACACAATGCGTACGACCAAGATTAGGGACTCATTGATTGATATCACAACACAACACTAGACACAAATTAAAGTCATACAGCTTCATATTACAAGCCAGGGGCCTCGAGGGCTCGAATACAAAGCTCGACAAGCACGAGTCAGCGGAGGCAAATAATATCTGAGTACAGACATAAGTTAAACAAGTTTTGCCTTAAGAAGGCTAGCACAAACATAAGCAGCGGATCAAAAGAGGCGAGGCCTCCTGCCTGGGAACCTCCTAACTACTCCTGATCGTCAGCACTCTCCACGTAGTAGTAGGCTCCAGCGGTGGTGTAGTAGTCGTCTCTGGCGTACTCCATCTCATGGGCTCCATCGACTGAACGCGGAATCGTATCGAGAGGGAAAGAGAAAGCAAAGCAGCGGTGAGTACTCATCCAAAGTACTCGCAAGACTGACATCAGAACTATGCTAAGTATGCATCAGTATCAAGGAATGGGGTTATATCTGGACTGACTGCAGAAAGCAGGATTGACGGGGAAGGACAAGTCCTATCGAAGACTAGCATCTTCAGCATCTTGCAGCATTAGAAGAGAGTAGACTGGTATCTCATATATATAGTCATATTATTGTAGCAATTTTATTAAGTAACCACGCCCAGAGATTCTTCCTCGACTCTCTGCGAGGAAGCAATCTCGGAGCCACATTCATTTCAAATTTAAATCACAGTTATAGTTGTATAAGGTCAAGGTACAACTCCAAGTCGTCCTGTTACCGTGGACACGGCTATTCGAATAGTTTGTTCATCCCTGCAGGGGTGCACCGTATTTCCAACACGCCTGATCACCTCCGGCCGGACACATTTTCCTGGGTCATGCTCGGCCTCGGGATAGCAGCACGTCGTCGCCCCACCTAGGCTCAACGAAGAGGCCAGCCCGCCGGTCTAAATACTAAGCACAAAGGGGTCGTGGGCCCACTTGCCCTCTGCGCTCCTGCACGATGCGTGGGCGGCCGGAAGCAGACCTAGTACACTCCAGTCCAAGAGCTGCACCGTCCAGTCCAATCCGGCGCGCGCCGCTCCATTGCTGACGTCCGAAGAGCTTCGGCTGATACAACGACGCTGAGTACCCATAACTTCTCCCACGCGATGGTTTGGTGCGTAAAAAGGCCAACGACCCAACTCAGATCAAATACCCAACCCATTAGCATTTTATTAATGCGGGGCAAGAGCGACCCATAAAGTGCGGTCACGTCACCCTGACTCGAGGATGTGTGGCAAGGGCCTCTCCTGCCCGTCCACGCCTCAACATAACCTTTTGGATGCCTTACCGACGCATCCCACCACATCTTTCACACGGGTACCCTTGGGGCCGACCTGTCTCAAGACTGTTGGGAACTCAGGTCCACCTCAACCAGGGTGGTACCGCCTGTCCCTCCAGTCCCGTCTTTCACATGTAAACAATGTCAAGTTGAAGTAACTGTGTGTTTATACACCAAGTGGATATCCGAGGAATCACCCTCGATGGATCCCACTCGAGGTATGTGTATGACAAGAGTCGCTATCGATAAATGGGAAGGAGGAATCACCCTCGATACCCACGACCGATTAGCTACGCTGCAGAATTAACACCAGGAGTGCTAAGTGAGGTATCACCCTCGGCACTCGGTAGTAGCTCTGCAGTGCCATACTTAAGGGGTGTGCGGTGATGTGAGGGGCCTGGCTCGTCGGTCGGTTGACCGAGTCTTCGGGTCTTCGAGTCGTCGAGTCGTCGATGAAGAAGCAGGGGCAACTGGGACTAAGGGGTCATTGGGAATTCATTGATCAACCTATACTAAGCAGTTGATATGGTTGCAGGTATAGTAACAATTTATCAAAAAGAGGCTATGCATCAGAATAGGAGCTAACTACTACAGTAGAAAAATCTAATGCAAGAATAAGAGGGAAGAATGGGCGATATCGGAATGCTCAAGGGGGGTTGCTTGCCTTGCTGCTCTGCGGCAAAAAGGCTGATCGTCAATGGTGTAGTCGTACCCGGCAGTAGCGTCAGTCTCGGGGTCTACCGGTAAGAAGAGGGGGCGAAACAATAAATAGAAAGCAGACAAATGCATCACGATGCATGGCAAGGCAATATGCAGAGCTAGGCATGCACTAACGCAGTATTACACGTCGCAGACGGGTCGGAAGAATATCTGACGATATTTCCCGGGTCTCTGGCTTTTACCGGATAGATGAAAACGATGGAAAAGTTCCATGTTCGCGATGCTAGGAGCACGTGACAGACTAACGGACTGCGTATTCGAATTCGTGGGATTTTTCTGAACAACTTTCATGTATAACTTATTTTCATCCGAGTTATGGATTATTTTATATTAATTTTTAAAGTTTTATTAATATTCTGGAATAAAACAGATTATTTTAATTCAATAATGAATTATGCCATCAGCATGATGTCATGCTGACATCAGCAGTCAACAGTCACAGTTGACTGGTCAAACTGACCAGTGGGTCCCACTGTCATTGACTGATATTTAATTTAATCAAATTAACATTATTAACAGGTTATTAGCAATCCTAATTACCCTAATTAGGTTAATAACTAAATAATTACTTAACTAATTAAACAAGTAATTAATTAACTATTTAATATAAACATTTATTTATTTGCATTTTTTTTATGTAATCATTTTTTTTCAAAACATTTTTCTCTCTGTTTTCTTTTTCTTTCTCTGATTCCTTTTCTCCATTTCTTTTTTTTGTTTTTTTCTTTCTCCTACTTCTCTCTTTCTGACAGGGCCGGCAGGGGGGGTTTGCCCTCCGGCCATGGCCGGGGTGGGGGAGGCAGACGGCGGCGAGGGGCGTGGCGCCGGCGGCGGGGGAGCGGTGGAGGCCGGCTGGGTGGGGTGGAAGGGCCGGCCGGGGGGCGGGGGGGGGGGGGGGGAAGGAGCGGAGGGAAGGAGGGAGGAGCCCGGGGGAAGGGGCTCACCGGAAGGGGAGAGGAGGCGGTGGCGGGGAGGAGTGGCCGGCGGCGGGGAGAGTGGTGGTGGCCGGCCGGAGGGGGGGATGGGGTAGCGGCCTAGGGAGAGGAGGAGAGGAAGGAGAGGGGAGGGGAGGAGCCCCGGTGGGGAGCTCACTGGGAGGGCAGGGAGGAGGGCCGGCGAGGTAGGAGAGGGGGCCGGCGGCAGGGGAGGGCGCCGGCGAGGGGCGGCCGGGCGCCGGCGTCGTCGGGCGCAGGGGCAGGGGAGGGCCGTATCCAGGGAGGAGGAGGGGCGATCTGGGGAGGGGGAGGGAGATCGGGCAGAGAGAGGAAAAGAGTGGGGGATCGTGGGGGAAGGGAGGGGTGTCGGTGGGGATAAGGGGGGGTCGGCTGGGCCGGCCGGTTGGCCCAGCGGCGCCACGGCCCAGTTGGGCCCGGGGGGGGGCTTTGCCTTTTTTTTTTAGTTTTAATCTTTTAACTCAGGTTTTAAATGTTTTAATAACCAATTAGTTTTAACAAACTATAAAACTTAGTTCTAAATTAGTATTGTATTTTAACACACTGGAAAAAAATGTTCCAACATATTTTAATTTAGCTTACAAATATTAATTGAATTAAAAGTATTTATTAAATATTTTAAATGCTGTTTTTATTTCTTTAGGGCATTTAATCACTTTCCAAAAACGTTGGTCCACCACCATAATTATCTAAGAATTATTTGCCACACTTTGAACACTTTAGTTTTGACATTTGAAAACTTTAAATTTTGACTTTGATTTAAATTTGAATTTGACTCGGTCTGAATCAACGTGAGATTAACAACAGTAATCGTGGTGACGTGGCATCATTAGCAGGGAATTACTGTAGCTTAACTATCCGGGCGTCACATTTCCTCCTGAGGAGGGTTTGCCAGGCACCATCTTCCGTCAGTAATTTAAACAACCATTTGCCGAGGAGGGCCCTATTCTTAATCTCAAGGTCATGAATGCCCAACCCACCTTGGTCTTTGGGACGACAAACCACACTTCATTTAGCCAGTTGATATTTCTTTCTCTCGCTATCTCCTTGTCAAAAGAATCCTGATCGGAAATAGTCCAATCTATGTAAAACTCCTTTCGGCAATTCGAATAAGGAAATCATATATAGTATCATATTACTTAGTACTTAATTTATGAGGGCCAATCTTCCACCCAAAGACATCAATTTACCTCTCCAACCGCTAAGTCTTTTTTGCAGTCTCTCCTCGACGTGTTTCCATTCAGCATTTTTGAGCCTCCGATAGTGTATCGATATCCCCAAATATGTGATCGGAAACTGGCCCAACCCGCATCCGAATAGATCGGCGTACAAGTGAGCCTTGTCTTGAGCCTCGCCAACGCAAAACAATTCACTTTTATGAAAATTGATCTTAAGCTCTGAGAGTTGCTCGAGTGTTGATAAAATTAATTTCAGATTTCTCACTTTCTCGAGATCATGATCCATGAAGAGAATCATATCGTCGGCATATTGAAATATACAGAGACCACCATCAACTAGATGTACTATCCCATCAATTTGGCCATCAACCTTGGCACACTCAATCATGACCGCTGGCATATCTGCCACTATATTGAATAGCATGGACGATAGCGAGTCACCTTGTCGCAATCCCTTCTTCGTTTGGAAATAGTGGCCAACGTCATCATTGACCTTAATGGCAACACTACCTCCAGAAACGAAGCTATGGATCATAGCGCGCCACTCTGCAGAAAATCTTTCATTCCGCGAGTTTGTTCAAGAAAGGGCCATTTGACTTTGTCATAAGCTATTTCAAAGTCTATTTTGAGACCACCCCATTCAAAGTTTTCCGATGTAGTTCATGGATAGTTTCATGAAGGATAACAACTCTATCTATGATGTGTCTACCTTGCAAAAGTTGTGTGTGAAGGACGAACCACATGTTCAACAACCGAATTCAGCCTAATAGTCGCAACCTTCATGAATAATTTAAAACTAACATTAAGGAGGCAAATATGTCTATATTGTTGTATCATGTTAGCCTCATTAACCTTAGGCAATGAAATAATCTCACCAAAGTTTAAGAGAAACAAATCTAGTTGGCCAACATGTAGGTAGCTAAACACTAGTAGGAGATCCGGTTTGATGACTTTCCAGAAATTCCAATATTACTTTGCGGGAAAACCATCCGGACTCGGGGCTTTGTTGTGCTCCATTAGAAAAACCGCCTTTTTAACTTCCTCCTCGGAGTATGGGATTGTTAGAAGGTTGTTTTCCTCATCAGAGACCTGGGGGATGTCATCTGTTCCGGATTCATCCATCGAGAAGTTTCCTTCCTCTGGGGCTCCGAATAGATTTTTTATAATAATTAGTGATATAAGTTTAAGTTTCTCATGTCCCTCAATCGTACCCTCATCATGTGGTAGGTAATGAATAAGTTTCTTCCGGTGTCTCCCATTGGCGACTCCATGGAAATATCTGGTATTCGAATCACCTTTCAGGATAAATTGAGCATTCGAATGTTGGTAGCATTTGAGTTCCTCTTCACGCGGCATGCTAGCTATCGGTGCATTCAATTGACTCTTGATCTCGATTTCATGCTCAGATAGAGGTCTAACTTCTGCCAAAGCTTCTAATTCATCAATAATAGATGAAAGATGAAGCTTCTCCTTTTGGAGGAAACCCACCATATGCCTAGCCCAACCACCAAGGAACTTACATAATGTGCGCATTTTGTTATTCATTGGAGTATGCCTGGCCACCGGTTTCTCACATACCTCATTGCCATGTCATGGAAGCCTTCCCGATGCAACAAACCAAGTTCGGATTTCAACTTGCATCTATGTTGTGGTCATGGAAAACCAATAGTTAGGAGGATGGGTGCATGGTCTGATATGGCCTCGATACGAGGTTGAGCATGAACATACACCAAAGGAAATTTAGATTTCCAGTTGGTATCCATTAAAACGCGATCTAGTTTCTCATATGTCAGTTCTGGAAGACTGTTTGGCCAAGTGAATTGTCGTCCAATCATGGAAATCTCTCGGAGATCTAGACTATCCATGACATTGTCGATAAGGAATGGCCAATAATTATCAAACCTACCGCATCTTTTCTCATTTGGAAACATAAGAAAATTGAAATCCCCTCCTATAAGAATGGGGTAGGGATTATCTTTCGCCAGATTAACCAATTCACGGAGAAAGTCGGTCTTGAACTCATCATGGGTTGCCCCATTGATACGTCCAAAGCAAATTGAGTCATTACTTTACTTTATGATGCAATCCTAATGCCTTTCTATCTTATTTTGCAAGATTCATACAAAGAGGGAGATTACCGGCAGCTGGAATTCTGGACCAGAAGAGGCTACAGAAGAGTTGGATGTTCTCTAGAACTCAAATGACCTGAAAATTTACGGAGAATTGTATTGGAATATATAAAAAATATTGGTTAAACATACCAGTAGGGGGCCCACCAGGAGACCATGAGCCTGGGGGCACGCCCTACCCCCAGGGCGCCCCTAAGCTCATGGGCCCCCCAGCAGGCTAATACTTGTGATCTGCGTTGGGTTTTCCGTGAAGAGGAACAGGTAATTGCAGCACAAAGCAGATAAGTATTTCCCTCAGTTATGAAACCAAGGTTTATGGAACCAATAGGAATATCAATCCTCAACCATCTTCAGCGGCTGCACACAAATGAACAAACAACTTGCACCCAACGCAGGCAAGAGGGTTGTCAATCCCCTTGATCTCGTTATTTGCAAGCAAATGAGTTGTGTAGATAATTGTTGATAAATATAAATTGCAAAATAAATAAAAATTAAATAAAGGCAGCAAGGTAATTGTAGCGTTTGTAAATATATAAGTGAATAGACCCGGGGGCCATAGTGTTCCCTAGCGGCATCTCTCATGTAGGCCGCATACGGTGGGTAACAAATTACTGTTGGGCAATTGATAAAAAATCGGATAGTTATGCAATGTTCACGGCAATGATCATGTATATATAGGCATCACGTCCATAAGCAAATAGGCCGACTCCTGCCTGCACATATTACTATTACTCCACTCATCGACCGCCAGGTTGAACCTACCACAACGCACCACTCCCATCGATGAAATATCAATCTACTTGGCCAAAGCATATCAATAGATCAGAGAGCATTACAAAGCTATAATGATCATGCACTCAAGAGATAATATAATTCAGAGGCATCTCAAATACTTTTCATGAATAATCTGAACATAAACCCACAATTCATCTGATCCCAACAAACACACCACACAATAGGATTACATCGGATAGATCAAAGCGAAGATGCGATGATCATTGTATTGAAGATCATAAGAGAGAGAGAGAGAGAGAGAGAGAGAGAGAGAGAGATTGCCATCTAGGTACTAGCTATGCGCTCATTTGGCCTCCCCCATCTTTATTTTCGTCTGGAGTCTCATCTCGACTTATGGGAGAATCATCGTCTCCATCATTCTTAACTCACTGGGACAATGCTCTATTAATGATGATCATCACACTTTTATTTACTTACAACTCAACATGGAGAACTGATATGAAGATATGACTCTGTATGAATGCCTCTAACAGTGTACCAGGATGTGCAATGATCTAGCGTGACATGTATCAAAAACATTATGAAAGGTGGCTTTGCCAAAAATACTATGTAAGCTCTATATGATCATGCAAAGCAATATGACGATGAACAAACTAGTCATGTGAAGTGACGATGGAATTTGCATGGCAATATATCTCGGAATGGCTATGGAAATGCCATGATAGGTAGGTATGGTGGCTGTTTTGAGGAAGATATAATAAGGCTTATGTGCAACAGAGTGTATCATGTCACGGGGTTTGGATGCACCGGCGAAAGTTGCACCGATCCTCGAGATGAGAACGGGCTATACACGGTACCGAAGAGGCTAGCAAATTATGAAAGAGGTGAGATTGCGTATGCCCATGGTTTCACATTAGTCATAAAGAACTCATATACTTATTGCAAAGTTTTATTAGTTTATCATAAATCAAAGTACTAATCGCATGCCCCGAGGGAAGAGGTTGGTAGGAGTTAACGATCACGCGCTTCTGACCCGAAACAACACTAGGATTTCAACGAGGAATAGAAATGCTCACACATCATCACCATGCCTCTTTAATTTTTAGATGAACAAAAAAGGTAACCTTTCTTAATATCGACACTTCTACGGGTTAACAATTATGAACTCACAGCTATCTCATATTACTATATCAATATCATTGACCCACAATTTCTTTATATGTGCTACATAATGGTTTTGATTATCACTCTTTGAATACCTAATATTTTTGGACTAATCTTATGGCCCATGCAAATTACCGTCACTGTTTATTAACTCTCAAACAAATATAAGTGAATAACGGGAGTGAAATCATTTCTTTAAAATCTACACGCCACCGTGTGATGACCCACAAGTATAGGGGATCAATCGTAGTCCTTTCGATAAGTAAGAGTGTCGAACCCAACGAGGAGCAGAAGGAAATGACAAGCGGTTTTCAGCAAGGTAATTTCTGCAAGCACTGAAATTGTAGGTAATAGATAGTTTGATAGCAAGATAATTGGTAACGAGCAAGTAACGGTAACGATAAATAAGGTGCAACAAGGTAGCCCAATCCTTTTGTGGCAAAGGACAGGCCAGAACAGTCTCTAGTAATAAGCAAAGTGTTCTTGAGGGTACACGGGAATTTCATCTAGTCACTTTTATCATGTTGGTTTGATTCGTGTTCGCTACTTTGATAATTTGATATGTGGGTGGACCGGTGCTTGGGTGCTGTTCTTACTTGAACAACCTCCCACTTATGATTTGTTGGGGAACGTTGCATGGGAAACAAAAAATTTCCTACGCACACGCAAGATCTATCCAGGGTGATGAGCATCTACGAGAGGGAGAGTGGATCTACGTACCCTTGTAGATCACTAAGCGGGAAGCGTTAAGAAACACGGTTGATGTAGTCGAACGTCTTCGCGATCCAAATCGCAAGCCGTCCCGCGATCCAATCACGATCCGTCTCGATCTAGCGCCGAACGGACGGCACCTCCGCGTTCAGCACACGTACAGCTCGATGACGATCTCCGGCTTCTTGATCTAGCAAGAGGGAGCGGAGAGGTAGATGAGTTCCCCGGCAGCACGACGGCGTGGTGACGGTGGTGGTGGAGCTAATCTGGCAGGGCTTCGCCAAGCGCCGCCAAACTAATCTAGAGGAAAAACGGTATAGACGGGGGGAGAGAGGGCTGCACCGTGGCTTAGGGTGCGGCTACCCTCTCTCCCCTCCAATATATATAGGAGGGAGGGGGAGGGGCTGGCGCCCTAGGTTTACCCCCTAGGGTCGGCCGAACCAGGGAGGTGGAGGAGCCCACCTCCAACTAGGAGGTGGGTGTGGGAGGAGTCCTCCTCCGATTAGGACTCCTCCGCCTCTCCTCTTTTTCCTGCGCATAGGCCCATAGGGCTGGCCGCACCAGCCCACCAGGGGCTGGTGCGCCAGCACTAAAGCCCATGTGGCCCCTTGGGATGTGTGGGCCCCACTTGGTGGACCCTCGGAACCCATTCGTCACTCCGGTACACTGCCGGAAATGCCCGAAACTTTTCCGAAGTTCAAACACCACTTTCCTATATATCAATCTTTACCTCCGGACCATTCTGGAGCTCCTCGTGACGTCCGGGATCTCATCCGGGACTCCGAACAACCTTCGGTCACCACCATACATAACTCAATACTATCGAAACGTCACCGAACGTTAAGTGTGCAGACCCTGCGGGTTTGAGAACTATGTAGACATGACCGAGACACCTCTACGGTCAATAACCAATAGCGGGACCTGGATGCCCATATTGATTCCTACATATTCTACGATGATCTTTATCGGTTGAACCTCTATGTCAAGGATTCAGTTAATCCCGTATGCTGTTCCGTTTGTTCTCCGGTATGTTACTTGCCCGAGATTCGATCGTCGGTATGTCTATACCTAGTTCAATCTCGTTACCGGCAAGTCTCTTTAGTCATTCCATAATACAAGATCCCGTGGCTAACTCTTTAGTCACTTTGCTTGCAAGGCTAATTGTAATGTTGTATTACTGAGTGGGCCCTGAGATACCTCTCCGTCACACGGAGTAACAAATCCCAGTCTCGATCCATGGCAGCCCAACAGACACCCTCGGAGATACCTGTAGAGCATCTTTATAGTCACCCAGTTACGTTGCGACGTTTGATACACACAAGGTATTCCTCCGGTGTCAGTGAGTTACATGATCTCATGGTCATAGGAACAGATACTTGACATGCAGAAAACTATAGCAATAAACTGACACGATCATATGCTACGTTCATAGTTTGGGTCTTGTCCATCACATCATTCTCCTAATGATGTGATCCCGTTATCAAATGACATCTCATGTCTATGGCTAGGGAACCTTGACCATCTTTGATCAACGAGCTAGTCTACTAGAGGCATACTAGGGACACAGTGTTGTCTATGTATCCACACATGTATTTGTGTTCCCAATCAATACAATTATAGCATGGATAATAAACGATTATCATGAACAAGGAAATATAATAATAATCACTTTATTATTGCCTCTAGGGCATATTTCCAACAGTCTCCCACTTGCACTAGAGTCAATAATCTAGCTCACATCACTATGTGATTTACATTGTAATGAATCTAACACCCATACAGTTCTGGTGTTGATCATGTTTAGCCCTTGGAAGTGGTTTAGTCAACGGGTCTGCGACATTCAGATCCGTGTGCACTTTGCAAATATTTATGTCCTCCTCCTTGACGTAATCGCGGATGGAATTGAAGCGTCACTTTATGTGTCTGGCCCTCTTGTGAAACCTTGGTTCCTTGGCCAGAGCAATGGCACCACTGTTTTCACAGAATAGAGTCATTGGGTTCAGTGCACTGGGCACTACTCCAAGATCTATCATGAACTCCTTCATCCAGACACCTTCCTTCGCCGCCTCCGAGGCAGCGATGTACTCCGCTTCACATGTAGAATCAGCTACCACGCTCTGCTTGGAACTGCACCAGCTTACCGCTCCCCCATTGAGAATAAATACGTATCCGGTTTGAGACTTAGAGTTATCCGGATCAGTGTCAAAGCTTGCATCGACGTAACCCTTTACGACGAGCTCTTGATCACCTCCATAAACGAGAAACATGTCCTTAGTCCTTTTCAGGTACTTCAGGATATTCTTGACCGTCGTCCAGTGGTCCATTCCTGGATCACTTTGAAACCTTCCGGCCATGCTTATGGCAAGGCTGACATCGGGTTTTGTGCACAGCATTTCATACAAGATAGAGACTATGGCTGAAGCATAGGGGATGACACTCATCCTTTCTTTATCTTCTGCAGTCACTGGGCATTGAGTCTTACTCAACTTCACACCTTGCAACACAGGCAAGAACCCCTTCTTGGACTGATCCATTTTGAACTTCTTCAAAACTTTGTCAAGGTATGTACTCTGTGAAAGTCCTATTAAGCGTTTCGATCTATCTCTATAGATCTTGATGCCTAATATGAAAGCAGCTTCTCCTAGGTCCTTCATTGAAAAACTCTTGTTCAAATATTCCTTCACGCTTTCCAACATTTCTATATTGTTACCAATCAGCAATATGCCATCCACATATAATATTAGAAACTCTATAGAGCTCCCACTCACTTTCTTGTAAATACAAGCTTCTCCGTAAACTTGTATAAACCCGAACGCTTTGATCACCTCATCAAAGCGAAGATTCCAACTCCGAGATGCTTGCACCAGTCCATAAATGGATCGCTGGAGTTTGCAAATTTTGTCAGCATTCTCTGGATCGACAAAACCTTCCGGTTGCATCATATACAACTCTTCCTTAAGGAAACCGTGAAGGAACGCTGTTTTGACATCCATCTGCCAAATTTCATAATCGAAAAATGTAGCTATTGCTAACATGATTCTAACGGACTTAAGCATCGCTACGGGTGAGAAGGTCTCATCGTAGTTAACTCCTTGAACTTGTGAAAAACCCTTTGCCACAAGTCGAGCTTTATAGACGGTGACATTACCGTCCGCGTCCGTCTTCTTCTTAAAGATCCATTTATTCTGAATGGCCTTTCGCCCTTCAGGTAATACTTCCAAAGTCCATACTTTGTTTTCATACATGGATCTCATCTCGGATTTGATGGCCTCTAACCATTTCTCGGAATCCGAGCCCATCATCGCTTCTCCATAGCTCGTAGGTTCATCGTTGTCTAACAACATGACCTCTAAGACAGGGTTGTCGTACCACTCAGGAGCAGTACGCGTCCTTGTCGACCTACGAGGTTCGATAGCAACTTGATCCGAAGCTTCATGATCACCATCATTAGCTTCCTCTTCAACTGATGTAGGCTCCACAGAAACATCTTTCTGCGCTGCGCTACTCTCTGGTTGAAGTAAAGGTTCAACAACCTCATCAAGTTCTATTTTCCTCCCACTCAATTCTTTCGAGAGAAACTCTTTCTCAAGAAATGACCCGTTCTTTGTGACAAACACTTTGCCTTCGGATCTGAGATAGAAGGTATACCCAACCGTCTCTTTTGGGTATCCTATGAAGACGCAGTTCTCCGCTTTGGGTTCCATCTTTTCAGGCTGAAGCTTTTTGACATAAGCATCACAGCCCCAAACTTTTAGAAACGACAACTTTGGTTTCTTGCCAAACCACAGTTCATATGGCATCGTCTCAACGGATTTAGATGGTGCCCAATTTAAAGTGAATGCAGTTGTCTCTAACGCATAACCCCAAAACGATAGTGGCAAATCGGCAAGAGACATCATAGACCGCACCATATCTAATAAGGTTCGATTACGACGTTCGGACACACCATTACGCTGTGGTGTTCCAGGCGGTGTCAATTGTGAAACAATTCCACATTGTCTTAAGTGACTTCCAAACTCATAACTTAGATATTCTCCTCCTCGATCAGATCGCATGAATTTAATCTTCTTGTTACGATGATTCTCAACTTCACTCTGAAATTGCTTGAACTTTTCAAACGTTTCAGACTTATGTTTCATTAAGTAAATATACCCATATCTACTTAAGTCATCGGTGAAGGTGAGAAAATAACGATATCCACCACGCGCCTCAATGCTCATCGGACCGCACACATCAGTATGTATGATTTCCAACAAGTCACTTGCCCGTTCCATTGTTCCAGAGAACGGGGTCTTAGTCATCTTGCCCATGAGGCATGGTTCACATGTGTCAAGTGATTCAAAATCAAGTGACTCCAAAAGTCCATCAGCATGGAGCTTCTTCATGCGTTTTACACCAATATGACCTAACCGGCAGTGCCACAAGAAAGTGGTGCTATCATTATCAACTCTACATCTTTTGGCATCAATGTTATGAACATGTGTATCATTACTATCGAGATTCAATAAGAACAAACCCCTCACAATGGGTGCATGACCATAAAAGATATTACTCATATAAATAGAACAACCATTATTCTCTGATTTAAATGAGTAATCATCTCGCAATAAACAAGATCCAGATATAATGTTTATGCTTAACGCAGGCACTAAATAACAATTATTCAGGTTCATCACTAATCCCGATGGTAATCGAAGAGCGAGCGTGCGACGATGATCACATCAACCTTGGAACCATTTCCCACGCACATCGTCACTTCGTCCTTTGCCAGCCTCCATCTATTCCGTAGTTCTTGCTTTGAGTTGCAAATGTGAGCAACCAAACCGGTATCAAATACCCAGGCACTACAACGAGAGTTGGTAAGGTACACATCAATAACATGTATATCATATATACCTTGTTTGGTGTTGGCCGCCTTCTTGTCAGTCAGATACTTGGGGCAGTTCTGCTTCCAGTGACCAGTTCCCTTGCAATGAAAGCACTCAGTTTCTGGCTTGGGTCTAGCCTTGGGTTTCTTCACGGGAGGGGCAACTGCTTTGCCACTCTTCTTGGAGTTACCCTTCTTGCCCTTGCCATTCTTCTTGAAACTAGTGGTTTTATTGACCATCAACACTTGATGCTCTTTCTGAATCTCAGACTCAGCGACTTTCAAGATCGCAAACAGCTCGGCGACTGACTAGTCATCCCTTGCATGTTATAATATTCATGCCCAAGATCAGAGGGGTATTAAATAGCATAATGGATCTAAAAATATAATCTTCCACCAAATAAACCATATAGTAATCAACTACAAGATGTAATCAACACTACTAGTCATCCACAGGTACCAATCCGAGGTTCCGGTACAAAGATCGAACACAAGAGATGAACTAGGGTTTGAGAGGAGATAGTGCTATTGAAGATGTTGATGAAGATTGGCCTCCCAAAGATGAGAGGGGTGTTGGTGATGGCGATGGCTTAGATTTCCCCCTCTGGGAGGGAAGTTCCCCCGGCGGAATCGCTCCGTCGGAGGGCAAAAGTGCTCCTGCCCAAGTTCCGCCTAGAGACGGCGGCGTTCCGTCCCGAAAGTCCTGTCCTTATTTTTTTAGGTCAAAAGACCCTATATACCAGAAGATGGGCACCGGAGGTGGGCCGAGGAGGGCACAACCCACCAGGGCGCGCCTGGTGGGCCTGGCGCGCCCTGGTGTCTTGTGCCCACCAGGGAGGCCCCCTCCGGTAGTTGTTTGCTCCAGTATTTTTCATTAATTCCAAAAATATTCTGCGGAAAGTTTCAGCTTCATTGGAGATGTGCAGAATAGGTATCTTTGATGTGCTTTTTTAGGTCCGGAATTCCAGCTGCCAGTATTCTCCCTCTTTGTGTAAACCTTGCATATTATGAGAGAAAAGGCATTAGAATCACTCCCTAAAGCATTATTATTCAACAAAACATAATAAATAACAGTAGGAAATAATGATGCAAAATGGACGTATCAACTCCCCCAAGCTTAGAACTCGCTTGTCCTCAAGCGAAAAGCCGATATTGAAAAGCATGTCCACATGGTTTGAGAGAGAGGTGTCGATAAAAACAAAATACGGACATAGTAGCATCATGCTTATTAACATAACAACAACAAACTCTATCATAAAACTTATTCATATACTTTCTTCATATAACTTCTCATGAATAAGTAACAATTCATCACAACATAGAAGTTTAAAGCATAAACCTTATTGGAAACCAAAAAACTATGTTCTCAGTCAACTTTGCAACTACAATTCATTATATTTTCAGGAAGGGTCTCATGTCGGAGCCTTTTGGCAAGTCCACATACTCAACCATCATTTAGTCTTCTATGATTGCTAACACTCACAGCATACCCATGAGCAAAAAGTTTCAACCGGACACATATAAAGATAGGGGCTTATCGTTTCGCCTCCCAACGTATTCACCTCAAGGGTGATGTCAACAATAATAACTCATGCCCACTCACATCCAACTGGATATATGTGCCTAGATCTTTCCTCACCACATGATGCTTGCAAAAAGAGAAAAGTAAAAAGGAATAGGGGAGAATACTTGACTCTTGCATAAAAGTAAATACATAAAAGTAAAAGATAGGCCCTTCGCCGAGGGAAGCAGAGGTTGTCATGCGCTTTTTGGTTTATATGCCCAATTCCTTAATGTAAAAGAACGTCACACTATATTGCCCCTATGATAGCAACCTTTATTATGCAGTCTGTCACTTTTATTGCTTTGCCATCATAAGTTCGTATAACGCTCAATTTTCTCTTACACTAATTGATCAAACACATTTAGAAGCAATTTTTATTGCCTTAGTGCACCGATGACAACTTACTTGAAGGATCTTACTCGATCCGTAGGTTGGTATGGTGGACTCTCAAAACTTGAATTTGGGTTTTGGGTTTTTGGATGCACAAGTAGTATCTCTACTTAGTGCGGAATTTTTGGCTAGCAAAGATATTGAGCAAGCACCACATGTTGAAGGATCTATGACAATATAACTTCTA
The DNA here is from genome assembly GCA_039707655.1 of Elymus sibiricus. Lineage (NCBI taxonomy): Eukaryota > Viridiplantae > Streptophyta > Magnoliopsida > Poales > Poaceae > Elymus > Elymus sibiricus. Next base: position 118,857,062 of record CM077667.1, on the reverse strand, counting down.
TGTGGATATGAACAAACATAAATCATTACGTTGTCTTCCTTGTCCAACGTCAACAATTTTGATATATAATATTTAATGGGGGCTCACAATCATAAAAGATGACCAAGATAGTGTATTTGCATGTGAATCTTCTCTTCCCTATTAATTCTTTCATGAATTGCATTATTGACCAATGCTATGTTTGTCAATCTCCAATAAATTTTACCTCTTATACTTTTCCTTATGTGATGTCATTACTTACCATAAGATTAGCATATGATTCTTTTCATTTATTTCTTTTTCCTTTTATTTTAATTGCAACAAGAAAGTAAAGAAGCAAAAGCTCAAACCAAACTTTATTATATAACTCTCACTCGATTACATAGATAGATAGACCGCGAAACTAACACATGAAAATAGATCATGCTAAACTTTTATTCAACTAAATCAAAACGAGACTAAAGATCAAACCAAAATAAGTAACGGTGAATAAAAGTGATGGTGATACGATACCGGGGAACCTCCCCCAAGCTTGGCTCAAGCCAATGGGAGTGCCCATACCCGTGTGCTCAAGTCTCCTTTGGTGGTGGTGATGTAGAAGGTGGTGGGGATGAAGTGGCCTTCTTCTTCAACTTATATTTAAGCATAAAGTTTTCTTCCCTTAGATCATCATTGTCCAACTCAATTTTTAATATCTTTTTGCATAATGCCGCCTTGCTCTCCTGCAGAAAACGAGATGGAATAAATTGAACCTTAGGTTTGAATCCTTTAGGGAGGCTTGACTTCTTGAACTCCACATGCATGTCTCCGGGTTGAGGAAGTGGGTCATCCTCTTCCTCAGAGCTATCATCCTTTGTTTCCTTCATGGCAGCGTCTTCCTCCTCATCTGAGGTCCATCCATAGTGCTCCACTTCTCCATAGATCTCCTATTTTTTCAAAATTCTGGAGTATTCCAGAAGGTTTCTTTTATGTGTTCCTCCGGTGTCATGGTTTGGATACATTGCTTTCAACATTAATAGGTGTACCTGAGATATAATGTTTAATTCTTTGTCCATTGACCACCTTTGGGTTAGTACCTTCGGCATTATTAATCTTGATGGCTCCAGAACGATAAACCTCTTCGATAATATATGGTCCTTCCCATTTGGAAAGAAGCTTATCTGCAAAAAATCTTAAACGAGAGTTGAACAAAAGAACATACTCTCCTATTTTGAATTACCGCTTTTGGATTCTTTTGTCATGCCATCCTTTTACTTTTTCTTTGAATAGTTTGGCATTTTCATAGGCTTGGGTTCTCCATTCATCTAGTGAGCTAATATCAAATAGCCTCTTCTCACCGGCAAGTTTGAAATCATAATTGAGTTCTTTAAGTGCCCAAAATGCTTTGTGTTCTAACTCTAGAGGCAAATGATAAGCTTTTCCATATACCATTTTGTATGGAGACATTCCCATAGGATTTTTATAAGCTGTTCTATAGGCCCAAAGTGCATCATCTAGTTTCTTAGACCAATTCTTTCGAGACCTATTGACAGTTTTTTGTAATATTAATTTTATTTCTCTATTGCTAAGTTCAACTTGACCACTAGATTGAGGATGATAGGGGGATGCAATTCTATGGTTAACATCATATTTAGCAAGCATCTTACGGAAAGCACCATGAATAAAGTGTGAACCACCATCAGTCATTAAATATCTAGGGACTCCGAACCTCGGGAAGATAACTTCTTTAAGCATTTTAACAGAGGTGTTGTGATCAGCACTACTAGTTGGAATAGCTTCTACCCACTTAGTGACATAATCAACGGCAACCAAAATATGAGTGTACCCGTTAGAGGAAGGAAAAGGCCCTATATAATCAAAACCTCGAACATCAAATGGTTCAACAACATGTGAATAATTCATAGGCATTTCCTGCCGCTTACCGATATTACCAATTCTTTGACATTCATCACAAGACAAGACAAACTTACGAGCATCCTTGAAGAGAGTAGGCCAATAAAAACCAGATTGCAATACCTTGTGAGCAGTTCTATCTCCCGCATTATGTCCTCCGTATGCTTCGGAATGACATTTCCGTAGGATTTGTTCCTATTCATGCTCACGTACACAACGTCTAATAATACCGTCTACTCCTTCTTTATAAAGATGTGGGTCATCCCAAAAGTAATGTCTTAAATCATAGAAGATTTTTTTTTCTTTTGTTGGTATGTGAAGCTAGGTGGTATATATTTAGAGACAATGTAATTAGCATAATCAGCATACCAAGGAGTGTTTTGAGAAACATTTATTGTAGCTAACCGTTCATCAGGGAAACTATCATCAATAGGTAGTGGGTCATCAAGAATATTTTCTAACCTAGACAAGTTATCAGCTACGGGGTTCTCAGCTCCCTTCCTATCAACGATATGTAAGTCAAATTCTTGAAGCAAGAGAACCCACCTAATAAGTCTAGGTTTAGCATCTTTCTTTTCCATAAGATATTTTATAGCAGCATGATCGGTGTGAACGATAACCTTGGAATAAAAAATATAGGATCTAAATTTATCACAAGCAAACACAACTGCTAAAAATTCTTTTTCAGTAGTAGCATAATTTCGTTGGGCATTGTCTAGAGTTTTACAAGCATAATGGATAACATTAAATTTCTTATCAACTCTTGGTCCTAGAACAGCGCCAACAGCATAATCACTAGCATCACACATAATTTCAAAAGGCAAGTTCCAATCAGGTGGTTGAACGATAGGTGCAGAGGTTAAGGCTTTCTTGAGTGTTTCCAAGGCTTCCACACAATCATCATCAAAAAACAAAAGGGATATCCTTTTGCAAAAGATTAGTAAGAGGCCTAGAAATTTTAGAGAAGTCTTTAATGAACCTCCTATAAAAACCAGCATGACCAATGAAACTTCGAATACCTTTAATATCTTTAGGACATGTCATTTTCTCAATTGCATCAACTTTAGCTTTATCCACCTCAATACCTTGTTCGGATATTTTATGCCCCAAGACAATACCTTCATTAACCATAAAGTGGCAGTTCTCTCAATTCAAGACAAGATTAGTTTGTTCACATCTCTGCAAAACTCGATCAAGGTTGCTTAAGCAATCATCAAAAGAAGTCCCGTAAACGGAAAAATCATCCATGAAAACCTCCACAATCTTTTCACAAAAGTCAGAGAATATAGCAGTCATACATCTTTGAAAGGTAGCAGGTGCATTGCATAAACCAAAAGGCATACGTCTATAAGCATAGGTTCCAAAAGGGCAAGTAAAAGTGGTTTTCTCTTGATCAGATTGTGATAAAGGTATTTGAGAGAAACCAAAATATCCGTCCAGAAAAAAAATGTGTGTGCTTAGATAATCTTTCTAGCATTTGATCAATTAAGGGCAGAGGGTAATGATCATTTCAAGTAGCTTTATTTAATTTTCTAAAATCAATTACCATTCTATAGCTAGTGACAATTCTTTGTGGAATGAGTTCATTTTTATCATTAGGAACAACGGTAATACCTCCTTTCTTAGGGACACAATGAGCAGGGCTTACCCATCTACTATCAGCTATGGGATAGATTATACCTGCTTCCAGAAGCTTTAATATTTCAGTTCTTACCACTTCTTTCATCTTAGGAATCAATCGCCGTTGGTGATCAACAACGGGTTTAGCATGAGGTTCCATATTAATCTTGTGCTGACATAGAGTGGTACTAATGCCCTTAAGATCATCAAGAGTATATCCAATAGCAGCACGGTGCTTCCTCAGAATTTTTAATAATCTTTCTTCGTCATGTTCTGAAAGGTTAGCACTAATAGTAACAAGATATATCTTTTTTCTCATCAGGATAAGCATACTTCAAAGTATCAGGCAATTGCTTTAATTCAAACACAGGATCACCTTTAGGTGGAGGAGAACCTCCAAGAGTTTCAATAGGCAAATTGTGTTTCAGGAGAGGTTGTTGTTCAAAGAAAATTTTACCTATTTCATTTCTTTCACGCAAGTGCATATCATTTTCATGGTCAAGCAAATATTGTTCTAATGGATCAGTAGGAGGCACGATAATAGAAGCAAGACCAATTATTTCATCCTTACTAGATAATGCTCTATCACGAGGTTGTCTACTAAACTTGGAAAAATTAAACTCATGAGACACACCACCAAAACTGACACCGACAGTTTATTTTTCACAATCTATTTTAGCATTGACGGTGCTCAAGAAAGGTCTACCAAAGATAATGGGACAAAAGTCATCTTGTGGGGAACCAAGAACTAGAAAATCAGTAGGATATTTTACTTTCCCACACAAGACTTCAACATCTCTAACGATCCCAAGTGGTGTGATGGTGTCTCTATTAGCAAGTTTAATAGTAACATCGATATCTTCTATTTCAGCGGGTGCTATTTCATTCATAATTTCTTGGTATAAGGTAAAAGGAATAGCACTCACACTAGCACCCAAATCACATAAACCATGATAGCAATGATATCCTATTTTGACTGAGACAACATGCATGCCCACTACGGGTCTATGTTTATCTATTTCATCGGGCTTAGCGATTCTAGCAGCTTCATCACAGAAGTAGATAACATGCCCGTCAATATTTTCTGCCAAGAGATCTTTAACCATAGCAACACTAGGTTCTACTTTAATTTTCTCAGGGGGCTTAGGTGCTCTAATATTACTCTTGCGAACCACAGTTGATACCATAGCATGTTCCTTTATCCTAACAGGGAAAGGTGGTTTTTCAATATAAGCGGTAGGCACAACTGGATCAACATTGTAAATGATGGTTTCATCTTTAGCTATGACCGGTTCTTTAATTTCTTCTTTAATAGGGGGATGATATTTAAACCACTTCTCCTTAGGGAGATCAACATGAGTAGCAAAATCTTCACAGAAAGAGGCTACTATCTCAGAGTCATGGCCATATTTAGTGCTAAACTTGTGAAAAGCATCGGTATTCATAAAAGATTTAACACAATCAAACTCAAGCTTTATACCTGACTGATTACCTTCATCGAGTTCCCAATCTTCAGAGTTGCGTTTAATTCTTTCTAAGAGATCCCACTTGAATTCAATAGTCTTCTTCATAAAAGAACCACCACAAGAAGTATCGAGCATGGATTGATCAGTATGAGAAAGCCGAGCATAAAAATTCTGAATAATAGCTTCTCTCGGAATATCATGATTGGGGCATGAATATAACATTGACTTAAGCCTCCCCCAAGATAGAGCGATGCTTTCTCCTTCACGAGGCCAAAAATTATATATATAATTCCGATCACGATGAACTAGATGCATGGGATAAAACTTTTGATGGAATTCCAATTGCAATCGATTCTAGTTCCATGATCCAATATCATCACATAGCCTATACCATGTTAATGCTTTTCCCTTCCAAGATAAAGGGAAAACCTTCTTCTTAGCTTCATCTCCGTGTAAACCTGCAAGCTTAAATAATCCACAAATTTCGTTCACATATAATAGGTGCATATCAGGATGTTCAGTTCCATCTCCTGCATAAGGTTTAGCAAGCAGTTGTTCTACCATACTTGAAGGAATTTCATGACCAATATTTTCAGTAGGTGCAGTAGTTTGAGGGGCAACTAATTGTGGTTCCGGTCGAGGTGAAGATACCTCGAACAAACCCCTCAAAGGATTTTTTTCCCATAGTAACAAGTAACAATAAATTTCAGCACGTAGTATAAGTTTTTCCTTACCGATTTCCACTTACCAAGAGAGCTTCACTCCCCGGAAACGGCACTAGAAAAGAGTCTTGATGACCCACAAGTACTGGGGATCAATCGTAGTCCTTTCGATAAGTAAGAGTATCGAACCCAACGAGGAGCAGAAGGAAATGACAAGCGGTTTTCAGCAAGGTAATTTCTGCAAGCACTGAAATTGTAGGTAATAGATAGTTTGATAGCAAGATAATTGGTAACGAGCAAGTAACGGTAACGATAAATAAGGTGCAGCAAGGTAGCCCAATCCTTTTGTGGCAAAGGACAGCCCTGAACAGTCTCTAGTAATAAGCAAAGTGTTCTTGAGGGTACACGGGAATTTCATCTAGTCACTTTTATCATGTTGGTTTGATTCGTGTTCGTTACTTTGATAATTTGATATGTGGGTGGACCGGTGCTTGGGTGCTGTTCTTACTTGAACAACCTCCCACTTATGATTAAGGGCCTTTTGCATTTCTGTCCCTAACTCGAACCGCCTACTCATATTTGCCCCTAATTTTGAAGCATGCTCAAATTTGCCCCTCTTCCATTAAGTGCGCTTATAGAAATGCCCTTCCGTACATTTTCCGTCCAGTCAAAGGCCTTTGACCATTAAATTTTTCTATAAGCGCACTTAACGGTCAAAGGCCTGTGACTGGACGGAAAATGTACAGAAGGGCATTTCTATAAGTGCACTTAACGGAAGATGGGCAAATTCGAGCATGCTTCGAAATTAGGGGCAAATCTGAGTAGTGGGTTCAAGTTAGGGGCACAGATGTAAAAGATCCTATGATTAACCCCCCCGCAAGCATCCGCAACTATGAGAAAAGTATTAAGATAAAATCTAACCATAGCATTAAACGTTTGGATCCAAATTAGCCCCTTACGAAGTAGCGCATAAACTAGGGTTTAAGCTTCTGTCACTCTAGCAACCCATCATCTAATAACTACTCCACAATGCATTCCCTTAGGTTCAAGGATGGTGAAGTTTCATGTAGTCGACGTTCACATGACACCACTAAGGGATCACAACATACATATCATCAAAATATCGAAGACATATCAAATTCACATGATTACTTGCAACATGACTTCTCCCGTGACCTCAAGAACAAAGGTAACTACTCACAAATAATATTCATGCTCAAGATCAGAGGGGTATTAAATAGCATAATGGATCTGAATATATAATGTTCCACCAAATAAACCATATAGTAATCAACTACAAGATGTAATCAACACTACTAGTCACCCACAGGTACCAATCTGAGTTTCCGGTACAAAGATTGAACACAAGAGATGAACTAGGGTTTGAGAGGAGATGGTGCTGTTGAAGATCTTGATGAAGATTGGCCTCCCAAAGATGAGAGGGGTGTTGGTGATGACGATGGCTTCGATTTCCCCCTCCGGGAGGGAAGTTCCCCCGGTGGAATCGCTCTGCCGGAGGGCAAAAGTGCTCCTGCCCAAGTTCCGCCTCGAGACGGCGGCGTTCCGTCCTGAAAGTCCTCTCCTTATTTTTTCTAGGTCAAAAGACCCTATATACCAGAAGATGGGGACCGGAGGTGGGCCAAGGAGGGCACAACCCACCAGGGCGCGCCTGGTGGGCCTGGCGCTCCCTGGTGTCTTGTGCCCACCAGGTTGGCCCCCTCTGGTAGTTGTTTGCTCCAGTATTTTTCATTAATTCCAAAAATATTCTCCGTAAAGTTTCAGCTTCATTGGAGATGTGCAAAATAGGTATCTCTGATGTGCTTTTTCAGATACAGAATTCCAGCTGCCGGTATTCTCCCTCTTTGTGTAAACCTTGCATATTATGAGAGAAAAGGCATTAGAATCACTGCCTAAAGCATTATTATTCAACAAAACATAATAAATAATAGTAGGAAATCATGATGCAAAATGGACGTATCACCGTGATCAAAAAGATATAAGTGAAGTACTAGAGCAACTGCTAAGCTCAAAAGATATAAGTGAAGCACATAGAGTATTCTAACAAATTATGATGAAGGTGTGTCTCTCTTAAATAGGTGTGTCCAACAAACAATGATTGTGGCAAACTGAAAGTAAAAGCAAACAAAAGCAAACGACGCTCCAAGCAAAACTCATATCATGTGACGAATAAAAATATAGCTCCAAGTGACATACCGATGCATTTGAGACGAAAGAGGGGATGCCTTCCAGGGCATCCCCAAGCTTAGACGCTTGAGTCTCCTTTAAAATATTGCCTTGGGGTGTCTTGGGCATCCCCAAGCTTAGGCTCTTGCTACTCCTTATTCCTTTGTCCATCAAGATAACACCCACAACTTGAAAACTTCAATCACACAAAACTCAACAAAATCTCGTGAGATCCGTTACTATAAGAAACATATTGCATAATTTAAGTACTGTTGTAAATTGATTAAAATTTCATAAATGCATAATAGGTACTGTATTCTAACTTCTCCATGGCTTATACCCCCCGATACAATCCATAGCATAATCAAAACAAGCAAATATGCAAGCAAAAACAGAATCTGTCTAAAACAAAACAATCTGTAGCAATCTGTAGAGAACCTATACTTCTGTAACTCTTAAAATTCTGAAAAATTAGGACTACCTCTAAAATTTGTATAGCAACACTGTGTAAAATTTCAGATCATTATCACGCTCCAGCAAAAAATGAAAATTCCTGTACTGGAGTCAAAAGTTTCTGTTTTGTTTCAGCATCGATTCTACTCATCTTGTGAGTCATCCCAAAGGCTTTACTTGGCACAAACACTAATTTAAACACAAAACATAATCATTACATAGGCAATAATCATGCTATTAAATATAAACAGAAAGTTTAAAGCAAAAAATTTAAGATAACTATTGGGTTGCCTCCCAACAAGCGCTATTGTTTTATGCCCCTAGCTAGGCCTAATGCATAGTTTCAAGTATTGTCATCTTTGACACTCCACCCATAAGTAGATCTCATGATTGATTCATAAGTTGGTTTAATTCTCTTTCTAGGGAAGTGTTCCATCCCTTTCTTTAATGGGAATTGGAATCTTATGTTTCCCTCTTTCATGTCAATGATTGCACCTATAGTTCGTAAGAAAGATCTTCCAAGTATTATGGGACAAGAATGATTGCAATCAATATCAAGCACAATGAAATATACAGGCACATAATTTTTATTTGAAATAATAAGCACATCATTAATTCTACCTAAAGGTTTCTTGATGGTAGAATCCACAAGATGCAAGTTGAGGGAACAATCTTCAATATTAGTGAGACCAAGCACATCACAAAGAGTTTTAGGAATAGTGGAAACACTAGCACCAAGGTCACACAAAGCATTGCATTCATATTTATTGATCTTTATTTTTATAGTAGGTTCCCACTCATCATGCAATTTCCTAGGAATAGAAACTTCAAGCTCAATTTTCTCATCATAAGTTCTTATCATAGCTCCTACTATATGTTCGGTAAAAGCTTTGTTTTGTTCATAAGCATTAGGTGAGATAATAACGGATTGCAACAAGGAAATACATTCTACTAAAGAGAAATTATCATAATTAAAGTCCTTGTAATCCAATATAGTGGGTGCATCACTAGTTAAAGTTTTGACCTCTCCAAACCCATATTTTTCAGTTTTAGCATCAAGATCATCACCCTCCACGCAAACGGGACGCTTCTCTACTAAAGTTGACTCATCTCCAGTCCCTTTATCATTTACATTCAGAGAGGTAAATAAAGATTCAATAGGAGAAACACCAATCATTTTAAGATCTTCATCATGATTCCGATAAAAACCGGGTGGAAGAGCTTTTTCTAAGAATTCCCGCTTAGCTCTCAACTTAGCGGTCCTCTACTTACTTTCATTAGTAGATATTTGGATAGATTAATAGCATAATTGAAATCATGCTTGGGTGGCAAAGCTTTATTTTTAAGTGTTTCCACATCAAGAGCAATTATATCCATGTTTTTAGCCAAAGTGTCAACTACATGCAATTTTTCTTCTACCATAGTGTTGAAAACCTTTTGAGAACTAATAAATTCTTTAATTGTGTTCTCAAGATCAGAGGGCATCCTATTAGAATTTCTAGAAGAATTGCCATAAGAATTACCATAAGAATTTCCATAGTTGTTAGAGGAATTACCGGGGTAGGGTCTAGAATTGAAATTTCCTTTATAAGCATTGTTGTTGAAATTATTTCGTGAGACAAAGTTCACATCAATAGCATAATTATTTTGCTCAATCAAAGTAGATAAGGGAACATCATTGGGATCAACATGAGCATTTTTACTAGCAACCATATTCATAACAGCATCCACTTTTTCACTCAAAGTAGCGATTTCTTCAACAGAATTTACCTTCTTACCGGTTGGAGCCCTTTCGGTATGCCATTGAGAATAATTTGTCATAATGTTGTCCAGAAGTTTTGTGGCCTCTCCTAAGGTCACATCCATAATGGTACTACTCGCAGCAGAATCTAGAAAATTTCTAGACACAAAGTTTAGTCTAGCATAGAAGTTTTGGATAATCATCCACATATTTAAACCATGAGTTCGACAATTTCTTATCATTAATTTCATTATCTCCCATGCTTGTGCAACATGCTCTTGATCTTGCTGTTTAAAATTCATTATTTGATTTCTAAGGGAAATGATCTTAGTAGGAGGAAAATAATTGGCAATAAAAGCATCTTTACACTTATCCCATGTTCCAATACTATTACGCGGTAAAGATGAAAACCAAGCTTTAGCTTTATCTCTTAGTGAAAAAAGAAAATAATTTTAATTTCACAATATCATTATCCATATCCTTTTTCTTTTGCATGTCACATAATTCGACAAGGGTATTAAGATGTGACGCGGGATCCTCATTAGGACTTCCCAAAAATTGATCTTTCATGACAAGATTTAGCAATGCAGCATTGATACGTCTCCATCGTATCTATAATTTTTGATTGCTTCATGCCAATACTCTACAACTTTCATACACTTTTGGCACTAGGAGACTAACTTACTTACCCAGTACCCAGTGCCAGTTCCTGTTTTTTGTGTGTTTTTTGTTTCGCAGAAAATCCATATCAAACAAAGTCAAAACGCGATAAAAATTACGTAGATTTTTTTGGAATATATGTGATTTTTGAGAGTCGGAATCAGTAGAAGACGATGCCCGAGGGCCCCACAAGCCAACAGGGCGCGGCCCTAGGAGGGGTCGCGCCCTGATGGCTTGTGGCCAGACCTTAGGTCGGTTGAGGCTCTCGTTATGCCGTAAGGAAGATATTTTCGTGATAAAAATCCCGTCAAAATTTCAGCCCGATCGGAGTTACGGATCTCCGGATATTTAAGAAATGGTGAAGGGGTCACAAACCAGTCGCGAAAACAGAAGGGAAATAGAAAGAGAGATCTGATACGTCCATTTTGCATCATGATTTCCTACTGTTATTTACTTTGTTTTGTTGAATAATAATGCTTTGGGGAGTGATTCTAATGCCTTTTCTCTCATAATATGCAAGGTTTACACAAAGAGGGAGAATACCGACAACTGGAATTCTGGACCCAAGAAAAGCACGTCAGAGATACCTATTCTGCACAACTCCAATGAAGCTGAAACTTTACGGAGATTAGTTTTGGAATTAATAAAAAATACTGGAGCAAAAATCTACCAGAGAGGGGCCACCTGGTGAGGAGCACCCACCAGGGCACACCAGGCACCCCCTGGCGCGGCCTGGTGGGTGGTGCTCACCCTGGCCCACCTCCGGAGCCCATCTTCTAGTATATATTCCCAAAAAATCTAAAAAAATTAGGAGGAGGACTTTCGGGATGAAGCACCGCCGCCTCGAGGCAGAACTTGGGCAGGAGCACTTTTGCCCTCCGGCGGAGCGATTCCGCCGGGGGAACTTCCCTCCCGGAGGGGGAAATCAAAGCTATCGTCATCACCAACACCCCTCTCATCTTTGGGAGGCCAATCTTCATCATCTTCAACAGCACCATCTCCTCTCAAACCCTAGTTCATATCTTGTGTTCAATCTTTGTACCGGAACCTCAGATTGGTACCTGTGGGTGACTAGTAGTGTTGATTACCTTGCGTAGTTGATTGCTATATGGTGTATTTGGTGGAAGATCATATGTTCAGATCCATTATGCTATTCATTACTCCTTTGATCTTGAGCATGTTTATTATTTGTGAGTAGTTACCTTTGTTCTTGAGGTCACGGGAGAAGTCATGTTGCGAGTAATCATGTGAATTTGATATGTGTTCGATATTTTGATGATATGTATGTTGTGATTCCCTTAGTGCTGTCATGTGAACGTCGACTACATGACACTTCACCATTCATGGGCCTAAGGGAATGCATTGTGGAGTAGTTATTAGATGATGGGTTGCTAGAGTGACAGAAGCTTAAACCCTAGTTTATGCGCTACTTCGTAAGGGGCTGATTTGGATCCACATGTTTAATGCTATGGTTAGACTTTGTCTTAATACTTTTCTCATAGTTGCGGATGCTTGCGAGGGGGTTAATCATAAGTAGGTTGTTAGTTCAAGTAAGAACAACACCTTAGCACTGGTCCACCCACATATCAAATTATCAAAGTAGCGAACACGAATCAAACCAACATGATAAAAGTGACTAGACGAAATTTCCGTGTACCCTCAAGAACACTTTGCTTATTACTAGTGATTGTTCTGGCCTATCCTTTGCCTCAAAAGGATTGGGCTACCTTGCTGCACCTTGTTTACCGTTACCGTTAGTTGCTCGTTACAAATTGCCTTGCTATCAAACTATCTATTACCTACAATTTCAGTGCCTGCAAAAATTACCTTGTTGAAAACCGCTTGGCATTTCCTTCTGCTCCTCGTTGGGTTCGACACTCTTACTTATCGAAAGGACTACGATTGATCCCCTATACTTGTGGGTCATCAAGACTCTTTTCTGGCGCCGTTGCCAGGGAGTGAAGCGCTCTTGGTAAGTGGAAATCGGTAAGGAAAAACTTATACTACGTGCTGAAATTTATTGCTACTTGCTACTATGGAGAACAATCCTTTGACGGGTTTGTTCGGGGTATCTTCACCTCGAACGGAACCACAATTAGTTACCCCTCAACCTACAACACCTACTGAAAATGTTGCTTATGAAATTCCTTCGGGTATGGTGGAACACTTGCTTGCTAAACCATATGCAGGAGATGGAACTGAACATCCTGATATGCATCTCTTATATGTGAACGAAATATGTGGATTATTTAAGCTTGCAGGTTTACCCGGAGATGAAGTTAAGAAGAAGGTTTTCCTTTTATATTTGCAGGGAAAAGCATTGACATGGTATAGGCTATGTGATGATCTTGGATCGTGGAACTGGAATCGTTTGCAATTGGAATTCCATCAAAAGTTTTATCCTATGCATCTAGTTCATCGTGATCGGAATTATATATATAATTTTTGGCCTCATGAAGGAGAAAGTATCGCTCTAGCTTGGGGGAGGCTTAAGTCAATGTTATATTCATGCCCCAATCATGACATTCTGAGGGAAGTTATCATTCAGAATTTTTATGCTCGGCTTTCTCATAATGATCAATCCATGCTCGATACTTCTTGTGCCAGTTCTTATATGAAGAAGACTATTGATTTTAAGTGGGATCTCTTGGAAAGAATTAAATGCAACTCTGAAGATTGGGAACTCGACAAAGGTAATGAGTCAGGTATAAAGCTTGAATTAGATTGTGTTAAATCTTTTATGAGTACCGATACTTTTCACAAGTTTAGCACTAAATATGGATTTGACTCTGAGATAGTAGCCTCTTTCTGCGAAGCATTTGCTACTCACGTTGACCTCCCTATGGAGAAGTGGTTTAAATATCATCCCCCTATTAAAGAAGAAATTAAAGAATCGGTCATGGCTAAAGAAGAAACTATCTTTTACAATGTTGATCCAGTTGTGCCTACTGCTTATATTGCAAAGCCACCTTTCCCTGTTAGGATAAAGGAACATGCTAAGGTATCAACCGTGGTTCGTAAGAGTAATATAAGAGCACCTAAACCCCCTGAGCAAATTAAAGTAGAACCTAGTGTAGCTATGGTTAAAGATCTCTTGGAATAAAATATTGATGGGCATGTCATTTACCTTCGTGATGAAGTTGCTAGAATTGCTAAACCTGATAAGAAAGATAAACATATACCTATAGAAGGCTTGCCCGTTGTCTCAGTTAAAATAGGAGATCATTGCTACCTTGGTTTATGTGAGTTAGGTGCTAGTGTGAGTGCTATCCCTTTTACCTTATACATGGAAATTATGAATGAAATAGCACCTGCTGAAATGGAAGATATTGATGTTACTATTAAACTTGCTAATAGAGATACTATCACACCACTTGGGATTGTTAGAGATGTTGAAGTCTTGTGTGGGAAAGTAAAATACCCTACTGATTTTCTAGTTCTTGGTTCCCCACAAGATGACTTTTGTCCCATTATCTTTGGTAGACCTTTCTTGAGCACCGTCAACGCTAAGATAGATTGTGAAAAACAAACTGTCGGTGTCAGTTTTGGTAATGTGTCTCATGAGTTTAATTTTTCCAAGTTTAGTAGACAACCTCGTGATAAAGCATTACCTAGTGAATATGAGATAATTGATCTTGCTTCTATTGCTGTGCCTCCTACTGATCCTTTAGAACAATATTTGCTTGACCATGAAAATGATATGCACATGCGTGAAAGAAATGAAATAGATCAAATTTTCTTCGAACAACAACTTCTCCTGAAACACAATTTGCCTATTGAAACTCTTGGAGGTCCTCCTCCACCTAAAGGTGATCCCGTGTTTGAATTGAAACAATTGCCTGACACTTTGAAGTATGCTTATCTTGATGAGAAAAAGATATATCCTGTTATTATTAGTGCTAACCTTTCAGAACATGAAGAAGAAAGATTATTGAAAGTTCTAAGGAAGCACCGGGCTGCTATTGGATATACTCTTGATGATCTTAAGGGCATTAGTCCCACTCTATGTCAGCACAAGATCAATATGGAACCTGATGCTAAACCCGTTGTTGATCACCAACGGCGGTTGAATCCTAAGATGAAAGAAGAGGTAAGAACTGAAATATTAAAGCTTCTGGAAGCAGGTATAATCTGTCCCATAGCTGATAGTAGATGGGTAAGTCCCGTTCAGTGTGTCCCTAAGAAATTAGGTATTACCGTTGTTCCTAATGATAAGAATGAACTCATTCCACAAAGAGTTGTCACTGGCTATAGAATGATAATTGATTTTATAAAATTAAATAAAGCTACTAGAAAAGATCATTACCCTTTGCCTTTCATTGATCAAATGCTAGAGAGACTATGTAAGCACATACACTTTTGTTTCCTAGATGGATATTCTGGTTTCTCTCAAATACCTGTGTCACAATCTGATCAAGAGAAAACCACATTCACTTACCCTTTTGGAACTTATGCTTATATACGTATGCCTTTTGGTTTATGCAATGCACCTGCTACCTTTCAAAGATGTATGACTGCTATATTCTCTGATTTTTGTGAAAAGATTGTGGAGGTTTTCATGGATGATTTTTCCGTTTACGGAACTTCTTTTGATGATTGCTTAAGCAACCTTGATCGAGTTTTGCAGAGATGTGAACAAACTAATCTTGTCTTGAATTGGGAGAAGTGCCACTTTATGGTTAATGAAGGTATTGTCTTGGGGCATAAAATATCTGAACGAGGTATCGAGGTGCATAAATCTAAAGTTGATGCAATTGAGAAAATGCCATGTCCTAAAGATATTAAAGGTATTCGAAGTTTCCTTGGTCATGCTTGTTTTTATAGGACGTTCATTAAAGACTTCTCTAAAATTTCTAGGCCTCTTACTAATCTTTTGCAAAAGGATATTCCTTTTGTTTTTGATGATGATTGTGTGGAAGCCTTTGAAACACTCAAGAAAG
This sequence comes from Elymus sibiricus, assembly GCA_039707655.1. Lineage (NCBI taxonomy): Eukaryota > Viridiplantae > Streptophyta > Magnoliopsida > Poales > Poaceae > Elymus > Elymus sibiricus. Next base: position 118,841,464 of record CM077667.1, on the reverse strand, counting down.
CCTTAACCTCTACACTTATCGTTCAACCACCTGATTGGAACTTGCCTTTTGAAATTATGTGTGATGTTAGTGATTATGCTGTTGGTGTTGTCCTAGGACAAAGAGTTGATAAGAAATTGAATGTTATCCATTATGCTAGTAAAACTCTAGATAGTGCCCAACGAAATTATGCCAGTACTAAAAAAGAATTTTTAGCAGTTGTGTTTGCTTGTGATAAATTTAGATCCTATATTGTTGACTCCAAATTTATTGTTCACACCGATCATGCTGCTATAAAGTATCTTATGGAAAAGAAAGATGCTAAACCTAGACTCATCAGGTGGGTTCTCTTGCTTCAAGAATTTGACTTACATATCGTTGATAGGAAAGGAGCTAAGAACCCCATAGCTGATAACTTGTCTAGGTTCGAAAATATCCTTGATGACCCACTACCTATTGATGATAATTTCCCTGACGAACAGCTAGCTGCAATAAGTGTCTCATGTAACACACCTTGGTATGCTGATTATTCTAATTACATTGTTGCTAAATATATACCACCTAGTTTCACATACCAACAAAAGAAAAAATTCTTCTATGACTTGAGACATTACTTTTGGGATGACCCACATCTTTATAAAGAAGGAGTAGATGGTATTATTAGGCGTTGTGTACTTGAGCATGAACAGGAACAGATCCTACGGAAATGTCATTCCGAAGCTTATGGAGGACATCATGCGGGAGATAGAACTGCTCATAAGGTATTGCAATCCGGATTTTATTGGCCTACTCTTTTCAAAGATGCTCGTAAGTTTGTCTTGTCTTGTGATGAATGTCAAAGAATTGGTAATATCGGTAAGCGTCCAGAAATGCCTATGAATTATTCACTTGTTGTTGAACCATTTGACGTGTGGGGTTTTGATTACATGGGGCCTTTTCCTTCCTCTAACGGGTACACTCATATTTTAGTTGTGGTTGATTATGTCACTAAGTGGGTAGAAGCTATTCCAACTAGTAGTGCCGATCACCACACCTCCATTAAAATGCTTAAAGAGGTTATCTTCCTGAGGTTTGGAGTCCCTAGATATTTAATGACCGATGGTGGTTCACACTTTATTCATGGTGCTTCCCGTAAGATGCTTGCTAAATATGATCTTAACCATAGAATTGCATCACCTTATCATCCTCAATCTAGTGGTCAAGTAGAACTTAGCAATAGAGAAATAAAATTAATATTACAAAAAGCTGTCAATAGGTCTCGTAAGAATTGGTCTAAGAAATTAGATGATGCACTTTGGGCCTATAGAACAGCTTATAAGAATCCTATGGGTATGTCTCCATATAAAATGGTATATGGAAAGGCTTGTCATTTGCCTCTAGAACTAGAACACAAAGCATTTTGGGCAATTAAAGAACTCAACTATGATTTCAAACTTGCCGGTGAGAAGAGGCTATTTGATATTAGTGTTGGGGAACGTTGCACGGGAAACAAAAAATTTCCTATGCACACGCAAGATCTATCCATGGTGATGAGCATCTACGAGAGGGAGAGTGGATCTACATACCCTTGTAGATCGCTAAGCGGGAAGCGTTAAGAAACGCGGTTGATGTAGTCGAACGTCTTCGCCATCCAAATCGCCGAGCGTCCCGCGATCCCATCACGATCCATCTCGCGATCCAATCTCGATCCGTCCCGCGATCCCATCACGATCCGTCTCGCGATCCAATCTCGATCCGTCCCGCGATCAAATCACGAATCGTCTCGCGATCCTGATCACGGTCCTTCCGATCTAGCGCCGAACGGACGGCACCTCCGCGTTCAGCACACGTACAGCTCGATGACGATCTCCGCCTTCTTGATCCAGCAAGAGGGAGCGGAGAGGTAGAAGAGTTCTCCGGTGGCGCGACGGCGCGGCGGCGATGGTGGTGGAACAATTCCGGCAGGGCTTCGCCTAAGCACCGCTGAAACTAGACTAGAGGAGAAACCGATCTAGATGAAGTAGAGGGAGCACGTGGCAATTAGGGTTAGCTCTTCCCTCTAAATCCTCTAGTATATATAGGAGGGAGGGAGGGAGGGGAGGAGGCAGCCTCAAACCCTCAAGGTTTTGCCGAAATTGGAGGTGGAGGAGTCCTACTCCAATCCTATTAGGAGTAGGATTCCTCCTCTCCACTTGGAAACCCTTTCCACCTTTCCTCCTTTGGATTTTTTCCACCCAAAGCCACATGGGCCTTAGTGGGGGGGGGGGGGGGGTTAGGCCAGCCCACTAGGGGCTGGTTTGACTCCTCCCACAGCCCATGAGGTCCTTTGGGTCGAGACACCCCTCCCGATGGTCCCCGGTACCCCTCCCGACACTCCCGGTACACTACCGAAATACCCGAAACTTTTCCGGTGACCAAAACAGGACTTCCTATATATCAATCTTTACCTCCGGACCATTCCGGAGCTCCTCGTGACGTCCAGGATCTCATCAGGGACTCCGAACAACCTTCGGTCACCACCATACATAAGTCTACTATACCGAAACGTCACCGAACCTTAAGTGTGCAGACCCTGCGGGTTCGAGAACTATGTAGACATGACCAAGACACCTCTACGGTCAATAACCAATAGCGGGACCTGGATGCCCATATTGATTCCAACATATTCTACGAAGATCTTTATCGGTTGAACCTCTATGTCAAGGATTCAGTTAATCCCGTACGCTGTTCCCTTTGTTCTTCGGTATGTTACTTGCCCGAGATTCGATCGTCGGTATCTCTATACCTAGTTCAATCTCGTTACTGGCAAGTCTCTTTACTCGTTCTGTAATACAAGATCCCGTGGCTAACAATTAGTCACATTGCTTGGAAGGCTTATTGTGATGTTGTATTACCGAGTGGGCCCTGAGATACCTCTCCGTCACACGGAGTAACAAATCCCAGTCTTGATCCAGGCCCACTCAACAGACACCCTCGGAGATACCTATAGAGCATCTTTATAGTCACCCAGTTACGTTGTGACGTTTGATACACACAAGGTATTCCTTCGGTGTCAGTGAGTTGCATGATCTCATGGTCATAGGAACAGATACTTGACATGCAGAAAACTATAGCAATAAACTGACACGATCATATGCTATGTTTATAGTTTGGGTCTTGTCCATCACATCATTCTCCTAATGATGTGATCCCGTTATCAAATGACATCTCATGTCTATGGCCAGGAAACCTTGACCATCTTTGATCAACGAACTAGTTAACTAGAGGCATACTAGGGACACAGTGTTGTCTATGTACCCACACATGTATTTGAGTTTCCAATCAATACAATTATAGCATGGATAATAAACGATTATCACGAACAATGAAATATAATAATAACCAATTTATTATTGCCTCTAGGGCATATTTCCAACAGTCTCCCACTTGCACTAGAGTCAATAATCTAGTTCACATCACCATTTGTTTTACATTGTTATGAATCTAACACCCAATGAGTTCTAGGGTTCGATCATGCTTTGCATGTGAGAGAGGTCTTTAGTCAATGGGTCTGCGACATTCTGATCCGTGTGTACTTTGCAAATCTCTATGTCATACTGTAGACACTGCTACCACACTCCACTTGGAGCTATTCCAAATGTCTGCTCCACTATACGTATCCGGATTGCTACTCAGAGTCATCCAGATTGGTGTTAAAGCTTGCATCGACGTAACCCTTTACGACGAACTCTTTATCACCTCCATAATCGAGAAATATTTCCTTAGTCCTCTAGTTACTAAGGATAATCTTAACTGCTGTCCAGTGGTCCACTCCTGGATCACTCTTGTACCCCTTGACAGACTCATGGCAAGGCACACACAGGTGCGGTACATAGCATGGCATACTATACAGAGCCTATGGATAAGGCATAGGGGACGACCTTCGTCCTTTCTCTTTCTTCTGCCGTGGTCGAGCTTTGAGTCTCACTCAACTCCACACCTTACAAATCAGGCAAGAACTCTTTCTTTGACTGATCCATTTTGAACTCTTTCAAAATCTTGTCAAGGTATGTACTCATTGAAAGTTTTATCAGACGTCTTGATCTACCTCTATAGATCAAGATGCCCAATATTTAAGTAGCTTCATTCTAGGTTTTCCTTTGAAAAACTCCTTTTCAAACAACCCTTTATGCTTTCCAGAAATTCTACATCATTTCCGATCAACAATATGTCATCCACATATACTTATCAGAAATTCTATAGTGCTCCCACTCACTTTATTGTAAATACAAGTTTCTCATAAACTTTGTATAGACTCAAAAACTTTGATCACCTCATCAAAGCGTATATTCTAACTCCGAGATGCTTGCTCCAGTCCATAGAAGGATCGCTGGAGCTTGCATATATTTTAGCATCCTTAGAACTGACAAAACCTTCCGGTTGTATCACATACAACCTTTCCTCACGGATACCGTTAAGGAAATGATGTTTTGACATCCATCTGCCAGATTTCATAATCGAAAAATGCAGCAACTGCTAACATAATTCCAACAGACTTTAGCATCACTACGGGTGAGAAAGTCTCATCGTAGTCAACTCCTTGAACTTGTGAAAAACCGTTTGCCACAAGTCGAGCTTTATTGACGGTGACATTACTGTCCGCGTCCGTCTTCCTTTTAAAGATCCATTTGTTCTGAATGGCCTTTCACCCTTCTGGTAATACTTCCAAAGCCCATACTTTGTTTTCTTACATGGATCCCATCTCGGATTGCATGGCCTCTAACCATTTCTCGGAATCCGGGCCCATCATCGCTTCTCCATACCTCGTAGGTTCATCGTTGTCCAACAACATGACCTCTAAGACAGTGTTGCCGTACCACTCAGGAGCAGTACGCGTCCTTGTCGACCTACGAGGTTCGATAGTAACTTGATCCGAAGCTTTATGATCATCATTATTAACTTCCTCTTCAACTAATGTAGGCTCGACAGAAACAACTTTCTGCGCTGCGCTACTCTCTGGTTGAAACAAAGGTTCAACAACCTCATCGGTTCTATCTTCCTCCCACTCAATTCTTTTGAGAGAAACTCTTTCTCGAGAAAGGACCCGTTTTAGCAACAAACACTTTGTGCTTGGATCTGAGATAGAAGGTTTACCCAACTGTTATGTTAGGGTATTCTATGAAGATGCATTTGTCCGCTTTGGGTTCGAGCTCATCAGGTTGAAAACCTTTTCCACATAAGCGTCGCAGCCCCAAACATTAAGAAATGACAGCTTAGGTTTCTGCCAAACCAAAATTCATACGGTGTCATCTCAACGGACTTAGATGGTGCCCCTTTTTAAAGTGAATGTAGTTGTCTCTAATGCATAACCCCAAAACGATAGTGGCAAATCGATAAGAGACATCATAGTACGCACCATATCCAATAGAGCACGACTACGACGTTCGGACACACCATCACACTATGGTGTTCCAGGTGGCGTGAGTTGTGAAACAACTTCCACATTGTCTTAAGTTGTATACCAAACTCGTAACTCAGATATTTACCTCTACGATCATATCGTAGATATTTTATCTTCTTGTCACGATGATCTCAAACTTCACTCTGAATTTTTTTGAACTTTTCAAATGTTTCAGACTTGTGTTTCATTAAGTAAATATCCCCATATCTACTCAAATCATCAGTGAAGGTAGGAAAATAATGATATCCACCGCACTCTACAACACTCATTGGACCGAATACATCAACATGTATCATTTCCAATAAGTCACTTGCCCGCTCCATCATACCGGAAAACGGGGTCTTAGTCATCTTGCCCATGAGGCATGGTCCGCATGTCTCAACCGATTCGAAATCGAATGAGTGCAAAGATCCATCAGCATGGAGTTTCTTCATGCGTTTTACACCAATATGACATTTAGCGGCAGTGCACAAGTATGTGGTACTATCATTATTAACTTTCTATCTTTTGGCATCAATATTATGAACATGTGTATCACTACGATCAAGATTCAATAAACCATTCTCATTGGGTGCATGACCATTGAAGGTATTATTCATGTAAACAGAATAACCATTATTCTCTAACTTGAATGAATAACCGTATTGCAATAAACATGATCTAATCACGTTCATGCTCAACGCAAACACCAAATAACATTTATTTAGGTTCATCTCTAATCCCGAAGGTAGAGCGAGCATGCGATGGTGATCACATCAACCTTGGAAACACTTCCAACACTCATCGTCACCTCACCCTTAGCTAGCCTCTGTTTAGTCCATAGCTTTTATTTCGAGTTACTAACATTTAGCAACCGAACCGGTATCCAATACCCAGGTGCTACTAGGAGTACTAGCAAGGTACACATCAATAACACGTATATCAAATATACTTCTATCGACGTTGCCAGCCTTCTTATCTACCAAGTATCTAGGGTTGTTCCGCTTCAGCGACCGTTCTCCTCATAATAGAAGCACTTAGTCTCGGGTTTGGGTTCAACCTTGGTTTTCTTCACTGGACCAGCAACTGACTTGCCATCCATGAAGTTTCCCTCCTAGCCCTTGCCCTTCTCGAAACTAGTGGTTTCACTAACCATCAACACTTGATGCTCCTTCTTGATTTCTACCTTCGCGGTGTCAAACATCGCGAATAGCTCAGGGATCATTATTTCTATCCCTGGCATTTTATAGTTCATCACGAGGTTCTAGTAGCTTAGTGACAGTGACTTGGAGAACTATATCAATCACTATCTTATCTGGAAGATCAACTCCCACTCGATTCAAGCGATTGTAGCACCCAGACAATCTGAGCACATGCTCACCAATTGAGCTATTCTCCTTCATCTTGCAGGCAAAGAATCTTGTTGGAGGTCTCATACCTCTCAACACGGGCACGAGCCTGAGATCCCAATTTCAGCTCTTAGAACATCTCATATGTTCCGTGACGTTCAAAACGTTTTGGAGCCTCAATTCTAAGCCGTAATGCATGACGCATTGAACTATCAAGCAGTCATCAGAACGTGCCTGTCAGATGTTCACAACATCTACAGACGACGCTTGAGGGGGTGGCACACCGAGCGGTGCATTAAGGACATAAGCCTTCTGTGCAGCAATGAGGACAATCCTCAGATCACGGACCCAGTCCGCATTATTGCTACCATCATCTTTCAACTCTATTTCTCTAGGAACATATAAAAATTCAAGGGAGCTACAGCGCGAGCTAGTAATCTACAACATAATTTGCAAAGACATTCTGACTATGTTCATGATAATGAGTTTAGTTAATCATATTACTTAAAAACTCCCACTCAAATTGACATCCCTCCGGTTATTCGAGTGACACATGATCCAAATCCACCAACTCAAGTCCGATCATCACGTGAGTTGAGGTGGTTTCAATGGTGAACATCTTCATGTTGATCATATCTACTCTATGACTCATGGTCGACCTTTCGGTCTCTTGTGTTCCGAGGCCATGTCTGTACATGCTAGGCTCGTCAAGTTTAACCCGAGTGTTCCGCACGTGCAACACTGGCTTGCACCCGTTGTATGTGAACGTAGAGTCTATCACACCCGATCATCACGTGGTGTCTCAAAACGACGAACTTTCGCAACGGTGCACACTCGGGGAGAACACAATTTTATCTTGAAATTTTAGTGAGGGATCACCTTATAATGCTACCGTCGTCCTAAGCAAAATAAGATGCATAAAAGGATTAACATCACATGCAAATCATAAGTGACATGATATGGCCATGAACTTGTGCTTTTGATCTCCATCTTCAAAGCACCGGCATGATCTCCATCGTCACCGGCATAACACCATGATCTCCATCATCATGATCTCCATCAATGTGTCGCCATGAGGTTGTCGCGCCGACTGTTGTTTCCAGGACTATTGCTAACTCATAGCGATAAAGTAAAGCAAAAACTGCGAAAATAATTAAAGACAACCCTATGGCTCCTGCCGGTTGTCATACTCATCGACATGCAAGTCGTGATATTCTATACAATACATGATCATCTCATACATCACATATATCTCATCATGTAATTGGCCATATCACATCACAACATACCCTGCAAAAACAAGTTAGACGTCCTCTAATTGTTGTTGCAAGTTTTACGTGGCTGCTACGGGTATCTAGCAAGAACAATTCTTACCTACGCAAAAACCACAACGGTGATACAAAAATTGCTATTCAACCTTCTCAAGGACCGCCTTTGTCAAATCCGATCTGACTAAAGTGGGAGAAACAGACACCCGCCAGCCATCTTTATGCAACGAAGTTACATGTCAGTTGATGGAACCGGTCTCTCGTAAGTGTACGAGTAATGTTGGTCCGGGCCGCTTCATCCCACAATACCGCCGAATCAAGAAAAGACCAAGGGAGGAAGCAATCTGAATATCAACGCCCACAAACTCCTTTGTGTTCTACTCGAGATCTCATCTACACATAGCCTAGCTCATGATGCCACTGTTGGGGAACGTTGCATGGGAAACAAAAATTTTCCTACGCACACGCAAGATCTATCCATGGTGATGAGCATCTACGAGAGGGAGAGTGGATCTACATACCCTTGTAGAACGCTAAGTGGGAAGCGTTTAGAAACGCGGTTGATGTAGTCGAACGTCTTCGTGATCCAAATCGCCGAGCGTCCCGCGATCCCATCACGATCCATCTCGCGATCCAATCTCGATCCGTCCCGCGATCCCATCACGATCCGTCTCACGATCCAATCTCGATCCGTCCCGCGATCCCATCACGATCCGTCCCGCGATCAAATCACGAATCGTCTCGCAATCCTGATCACGGTCCTTCCGATCTAGCGCCGAACGGACGGCACCTCCGCGTTCAGCACACGTACAGCTCGATGACGATCTCCGCCTTCTTGATCCAGCAAGAGGGAGCGGAGAGGTAGAAGAGTTCTCCGGCGGCGCGACGGCGCGGCGGCGATGGTGGTGGAACAATTCCGGCAGGGCTTCGCCTAAGCACCGCTGAAACTAGACTAGAGGAGAAACCGATCTAGATGAAGTAGAGGGAGCACGTGGCAATTAGGGTTAGCTCTTCCCTCTAAATCCTCTAGTATATATAGGAGGGAGGGAGGGGAGGAGGCAGCCTCAAACCCTCAAGGTTTGGCCGAAATTGGAGGTGGAGGAGTCCTACTCCAATCCTATTAGGAGTAGGATTCCTCCTCTCCACTTGGAAACCCTTTCCACCTTTCCTCCTTTGGATTTTTTCCACCCAAAGCCACATGGGCCTTAGTGGGGGAGTTAGGCCAGCCCACTAGGGGCTAGTTTGACTCCTCCCACAGCCCATGAGGTCCTTTGGGTCGAGACACCCCTCCCGATGGTCCCCGGTACCCCTCCCGGCACTCCCGGTACACTACCGAAATACCCGAAACTTTTCCGGTGACCAAAACAGGACTTCCTATATATCAATCTTTACCTCCGGACCATTCCGGAGCTCCTCGTGACGTCCAGGATCTCATCCGGGACTCCGAACAACCTTCGGTCACCACCATACATAAGTCTACTATACCGAAACGTCACCGAACCTTAAGTGTGCAGACCCTGCGGGTTCGAGAACTATGTAGACATGACCAAGACACCTCTACGGTCAATAACCAATAGCGGGACGTGGATGCCCATATTGATTCCTACATATTCTATGAAGATCTTTATCGGTTGAACCTCTATGTCAAGGATTCAGTTAATCCCGTACGCTGTTCCCTTTGTTCTTCGGTATGTTACTTGCCCGAGATTCGATCGTCGGTATCTCTATACCTAGTTCAATCTCATTACCGGCAAGTCTCTTTACTCGTTCTGTAATACAGGATCCCGTGGCTAACACTTAGTCACATTGCTTGCAAGGCTTATTGTGATGTTGTATTACCGAGTGGGCCCTGAGATACCTCTCCGTCACACGGAGTAACAAATCCCAGTCTTGATCCATGCCCACTCAACAGACACCCTCGGAGATACCTGTAGAGCATCTTTATAGTCACCCAGTTACGTTGTGACGTTTGATACACACAAGGTATTCCTCCGGTGTCAGTGAGTTGCATGATCTCATGGTCATAGGAACAGATACTTGACATGCAGAAAACTATAGCAATAAACTGACACGATCATATACTATGTTTATAGTTTGGGTCTTGTCCATCACATCATTCTCCTAATGATGTGATCCCGTTATCAAATGACATCTCATGTCTATGGCCAGGAAACCTTGACCACCTTTGATCAACGAACTAGTTAACTGCAGGCATACTAGGGACACAATGTTGTCTATGTACCCACACATGTATTTGAGTTTCCAATCAATACAATTATAGCATGGATAATAAACGATTATCACGAACAAGGAAATATAATAATAACCAATTTATTATTGCCTCTAGGTCATATTTCCAATAATTAGCTCACTAGATGAATGGAGAACCCAAGCGTATGAAAATGCCAAGCTATTCAAAGAAAAAGTAAAAAGATGGCATGACAAGAGAATACAAAAGCGGGAATTCAAAATAGGAGATTATGTTCTTTTATTCAACTCTCGTTTAAGATTCTTTGCAGGAAAGCTTCTCTCCAAATGGGAAGGACCATATATTATCGAAGAGGTTTATCGTTCTAGAGCTATCAAGATTAATAATGCCGAAGGTACTAACCCGAAGGTGGTCAATGGCCAAAGAATTAAGCATTATATCTCAGGTATGCCTATTAACGTTGAAAGCAATGTTATCCAAACCATGACACCGGAGGAACACATAAAAGAAACCTTCTGGAACACTCCAGAATACTTAAAATTTGGAGGTACGTGATACGGTAAGTAAACGGACTCTGAAAAATCCGCAAAAATATTTTCTGTCAGTTTTGGAATATTTTAGAATTTTAGGAATAAAAAAATAAACCGGAAGGTGATCGAGGTGAGCACGATACACCAGGGCGCGCCCTGGTGGGTGCTGCCCACCTCGGATGCCTTCCCGACTCCGTTTTCCTTTCAAATACTTGTTTCCCAAGAATAAAAATTCTCTATATATACCCCCGACTGCTTTGACGACCGCATCGCAGAAAAATCCTCTATTCTTGTTTCTTGTTGTTTTCTCGTTAGATCTAGATTTCCATGGCTCCACCAAGCTCCTCCAAGGACAAGTTCTTCGAGAAGGTCATCAACCCGTATTTGCCGGAGGTGATGAAGCACCCTCAAGCCATTGAGATGCATGAGGGGGTGCTCCACATCCGCGATGTTCAAGGACCTAAGAAGACCGGGAGCGTGGAGGCTAGGCTTGAAGCGGTGGAGTTGGAAATCTTCAAGTACTAGAAGATGGTGGAGCGTGGACTTAGTGCCAATCACTCCATGATCACGGAATTCACCCGTGATCAGACGGTGGATGTCCGGTCTATGAATGACGCCATCTCCACCCTCAACGAGAAAATTAATTTTCTGCAAAGTCAAGTTTATGATCTTCAAAACCAAGTCTTTGAATATGAGGCAAGATTTAAGGGTATGAGTTTAGCTGCCAGTTGCAGGACTCGGGGGACTCTTGTGTCAACTTATGATGGGGAGCCCTTGCCCTGGAAGCTGGAGGACAAGCATACTACTTCATCTCCACCTTCCTCATCACCACCACCAAAGGAGACTTGAGTACATGGGTATGGGCACTCCGCTTGGCTTGAGCCAAGCTTGGGGGAGGTGCCCCGGTATCGTATCACCACCACTTTTATTCACCTTTACCTATTTTAGTTCTATCTTTAGTTTCCTTTTGCCTTAGTCGAATAAACGTTTAGCGTGATCTATTTTCGTGTGTTAGTCTCGTGGTCTACCTATCTATGTAATCGAGTGAAAACTATATAATAAAGTTTAGTTTGAGTTTTTGTTTCTCTACTTTCTTGTTGAAATCAAATAAAGCAAAAGAAATAAATGAAAAGAATCATATGCTAATCTTATGGTGAGTAATGACATCACATAAGGAAAATTATAAGTAGTAAAATTTATTGGAGATTGGCAAACATAGCATTGGTCAATGATGCAATTCATGAAAGAATTAATTAGGGAAGAGAAGATTCACATGCAAATACACTATCTTGGACATGTTTTATGATTGTGAGCCCCCATCAAATATTATATGTCAAAATTGTTGACGTTGGACAAGGAAGACAACGTAATGATTTATGTTTGTTCATATCCACATAGAAGTTATATTGTCATAGATCCTTCAACATGTGGTGCTTGCTCAATATCTTTGCTAGCCAAAAATTCCGCACTAAGTAGAGATACTACTTGTGCATCCAAAAACCCAAACCCAAACTCTTTCCTTGAGTGTCCACCATACCTACCTATGGATCGAGAAAGATCCCTCAAGTAAGTTGTCATCGGTGCAATAAGGTAATAAAAATTGCTTCTAAAAGTGTTTTGATCAATTAGTGTAAGAGAAAATTGAGCGCTATACGAACTTATGATGGCAAAGTAATAAAAGCGACGGACTTCATAATAAAGGTTGCTATCATAGGGGGAAATATAGCGTGACGTTCTTTTACATTAAGGCATTGGGCATACAAACCAATAAGCGCATGACAACCTTTGCTCCCCTCTGCGAAGGGCCTATCTTTTACTTTTATGCACTTACTTTTATGCAAGAGTCAAAGTATTCCTCTCTATTCCTTTTTACTTTTTCCTTTGCAAGCATCATGTGGTGAGGAACGATCTAGGCACATATATACAGTTGGATTTGGGTGGGCATGAGTTATTATTGTTGACATCACCCTTGAGGTGAATACGTTGGGAGGCAAAACTATAAGCCCCTATCTTCCTATGTGTCCGGTTGAAACTTTGTGCTCATGGGTATGCCGTGAGCATTAGCAATCATAGAAGACTAAATGATGGTTGAGTATGTGGACTTGCCAAAAGGCTCCGACATGAGACCCTTCCTGAAAATATGATGAATTGTAGTTGCAAAGTTGACTGAGAACACAGTTTGTTGGTGTCCAATAAGGTTTATGCTTCATACTTCTATGTTGTGATGAATTGTTACTTGTTCATGAGAAGCTTTATGATAAAAATATATTGAAATAAGTTCTTATGTTAGAGTTTGTTGCTGTTATGACAATAAGCATGATGCTTCTATGTCCGTATTTTGTTTTTATCGACACCTCTCTCTCAAGCCATGTGGACATGCTTTTCAATATCGGCTTTCGCTTGAGGACATGCGAGGTCTAAGCTTGGGGGAGTTGATACGTCCATTTTGCATCATGATTTCCTACGGTTATTTACTTTGTTTTGTTGAATAATAACGCTTTGGGGAGAGATTCTAATGACTTTTCTCTCATAATATGCAAGGTTTACACAAAGAGGGAGAATATCGGCAGCTTGAATTCTGGACCCAAGAAAAGCACGTTAGAGATACCTATTCTGCACAACTCCAATTAAGCTGAAACTTTACGGAGATTATTTTTGGAATTAATAAAAAATACTGGAGCAAAAATCTACCAGAGGGGGCCAGCTGGTGAGGAGCACCCACCAGGGCACGCCAGGCACCCCCTATCGCAGCCTGGTGGGTGGTGCTCACCCTGGCCCACCTCCGGAGCCCATCTTCTGGTATATATTCCCAAAAAACCTAAAAAAAATTAGGATGAGGACTTTCGGGACGAAGCGCCACTGCCTCGAGGTGGAACTTAGGCAGGAGCACTTTTGCCCTCCGGCGGAGCGATTCCGCCGGGGGAACTTCCCTCCCGGAGGGGGAAATCAAAGCTATCGTCATCACCAACACCCCTCTCATCTTTGGGAGGCCAATCTTCATCATCTTCAACAGCACCATCTCCTCTCAAACCCTAGTTCATCTCTTGTGTTCAATCTTTGTACCGGAACCTCAGATTGGTACCTGTGGGTGACTAGTAGTGATGATTACCTTGCGTAGTTGATTGCTATATGGTTTATTTAGTGGAAGATCATATGTTCAGATCCATTATGCTATTCATTAATCCTCTGATCTTGAGCATGTTTATTATTTGTGAGTAGTTACCTTTGTTCTTGAGGTCACGGGAGAAGTCATGTTGCGAGTAATCATGTGAATTTGATATGTGTTCGATATTTTGATGATATGTATGTTGTGATTCCCTTAGTGGTGTCATGTGAACGTCGACTACATGACACTTCACCATTCATGGGCCTAAGGGAATGCATTGTGGAGTAGTTATTAGATGATGGGTTGCTAGAGTGAGAGAAGCTTAAACCCTAGTTTATGAGCTACTTCATAAGGGGCTGATTTGGATCCACATGTTTAATGCTATGGTTAGACTTTGTCTTAATACTTTTCTCGTAGTTGCAGATGCTTGCGAGGGGGTTAATCATAAGTAGGTAGTTTGTTCAAGTCAGAACAGCACCTTAGCACCGGTCCACCCACATATCAAATTATCAAAGCAGCGAACACGAATCAAACCAACATGATAAAAGTGACTAGACAAAATTCCCGTGTACCCTCAAGAACACTTTGCTTATTACTAGTGATTGTTCTGGCCTGTCCTTTGCCTCAAAAGGATTGGGCTACCTTGCTGCACCTTGTTTACCGTTACCGTTACTTGCTCGTTACAAATTGCCTTGCTATCAAACTATCTATTACCTACAATTTCAGTGCCTGCAGAAATTACCTTGCTGAAAACCGCTTGTCATTTCCTTCTGCTCCTCATTGGGTTCGACACTCTTACTTATCGAAAGGACTACGATTGATCCCCTATACTTGTGGGTCATCAAGATCCAATCTCGGAGGGGCTCCTTCCCTCCGGGAGCCATGGCAGCCATGGACCAGAGGGGAAACCCTCCTCCCACCTAGGGAGGAGGCCAAGGAAGAAGAAGAAGGAGGGGGGCTCTCTCCCCCTCTCTCCCGGTGGAGCCGGAGCGCCACTGGGGCATCCATCGTGACGGCGATCTACACCAACAACTTCGCCGCCGTCATCACCAACCCCTCTCCATCAATACCGCCATGATGCTCACCACCGGGAGTCAGTAATTCCTTTGTAGGCTTGCTGGACGGTGGTGGGATTGGATGAGATTGATCATGTAATCGAGTTAAGTTTGATAGGGCTTGATCCCTAGTATCCACTATGTTCTGAGATTGATGTTGCTATGACTTTGCTATGCTTAATGCTTGTCACTAGGGCCCGAGTGCCATGATTTCAGATCTGAACATATTATGTTTTCACGAATATAAGATTGATTTAGATCCTATCTTGCAAGTTGTATGCACCTATTACGTGTCTTGATTCACATACCCCAAGGTGACAATAATTGGGATTCTTTCCGTTGATTGTCGTAGTTTGAGGAGTTCATGTATTCACCATGTGTTAATGCTTTGTTCCGGTTCTCTATTAAAAGGAGGCCTTAATATCCCTTAGTTTCCAATAGGACCCCGCTGCCACGGGAGGGTAGGACAAAAGATGTCATGCAAGTTCTTATCGCAAGCACGTATGACTATATACGGAATACATGCCTACATTACATTGATGAATTGGAGCTAGTTATGTGTCACCCTAGTGTGTAACTGTTATATGATCAATGTCATCTAAATCATTATCCATCACCGATCTACGTGCCTACGCTTTACATATACTGAATCTTGCAAAATTATCCATTACACCTACTAAGTACTTCTACTTTTATTCCCGCAAAGTAGTTTCATACTTGTTCTAGGTGAAGTAAGCATTAGCATGCGTAGAGTTGTATCGGTGGCCGATAGAACTTGAGAGAATATTAATTCTAACTTTAGCTCCTCGTTGGGTTTGACACTCTTACTTATCAAAAAGGCTACAAACGATCCCCTACACTTGTGGGTTATCAAGACCTTTTTCTGGCGCCTTTGTCGGGGAGCAATAGCGTAGTGGTTGATATTCTCGTGTGTGCTTGTTTGCTTTATCACTAAGTAATTTTTATTTTCTGTTTTTAGTTGTTTTATTTTCTGTTATTAGTTGTTTTATATATTTAGTTATGGATATGGAACATGAAACAACAAAAAAATTAGATGTACTTGCTACTTCTGGAGATGGGGAACCTCCTAAAACCCTCGATGCTCGTTATGAGAAACGCGTTAATGACTCCTTTGATGATCCTGAAAAATCCCCATTGAACTTTATAATGGGCGACACGTTGGATCAACGTGAGTAATTTAGGGATTATCGCTTATCTAAAAAAGGGAAACACTTATGGGATCAAATTACAATATTGCGTTGGTTTGCTTGGGATGCATGTTTGAGATGTGATTCTACTTGGTGCTCTGAGTTAGATGCTCCACACCTTCCCTTTCAGTGTTGCTTAATGATAATGAAACCTTGGCTTCTTATGCTAATGGTATATATGATTACTACGATTGTCACACCATGTGTTTGTATCACTATGCCATGCTAAGGATTTATAAAATTTGGAACCATTCAAAACTTTTTGAGTGCAAGTGCTTGTTTGAATTGTTGTTGCTTGCTTGCTTGTTTGACTGTGTTTTGGCAATCAAAGATTTTCTTCTCTCCATATTCATCTTACTTGATCCAAACTTCTTGCCCAATGATCATACCATGTGTATAGTACCTAAAACTATTTTTATCAAATTTTATTTTGGCCAAAAAGGATTTATTCAAATTAGGTCTTCAAAAAACCCCTGAATTGAGGTTTGCACTACAAGACCTCAAATTGGGTGGATTCTTTTTCCCCCAAAGACTTTACTTGAAACCTACTATATATAAGACTTCCCAAAACCACCAAATATTAATTTTAAATATTATTTTACTATATTATTTAAAGGCTTTTTCTTAAGGCCAGAATGGTTTTCGTAGGGAAAAATTATTTAAATGCTTTGAAAATATTTTAGAAAATTTAGGGAAACTAAGTGGACATATATTTTCCATATATATGAGTTTCAACACATGGTCATGTTCAACATAATGGGCAAAACCCTTCAAAACCCTTTCTGCTTAAATCAAGCATTTGAAATATTTCCATAGGAAATAATCTCAATAAAATCCAGGAAATTCCAGAAAGTCACACCTGCTATATGTGATGATCTTGCAAAGTTTCATCTCAATCCCAATTGATTTGATTCACCAAAATATTCCAAAACCCTCTCTGTCCAGAATCAAATTTGAACAACTTTACATTGTGAAGTTTCTCCTATTAACTCCAAACTTTGTGGGCATGTTCTATTACCCAAATAATGGTGATACACCAAGGGGTGCATCAAGGATAATGGAATTGCATGCCTAGATCTGTAGGAACCTGATTCTGTTGATTTCTAGGGTTTACAATGCCTACATTGTGAACTTTCTTCAAACCAGCTCAAACTTGGTGGTCCACTCTATTTTTTTCCACATTTTCATCTTGTCAAATCCCATGGCAAGAAAACTCATTTTACTTGCCCAAATCAACATCAAACACCTTCTCGTTGTTTAGGAAAAACCCTGTTTGACCCTCTTCCACTATTCTCCTTGAGTCTAATTTTTTACCACAAAACCTCCTAGTGCCCATTTACCTCCAGTAGGCTCTGCATGGCCATGGCTCAATTATTGGTGAGGTAAAACCCCACATTTCTGCTCTGGACAGCAAGGTTGCGAGCTCTTTCTACCTCTCCCCCACTCCATTTCTTTTCTCCCTAGCTCCAGAGCATCCAAGGGCCATCTCCAGTACCCCCAAGGGCTAGTAGACAAGGTGGGGCACCCCAGAGCGCGCGGGCAACGGCTATGCCAGCCATTTGCACGCTTTGGAACGCGCTACAGTGCGCTCCCGCACTGTAGCCACGCCCATCCCGAGCCCCCCGACCACCTGGGGATGCGGGAGCTTGTCCCCTGGCCCTCCTCGACGTTCGTGACATGGCAGTGTGTCGCCCCCTCCCTCTCTCTCCCTTGACTCAACCAAGCGTGCCCGAGCGCCGCCCGAGCCGGCCAACGCGCGAGGTCTGATACGTCTCCAATGTATCTACAATTTTTGCTTGTTCCATGCTGTTATATTATCATTCTTGGATGTTTTACAATCATTTTATAACAAATTTATATCATTTTTTGGGACTAACCTATTGACATAGTGCCAAAGTGCCAGTTGCTGTTTTTGCTTGTTTTTTACTTCGCAGAATATCAGTACCAAACGGAGTCCAATCGCGACGAAACTTTTTGGAGATTTTTTCTGGACCAGAAGACACCCAGTGGGCCAAAATAGAGCCAGGAAGGTGGGCTGTGGAGAGCACAACCTACCAGGG
Organism: Elymus sibiricus; assembly: GCA_039707655.1. Lineage (NCBI taxonomy): Eukaryota > Viridiplantae > Streptophyta > Magnoliopsida > Poales > Poaceae > Elymus > Elymus sibiricus. Next base: position 118,823,302 of record CM077667.1, on the reverse strand, counting down.
CACGCCAGGGGGCCCTCGACGCGCCTTGATGGGTTGTGCCCTCCACGGGGCCCCTCTCCACCGCCTCTGATGCCTATAAATTCTCAAATATTTGGAAAACACTAGGGGAGTCAACGAAACACAATTCCAGCCGCCGCAAGTTCCAGAACCTCGAGATCCAATCTAAACACCATCACGGAGGGGTTCATCTTCTTCATAGGTGCCTCCCCGATGATGCGTGAGTAGTCCACCATAGACCTATGGGTCCGTAGGTAGTAGCTAGATGGCTTCCTCTCTCTCTCTCTCTTATGATTCTCAATACAATGGTCTCTTGGAGATCTATTTGATGTGAACTTTTGTGGTGTGTTTGTTGGGATCCGATGAATTTTGACTTCATGATCAGTTTCTATCCATGAATATTATTTGAGTCTTCTTTGATCTCTTATATGCATGATTACTTATAGCCTCGTATTTCTTCTTCGAATCTTTGGTTTAGTTAGGCTAACTAGATCGATTTTTCTTGCCATGGGAAGAGGTGCTTTGTGATGGGTTCGATCTTGCGGTGTCCTTTCCCAGTGACAGAAGGGGCAGCAAGGCACGCATGTATCGTTGCCATTAAGGATAACAAGATGGGGTCTATTCCTACATGAATAGATCTTGTCTACATCATGTCATCGTTCTTATTGCATTACTCTGTTTTTCCATGAACTTAATACACTAGATGCATGCTGGATAGCGGTCGATCTGCGGAGTAATAGTGGTAGATGCAGGCAGGAGTCGTTCTACTTATCTTGGACGTGATGCCTATATAATGATCATCGCCTTGGATATCATCATGATTATTTGATCTTCTATCAATTGCCCAACAGTAATTTGTTCACCCACCGTGTGCTATACTCATGAGAGAAGCCACTAGTGAAACCTACGGCCCCCGGGTCTACTTTTCCAACATATTTCTTTCCGATCTATCTTTTTGCCTCTTTGTTTTCAGATCTACAAAACCAAAAACCCAAAAATATATTGCTGCACTTTTTATTTGCCCTTTTTATTTTATGCTCTTGAGAGATCTATCTCTCCTATCCATCACTACCTAATCTATCTTTTTACCGTAGAGAGATTGACAACCTCTCTTTCGCGTTGGGTTGCAAGTATTTGTTATTTGTGTGCAGGTGCTGCTTATTTGGTGGTGGTGATCCTCCTACTGGTTCGATAACCTTGGTTTCATAACTGAGGGAAATACTTACCGTCGCTGTGCTACATCATCCCTTCCTCTTTGGGGAAATACCGACGCAGTCTCAAGCCACGTCAAAGAAATTTTTGGCGCCGTTGCCGGGGAGGAAGCGGTCTCTTCTACGTGCCTATCTCAGGCGCCGAGGAGACTCCATCATCATCTACCAGGCTCCTAATCACAAATTTTCCATTTGCCTCTCGTTTTCCTCTCCCCCACTTCACCAATTTGCTGTTTTATTCGCCCTCTTTTCGTTTGCCTTTTTTTCGCCGGATCTCTTCCTTGCTTGCAATCTTGTTTGCGTAGTCATGATGACTCAAGAAAACACCAAGTTGTGTGATTTTTTCAATACTAATAACAATGATTTTATTAGTACTCCTATTGCTCCTCCTGCCAATAGTGCGGAGTCTTGTGATATTAATGACGCTTTGTTGAATCTTGTCATGAAAGATCAATTTGCCGATAATCCTAATGAGGATGTCGCGTCCCATCTAGACACGTCCGTAGAATTGTGTGATATGCAAAAGAAAAAAAAGATGTGGACAATGATATTGTGAAGTTGAAATTGTTTCCTTTTTCATTGCGGGATCATGCAAAAATTTGGGTTTCTGCTTTGCCTCGCAATAGTATTAATTCTTGGAATAAGTGCAAGGATGCTTTTATCACCAAGTATTTTCCGCCCGTGAAAATTATTTCCCTTAGGACGCAAATCATGAATTTTAAGAAACTTGAGCATGAACATTTTGCGCAATCTTGGGAAAGAATGAAATTGATGCTAAGAAATTGCCCTACTCATGGTTTAAATCTTTAGATGATCATACAAAAAAATTATGCGGGATTGAATTTTGTCTCTAGAAATCTTTTAGACTCCGCCGCGGGTGGTACTTTTATGGAGATTACTTTGGGTGAAGCTAATAAATTCCTAGATAACATCATGGCAAATTATTCACATTGGCATACCGAAAGAGCACCTACTAGTAAAAAAATTAATTCGGTTGAAGAAATTAGTACTTTGAGTGACAAGGTTGATGCTTTGATGAAATTGGTTGCTAGTAAAAATGCTCCTATTGATCTTAATGATGTGCCTTTGTCTACCTTGATTTAGCAAAATAGTGATTCCGTAGATGTGAACTTTGCCTTGCGAAACAATTTCAATAACAATGCTTATAGAGGTAATTTTAATCCTAGGCCTTTTCCTGGAAATTCCTCTAATAATTATGGTAATTCCTATGGTAATTCTTCTTATCATAATAATAGGAACACCTCTGATCTTGAGAGTAATATTAAAGAATTTATCAATGCGCAAAAGGCTTTCAATACTACGATAGAAGAAAAGTTGAATAAGATTGATGATATGTCTAAAAGCATCGATAGAATTTCTCATGATGTTGAAAATCTCAAGTTGAAAGCTTTTGTGCCTAAGATTGATGAATCAATTAAAGCTTTATATGTCTCCATGGATGAAAGTAAGAAAAGAACCGCTATGCTTAGAGCTAAAAGAGAAATCTTAGAAAAATCGTTTTCTAGTGATTGCCTTCATAGAAAAGATGAAGATCTTAAAGTGATTGGTGTTTCTATTGATTCCATGTTTAGTAATATTAAAATTGATGATGAAGGGACTGAAGTAGAGTCAACTTTAGCTAGAAGGCGTCGCAATAATTTGGAGGGTGAAAATCTTGATGAAAATTTTGATAAAAATGGGTTTGAAGAGGTCAAAACTTTAACTAGTGATGTGCCCACTATTTTGGATTGCAAAGACTTTAATTATGATAGTTGCTCTTTGATTGATTGTATTTCTTTGCTGCAATCCATGTTGAATTCACCCCATGCTTATGAGCAAAATAAAGCTTTTACTAAACATATCGTAGATGCCATGATGAAATCTTTTGAAGAAAAGTTGGAGTTGGAGATTTCTATTCCTAGAAAATTACATGATGAGTGGGAACCTACTATTAAGGTCAAGATTAAAAATTATGAGTGCTTTGCTTTATGTGATTTGGGTGCTAGTGTTTCCACGTTTCCAAAATCTTTATGTGATGTGCTTGGTCTTACCAATATTGAAGAATGTTCTCATAATTTGCACTTGGCGGATTCTACTATAAAAAAATTGGGAAGAATTAATGATGTTCTTATTCTTGCAAATAGGAATTATGTTCCCATTGATTTTATTTTGCTTAATATTGATTGCAACCCGTCTTGTCCCATTATACTTGGTAGACCGTTTTTACGCACTATAGGTGCCGTGATTGATATGAAAGAAGGAAATATTCGTTTTCAATTTCCACTAAGAAAGGGTATGGAACACTTCCTTAGAAAAAGAATTAAGCCACCATATGAATCAATCATGAGGGCATCCTATGGATCCAAAACCAAAGATGACAATACTTGAATCTATGTGTTATGCCTAGCTAGGGGCGTAAAACGATAGCGCTTGTTGGGAGGCAACCCAATGAATAATTTTTTTTTGCTTTTTCCTTTCTGTTTTTGAGTGTTGACACAATTATGACTCTATTATGATTGTGTTTTTATGGTTTATTTAGTGTTTGTGCCAAGTAGAACCTTTAGGATGACTCACGAGATGAGTAGAAGCGATGCTCAATCTGAAACAGAAACTTTGCATCCAGTATTTGAATTTGAATTTTTTGCTAGAACGTGATCTTGAGCTGAAATTTTAACACAGTGTTTCTATACGAATTATTTATGTTTTCCTAATATTTCAGAATTTTTAGAGTTACATAAGTATGTTTAGAGTACATATTACTACAGACTGTTCTGTTTAAGACAGATTCTGTTTTCGTTGCATTGTGTGCTTGTTTTGATGAATCTATGGGTTATATTGAAGGGTATGAGCCATGGTAACGTTAAAATACAGTAGGTATAATGCAATAATAAAATATGAATGGGTTTGCAACAGCACCTAAAGTAGTGATTTTCTTTATTATACTAACGGATCTCACGAAGATTTTGTTGAGTTTTGTGTGATTGAAGTTTTCAAGTTTTGGGTGAGATCACGATGGATGAAGGAATAAGGAGTGAAAAGAGCCTAAGCTTGGGGATGATACAGCACCCCCAAGATATATCCAAAGAGAAACAAGCTACTAATCTTGGGGATGCCCCCCGAGTGGCATCCCCTCTTTCTTCTAACAACCATCGGTATTTTACTTGGAGCTATATTTTTATTCGTCACATATCATGAGTTTTGCTTGGAGCGTCTTGTATCTTTGCTTGCTTTGCTTGTTAGTTTTTCATTTGTATCCTTTCTGTACACACCTATTTGGGAGAGCCAAAATTATGCTATTATTTGTTAGAATTGCTCTCTATGCTTCACTTAAATTTTTTGAGCTATAGAATTGCTCTAGTGCTTCACTTATATCTATTTGAGCACAGTGTGCTTGGAATTTTTTTGTATAAATACTCTCATGATTCACTTAGATTAATTTGAGAGCTAGTAAATTTTGAAGAAATTCTCTCATGCTTCACTTATACCTTTTTGAGAGATGAAATCTTTATGCTCATGTGCTTCACTTAAATTTGTTTGAGCTTGTCAAAAAAGCAATGGCAATATATGAAACTAGTCCCAAAGTTATAGATATCCAAGGAGGATATAATAAAAACTTTCATGAAGATCATTGGACAAATTAAACTTGATTCCTTGTAATAGTTTTGAAACATCATGATAGTAATATGTGAGTCATGTTAGTGAGTAATTATGCTTTAGTAGGAATATTGGTGTTAAGGTTTGTGAATCCCTATGCAAGTACGAAAGTCAATAGTTATGCAATGAAATTACATCCTACTTATGGTGCATTATTCGGTGTTAGTTATGCTCAATGCTCGCTTATGTGAATTTTCGTTTCTTGGTTTGGTTGCTTCTCAATCTATTTGCTAGCCTCCATTTGTATTAAGTAGAAATACTACTTGTGCATCCAAAATCCTTAAACCAAGTTTTGCCTTATGAGTCCACCATACCTACCTATATGTGGTATTTGCATGCCGTTCCAAGCAAATTTGTATGTGCCATCTCTAAATTTTCAAAATAAATTTTCTCTTTTGTGTGCTCGTACCGCTCATGAAACGGTCAGGAGTGTCCAATATTTTTCCATGCTAGATGTGTTATTCTCAAGATGAGTGTTTATTCACTTGTCATTGCACGAGAGTGCGGCGGTAACAGGGATGCCCATTCCCGAAATGAAAAAGAAAAAAAGTATTTACTTTATGTTGTCAAATAATAAATTCCTTGAAAGTTTGGTGGAAAAAGGAATAAACTTTATTTTCTGTTTGGGAACCGCCTATGATATATCTAGCATGGAAAGTATTGTGAGCTACTTTGTCGTTTTCGTTGACAGGAAAAGCATGCCACCCAAAATATTTTTTCTCTCTCAGTTTAAAACTTTGAGCTCTGGCACCTCTACAAATCCCTACTTCCCTCTACGAAGGGCCTATCTATTTACTTTATGCAATTTTTATTTTTTACTTTGAGTATCCATCTTCTCTTATAAAGCACCAACTAGGGGGCACTATGATTGTACTTGAGCATTGGGCATAGCTAATATTTGAGTGTGTTTCATGAATGGTTCAATGATTGAGCATGATGGGCTAGGGATAACTTTCTTTAGTGTTGATATTTTGAAAGACATGGTTGCTTGTTGACATGCTTGAGTATTGAAGTCATTATGTTAAAACTAGACTATTGCTTTGAATCATCTATAAGTCCAAATGTCCATGCTATACAAAAGAAAAGAATGTGATGAACATGTTAGGCATCATTCCACAACAAAAATTCTGTTTTTATCATTTACCTACTCGAGGACGAGGAGGAATTAAGCTTGGGGATGCTGATACGTCTCCAGCGTATCTATAATTTTTGCTTGTTCCATGCTATTATATTATCATTCTTGGATGTTTTACAATCATTTTATAACAACTTTATATCATTTTTTGGGACTAACCTATTGACATAGTGCCAAAGTCCCAGTTGCTATTTTTGCTTGTTTTTTACTTCGCAGAATATCAGTACCAAACGGAGTCCAATCGTGACAAAACTTTTTGGAGATTTTTTTTGGACCAGAAGACACTCAGTGGGCCAAAAAAGAGCCAGGAAGGTGTGCTGCGGAGAGCACAACCCACCAGGGCGTGCCAGGGGCCCCCCGACGCGCCCTGATGGGTTGTGCCCTCCACGGGGCCCCTCTCCACCGCCTCTGATGCCTATAAATTATCAAATATTCGGAAAACCCTAGGGGAGTCGACGAAACACAATTCCAGCCGCCGGAAGTTCCAGAACCTCGAGATCCAATCTAAACACCATCACGGAGGGGTTCATCTTCTTCATAGGTGCCTCCCCGATGATGCGTGAGTAGTCCACCATAGACCTACGGGTCCGTAGGCAGTAGCTAGATGGCTTCCTCTCTCTCTCTCTCTTATGATTCTCAATACAATGGTCTCTTGGTGATCTATTTGATATAAACTTTTGCAGTGTGTTTGTTGGGATCTGATGAATTTTGAGTTCATGATCAGTTTCTATCCATGAATATTATTTGAGTCATCTTTGATCTTTTATATGCATGATTACTTATAGCCTCGTATTTCATCTTCGAATCTTTGGTTTAGTTAGGCCAACTAGATCGATTTTTCTTGCCATGGGAAGAGGTGCTTTGTGATGGGTTCGATCTTGCGGTGTCCTTTCCCAGTGACAGAAGGGGCAGCAAGGCACGCATGTATCGTTGCCATTAAGGATAACAAGATGGGGTCTATTCCTACATGAATAGATCTTGTCTACATCATGTCATCGTTCTTATTGCATTACTCTGTTTTTCCATGAACTTAATACACTAGATGCATGCTGGATAGCGGTCGATGTGTGGAGTAATAGTGGTAGATGCAGGCAGGAGTCGGTCTACTTATCTTGGACGTGATGCCTATATAATGATCATCGCCTTGGATATCATCATGATTATTTGATCTTCTATCAATTGCCCAACAGTAATTTGTTCACCCACCGTGTGCTATACTCATGAGAGAAGCCACTAGTGAAACCTACGGTCCCCCGGGTCTACTTTTCCAACATATTGCTTTCCGATCTATCTTTTTGCCTCTTTGTTTTCAGATCTACAAAACCAAACACCCAAAATTATATTGCTGCACTTTTTATTTGCCCTTTTTATTTTGTGGATCTATCTCTCCTATCCATCACTACCTAATCTATCTTTTTAGCGTAGAGAGATTGACAACCTCTCTTTCGCGTCGGGTTGCAAGTATTTGTTATTTGTGTGTAGGTGCTGCTTATTGGGTGGTGGTGATCCTCCTACTGGTTCGATAACCTTGGCTTCATAACTGAGGAAATACTTACCGTCGATGTGCTGCATCATCCCTTCCTCTTTGGGGAAATACCGATGCAGTCTCAAGCCACGTCAAGCTCACATGCGCGGGCGACAGGGCCTCCCCCTGCTCCTTCTCTCCCTTTCCCTAGTCGTAGGCAAAGCCCACGAACGCCTCTGAACCAGTCCGGACCCCTCCCGCTGCCTCCAGCGACGGTTACGGCCTCGCCGGCACACGGGTCCGCGGTGGACCATCGCCCCCCCTATAAAAAGCCCCTCCCGAGGCCTTCTCTTCCCTTTGGAACTTCCCCCCACTCCTCAATCTCACCCCTGCACCATCCATTCCATCCCCGAAGCACCCAGCTCGTAGATCGACCCGAGGCTCCGCTGGTGCAGCTCGCCGTCGATCTCTGGGTAGGGAGCCCCTCCGGCCTAGTTCTCTTTCTCCCTGGCCCCCTCTCACCTCCCTGGCGACGTTCCACTCCTTTCCCATGCAGATTGCGGCCGGAGACAACCGGACCAAGCTCGCCCAAAAGTTTCCCCATCGCGTCCGCTCGCCGCCGGCGCCTCAGGCCACGCCGGCAACCCCTGCGACTTCCACCGAGACCGCGACACCTCCCTGGACCCGTTCCCATCCTCATCTCCCCTCGCCGTGGACGCAGCTGACGCCGGTGAGCCCCGCCACCCTCTGTCCAGAGGTGGACGACAGACCTGACAGGCGGGCCCCACTCATCAGCATCTGCCTCGCCTGCCCCTCTCTTCCACTCGCTGACGTTGGGGCCCACGCGTCAGGTTTAAACCTGGCTGCGCGCACGCCCCCAGCTCAGTTGGGCCGGCCTGGCTAGTTGGGCCCGGTTCGGCTGGGCATTTGGCCCGATGGGCACAGTGCCTTTTTCCTTTTTCTTTTTCTGGCATTATTTCCAAAAATTCAACGGGAGTAAATATTTGTCCAATTCCAATAATTCTTCCACCATAAATCTTGTCATATTCTCTAGTATTTAATGATGCTATTTGTGAATTTTTTTTGAAAATGTTTTATGTAGTGGTTTTATTTAAAACCTAGTTTTAATTATTTTTAGAATCTGCTAAAATAGATTTCAAAACCTTTTTCACTTCAAAACCAAATACAAATATTTTTAGTTGTGAATGGAGTATTTTACAGAGTAGGGTAACATTTCAGAAGTGGATTATGTGCTCTGTTTTTGCTGTGATTCTTATTTTTGCCCGTTATAAATAGCGATGATAGATTGCGTTGTTGACGAGGGAGTCGGACCCGAAGACTTTGAAGACCCCGAGGACCTTGTTGAACCAGGCAAGCAGCCCTTTGACCATGTCTATGAACCCTTTTTGCATGGCATATAGCACTTTATTTTGTGATGTTGATCATGTTGATGTGGTGACCACTTCGATGGGTTTCCCCCAATACTTTTACCATTGATACTTGCATCGTGCATGACCCTACCTCCTTATGAGGGTTATGCGGGTGGGAGTTGTTAGGTTGCTAAGTAGTTTCTACGCAAAGTGGGACGGGCTTATGCATGGTGTTGGAAGCAAAGTGTTTTCAAAGGCTTTTCGAAAACCCCGTCGGGTGACACTAATGCCCGAGGGAGATGAAGTTGAGCTAGGTAACCACTTGATAAAGAAGTGGTGTACCGGGGCAAGAAGTGTGTGTGTGTTTTCGAAAACGGAGAGATTTAAGATTTGTTGACCATCCCAACCTTACATGTACAACCATGATACCCCTTTTTGGACGGGGCTTTGTTGATTACTTTGGTGGGTACTAGCAAAGAGCCCGCATTACTAGTGGCGAGAGTGGCGTGGTCACTCTCGATACGGGGTCATACCGGAATGGACGATCATGGGCTGTTTTCACAAACACCAGGCACACCGTTGTGTGCCCTCATGGATGATACGTCTGATGTATATCATGAGGGATGTCACCAATGAGTGGACTCTTTGTTTAGTATCGCCAGGGAAAAGGCATTGTTCAGGTGCTTACCTCGGGTATGCAATATACCATGAGCCGTGGATGACACGGAAGTTCCCCGAGTCTTGTGGGTAAAGTGTGCAACCTCTGCAGAGTGTAAAACTATTCGAATAGCCATGTCCACGGTCATGGACAGTTGGAGGTCCTGCTTAAACTACACCCGATGTTTTCACAAACTTGGCGTGTGTGTATGTGTGTGGGAGAAAGATGATACTTGAGCTAAGTCCGATGACTTGGCGTGAAGATTGGACATGAGATGTTCAACTTCTGTTTATATTTATATCTGTAACCTGTTCACATGGATACTTGCTACCTCATGATGCATGCTTTTACAAGTTAATTGATCATGTCATTGCACTGAAAATTAGCTTTCCGCAAACTTACCTACTTGGTGCTATATCATGCATTGTTATACCTTGTTCCAAAACATGGGTTGCTTGCGAGTACATTCAAAGTACTCATTGGCTTGCCACTGGTTATTTAATTGGCAGGCATGGAAGAGCAGGAATATGGTGAAGAGTTCGTTGGTGAGGAACATGCGAACTAGGACGCTTCCCAGTCAGAATGCCTGTAGGGTTAAGGCAGATGTTATGGGCCTACGCTATGCTTCAAGATTTCCGCTGCGAGTTTATGTTTGCTATTTGGCCTTCATGGCCCTATCTATGTAAGACTTGACCTTGATGGTCTTGATTTGTGTAAGACGGTATGTATGGATGTAAGACTCCTTTTATTCAGCTTCTGTGTGTTCAGTGAGCATTGATCTCTGGGATCACTGTACACGTGCATTCGGTGATCACGACTTATGAGTCGGGGTCCCCACAATGATGTGGAATGAATAGAAGAATTTGTTGCTTTTAAGGGTGCTTTTGAAGTTGCCTCTTTGATTGAAAAGTGTGATGATGTTTCTTACAAATCTGAAAATCTTGCCATACTTAAATATTGCTATGAGAATTATGAATGCAATGCTGATATTATTGAATTTATTAAGGGAAGGACCGCTACATTGGAAGAGACTACTATTTTGCAAGAATCTATGGAAGAAGAAATTGCTGAATCTGTGAGCTCATTAGATGAAAAACATGAGGAGGAGAGCGAAGAACAAAAGGAAGAAGAGCGGATTAGCTACCCGTGCCCACCTTCTAGTGAGATTAACTCTTCAACTCATACATTGTTTAATTTCCCTTTGCACATACCGAAGGATGAATGCTATGATGATTGCTATGATCCCTTGGATTCATTTGAAATATCCCTTTTTGATGAACTTGATGCTTGCTATGCTTGTGGCCATGATGCCAATAGGAATGATGCTTATGGAGATGAACTTGCTATATTTCCTTATGTTAAGCATGAAATTGTTGCTATTGCACCCACACATGATAGTCCTATTATCTTTTTGAATTCTTCCAACTTCACTATATCGGAGAAGTTTGCACTTGTTAAGGATTATATTGATGGGTTGCATTTTACCACCACACATGATGATTTTGATGAATATAATATGCATGTGCTTGCTGCTCCTACTTGCAATTATTATGAGAGAGGAACCAAATTTTCACCTCTCTATGTTTCCAATACGATAAATTTGCAAGAAACTACTTATGCTATGAATTGGCCTTCACTTTGTGTGAATGAATTGTTCTTATATGACATGCCAATGCATAGGAAGAGAGTTAGACTTTGTTGTCACATGATATATGCCACTTTGTGCTCACTACTAAATTACAAATCATTGTTAATTAAAATTGGCTTTGATATACCTTGGGATCTGTGTGGATCAATTACTTGAGCACTATATGCCTAGCTTAATGGCTTTAAAGAAAGCGCTGCCAGGGAGACAACCCAGAAGTTTTAGAGAGTCATTTATTTCTGTTGTGTGCTTTTAAAATAATTAAAAACAAAAAATTAAGTGGGGAACTTAAAGTGGGGGCTAGCCTTGAACTTTGTTTATGCCCATGGAAACTTTGTGAATCTTGATTACATAAAATTTTCAACAAAAATAATTATCCCCTTGTACAAATCCATTGTATTATAAAAATAATGTGCCAAGAATTACCTTTAGGATGTTTGAATTGTTTGTTTGGTATGTGCTGTGTAAAAACAGAAACTTTTGCTGTAGTGTTTGAATTTTCATATTTTACTGGAACGTGCAAAAATTCTGAAATTTTTACACAGTACTTCTATGCAAATTCTTTATTACTTACTAATGTTTCAGAATTTTTTGAGTTACAGAAGTATAGTTTCTCTATAGATCTTTACAGACTGTCCTGTTTTTAACAGATTGCTGTTATAGTTGCTTTGCGTGCTTATGTTTGAATTCTTGTTGAGCCCCAATGACTTGGGAGCCATAGAATTGTGATAGCATACAGTGGGTAATATTAGATTATAATTATGCAATAATGTTATGGCAGGATATGATGAGATTTGATGATTATGTACTAACGTTTCTAATGAAAGTTCTGTCAAGTTTTGTGTGGATGAAGTGTTCGAAGATCGGGGAGGTATCGATATGAGAAGAATAAGGAGAGACAAGAGTTCAAGCTTGGGGATGCCCAAGGCACCCGAAGTAAATATTCAAGGAGACTCAAGCGTCTAAGCTTGGGGATGCCCCGGAAGGCATCCCATCTTTCTTCTTCAACAACTACCGGTATGTTTCGGTTTTTGTTTTGTTCACATGATATGCGTAAATTCTTGGAGCGTCGTGTGCCTTTTATTTTCCTTTTAGAATGCACCATGATGGTATGGGAAAGTCCATGGTTGATTTATAGAATGCTCTTTGCACTTCACTTATATCTTTTGAGCTTTATAGAATGCTTCATGTGCTTTACTTATATCATTTGAAGTTGGATGCCTGTTTCTCTACATATAGAAAACCGTTATTTGTAGAATGATCTTTTGCTTCACTTATATTTACTAGAGCATGTCCAGGTCTTTTGTAGAAAGAATTAAACTCTCATGCTTCACTTATACCTATTTAGAGAGTTAACTGGAATTGGTCATTTACATGGTTAGTCGTAAAATCCTACATAAAACTTGTAGATCACTCAATATGATATGTTTGATTCCTTGCAAAAGTTTTGCGACATTAAGATAGTAATATGTGGGTGAACTAGTTGATGATTGTGGATTAGTAAGAATATTGATGTTAAGGTTTGTGATTCCCGAAGCATGCACGTATAGTCTCTAGTTAGGCGATGAAGTGGGAGCATAATTTATCCTTGATTGAAATCCTTTGTGCTGTTATAATCGGGGGGCGCGATGATTAACTCCTTCCAACCTCCTCCCTAGGAGCATTGCGGGGAGTACTTCGATTTGTGATAAAACTAATAAAACTTTGCAACAAGTATATGAGTTCTTTATGACTAATGTGAATCCGTGGACATACGCAATCTCACCTCCACATATTTGCTAGCCTCTTCGGTACCGTGCATTGCCCATTCTCACCTCGAGGATCGGTGCAACTTTAGCCGGTGCATCCAAACCCCGTGACATGATACGCTCTATTGCACATAAGCCTCATTATATCTTCCTCAAAACAGCCACCATACCTACCTATCATGGCATTTCCATAGCCATTCCGAGATATATTGCCATGCAACTTCCACTGTCACTTCATATTACTTGTATTTCCATTGTCATATTGCTTTGCATGATCGTAAAATAGCTAGCATGATATTTACATGGCTTGCCTGTTTTTTGATATCTTTTGCTATGCTAGATCATTGCACATCCTAGTACACTGCCAGAGGCATTTATATAGAGTCATATCATCCTATCAGTTTTTCATATCGATTTGTAAGTAAATAAAAGTGTGCTGATTATCATTATTAGAGCATTGTCCTAGTGAGGAAAGAATGATGGAGACGATGATTCTCCCACAAGTCGAGATGAGACTCCGGACCAAAAAAATAATGATGGGGGAGGCCAAATGAGCCCACCATCCATTCAAAAAAATGAAAACAATGAAAAAAGAAATCAAAAAAGTGAGAGAAGGGACTTTGCTACTATCCTTTACCACACTTGTGCCTCAAAGTGGCACCATGTTCTTCATACAGAGAGTCTCCTGTTTTGTCACTTCCATATGCTAGTGGGAATTTTTCATTATAGAACTTGGCTTGTATATTCCAATAACGGGCGTCCTCAAATGCCCGAGTTCTTCATGAGCAAGCAAGTTAGATGCACACCCACCTAGCTTCAGTCGAGCTTTCATACACTTATAGCTCTATTGCATCCGTTGCATGGCAATCCCTAAGCCTCGCATTAATATCTATTGATGGACATATCCATAGCCCGTTGACACGCCAAGTTGATGCGAGACTTTCTTCTCCACTTTTACCCCTTCGAAACCTACCACCACATTGTATTCCACCTATATGCTATGTCCATGGTTCACGCTCAAGTATTGCGTGAAAAATAAAAAAGTTGATGCACATTCAAAAAGTACGATCCAATTGCTTGGTTTGACACCGTGGTGCTCATGATTTATACTTTATGCTAGAAAGACCAAGCATGACAGACTATATGATTTTGTAGGGATAACATTCTTTGGCATTGATATTTTGAAAGGACATGATTGTTTGCTGGTAAACCTGAGTATGGATGTCTTTTTGTCAGACTATTGCCTTGAGTCACTTGTATCTTAATATTCATGCCATGATTAGACATTTGTTCAACATTCTGTTAGCACTACTGGAATCAGGGACTTTGCCATCTGCCAGCTCTTTGCCGTCTGCTGGCAGATGGCAAAGAGGATATTTGTCGTCTGCTTTTATAAAGCAGACGGCAAAGAACATGCTGATGGCAAAGAGGCTCTTTGCCATCTGCACTTCTTTGCCGTCTGCTGGCAGACGGCAAAGAACAAAGTGGGCCCCACTTGGTACTGCACTTGCCAGGTCACACGGGCCACTTCTTTGCCGTCTGCTGGCAGACGGCAAAGAACTCTTTGCCGTCTATCAGCAGACGGCAAAGAGGTGAGGGGGGCCCACAGTGTAACGGCGGGGACGGGCTAACGGCCCCCCTCTTTGCTGTCTGCGCCGTCTGCCAGCAGACGGCAAAGAGGGGGCTTAATTTTCGCCATCTCCCCGCGCCTCCCGCCTCTCTCTCTTTCTCTCACCTCTCTCTCTCTCACACCCGCGCCCGTTCCCCTCTCTCACCGCCGCCGCCACCGCCGCCCCCTCCCCGCCCTCTCGCCGCCGCCCCCTCCCCCCCTCTCTCACCGCCGCCGCCGCCCCCTCCCCGCCCTCCACCACCGCCTGCCCCCCTCCCCGTGGCGCACCTCCACCACCGCGGCGCCGCCCCCTCCTCACGGCCCTCCTGCCGCCGCCGCCCCCTCCCCGGCGGCCTCCTCTCCTCGCCGCCGGCCTCCTCTCCTCGCCGCCGGCCGCCCTGCCCCCTGCCCCTCTCTGGTGAGCTTCCCCTGCCCCCCTTTTAATTTATTTTTTCTGTTTTTCTAATTAGATTTTTAGTTTTCTGTTTTTAGATGTTTTGCAAATAGTTGTTTAGGTGTTTGGGTAAATAGGAAAAAATATTTAGACATTTAGGTAGAAAAAAAACCTAGAAGAAAAAAAAGAAGAAAAGAAGATGAAAAAAAAGGAAAAATAAAAAAGAAAAAGAACAAAAAATAATAATAAGAAGAAGAAACAGAAGAAGAGGAGGAGGAGAAGAAAAAAGAAGAAGAAGAAGAAGAAGAAAAGAGGAGAGGAGGAGAAGAAGAAGAGGAAAAAAGGAAAGGAAGAAGAAGAAGAGGAGGAGGAGGAGGAGAAGAAAAAAGAAGAAGAGGAAGAAGAAGAAGAAAAAAGAGGAGAGGAGGAGAAGAAGAAGAGGAAAAAGGAAAGGAGGAAGAAGAAGAAGAAGAAGGAAAAAAAAGGAAGAAAAGGAAGAAAAGAAAGAAGAGGAAGAAGAAGAAAAGAAAAAAAGAGAAAAAACCCCGACCCCGACACGGCACCTCGACCCCGACCCGACAACCCGACCCCGACCCGACACCCCGACCCCGACACCCCGACCTCGATCCCGACCCCGACACGGCACCCCGACCCCGACCCGACAACCCGACCCCGACCCGACACCCCGACCCCGACACCGACCCCGGCACGGCACCCCGACCCCGACCCCGACCCGACACCCCGACACCGACACGGCACCCCGACCCCGACCTGACACCCCGACCCCGACACGGCACCCCGACCCTGACACCGCGACACGACGACACCCAGACACGACACCCCCCGACACCCCGACCCCTACACGACACCCAGACACGACACCCCCCGACACCCCGACCCCTACACGACACCCCGACACCCCGACACCACGACACCACGCCTCCCAGACACGACACCCCTGACCCCCGACACCTCTTCGGCCTCCTGTTGACCGAAAAGGTGCTCTTCGGCCTTCCAGAGGCCGATGGGGTCATATATTTGTGAATTATGAGTTAGGAAGTATATTTCCCGATTTTGTTAAGAAAAACATCATATATATTTGTGTTGATCGGGTGGATTTAAATGTGCAGTTCTTTCGGGGCTGCGAGGGTCTGGTGTTCGACGACCTCCCCGTGCGTTCGACGAGCTCCGCCCCTGCGTTCGTGGGTGAGCACAAATGACATCTCCTCCTCCCCCCTTCATTTGCTCTTTTCCGGTCTTCGTGCCGATGAAACTTGCTAGCTATAGGTGTCAATCATCAGTATGCGTGACCACTATGCGTCTCCCGTTCGAAAGGGTTACATCTATAAATATGCTTGCATTTGCATATTTATAACCGTGATTCTTTCGAATTGTCCAACGTTATCCATGGACAGCCCGAGTATGTGTAGATTGGGTTCGTTTTCCCATATGCTCTGCTCCGGATCCGATGCAGAATTTCGTCAGTGCCTCCCTGTTGTTCTCCGGGTACACATCCTCTCTGCTTATTGCCGAGACGTGTATCAGGAGAACAGCGGGGAGGTGCTGCCGAAATTTTGCGTCGGATCCGGAGCAGAGCATGGGAAAACGAACCCAATCTACACATACTCGGGTGGGATTAGGACCTATCTTTACCTACTAGCGTCTAGGTTGCATGGACGTAATAAAACTGACAAACTCTATTAACTGATGAATATGGTTTGCTGAATTATGTATATATTTCTTGTGTGTTTAGTAGGTAGGCAAGATGAGTGATCGTGCTTGGATGTACACCGGTCACCCTAGTCAGAAAGAAATGACCATTGAATGGTTAACAAAAACCAAGGGGTTTTTGAGCGCCGCATTTGCAAATGGCCAGGATATAACCTGGTGCCCCTGTGTCCGGTGCGACAACCATAAAAAGTGGACATGGGATGAAATGGGTAAACACTTGCAGAAGTGGGGTTTTACGACTGATTATACGGTGTGGAGATTTCATGGTGAGTCTGCCCAACGTGCCAGAGCTGAGGTGGTTCGTCGTCGCACCGACGAGCATGGTACCGGGATCGAAGACATGGTGCAAGACTTTGATGATGCTCGGGATTCGGACGATGAGATGGAGGAATCTGCAAAGGCCTTCTATGAAATGTTGGAGTCTTCAAAACGTCCTCTCCACGAGCACACTGAGCTTTGTCAGCTGGATGCCATCGCGCAAGTAATGGCTCTCAAGGCTCAGTTCAACCTGGGCAGAGAATGCTACGACGCGATGATGACGATATTTGGACGCTTTCTACCCAAAGGCCATGTATTGCCAGCAAACCTGTACTAGTCGGACAAAATCCTACGTGCGCTTAAGATGCCCTATGAGAAGATAGATGCCTGTGAGAATGGATGTGCCTTATTTAGGCTTGAGTATGCGGGCTTCAACTATTGTCCCATTTGCAAGTCTTCCAGGTATGTTGTGGTAGACAACGGTATGGGTGAGAAGAGTCAGACCAAAATCCCAGTTAATGTTCTTCGGTATATGCCAATCATACCAAGACTTCAACGTCTTTTCATGGTCGAAGAGACGGCCAGACAGATGACGTGGCATAAATTGGGCAAAAGAACCGAACTAGATGCAGATGGGAATCCGATGTTGGGACACACTTCAGACGCTTTTGCGTGGAAGCACTTCGATGCTTTACATAAGGACAAAGCGGCAGATCCAAGGCATCCTCGAGTCGCCATCAGCACGGATGGGTTCCAAGTGTTTGGTATGACAGCAACCCAATACAGTTGTTGGCCTGTATTTGTCATTCCACTCAATCTCCCCCCCGGAGAGATTATGAAAAGAAAGAACATTTTCTTGACGTTGATAATTCCAGGGCCCAACTATCCGGGGAAGAATATGAATGTGTACATGCAGCCGCTTAAGGATGAATTGCAAGAAGCTTGGGATAATGGGATCAAGACATATGACGCCGCTACAAAACAAAACTTCAAAATGCATGTGTGGTACATGTACTCGACGCATGACTTGCCGGCGTATGCACTATTCGTTGGCTGGTGTGTGCATGGAAGGTTCCCGTGCCCCACATGCAAGGCAGCTCTTCAGTTCCGTTGGCTGCAGGCGGGTCGCAAGTATTCTTGCTTCGACTTGCATAGATAGTTCCTGGATCCTGGCCATAAGTTCAGAAAAGACAAGAAAAATTTCATGAAAGGTAGAGTTGTCAAAAACTCTGCACCACCTGCATTGACAGGCCAACAGGCCCTGGATCAGTTAAACGCTCTCGAGCCTAATCCAGAGCGTCCAGGATATTTCAAAGGGTATAATTCGGAACACGCCTGGACTCACAAGATATGCTTGTGGGATCTGCCTTACTTTAAAGACCTCATTTGCCCACACAACATCGACGTGATGCACACTGAAAAGAATATCGCCGAGGCCCTTTTTGGTACATTGTTCGGCATAGAGGGGAAGTCAAAGGATAACCCTAAGGCTAGAGTCGATCAAGAGGCTCTATGTGATAGACCGTTACAAAACATGCGACAACCGAAAGGAAAGAAGAACTGGAGGAAGCCAAAGGCATGGTTCAATCTTGGAAGGCCAGCTATGAGGGAAATGATCTTGTGGGTGAAAATGCAGTTGATGTTCCCCGATGGGTATGCAACGAATCTAAAGTGGGGAGCGAGTCTTGACAAATTGAAAATATTTGGTATGAAGAGTCATGATTGGCACATATGGCTTGAGCGGGTAATGCCGGTGATGTTGCGTGGCTTTATCCCTGAGGATGAATGGCTAGTACTGGCAGAGCTGAGCTATTTCTTCCGTGCTCTTTGTGCGAAAGAACTATCGCCTGACGTGCTAGATGAACTGGAAGAGTTGGCGCCGGAGTTGATCTGCAAGTTAGAAAAGATCTTTCCACCGGGATTCTTTAATCCAATGCAGCATTTGATTTTGCATCTCCCGACCGAGGCAAGATTGGGGGGGCCCGTGCAAAATCGTTGGTGCTTCGCAACTGAGAGGATGCAGAAGACGCTTCGAGCAAAATGTAAAAATAAACGTAGAATTGAAGCATCGATGGCCGAGGCATTCATTACTGAGGAGGCCGCAAACTTCGTGACAGCACACTACAAAGCCAAGAATCGTCATTTGCATAATCCGAAGCCTCGGTACAATGATGGCGACCGTGAAAAAGGTCGATCCAACCTCAGCCTATTCAAAGGGAACCTCGCACCAGCCGGTGCTTCGAAAGCAATACCGTTGGATGTCGAAGAATGGCGGACCATTTTGTTGTATATCTTCAACAACCTAACAGAAGTGCGGCCGTACATCGAGTAAGTTCTCGATACATTGTTTCGCAACTTCTAATTCCTTTGAAATGCTCTTATTCCCGGATCTGTGATACAGTCGATACGTCGCCAAATTCTCGGATGGAGCAGTGATCCAAAAGGATTCCATCGAAGAGTATGAGCTTCTGGCAAAGCATGTAGGAGGCTATCCCGGTTTCATCTCTTGGTTCAAACAAACGGTAATTTCCATTAGACCATTTCATTTCTTCGTCTAGTTTGCGGCTAATGCAACAATCCTTTCGTATTAAACTTGTAGGCTAATGCAGAGTCTATGGACTCCGAATTGAGACAAGTCGCAAATGGTTTTGACTATAAGGTCCGTTCATTTGACAAATACGACATCAACGGGTATCGCTTTCGTACCTATGGCAAAGAGCTATCTATGGCCGACCGAAAGTCTACAAATTGTTGTGTCTCTGCTATCGGCGAAGGAGGTACCGAGTATTATGGAAGAGTTGAAGCAATTTATGAACTTCTATTCTATGGTGCAAACCCACCGAAAGTCGTAGTCTTCAAATGTTATTGGTTCCAGCCGAAGGAGACTAGAAGGACTCATGAACATCTAGGGCTAGTCGAAATCAAACAAAGCACCCATTTGGATGTTCCCGATGTCTATATTACGGCTCAACAGGCAACCCAAGTTTTCTATCTACCGTGGGCCTGCCAAAGTGATCCAAATCTCAAAGGTTGGGATGTCGTTTATGAAGTGCCGCCACATGTTAGACCACCTCCCCCCAATGAAGAGGATTATGAACCTCACATTAACCCAAACACATATGAAGGAGAATTCTTCCAAGAAACACGTCTTTCCAAAAAACGTTTCAAGAACCGCTCTACTTCACCTCAGAACATTGAAGTAGACAGCGGCAGTGAATCCGAGCCTGAACCGGAACAAGAAGAGCCGGAACAAGAAGAGGTTACTGCTGCGGATGACCTGTCAATGCTTGACCGATTACGTACAGGAGGCCTTCCACATGTTGATGCATTTATTGATGATGATGATGAGCACGTCATTACTGATAGTGATGATGATGATGCATTTATTGACCCCGAAGCATATATAGACGATGATGATGCATTTATTAATGATGACGATGAAGATTAATATTATAGTTCATGTCAGGTATTCAATTATTATTATGTACATATATATTATTAATTGGTTCATGTTAGGTATTCAATTTTTATTATGTTCATGATGATGATACACTTAAATTATATTCATGTCAGGTATTCATTTTTTTAATGTTGTACTAACTTCGTTTACTCTTTGTCATTGCAGGTGTTGACAGATGGTGAGTGCGGGTCGAGAGCGCTCCGAGGCTCCTTCCTCGGCGCGTGGTGGGAGGGGTACTTCCATCCCACCCCACCACCTCCGGAGAGCGCTGGATCTCAGTATGCAGACACCGGCGGGCGCTTCTTCTTCGACCGGGAGAGGTCGGG